>CM028134.1:1010510000-1011110000 GCA_016271365.2 Neoceratodus forsteri | reverse complement strand
TATCTGAACAATCTTTACCCAGCCTTTCTGATGGCTGTGCAGCTTTATCTTTTTAGCTTTGTCACCTTTTACATTATTTGTTGCTGTACATGCGGAGTTGGACCCTTCAGATGTGTGCGTTCCACCATCATTGGGAACTCCCTAGGAACCTTTTTATTATTTTCAGGTGACACAGATGCAGACAGAGAAGGCAAGTTTACACTTGACTTTTTTTACCCTTTCTAATGAGATTTTTGTGGAAAAAATAGGACAGAACTTACAATGTTTAAGTTGTACTATAGACCTAGACAATTAATTTAAACAAAGTTCGTGACAATGTGCCCTTGCCAGGAGTTTGAAATAATTTTTATAATTTTTTAAACTAAAGGTTCTCAAGGTCTCTCCGACATACCAATCTGAGAGAACCTTCAACTTACAGAAAAAAACGATTCCCAAAAACAATGCAGTACAAGAGCCCAAAATTAAAAAATGTCTCGTACTGTAGACACTGTGTAGTTATTTTGTACTGAAGTGACTGCACCTTTTATTTATTTATTTAGTTTGTGTTGACCAGGAAGGAGGACTAGACAAATTCTGCCTACTTTCAGCTTCGTCCCAGGGGAGGGAAATACAGATGGATGCCAACTGACATTGAACCAGATTAAGCTGTTAGTGGTATTTTCAGTGAATGGGAAAATTTGGCCAGGACACCGGGGAAATTTCCCTACTCTTTTCGAGAAATGCCATGGGATCTTTCATCCACCTGAACTACCGCCTGAACAGGCAGATGGGACCTTGGTTTAATGTCTCATCCGAAAGGCGGCTCCTCAGGAGTGCAGCACCAGCCACCTCTTGTTGAATACTGGCACCGCATGGATCGTGCTCCAACCTTCAGGTACGTATACAGATCTTATGGACTCACTGAATATTACTGCCAGTGGGATGGCACGTTCTTTGGCCAACTCCCTTAGGATTTCTGAGAGCATATTATCTATGCCACTGCCTTGCTGGCATTAACACTAGTCAAGATAAGTGGTACTTTAACAAATGCAAGATAAATGCTGAGAGCATAACATTACCACTTGGAGGTGGGACAGTAATATGGTAACTTTGAAAAAAATGTTTGGTGCCAGAATCATGAGTGGTCCGAACAATACTGTCAGTGCTTTCATCAAGGATACAACAGATGTTTCTGCCTCTGCACCAGTCAATTTTTAAAAATTATCCAAAACTGTCTTTTACCACCACCTTTTACTGCTTTGCTTTCCCTGTTTTGATACCAGTGATTTATAGCTTGCCTAAACCTACTTATGAGTGTGACTATGTATGGTAGCCCCACAAAGGAGATTGGTAAATAAGTTGGGCAGCCTGGGAGTGGGCCCCAATGTGATAAACTGGGTCAGAAACTGAATGAGTGACAGGACACACAGCGTGGTGGTAAATGGCGTTCAATCTAAGGAGAGGAGGGTGACCAGCAGGGTGCCAGAGGGATCCGTGTTGGAGCCAGTCCCCTAGATAGCTTCTGCCAGAGAACAGACAGAACACCAGGAGGAAGGAGCTACTGGTATAACTAAAACTTCTCTACTGGGACTATATTGCCCTCCACCCTAAACCAGTTCTACTTTTATAGGCACAGGATTTAACTGACAATAGGAACTTCCTGTTTGGGAGCAGAAAGTGAGTGATCACAGAGCCACCAAAGACTCACCATCCTAGAAGGGCAAGAGTAGCTCTCCGTTTCCCCCTAGCTGCTGGAGGTCTGACTCTGAGCAAATAAGGAGACTACTGAGAAATATAGGAACTTCTTGTCTTAGAAGAGGAAGATCAGGCGCTAAAAGGGCACAGAGGCAGTAAGTAAGTAGGGGAAGAAAAAAGAAAAAAAAAAGAAAATAAACGAACAGAGGAAAGAGTAGGTATTCCAAACAACAGTTAGAGGGCCAGAAAAAAGACATGATGGGAGTGGTGCAGTGCAGTGGCTGTGGAGCAGCAGTCTTCCGGGAGACGTTCTGGAGGATGCAGTGTTGTCCCATCTGCAGGCACCTCTCTGGGCTGAGAAAGGAGGTTGCTCATCTCCAGGCTGAGTTGGCAAGGATTTGTGGGACCTCCTCTCCCACCCAGGGACCAACAGGGTCACTGCCGCTGCCTCAGAGGTTGCCAAGAAAGAGAAGCGGTTGGACCACAGTGGGCTCAGGGAGGGTGAGGGTGGTGGAACAGAGGCACATCCCTCCAGTGGTACCTCTCCACAATTTCTATGCCGTTCTGGAAAAGTGTAGTTCCTCTATGGAGGCACCCACCGTGGAGACCAAGGAGGATGCTGGGAACCTCCACAAAGGAGACCCACAGGAGGGTGGCATGGGACCCCACAGGGGAAAGAAACAACTCCTGGTGGGGGACTCCATTGTTAAGAAGGTAGAACTGGGGGAGGAAGGGGAGAGGGAGGTAAGGTGCCTGCCTGGTGCCATGGCTTGGAGGGACAGGGAGCGAATCCTCAGGATCACAGGAGCAGCTGCACAGGGGAGGGAGCTGGATGTCACTGTCCACCTAGAGACAAATGACCTGGCTAAGAAAGGGATCAGAGCAGTGCAAGAAGCATTTGTGGAGATGGGGAGGCCTTGAGTCAAATAGCACACAGGTAACCTTCTCGGAGGTGCTGCCTGTCTATGGCACGGATGAGGCTAGGGTGCTCCACACCATGGGATTCAATCAGTGGTTGAAAAACTGGAGCAGAGCTCAGGGATTTGGCTTAATTGGGGACTGGGGGTCCATCTGGACGGATGCAGGCCTATACTGGCGTGATGGTCTGCATCTGTCCAGGAGGGGAACCAGGATCCTAGGTGATAGGTTTAAATACTTCAATGGCAAGCATTTAAACTAGCCAAGGGGGGAGACACTGGAAAGGAGCAGGGAAATCCTAGCCCCCCCCCAAAAAAAATCAAGGTACTAAGTCAGGTAGACACTAACATAGAGATATCAATAGGGAGAAGCACAGGGCAAATGGAGAAAGTGACAAACGCAATAAGGACAGAGATGGGGCAAAAAGGGGTAAGGCCATCAAGAAATGGAGGGTAATGAGTACCAACGCCTGTAGTCTGGGCAACAAGCTCCCTGAACTGGTGGCCTTGATGGAAGAGGGATGCCTGGATATCGTAGCAGTCACAGAAACATGGTACACAGAGAACCATGACTGGGATGTTAACATACCAGGGTACACAACCTACAGGAGAGACAGGGAGAGCAGAAGAAGGGGGAGTAGCTCTTTATGTAAGAGAAGGGATAAAAGCAACTGAACAAAAGCGTAAACAGGGAGGAGAGGAGGCAGTGTGGGTCACCTTAGAGACTGGAAATGGCACCACAATCCGCTCAGGGGTTGTATACAGACCCCCATGTCAGGGGGAGGGAATGGACAAGGATATGATAGAAGGCATACTTAGGATGGCAGAGAAAGGGGAGATACTGTTGATGGGGACCTTAATATGCCAGATGTTAACTGGAGCACCTTTGCTGCAGCCACATCCAAAAGCAGGGCCATTCTTGATGCCCTTCAGGTGGCATGCCTCAGACAGCTAGTTTTGGAACCTACTCGTGAGGGAGCAATCTTAGACCTCATACTCTCAAATGGGGACAGTGAGAGGATCTCAGATGTGGAAGTGGGTAGCCATTTGGGAACAAGTGACCACCAAACAGTGTGGTTCACGATAAACTCGGCTACAGAGTCAAGCCATACAAAAGTGAGGGTTCTGGACTTCAGGAGGGATGACTTTGGCAAAATGGGAGAGTGCCTTAGAAAGCATTAGCAAACAGGCTAGAAGGAGGGTGGAGCAACAATGGAAATATCAAAACTGCCATCACAGAGGCAACAAGCCTTTGTGTGAACAAATAAATCAAAAGCGAAAGAAAAAGCCACTATGGTTCTCAAAAGAAGTGGCGGTGAAGGTTAGGGAGAAAAAGATAGCATTTAGGAAGTACAAGGAAACACAGAACGAGCAGGACAGATAACTGTACCAGTTAAGGCAGAAGGAAGCAGGAAGCGTAGTCAGAATAGCAAAGGCACAAACTGAGGAAAAGATAGCCAACTCAGTTAAGAAGGGGATAAACCTTTATAGGTATATCAGGGAGCGAGAAAGACAAAGGGAGGGATAGTGAGGCTGAATAGAATGGATGGTGGGTGGGCAGAGAGTGACAGTGAAAAGCAGGGATACTGAATGAATACTTCTGTTCAGTATTCACAAAAGAGGAAGTGGGGACGTGCCTAATCCAATTAACAGAAGCACTCGGGGCAATCCCAGTCCTTTCACAGAAGAAAGGGTTCAGAAAGAACTCCTAAAACTGAAGGTGTACAAAGCAATGGGGCCAGATGGAATTCACCCCAGAATTCTAAAAGAATTAGGCAGAGAACTAGTGACACCACTGACTACCCCTTATAACAAATCATGGGAGGATGGTGTGGTACCTGAGGACTGGAAAAAGGCTGATGTGATTCCCCTTCACAAAAGTGGGAGCAAGACAGAGGAAGGAAACTACAGACCTGTCAGTTCGACCTCTGTGGTAGGGAAAGTGATGGAATCACTTCTGAAGAAACATAGAAACATAGAATTTGATGGCAGATAAGGACCGCTTGGCCCACCCAGTCTGCCCATTTCCCTACCTACTGGATAAGTTGCAGATCCTAGTTAACCAGCAGCCTACTTCTTCTTACCCCCACCCCCCAGAATTGCCTCATGACTGTCCCATGCATGCTTGAATTCCACCACTGATTTTGACTCACAACCTCCTCCGAAGGCAGTTCCATGCATCCACAACCCTCTCTGTGAAAAAATACTTCCTTAAATTACCTCTGAGCCACCCCCCCTCTATCTTCAAATTGTGCCCTCTTGTTCTTGCACACCCCTTTTTTTGAAAGATGCTACCCTCATGGACTTTGTTGATTCCCTTGAGGTACTTGAAAGTTTCTATCATGTCCCCCCTTAAGGTCACCTGATATGATTACCCCCAGGTCCCTTTCCATTTTTGTTGTTGTTACTACCTCATGGGTCATGTCAGACAAATCTAATTGATTTCTTTGACTGGGTGACCAAAGTAGTAGACCAGGGAGGGGCTGTGGACATGGCCTACCTAGACTTTAGCAAGGCATTTGACACAGTCCCACACAAAACATTAGTAGTCAAATTAACCAGCCTGGGAGTGGGTCCCAGGGTGGTAGCCTGGGTAAAACATTGGCTGAATAACAGGACACAGAAGGTAATTGTAAATGGAGTCCACTCTGAAGAAAGATAGGTTACTAGTGGGGTACCGCAGGGTTCAGTACCGGGTCCAGTCCTTTTTAATGTCTTTATAAGTGACATTGCAGAGGGACTGGAAGAAAAAGTATGCCTCTTTGCAGATGACACAAAGATCTGCAACAGGGTTGATACACAAGGAGGCATGGAAAGGATGAGAAGGGACTTGGGAAGGTTGGAGGAATGGTCAGAAATATGGCAGCTTGGATTCAATGCAAAGAAGTGCAAAGTAATGCACCTGGGAAACAAAAACCAAGGGGAAGATTACACAATGGGGGGGGAGGTAGTAACAACAACAAAAATAGAAAGGGACCTGGGGGTAATCATATCAGATGACCTTAAGGTTGGCAAGCAATGTGAGAAGGCAGTAGGGAGGGCTGGGGGGATACTGGGATGTATAGGGAGACGCATCACCAGCAGAAAACAGGAAGTTGTTATCCCCCTGTACAGACAGTTGGCGAGACCCCAGCTGGAGTACTGTGTCCAGTTCTGGAGACCCCATCTCCGCAAGGACACAGACAGGATGGAGGCAGTTCAGAGGAGGGCAACTAAAATGGTGCAGGGTCTGAAAGAGAAGCCATACGAGGAGAGGCTAAAGGAGCTTAATATGTATACCCTTGAGGAAAGGAGGAAGAGGGGGGACATGATAGAAACGTTTAAGTACCTCAGTGGATTCAACAAAGTCCAAGAGGGTAGCATCTTTCAGAAAAAGAGATGTGCAAGAACAAGGGGACACAATTTGAAGATGGGGAGGGGACGGCTCAGGGGCAATGTGAGGAAGTATTTTTTCACAGAGAGGGTGGTGGGCGCATGGAACAGCCTTCCTGAGGAGGTTGTGGGGTCTAAAACTGTGGAAGAATTCAAGAATGCATGGGACAGACATAAGGCAATTTTTGTGGGGGGTAGGAAGAAATAGGCTGTTGGTTAAATAGGATCTGCAGCTTATCTTCTAGGTAGGGAAATGGGCAGACTAGGTGGGCCAAGCAGTCCTTATCTGCCATCAAAGTCTATGTTTCTATGTTAATGTCTCCATAAGCGACATTACAGAGGGGCTGGAGGGGATGGTATGCCTCTTTGCAGACAACACCAAGATCTGCAACAGGGTCGACACTCCAGGAAAGGGAGGGGTGGAAAAATGAGAAAGGACCTAAACATGCTTGAGGAGTGGTCGAGAGTGTGGCAGCTAACAATGCAAAGAAGTGCAAAATCGCGCATTTGGGGCACAGAAATACAAGGGAGGAGTACAAGATGGGAGGAGAGGTACTGTCGGCCACCAATCAAGAAAGGGACCTGGTGGTAATCATATCTGATGACCTAAAGGTAACCAAACAATATGAGAAGACTATGGGGCAAGCCAGTGGGATGCTAGGGTGCACAGGGAGAGGTATCACCAGCAAAAAAGGAGGTGGTGATGCCACTGTACGGATCACTAGTGAGACCTCATCTGGAGTACTGTGTCCAGTTCTGGAGGCCGCATCTCCGGAAGGACATAGACAAAATAGGGTCAGTCTAGAGAAAGGCAACTAAAAAAAGGTGCAAGGACTGCAACAAAAGTTATATGAGGAAAGATTAGAGGATCTCAATATGTATTCCGTGGAGGAGAGGAGAGGAGAGGAGAGAGGGGGGCTGTGATAGAGACATTCAAGTACCTCAGGGATATAAACAAGGTACAGGAGGATAGCATCTTTCAGAAAAGAAGGTGTATAAGAACAAGGGGCATAATATGAGGCTAGCGGGGGTAGGCTCAGGGGCAAAGTAAGGAAATACTTTTCCACAAAAAGAGTAACTGATGCTTGGAACAGCCTCCCTGCGGAGGTGGTGGGGGAAAAAACAGTAGGGGGATTCAAGAATGCATGGGATAGACATAAGAGTACTCTTGCAATGGGGAAGAAAGGATAAGCCGCAAAACAACCAGGGTATGCGGTATTGCATTTGGGAGGGAAAAGGGGCAGACTAGGTGGGCCACATGGTCCTTATCTGCCATCACCTTCTATGTTTCTAGTTTATATAGGACTCTTAAGGAACTGTGCTCCTGTGGCCCCTGTCCTCAGCATCTCTGCTGTATATTTCCAGGCAATTGAAAACCCAGTAACACATTTTGTACCGTTTTCTCCACAGGAATTTAGCATACTAAGACCAATATGCTTCAAAAGAATCCATATGTTTTCTGAAAACTTTCATTATTAAAATGAATGGGGGTTGCAGCTGCTGATTTTAATTGGGACCTGATGAGAGTTTAATGGACAATCGTGATCTATTGCTATATATGCTGCTATGGGAGATCAGGCCTTTGCTGCATGTGCAACAAGGCTCTGGAACTTCTTCCTGCTATCTGTTCGAAGCGTTTCCTATCACTAGCTCTTTAGAAGGTCATTATGGAACCATTTGAAAGAGACTTCTGTCAGCACTTGCACGGGGTGACTGTTTCTTCAATTAACTTACTTTTATTTTATTTTTATTTAAAATTTGGTGACCAGGAAAGGCACACTGAGCCGAGGCTAGTTTCAAGGTACGACCCGGGTACAGAGGTGTACACAGAAGTTATCCAAAGGAAATAAGTACAACAAATTCATTGTTACAGACAGAATTGCACAAACAGTTCTGGGTTACAGGCAGTAAGTACAACATCCAGAGCTTACAATATAAACATTTGTCTTGCAATATGGTATAAACAGATGCAGGAGTAGTACAGTAGGGATGCAGGAATTAGTAATAGCTTATGTTTGGGGGCTAACGTTTTCCCCCTGGTCTTCCCTATGGGAGTAGCTGAGCTCCCTGTGCTATATGCACCTGCGGTTTAATGTCAATATCGTGCATCCTTAATAGCGCGCGTCATTATGTCGCATACACAGTTGCGTAGTGCAATGTTAGCGATAGAACACTACAGCGCGAACTACAATAGCATTATATATCCTTCATATTTGCCTTATCCTACTTACTGTGAAATCTGGCACTGAAACAGCGCCATTGAAACTGGGGTACTCCTGTGTTTTGGGGGCTAATGTTCATGTGCGCACACATAGCTATCCTACACAGTAATGCTTCCCCCCAGAATCCCTGGTCCCACCTCATCCTGTTTCCACTCTCACCCTGTCTCCACTCCAACTGAATCAAGGACAACGCAGTTCAAACACAGGTAGACTATTTATCCTTGTGCTTAAAAGCTAGAAAGAAAACTAATTAATCGTTGAGGCTTTCACCATGCCTCAAAAACAGTGTCAAAAGTGTCCAATGCAAAAAAGTCAATGCGATTTTATTTATTTTACTGTTCAGCATCTGTTCAGGCCAGTAGTTGAAAATTATGAGCTATACCTCGCAGATACTCAATTTTTGGGCTCACGTTAAATTCAGACACAATTGCAAGCAATACGCTGTGCCGTGTCCTTATACTTCTTTTTGGTTTCAGCAGCAGCAGTTCCTGCAATGAGCTGCTGCATCAGCACAGTGCTGAAATTTTGCTCTTCTTTAAGGCACCGCAGGAACTTCCATATTGAGGGGTGATGGGCTCCCACAAAATGATTACATTTGCGGTGCCAAGCCTCCATGGAGTTTGTCGTGCGAGGTTTGCTGTGCTCAACAGTATCAAAGCAGTTCCACATATTTATTTCAAACACTGGCCTCCTGCGACCCCTTCTTGCCACAAGGTGCCTCAACCATGTATCCTCGAAGTAGTCCATAGAAGGTGTCAGTAACTCACCGGTTATTTGGAAAAACTCTGTGGAATTTAGCTCTTCAAAAGAACCAATTACTTTGTGTGCAGGAACATATGCCAGTGCTGGCAGCAGGAGCAAGTGTAAGACAAAACAGTGGTCTGAGATGTACTTTGCACAGACTGCATTGTTTTTTTGTACTTCTCTCCAATATGACTGGCACATGTGAAAAAAAGCATCCCTGAATTTTTGCAGACGAAAATGCATTTTTAAATGCTTTAATAGGAGCCTGTTCATAGTCCTGCATTATGGTATGTGGTTGCAAGATAGGGCAAAGGCTGAGAAGTACTATAAACACCCTGGTATATGATAGACAAAGAACCTCTGTGCGCAAGCACTGAGGCAATGGTTACCCCAAAGGGCATTTGGCTGGGGAGCCAAGTTTCAAAGAAACACAAAATCACACATGCCCCCACAATGCAAAGCATCATGGGCTGCATATGCAAATCACCACAGAATATTATGCTGGTTCAACTTTAAGAAGAAATGCATGGTGTCAAAAGGCCTCCCACACAGTTTGCAAAGGGTGCCAACAGAAGACATAGACACGTGTTTCGTCCTACCAGGACTCCTCAGTATGCCTCGTCTGTTTGACACCCCAGTGGAATGAACCAGCTATCCTAAGATGGTCTATCTGAGTAATGTTGTGGTGAACCCAATTAAAACAAAAAACAATTTAAAAGACAAAGAATCTCTGTGCGCAAGCACTGAGGCGATGGTTACCCCAAAGGGCATTTGGCCGGGAAGCCAAGTTTGAAAGAAATACAAAATCACACATGCCCCCACAGTGCAAAGTATATGATGTATGGTATATGATGTTGTGATTCTGTTTGCCATAAGTATGTACACCAAGGGACAACAGTGTTTTTACAGATAGCCTGAATAGTGTACAGTTGTTGGAACATGGTGAGGCAGCACTTGAAGGTACCATCAGCAAACCAATGTTCACTGTTTTTTTAAGTGTTGTAAGTCCTGTGTAGTTGAGAAGATGAGTATTCTGTCTTGCATCGGCCCAGAGTCCTAAAAATGAATTTTTTCATGGTAACACACAAGTCAGCAGTGAGCACCAGAGATGCACCATCACATGGTTCTGGCGGTGGGCAAGCAGCAGCCCTGTGAGTTCTCTGGACAGTTATTTTTATTAGTGACATTGCTGGGAGCTGGAATGCGACAGAGGGGCACAATTCGGCAACTGCACCAGCAACTATCTGGTGCCTAGTCTCTGTACTTGTTGCTGCCTGTTCCTTCATTCCTGCCACTGCTTCTTTTACAGAAACCACTGCAGGATCAGGGACATGGTTGTGTTCACCAATCTTCTTCAAGACAAACTCCCCATTTAAGTGCAACCTAGCAGTGCAATGGCCTTTGTCATATTCTAGGCACTTGCAGTATGCCTTTGAAGGTGTAGCTCTCTCCTGATGGTAGAGAAACCCATGTAGAAGTGTGAGTTCACGGCTCTTCTGGCTTCTCACAAATCGCACTGAATCTGATTCTTACATGGTAAGCAGTATGGGGGGTCCAATGGGGTGCTTCCATATATACTGTATTTGTCCGAGTAGTGTAAACTCTTCAGGCATTGACACTATCCTTTACTGCAGCATTCTGACTACATGATATTTGTGTATGCACTAAGATGTATGCACTAAAATTACCCACGCTATTTTGGTTGTGCTATTTTGACAGCATACCCGTACCTGCTCTTTACCTCAGGTTTTGTACTGATACTGCACTGAATTACTTTGTTTGCTTCTTCCGACTACAAATTTGTACTGTGTATCTTGATGTTACCTCTTTGTAATCTGCTATGCTTCTGTTGCTGCACCTTGATGTTACCCTCTCTGTAATCAACTTATACTTCTGTACTGTATTCATTTGTTTGTACTACCTTTATTGTAACCTCCTGGCCTGTACATAAAATATGCATTTCATGTTTCTTGTGTGCTTACCCGGTCAATAAAAACTAGATAAATATATCAATGTAAAGCTGTGAATCATAGTGTTACATGGAGAATAATATATGGGCAACAAGACGCAATAAGCCAGTGTCTGCATTGAGAGGTTTCTATGGCAACCAGGAAACCTCAAGATGAAGACACAGGCTTGTCTGTGTATGGCCATACCCATCTTTTATAGTGTATGGATGTGACAAGGTTGAATACAGCCTTATCCCGGTTGTTATGGAGAAAGAGTTTAAATGCAAGGATCTGTTCTATTTATTCCCTTTCTGCCTCTTCTCTGTCTGGCTGCACAACCAGATTTTCTCGTGAAACCTAGGACTTGATCACCAAGACGGTATTGCAATTCTCTGCCTCTCGCTATCTCTTTACCCTCACTTGCTGTTCTGCCTTCTCTCCCCCCATATCTGCTGGTATAAAAATATTTGTGAATCTTTATGTGGCACTGTAACTGATACTGGGATCCCTTGTTTGAAACTGTATATAATTATACTGTTGAAATAATTGCAAAAAGCTATTTAGAACTCAAGGGGTTAACCTGAAATGTAGTTTTTAAGTTTTTTGCAGAGACATAAACAAGAGGTCAATTCTGGGTCAATGTTCTTTTTGCTGTATCTCCTGAAACTGACAAGTACATTGTGTGAGAAGCATGCTGTTTTCTTAACAAGATCCTGCAAAGACTTATAAAAAAGAGCTGCAATGTTTTGCAAAGACAGAGATAGACTGAGATTTGAAATTGAGAAGAAAAAAACTCTGCTTTCTATGTTTGTGCTGCCATTGTAAACAGTTATTCTGAATAATTGTTTTTTTTATGTTACTGTTATTAATAATAAAACATTTGTTGTGAATTTTACAACTGCTCCTGGTTTTCCTATGCTTCCTGACCTGTGCCTCGATGACAATGGGCATCCATGACCATTTCAGACACTGCTTGCTTTCAGTGAACTGGAGGGCTGGGGTGAGTTACTGGAGAGTTGGTGGTAGGCTCAAATTACAGAATCAGTGTGCTGCAGCTTTTTCTGTAAGTCAAAGTTAAAAAAAAAAAAAAAAAACAGTTTCTACTTCGACTGGATAGAGGACAGCAGCTGGGTAGCAGCATTCTCAGCTGTGCTGCAATAGTGACATCACTACTGTAGCACAAAAACATAATGATCTCACTACTGCAGTACAACAAGCATATTCCAGGCAAAGAATTCCATGAATAACAGGGTACTGGTATACACTATGTAAAGAATAATACATATGCAAGTGTGCACAACAAGGCAGTTTCCATCGAGGGAGGATGATATCATAGACCACAAGAGCAACACTCAAGAGGTCTCTATGATGTCTTCAACCCCCGAGATGGAAACACAGACTTGTCTGTGCATGCCTACTTTTTATTTTATATAGTTCATGACTTTTTTTTTTTTTAAACACCTGAGCTGCAGAGATGAGAAGACGTTTGGGAAATCTGAGCTGTGGGGTAGTCAATGATGATGGAGAAAAAGTTGTTCCAAGAAATAAACTGGTAGAAAGATTCTGTGAAAGAAGTAAGCATTTTTTTCCAGTATTCACAGAGGAAGAGAAAGAGGAGGGACCAAAGTTAGGTGATGGAAGCACCACTGGAAGGGCGGTGGACACCAGTCTGTTTAAAGAGGAGAGAGTCTTGAAGGAACTTGCTAACCTAGAAGTGGACAAGGTAATGGGGCCAGACGGGATACCTCAAAGTATTAAGAGAACTCTGGGAGGTGCTGGCAGTACCACTGACAGCCCTGTTCAACAGTGTGCTGGAAACAGGTGTGAGGACTAGAGGAGGATGAATGTAGTCTCTCTCCACAAAAGTGGGAGAAGGGAGGAGGCTGGCAATTACAGGCCAGTCAGCCTGACCTCGCTGGGGACTAATGGAATCACTACCAAAAGAAAGGTTTGCGATATAGCTCGAATCTAATGGACCACAGGATCCAAGGCAGCATGGATTCACAATGGGAAGATCTTGTCAAACAAATCTGATAGATTTCTTTGACTGGGTCACTAGGGACATGGATCAGGGAGGGGCAATGGATGTGGCCTACCTGGATTTCAGCAAGGCCTTCCGACACCATCCCACACAGAAGGCTAGTAAACAAGCTGGGAAGTCTGAGAGAGTGGGTTCCAGGGCGGTAAACTGGGTCAAAAATTGGCTGAGTGATAGGACATAGAGGGTGGTGGTGAACGGAGTTCAATCCAAAGCAAGGGGGTGATCAGCAGGGTCCCACAGGGCTTGGACCAGTCCTCTTTAATGTCTTCATAAGAGACACTGCAGAGTGGCTGGAAGAGAAGGTGGTTCTCTTAGAAGACAACACGAAGATGTGCAACAGGGTTGACACGCCAAGAGGGGTAGAGAAAATGAGAAGGGACCTAAGCAAGCCTGAGGAGTGCTCAAGAGTGAGGCAGCTAAGATGTAATGCAAAGAAGTGCAAGATCATGCACTTGCAGCACAGAAATGTGGGGGAGGAGTACATGATGGCGGGGGGGGGGTACTGATGGCCACCAAACAGGAAATGGACCTGGGAGTAACCATATCTGATGAGCTTAAGATTACCAAACAATGTGAGAAGGCTGTGAGGAGATCCAGTGGAATGCTAGGGAGCATAGAGAGACGCATATCCAGCAGAAGGGAGGAGGTGGTGATGCCACTGTATAGAACACTGGTGAGACCTCATCTAGAGTACTGTGTCCAGTTCTGGAGGGCACATCTCCAGAAGGACATTGATAGAGTAGAAGCATTCAGAGAAAGGTGACAAAAATGGTGCAGGGGCTGCACCAAAAGTCATATGAGGGAAGACTGGAGGATCTCAATATGTATTCCCTGAAGCAGAGAAGGGGGGGGGGGGCATATGATAGAGACTTTCGAATACCTCAGGGGTGTAAATAAGGTACAGGAGTGTTAAAAAAAAAATGTTCAGGAACAAGGGACCATGATATGAAAATAGAGGGGGGTAGACTTGGGTGTAACTTGAGAAAGTTATTTTTTTCTTCAAGGAAAGGGTGGTGGATTCATGGAACAGCCTTCCAGCAGAGGTTGTAGGGGCAAAAACAGTACGGGAATTCAAAAAAAAGCATGGGATAGACATAAAGGAACTCTAGCGACAGTAAAGAGAGGGTAAGCCACTGATCATTTAGGATCTGTGGTATACGAAACAGGTAGGGAAAATGGGCAGACTAGGTTGGACAAGTGGTCCTTATCTGCCAACAAATTCTATGTTTCCATGTTTCTATGACTACAGATTGAGTTAGTAACAGTGACCCAGATGAGGCGGTGAGTCAGAAGCAGAAGTTTTTTGGGAGCCACGTTAGTGAAGAGTGACACAGTAATAGCACAGCAGTGGTAGCAGGTAGGGGATTGAGTGGCAAGGGAGAGCCTCGGGGACTGTGCCCTGAAACAAAATATAGTCGCTTTCACCAACCGATCCGCTGTGGTGGGTATAATGGGGCACAGCCCCAATATTTGTTACATCGATTCCATTCACTTCATTACCCAATATCTTTTCCACCATTTTTCCCGTCCAGCAGAACCCAAACTTCATCATAATATTCTAAAATTGTGCTTACTTATCACCAATATGCAAATCAAAATAACCCATTCAATCTATTAAAAGACCAGTAAGATGAAATATAAAGACAATAAAGGGGGAACAACAATACAAAACTGTGGTGTGTGCAACAGTAAAATGCCAAAAAAATGCAAAGTGAATGCTGTGAAAGGATTCATTGTGGAGTGAAGAACAGCACTACAACCCCCCTGCTTTCTGCGACTACAGGTTCTTCTGGGGTTGGGGGGAGCAACAGGCACCCAGGTCTCATTTAAATAGAAGACTGTGAAAGACCTAGTATACAAAAACTGGCATTTATTACAGTAAATTCAACCGTTAAAGCCTGATGCTCATTAAAGCTGCACATCAGATACAATAACAAGTGAAAGAACAAAGAAAAAATGTGTGTAGAAATCTTATTAATATGCATGGTGAAATAAAATACATAACTAATAAAGTAGGGGACTGTCAAAAAAGTCTACACTAGCGCTCCACTCCAACTACAGACTTCAGCTGTAGTAAGTCAGTCCAAGAGTCTGGGTAAGTAGAGGAGTCACTGAAGAGGTAGAAAAAAAATGTTGAGAATTTGAAGAGCAAACAACTGGTATCTAAATTCTGAAAGACAAAGAATATAATTAATTAGCATGTCCCTGTTTTATGGTTTTTTTTTTTTGCAATGCTCAGTTTGGCTTAATGTCCCCTGCATGGCTTAGTTTATGTATATACCTGATTTTTTAAACTGGTAATTAATGGCTTTTTACTTAACACTAAAAAGACTCAAACCCATGTTATTCCACCATACGTACCTCCAATAAACCTGATAACCAACCAGCTTTGGTTGTTAAAACACCAGCGGGGTTGATGCTGGAATGTGTCAAAAGCTTTAAATACCTGGGCATTACCTTAGACAAAAATCTATCCTTCAAGATTCATAGCAATAAAATTATAAAATCAACTCACCAGAAACTAGGGTTACTATACCGTACTGGCCCCTACTTCACTTCCCAATCCAGAAAGACCATCTCTACTGCAACCCTACTCCCAGGTCTTCTCTTTGGTGCATCCTTGCTTTCCACAGTGAAGTCATCTATTCTGAACAGATTTAGGCAAGCACATCTCCGTATTCCCAGATTTGCCACTTCAGCCCCAGCCCGAACTCACCACTGTGTTGTGCTCAGTACCTTAAATTGGCCAGATTTTGAGGTGAAGTTGGACTACCCTTTGCTGTGTACCACCTTCAAATTAATTCACCTCCCTTCCCCTCCTAACCTGTCTAACCTACTGACCCGGAAACCATTCACCAGGTCCCTTAGAACATCTCACCAACCATTACTAAGTATACTTAAAACTCGTTTAGCAGTTGGAAAGAGATCTTTCTTGTATGCAGCTGCACAAAAATGGAACAATCTTCCAACAGGACTTTTATCCTGCACATCCCTCTCGCAGTTTAAAAAAACAGTACAAGGACCTATTCCTTGCCACTGGCATGTGTAACTGCATATAACCCCCTGCCTAGCAGACAGTGGTTAATCCTATGTCGTGCTCTCAAGGTTTCTCTGAACTCTGTGTAACCGAGTCTGAAAGTTGTTTATGCCCTAAAGTGTATGATGTTTCTCTATCTTATGTACTTACTGCATCAAATTGTTAATGTTACTACTGTTTGTACCACTGTTGGTACCATGTTTAATGTCCCTCTACTATGTTTAATATCTATTGTGTGGAATGCTTAGATTCCCCGGGTCACCACTGAAAAAGGGACTGTCTTGTTGCAGTGGGCCTACCCGGTCATCAAAATTCAAATAAATAAATGGTCTTAGATTCAATACCAGCTGTTTGCCTTTCAGATTCTCCAAAATGCTTCTGGCTCGCTTTATTGACTGAATTCACTGCAATGAATTTCAGTTTCTGTATACTATGCCTTAACAGTCTCGTATTTAAATGAGATCTGTGTGCCTGTGGCCCCCTCCCCCCAGGAAACACCTTCAGAGGTTCGAAGCACAAGGGTTGTAGTGTGTCCTTCACTCCACAATAAAACCTTTCAAAGCATTCACTTTGCATTTTGTACTTTTTTTTTTTCCATTTCATTGTTGCACACTCCGCAGTTTTTTATTGTTTTGGGTTTATTGTTTTGCCGAGTGCTGCACCTCTCCGGTGCACCAGCCAACTTTTTGTAAACACGTTAAATGGGAACAGTCAGCACTAAGAGTTTCACACCTGAGTGTTGGGCTGATCCCAATTTGCACTTCATGTGCAAAAACATGTTTTTTATTTAATTTTTTTAACACTGTTTACTGTTGTACAGTAGACTATGTCAGACTACTTCTCCAGGCTGACATTTTCCATAACTACAAATCCCAGAATCCCCAACAGCTGACATCAAAGCAGGGCTGCAGCCGTGGGAGATTCAATAGTCTACAGTGCATGACAGAACTTTCATAAACTCTGATCTTTGGTTTGCTGGTCCTGCTGTCCTCCCAGGGCTAAGTACAATCACAGAAGACTGCACTAAGCACCAGCAGAACACTGGGATGACCGGCAAACACCTGATAAAACCTCTAACGTGCACTGCAGGCTGCTGAATATCCCACTGTTGCATACCTGCTTTACAGTCAGATACTGGGGATTTGTTACAGAATATGTCAGCCTGGAAGTCAGCAAAATGAGTCTGATACAACTAAACAGTAAGTATAAAAAAAGGTTTTGCACGCTTAGCGCAAAGTGGGACCAGACCCACATCTGCGTGTGGGGCCATTGATGCTCACTGTTCTCCTTTAAAGCAGCAGTACAATGTAAAAAAAATAGAAATTGCACTTTTTCGACATTTTATTCCCTGTGCTCTGGTTAGCATTTGCCTGGTACATTTTCCCGCCAGCACTGTACTATCCTGCCGTGATTTGCTCAGTTTCCCTTTGTTTTTGTTTACATTTCTGCCACCGGTCATGTGGAACTGGAACCCTCTCTGCTGCCAACTGCACATGTGTATGACTGGCCGCTACACAGTGACATCAGGAGTGTTCAGCTGAGGATCACCACTGATGACAAAAGGCGTGATGCGACGCGAAGGGGGAGCGCAGCTGAAAATTAGGCAGCTGCAATATTCACTGTGGCACCACAACAATTGAAATACATTTTAAATACCTAAAAAACTAAAGATTGCTAGAAAAAAATATTTACAGATATGGACACCTCACCTATGGCTGCATGCTTACAGCCAAAAAAATGAATTTTGATAATCACCTCCCGATTATGTTGCACTATTGCTTTAAGCCCCTGCTAAAGTCCCTGACCCTCTACATTTACAAATGTGAACATGCATCATCGAAGGAAAACTTCACCCTCATATCTTGTAAATTGTATTTGTTTCCATGTCAACAGACAACCATTTTCATGCAGCTGTTAGGAATATATACGGACATACGAAAAAGCCAGCAGAAGAAGAAGGCCATTTGGTCTGTCAAGTCTGCTCGTGTTGCAGGGTCGACAGCTTGAGCTACTGTCCCTGCCCCCTCTCCCCGCTGCTACATGATTGCTTTAGTTATATAACTGTTCATACTAGTCGCTGTAACTATTCTGTGGGTCTTCATGTTCTGGTTGTTGAAGTCTCATTGTTCCCGACAGCTGTATTAGCATATACAAACACAATGCGTCAGCACCCTTTAGACTCCACAGAATGTTTGCAAAGAAGTGCAAAGTAATGCACCTGGGAAACAAAACCCCAGGGGAAAATTACACAATGGGGGGAGGTAGTAACAACGACAAAAATGGAAAGGGACCTGGGGGTAATCATAAC
Source organism: Neoceratodus forsteri (assembly GCA_016271365.2). Lineage (NCBI taxonomy): Eukaryota > Metazoa > Chordata > Ceratodontiformes > Ceratodontidae > Neoceratodus > Neoceratodus forsteri. Next base: position 1,011,091,736 of record CM028134.1, on the reverse strand, counting down.
AGATGACCTTAAGGTTGGCAAGCAATGTGGGAAGGCGGTAGGGAGGGCTGGGGGGATACTGGGATGTATAGGGAGAGGTATCACCAGCAGAAAACAGAAATTATTATCCCCCTGTACAGACAGTTGTCGAGACCCCATCTGGAGTACTGTGTCCAGTTCTGGAGACCCCATCTCCACAAGGACATAAGACAGGATGGAGGCAGTTCAGAGGAGGGCAACTAAAATGGTGCAGGGTCTGCAAGAGAAGCCATACGAGGAGAGACTAAAGGAGCTTAACATGTATACCCTTGAGGAAAGGAGGAAGAGGGGGGACATGATAGAAACGTTTAAGTACCTCAGTGGAATCAACAAAGTCCAGGAGGGCAGCATCTTTCAGAAAAAGAGATGTGCAAGAACAAGGGGACACAATCTGAAGATAGAGGGGGGACGGCTCAGGGGCAATGTGAGGAAGTATTTTTTCACAGAGAGGGTGGTGGGCGCATTGAACAGCCTTCCTGAGGAGGTTGTGGGGTCTAAAACTGTGGGAGAATTCAAGAATGCATGAGACAGACAAAAGGCAATTTTTGTGGGGGGTAGGAAGAAATAGGCTGTTGGTTAAATAGGATCTGCAGCTTATCCTCTAGGTAGGAAAATGGGCAGACTAGGTGGGCCAAGCGGTCCTTATCTGCCGACAAAGTCTATGTTTCTATGTATGCTTAATTAAAGTTCAACAAAACAAGTTGCAGCACGTTATGAATACCACATTTACCTTCAGTTAACTTTGCAAGCTATTGAGTTGTAATGTGAGGTTTTTCCCTTTAAACTGCATTTGATGTGTGCGTTTCCAGAGAGGTTTTTCCAGGATATTATTACTTTCAGCATGAAGATACATGGCATAAATGGGTGCTGTGACTGGATGTTCCCATGTGCTAATGCAGCTCTCATGGACAATCAGATTTCCTCAACAACTATAAAATGCAGACCCCCCCAGGATAGTTACAGGGGACTAGCATGAACAGTGAAAACAAAGCAAACATGTACATCCCCAATAACTGTAACTGTCATTAAGTCTCTTCCTTCCCCATGTGTGCCATATTTATCCACTGGTAAGGTATAATTGATTTGTCATATTAACTGCTTTCCCTTCCCCTTCTACTCCTGGCTTTATCTTTGCTTACGCTCCACTGCTACTCTACCAAATCACTCCTCCCCCCCCCATATCAGTTGTAGACTGTTGTTTGTTCTAGCTGCCAAAATACTGTATATGTATTGCACACACAGTCATCATGTTTCATTTATCAGTATGCAACCTGTAAGTCGCTTCCTGTCTCATATCAATGTTTACCACCTGCGGTCACCCTATGTGGTACCCTTGTATGTATATCCAGCCTGTATCATGTAATGTGCATTTCGTGTATATACTGTTATTACCTATCTGTGTTTGTACTTTAAGTGTTTATGTCACAGGACCTCCTTGTGAATGAGCTTGCTCAATGGAGTTTTCCTGCAATAAACTTGAACTTCAACAATAGCTGCACGAAAAAAGACCTCTGTTGACATGGAAACAAATACAGTTTACAAGAAGTTAGGATGTAGTTTTCCTTTAACAATAAAAATGTCAGATAAAGCAAAAGGGCACTAAGCAGATGTCGGACACTTCTGTACTAATCCCAACTTTAAGGTCAGAGGGTCAAACAGACCCTTCTCTGCCAATGCCACATAATTACTGCAATCCCTGTAAAACAATGACAGAGCTGAAAGTTGGAACCGTTAATTAAATACACAATTTTCTACACAGAAGCTACAGAAAATATAATTATATGCTCAACTCAATTTTCTATTAGGGTTTGCATGATGGTATATGAGTACAATTAAATCCCTTGCGAGGGGCAGTTGAGAAGGACTGGGCACGCCAGCCAACCAACCAGTGTCAATTTGGGCAGCATTCCTTTCCTGCCAGCCTCAGCCTGCTGTAGTATGGTTTGTTTCTTCAAACGGTTGTGTCCATCTCCCGCTCCCCACTACCTGCACTACTTACGGTTCTTGGGGTGAGCCAGATTGTTTTTTAGAGTCTGTTTCCAGTCCATGACCACAGAAAAAGAGAAACTGCACCGATCTACTATCTATCAGTTGTTGTAGGCTGCCAGCCCAAACTGAACTTATTCCGCCCGCCTCTAACTTCCGTTACTACAGAAGCCTGCTGCTAGCAAACCCTATCTTCGCGCTCCGATTGGCTCAGCCTCGTCAGCTGGCTCCTCGTGCCCCTCCCCACGCCTTAATGGCACAGTGTGTCGTACAAAAAGCGCGACGCAACAGCTGGGCAGCAGTGCAGAGCTGCACATGGAGACAGTGAATGTGCTTGGATTGGTCTTCCTCGTTTATCATTTCAGTATTTTGGTATACCAGTGCTAGCTGAGGATGGTCATCTATTGCCGTGACAGCTACAGGAAAGACAGATTTTATTACGCGGTTAATAGGCTAACCGTATGTCTGATTTAGTTTACTGAACATTGAGGCAATACTTTATTTCAACACATATATTGTGGAGCTCCTAATACATTTTAAAGCTAGAATTATATGTTACCGCATCTGTTGTAGAAACATAACATTTGTGTATATATATATATATATGTACAGACACACATTATTTTTCTAGTAAACCTGAATTTTTTTTTTTACAAGGTACCGTATCCTTTGGAACTGTACACGTTTGTTGTGCACCGGGTATTTCTGTTGACATTGCAAACTGTCATGTCACAGATTTTGACTCCTTACGTATTGTCAGAAATTTAGACTGTTCAGTTGTAGGTTGAGTAAAGTGATAACAGCAGACTATCACTGGCAGGACAAAATCTAATATTTTCCCATGCACATCACCATGAGTGCATTATTTCAGACTTGCTTTAAATCCATTAATGCTGTGCAGTCCATTTTTGGGAATCTCTTGGCCCTCTCTGCATCCAAATACCATTACGTCGCTACTTCACGTTTTCGATTCCATGTCACCGATTTTAATAACATTAGTATACTGCAGTTTTCAGCCTCATCAAGATTCCCTTCACTAAAGGAGTGCAGGGAAACTGGTGGCCAGACAAGGAAAGCAAAACCTGAAAATATTAAGCACAAATTTGCAAGAACTGATAGAGGATCTCTTCATTCACTCCCAGTATTTGTAGCTGGTTCTGCCAAAAAACGTGCAGAAATTAATGCAGACACAGAAAGCACTTTAGGCAGCACACAAAATGTATCCAGGACTGAGACTATAAAAATACCAATAAGACCTTTAAGTCCCCAGGAATGGAAGGAACTAAAAGAAGAATCTAACAACAGCAGTCGATTTGAACTACGAATGATGGAACGTATGCTATCCTCTAAAGGCGACATCAGTGTGGCAAAATCACTGTTAGCTTTTGTTGCCTTAGAAAGTGGTACCATAGGGTATGAGTTGCTGCTGAAGTACTTGGCACTGTGTGTTCATCAGAACCATTCAGCTGAGATTGTTGATGTGTACGATATAATGAAAATTACTTTTAAGACACTAGAGACAGGAGCTTACAGCCTTCTTATTAAAGGTTTTAGCAGGACTGAACGCTGGGCAGAGTGTCTGTCATTTTTAGACTCTATCAAAAAAGTGATCACCCCTTCACCGAGGAACTATGGAGATGCAATTTTTGGTGCCCTCACTCACAAAGAGGCGGAAACTGCTTGGAAGTTGTATGAAGAAATGATGAAAAGTAATTTGATGCCAAACCTGGAGACATTACAGGCCCTTTTTGACAGCGGCAAGTGTTTTATTGATGGTAACTACAAAAGCAGGCTTATGAATACTCTTTTATTTCTTCGTGACAACCAAGTATACCCGGATGAATCTTTGATGCTAAGCATAAAGTCCTGGTTTGAAAGGTATAGTATTCTTACAATTTATCACATTGCCCAAGTCTTATTATAAAACTGGTCTGTTTAGAGCAAGTGATGTGATTGGTTGACTCGGGTCATGTATTTTACTCTACAAGGCAGCACAGACATCGTGTCTCTTTGCACGTCCAGTTTATAACTGAACAGTTTAAAACCTTTTTTTTTTTAAATAATTTTACTCTGCCAGAAGTGTGGTTGGCCAGATTAGATAGACTTCCAGGTGGTTAAAGGCACATCACACCCATGGAGTGCATATAATGAGTACAACCGGAGACCTTGTCAGGTGTTTTTGCGTATTTATAAGATGGGTACTAACAGCATAGCTGTAAACACATGTTGTGATCATGTGTACTCCTTTTTTTTTAATTTGTATTTAGTCAGGTTCAAAGGTACATTCAGTATGAGTGATTCGGCTGCATGATGATATTAATGATATCAGTGATATGGTTTTTAGGTCCTAGAATAGGGTTTCAGACATGCACAAGCCTGGGTTTGATGCCCAGTGGGGAACATTTATTTTCCCACTATAATTTCTGTAGTATGAGAGAAATTGTTAGATACACTTGTTGCTGTTAGCGACAGAGTTTCAGGAAAATTTGAAGTTCTATACTGCTTACTTCAAAAGTTTCAGCTGAGACTTTCAGGTTTGAATGTAGAAACATACATAGAAACATAGAAGTTGACAGCAGATAAGGACCGCAAGGCCCATCCAGTCTGTCCATTTCTTTTTCTACCTTATAAATGTGCCATCTGCCTTTGCTCTGTCAGTGGCCTATCTATTCATAGTCATTTGTATTGCTCTCTTAGGCCTATCCCATGCCTGTTTGAAGCCCTGCACTGTATTCATAGCCACCACTTCTTGTGGTAAGCCATTCCATGCATCCACCACCCTTTCTGTGAAAAAGAATTTCCTCACATTCCCCCTTAATCGGCCCCCCTCTAATCTCATGCTGTGTCCTCTTGTCCTGGTATTTTTCTTATATTTAAACATGTTAGACTCTTTCACCTTGTTAATGCCCTTAAGGTGTTTGAATGCCTCGATCATATCACCTCTCTCCCTCCTTTGCTCAAGGGTATACATATTGAGCTCTGTTAATCTGTCCTTATATGTCTTCTGATTCAGTCCCTGCACCACTTTAGTTGCCCTTCTCTGGACTGCCTCAATTTGGTTAATGTCCTTGTGAAGGTGTGGCCTCCAATACTGCACGCAGTACTCCAGATGGGGCCTAACCAGTGTCTTGTAAAGAGGGATTATTACCTCCCTCTTACAACTTGTGATACCCCTACTAATACACTTAACACCCCCTAGCCTTACCTACTGCTTTAGAGGTCTGCTTGAATGATTTCAGGTCATCAGTGATGATGATGACCAAGTCTCTTTCTTCCTTTGTGACCAACAACTCCCCTCCCAGCCTATAGGTGGCTTCAGGGTTTCTCTTCCCTATGTGCATGATCTTGCACTTCTTTGCATTAAATCCCAGTTGCCACTCTTCTGACCATTTTGCTAGTTTATCCAGATCTCTTCTCATTCTGCCCACCCCATCTGGATCATCTACTCTGTTGCAGATCTTGGTGTCATCTGCAAACAGACAAACCTACCCTCTAGTCCATCTGCAAGGTCACTAATGAAGATGTTGAAGGACTGGCCCCAGGACTGATCCCTGAGGTACCCACTTGTGACTTGCATCTCTTCTGACTGTATACCATTTACCACACTCTCTGTTTTCTGCCCGTCAACCAGTTTGCCACCCAGTTGACCAACTTCTGACCCATCCCGAGCCTACCCAGCTTATTTATCAATCTTCTATGTGAACAATGTCAAAAGCTTTGCTGAAGTCAGGTGGCGACATCAACTGCTCCCCCTTGGTCCACCACTCTGGTTACCCAGTCAAAGAAATCTATGAGATTAGTCTGACAGGACCTTCCTTTTGTAAACCCATGCTGTCTTGGATCCTGTGCCCCTATGGATTCCAGGTGTTACTCTATTGTTTCCTTAAGGAGTGCCTCCATAATCTTGCCCACTACTGAGGTAAGACTGACTGGTCTGTAGTTCCCCGCCTCCTCCTCCCTGCTACCACTCTTGTGGAGCGGGATCACATGAGCCCTTCTCCAGTCTTCTGGGACCTCTCCTGTGCTCAGAGACTCACTAAACAGTTCTGCTAATTCCACCTTTAGCTCCTTAAGGTACCCTGGGATGTATGCCATCAGGTCCCATTGCCTTATCCACCCTGAGCTTAGCAAGCTCTTGTAGGACCCTTTCTTTTGTGAAGGGTAGTGCTCACCTCCCTCCCCCCTGTGTCCATGATGCTGAGCTGTGGGCCCTGCCCTACCTTCTCTTCAGTAAATACTGAGCAAAAGTATGTATTTAGGATAGATTCCTTTACAGGGTCCTCCTCCTCACATGCTCCCTTTTCTCCATTAAGCAGCAATACCCTTTCTGGACTTTCTTCTTTCCTAATGTATCTATAGAAGTCTTGTCACCTTCTTTACTGTTAGTGCTAGTGTTTCCTCAGTTTGGGACTTTGCCTGCCTTTGCCTTCCCTGCTTCCCTTAGGGCAGTTTGGTATGCCTCCCTATCTTCATCCGCTGTGTTCCCTTATATTTCCTGAAGGCCAGCCTTTTGGCTCTGACCTTTTCTGTTACTGTATTTGAGAACCAAAGTGGTTTCCTTTTTTTTGTACTTCCTTTTCTGTCTAACACAATGGGATGTTGCTTCAAGTATTGCATGTAATGCTTGCCCACTTGCCTGTACCCCCTCACCTGTGTTTCTTTTGCCAGGCTAACTTAACTCTGTTGGCCATCTTATCAAAGTCAGCTCCTCTGAAGTCCCATATTTTTGCCTTGGAATGGGATGATTTAGATGTAGTAGCCAAATTGAACCATACCATGTGATGGTCACTGGCCCCAGGTGACCTTCTACCTGGAGATCTGTGATCCCTTCCTTGTTAGTCAGTACTAGATCTAGGATAGCCCTGTCTCTTGTGGGTTTGCTGTACCAGTTGTTTGAGGCCCTCCCCTGCAGGGAATCCACTATGTGTCTAGTTCTGGTAGATGTTCCTGCTGGTATTGACCAATCTGTATCAGGCATGTTGAAGTCTCCCATTATCAGAACCTCCTTTTAGCTGTCATGTTTTGTATATCTTCTAACAGTAATGTGTCTATGTCCTCCCCTGGTCTGGGGGTCTGTAGACAACCCAGTTCTTATGGCTGTCCCATTTCCTGTTTCCAGGGTGACCCACAGTTCTTCTGGCTCCTTACGTGTATTCTGAATTTCTGTAGCTTTGATATTTTCATTTGACATACAGGGCCCTCCTCCCCCTTTTTGCCCGGTCTTCTGAACAATACATAGCCAGGTACTGAAGTCTCCCAAGTGTGGTTACTGGTAAACCACGTCTCACTAATTGCTACTATGTCCAATTTAGCCTCTGACATTATTGCCTGCATGTCTGGGATCTTATTTCCCAGGCTGTGAGCATGTGTACATGATTTTCCATTAGCCAGATTTTGGTGTGTTAGTTGTTGGGTGAGGTTTGGCATTACCCCTGTGCATCGTATGGGGAGACAAACCTTTTTTCTTACCTGGTGATGCAAATGAACTGCAAACATGCTGAATCCCTGTTTGACCACTATCTGAGGGAGAGGTGTTCTTCCCATTCGGCGTATGGGGTGCTGCCCCTCTCCCCATTGCGAGTTTAAATATTCTGCAAAGGCGTCAGGCTTCTGCCCAATGCACTGACTCCTCCCCTTGGTCAGATGCAGTCCATCAAATTTAAAGAACTTTCGCTCCCAGAACTGTTGCCAGTTCCCTACAAATCTGTGTCCTTTTTCCTGGCACCAGCCCTTGAGCCACGTGTTTAGCTCCCCTATCTCCCCTTCTCTGACCATCAGTCCATCTGTTCCCCTCTCCCAGACTGGCAGGATCTCAGAGAAGGAGATGCTGGACGAAATAGATGATAGTTTGTCACCCAGCCTGGTCAGGTGTTCCTTGGTCTCCACAACTGACCGGCTGGCAAGATTATTAGTCCCTATGTGTACTAGGATATTAATGTTTTCTCCTGCTTTGTGAACAATTTTAGCAATGCGGTCAGTGTCTCTCCATGCTGATGTACCTGGGAGACATCTGACCATTACCCCTGGCTGGAGATGGGTATCAACTCCCTGAATCATGGAGTCTCCTATGAACTACAGACCTGTAAGTTTGACCTCAGTGGTAGGGAAAATGATGGAATCACTTCTGAAAGAAAGAATTGTTGAGTACCTAAAGGCCAGCGGGGCACAGGACCCAAAGCAGCATGGATTTACAGCAGGAAGGTCATGTCAGACGAATCTAATTGATTTCTTTGACTGGGTGACCAAAGTAATAGACCAGGGAGGGGCTGTGGATATGGCCTACCTAGACTTTAGCAAGGCATTTGACACAGTCCAGCACAGATCAATAATCAAGTTAGCCAGCCTGGGAGTGGGTCCCAGGGTGGTAGCCTGGGTAGCAAACTGGCTGCACAACAGGACACAGAAGGTAATAGTGAATGGAACACATTCCGAAGAAAGGGGGGTTACTAGTGGAGTACCTCAGGGCTCAGTACTGGGTCCAGTCCTCTTTAACATCTTTATAGGTGACATTGCAGTGGGTCTGGAGGGAAAGGTATGCCTCTTTGCAGATGACACAAAGATCTGTAACAGAGTTGTTACACAAGGGGGGGTAGAAAAGATGAGAAGGGACTTGGCAAGGTTGGAGGAATGGTCAGACATGTGGCAACCTAGATTCAATACAAAGAAGTGCAAAGTAATGCACCTAGGAAACAGAAACCCAGGAGAAGAGTACACAATTGCAGGGGCGGTACTAACAACAACAAAAATGGAAAGGGACCTGGAGGTAGTCATATCAGATAACCTAAAGGTGGGTAAGCAATGTGAAAAGTCGGTAAGGAGAGCCAGGGGGATACTGGGATGCATAGGAAGGGGCATCAAAAGTAGAAAAAGGGAAGTTGTTATTCCTCTGCAGGGTTTTATTTAACTCTAAAAATTGATTAGTGTTTTGCTCATAAAAGTTCTAAAACATTGTGAAAATGCATAGCACTTGCCTCACTGTGTTTAATAAACATAACACTTCTAGAAACCTATATAAACGCTTTCTGTACAGTTAGTATCGTCCCAAGAAAAAAACTGCTAATCAATTATTTAAAACCCTGCTCTGTACAGACAGTTGGTGAGACCCCATCTGGAGTACTGCGTGCAGTTTTGGAGACCTCATCTACTCAAGGACATAGACAGGATGGAAGCAGTCCAGAGGAGGGCAACTAAAATGGTGCAGGGTCTGCAGCAGAAGCCATATGAAGAGAGACTGAGAGAGCTTGATAGGTATACTCTTGATGAAAGGAGGGACAGCGGGGACATGTTAGAAACGTTCAAGTACCTCAAGGGAATCAACAAAGTCCAGGAGGGTAGCATCTTTCAGAAAAAGAGATGTGTAAGAACAAGGGGGCACAATTTAAAGATAGAGGGGGGACAGCTCAGGGATAATGTGAGGAAATTTTTTTTCACTGAGAGAGTGGTGGATACATGGAACAGCCTTCCTGAGGAGGTCGCTGGGTCTAAAACAGTGGAGGAATTCAAACATGCATGGGACAGACACAAGGCAATTATAGTTGGGGGTTGGAGGAAGTAGGCTGTTGGTTAACTAGAATCTGCAGCTTAACCAGTAGGTAGGGAAATGGGCAGATTGGGTGGGCCAAGTGGTCCTTATCTGCCGTCAAAGTCTATGTTTCTATGTTTCTATAGCCCAATTAGTGGGCAGCACCGTCTTTTCCAGCAAACCAGTGATTGCCTGGTGAGAGAGGCGCCGAGTTTCAAATGTATTTGATGCACTCTGCACCGGAGCAGAGGAGATTTACCTGCAGGTCAGTGAATTTAAATCAGCTGGCGGGAGAGTCAGTAGGCGTGCAGCAGCGGCTTTCCAAGTAGCCGAGCTGCGCTTCTGCCAGCACCAGAGCCCGATGGCTCACTTACAAAGTAGAAATTACATTCCTAGTATACTGCATCATATTACGCAGCATTATGCTATAGTCTTGAAAGGTTTTGTGAATCGGACAGTTCCCCTGGCGCTTCCTTGCGGATTGTCTCTGTGGTAACAATGGAGCCTAAACCACTGCTGCATGCATTTATTTAGTTTTTGCCAAAAAACAAGCAGTTTTTAACTTTTTTCATGTGTTTGTTTTCATTTTATTTATTTTTATACCCTGAATTTCTTATGTCTTGTTATTTTGTATTTAAGAAAAACACGGGTTTCTAGTGATTATTCAATTTAAGGTTTATGTTTCACTCTCTTCTCTGCTTCTGCTCCTCCTTTTGTTTCTCCAGCCTTGCCGTGTCCTGCCTGAAGTAACGTTCTGTCAACTGGTGCCTGGTTTGTGTGCCCACTTCCATTCATTTGCAACTCTAACTCTCAGCTTTGAGTTACTTCCCACCTGGCCACCAGCCTTTCCTCTGTTGCCACAAAAGGGGTGAGAAGTATGTCAGCAGGGGACCCAGGATGCTCATAACTCCTGGCAGTAGGAGAGTCATCAAGGAAGGGCTGCCATTCTTCCACCGGACTGTTCTGTGCAGCTGCAGTGTGCTGGCAACAAGCTGCCACCATTTTTGGTGTGCTTTTCCTCCACACAGTTGGAAGCCAGCTCCACCCCGCAGTAGGCAGCTCTCCTCACACCAGTGGGTCCTATGGACTAAGGTGTCTCACTTCACCAGCTGGCCTGTCAGAGAAACCAGATGGCTTCATTGGCAACTTCAGAGGTTTGCTGTCGGCAATGCTTTAGCTGCCTTCAACAACTGGTCCCTTCTGTGGTGGCTCCTTCTGCAGGAGCTGCATGAGGAAGGACCCTGGGGTGTCCTCAGCAAGTGAGGCCAGCAACAGCAGCATCGACTAGGAGAACAAGGAAAATCAACAGGGGCAGCACTCCAAGACCACAGTGAGTACCTAGGGCTTTGCACCTGTCCATTCCACAGGGCAGTCAGAGGGATTGCTCTCACATTCAGTACAGGTGGCCACTTTCTTGTGGGGGGGGGGGCCTCATCATGAGTAAGTCACGTTTACTCCAGTCGCATGTCTTCCAGAACTAGCCAGCCTCCTCAATAGGGCCTTCTTGGCCAACCCTGAAAATTTTGAGGAAGCACTCTTTAAGTCCCTCAAAACCTCAGGGAGGGGGAGCGGCATACAGCAATCCTAGCTGGCCATGCAGCCTTCATCTTGTGCCTCCCATTCCCATGGCTAAAGTAAGGAATGTTCACAGGAACATTCCAAGAAGAATCCACACTCAGCAAGTCACCTTCTTCATGCCGGCCCGGTGGTGCTGAGGGTTGAGGCACTGGACGCCACACCTTGTGCCACACTGGCGATCTGGGTTCAGGAACGAGCCCGGGCCACTGGGGGTTGGCAGGGGGGAAGAGATTGAGCGTCTGTAGGACTGCTCTCTCTTCCCAGATGGGGTTGCGGGGAAGCGATCGCTCTTGGAGCGGCCTCTGGCGGTGGTCAGAGGTGCCTGGTGTAGCGACGCTGCGGATGCAAGGGGCTGAGTTGTGGCATTACATTGCCTTGCTAAGCCGCACTCTGAGAGGGTCAGGAACTATAACAAGAGAAAAAACCCACTCCTGGGGATAGATGAAGGCACCTCTGCCTCCTAGCCCACACTCCCAGTTCCGGATTGACTTCATCTCCACGGGCCGACTCGTGTGCCTTGCACTTTGCCCTATAGATAGAGTGCCCTGGGTGGATAGGGCAGCCCTACCTCTGGAGAATTCAGACCCGGAGGTGGTGCTGGGTGGCATGAGTGGAGAGGACCTAGAAGTCATTGAGGGAGGTAGAGGCTGGGGGCCCCGAGGATGCCAGAAGGAGTTCTCCAGGTGGTGAGAAAAGTCACCTTCTTCATGCAAGCGACCCAGGGTTGGATCTTGTAGCTGATCCCCCATCTGGCTGGAGTAGGTCCAGCGGTGAGCTTTCTTCTTCAGATGAGTCAGATACGTCGGACGTGGAACCAGCTTTGAACCATTTCTGCTTCAAGGATATGGACTACTTGACTAGGAAGGTGTCCTCGAGTCTTAAACTATTGGAACAGATTCAAATTACACCCTGTGATCCCATATTTTCCTCTTTTTCCAACAGTCCACCACGGTTTCTTCTGCACAAATCCATGGAGTTCCCATCAACAGAGAATGGTCATCCCATGAGATTAAAAAGACCAATGCCAGATTGCTCTGCAGGCTATATTCTGTGCACACCAAGAGGGACAAGGCTTCCCAGCCACCAAAAGTAGACTCTATATTCTCCATTCTATCCAAGCTGTCTAAGACTGACATGGTCAGGGTGAGAAAATAAACTAATGATATTCTGCCCTGTTTTGCGTTCTAGTTTTCGAGGCAGAATACCATTTTAATCATGCTGGTATGCTGACTGACATACCACTTTACCTTGCCTCTACTCTGTAGTTTAATGTATAGCATAGCTCTTTTGGCTAGGTGGAATACCAGATATTGAGACAGAATACCAAATCTTTTCATTATTATACTTCCCACGCCAGACTATTTTCTCAATTTCTTCCCCTGGTTTCTTGTTCCCTCCTGGAATACCTGGAATGGTGCAGGAAGATATCAGACACAGCGTGCAACATGGCTTCCTCGAGACACAGAGGCAAAGCAAAGGAGTTGGCAAAGAAGACTGGTCTTGCTGAACTTGTGGTGGCATGTCTTGCGGACACATTAGATGATGTCATAAAAGTAGTGACCAAAGCTGTGATGAGTAACAAGACATGCAAACACCTCTGATTGAAGCAATGGCAGGCTGATACCCAATCCAAGCAACTTCTTCTGCAAGCACCCTATGACAGCACTCCACTGTTTGGAGATAATTTGCCCAGAGTTAAGGAAGTGGTGGAGATCCCGAAAATCAAGGGCCAGGACTAAAAACCAAGCTAGACCTCTCCGAACTGATACCAGCTATTTCAGACAGGAAAGGACCACAAGGAACCTTTATGGGGTCCGCGATCCTCTAGAGCAAAACCTTACTGTAGAAGCTGCCAACAAATGACTGGTAATGGAAGCAACAACAGAACCCAAAACTGCAACAGTTTTGACTGTGGGTTTTCCGCCTCCTTCTGAAGCTACTCTGCCCCACTCCCCTACACGTCTAATTGGCGTAAGGCTAAGATTTTTTGCAGGGACGTGGGCCAGTATTCATTCGGACAGATGGGTTTTGGACATCATTTGCCTCAGCCATGCAATAGAATTTCTGAACTCCCTTGTCCACGCTTTTGTGCCCCATTAGTATAGCCAACTGCACAGAAGTGAGCTCATGTTGCAGCAGTGCTCTCTCGTCTTCTCAAGATTTTGGCAATCCAGAAAGGTCCTACACATAGACATAGTGATCTATTCCACTTCCACTTTCATTGTGGTCCCTAAGAAATTGGGTGGATTATGTCCAGTGTTAGATTTGAAGTACTTGAACCAGTTTGTCCGATATCAACATTTCAAGATAATCGCTGACCTCATTAAAGAGGGGGATTTCCCAGGGGATTTTCTGTGTTTCGTAGACCTACAGGATACCTGCCTTCACATTCTGATATAGCCACACTGTGACCATTTCTTCTACCTCACGATAGCTGGACAGCACTTTTTTCACATTTCTGTCTGCTTCTGTCTCTCCTCAGCACCCATGGTGTTCACCAAAGCCTTGATTGTTCTGATGGCCGACTTCAGGGAAAGGGGATTCATCTTTATCTCTGTCTGGATAAAGATGAATCCCCTTTCCCTGAAATGTGATTCCTCTTTATCTCTGGATAATGTACTCCTCAGGGCTTTGTCCTTTCAGGAGGTGAAGAGAACCATAGCCCACACCATTTGCTGATTGGAGGATAATCATTCAGCGGAAGAGTTCATTCCTTCAAGATCGCTAGACCACCTGGGGGCCCATTTCAGCATTGCCTAAACAACTATTTACCTCTTAGCTGAGCCTCTGTATGTCTTTAGTCTCAGGTGTGAAATTCCTCACACTTCAGAAGTTATGAGTACAGAAGTTCATGGAGATGTTGGGAACAATGGTGTCCTGCATGGGGGTGATCCCTTGGGCAGCACTGCACCTACAGAAACTCCAGAATTTTATCCTCTCTCACTAGAACCAGAAAACTTAGGACCGTCAGAAATCCTGGACCCTGTCAGTCTTGGTCAGAAATTCCATGCTTTCGTAGCTCAAAACAGACAACATCCTGAAGGGAGTGCCGCTGCACGAGGACCCCCTCGTCTGCCTGTACACAGATGCTAGTTGCTGGGGCTGGGGAGCAATTGTGTTCAGCCACACAACTCTGGGACAGTGGCCGTGCATTGATCAGCATACTGACATCATTGTACTGGTAATGAGGGCAGTGCTTCTAGCCCTTCTTCACTTCACTGGACTGCTATTGACCAGGTCCGTTCAAATCATCAACAACAATTGGGCAGTGGGTTGCCTACATCAACAAGCAGGAAGGGACCAGAACCCAACTTTGTTGAGGGAAGCACTACTTCTCTTCCTGTGGGCAGAATACCACCCATGGACCAGTTCAGCAGTTTACTGACAGGGAAAATGAACTATCACAACCAAGGGTTGAAACAACTACTTCTCTGCCTGTTCTAGACACCATTTTTCCCAGGAACAGCAGGATTAATTTCTCTGCCTGTCCCTGGGACATGCACCAACTGAAAAAAACATTAGCAGGCACTAGGACACAGGAGATGCTGCCACATGAAAGGTTGGGCTATGGTCATCCAAATATCATGGTGTCACATGTTAAGAGATGTACATTCAACCCAACGTCCTGTGATGGGCTCTTCTGAGCAGTCGGCACTTGTGTCAAGCAACAGAAATGGAAACAGTAGGATTAGACTGCGCATGTATTCCTTCAATTCCTTGTCATCGTGCATGTGCAGTTGCCGGTTTTCCTTTTCCTTTTCCTTTCTGCACTACATACTTTAATTCTCTGTGTGCTGCACTCACAGTAGCAATCCAAGACTAGCTAATGTTCGCAGGCAGCACAAGTTTGGGGATCAAATTAATACGGAACTTTTCAGGTTTGTCTACTAATGGAGAGGGGGCCCGGGTAAAGGTAATGAAAGCCATTGTGAGGGCTAGAAAACCACATTTGAAAGCCCTTTTCAGGGCAGACAGTTAAGGCAAAAAGAGGGGAGAGAGTCTGTGTATAGAGAATAGGAGAGGAACTAAGAGGCTGAGACAATCACTTGAATCCCCCTTTCAGGGCCGTATGGGTGTCCAGAGACAGAAGAGGGGGGAGGCTGGTTAAAAGCATTTGTCAGAGTTTCATTATATGGAGAGACTTTTAATGTCCAGGCTATACACAGCAGCAGAGAAAGCTGATTGGCTTGTCTGGGCAGAGCAGAAGGGAGTTAATTAAGAGCCCTTGTCAGGCCTGCTACTGAGCAGGATGGGGAAGTAAATTAAAAGCCCTTATCGGGGCAGTGAACTGGGGCACACTTGTTAAGTTCTTTTCAGGGTCATGTTTCTATGTTTCTATGTATCAGCCAGTGGAGAATATTTGGTAGCCCTTTTTAGAGCACCTTACAATGGGCATCATCAGTTATTAAGTCATTTTCAGGACACCGTACCAGCCAGGGGGCACACTAGTTATTATTAGCTCTTACTCAAAAACAGAAATGTAAAACTAGTAAAGGTGAATCAACAGCGCAGGTACAGATTCTATGGGAACAGTCCAAATTAATATTGCACTTGTCCCTTGGACAGCCATCCATAAAAATTATTTCTTGCTCTTAACAAACTGGCTCAGCCGGCCCAATGGCATGGAGGGCTGAGGCATCATGCCTTACCTCCTGCTACACCAGCGACCCGTGTTCGTGGTATGAGCGGGTCACTGGGGGTTGGCCAGGGTGGGAGAGGATCAAGCATCTGGAGGACAGCTCTCCTCTCCCGGGGAAGGAGAGACATGGAGGCCGGCACATCTCTGACTCCTAGTTGTGGCTGGGTGTTGGAGTGCCTGGGTCCCATACATAGGGATGGGGGCGAAGTAGTCAGCCGGCATGTTGTGGGCGGAAGCGCGCACAGCTCGGACATTGTCGGCGCCAACATTTCTCTGCTTCCAGGAGGCGGGAGGGAGAAAAACCAGGAAAAGAAACAGTCCTTGGCGTGGCTGGATGAATGCCAACCCCCCCCCGCAGCTGCCCTCCCTCACGAATAGCAGTCCCTGCTGCCCCTCTACGGGGGTGGGGGGTAAGTCATGGAGGACGACCGGAAGTGCACTGCAAGCAGGGAGATGGGGCTAGGGGCTCGGTGAGATGGAGGGCTGCCCAGGACGGAGGACAAAAAAGTGAATATAAAAAAAAAAAAAACTGACTCAGCTAAAACCATGTGCTTCCAGTCGAGTGGGCACTTCTCTGAGAGATTTTTGACAGGCTAGTAATTTTCCCAGAGATGGATCAGTTTGCCTCACTTGTGAATATCAAACTTCCCTGCTTATGCACGAGACACTGGGACTTGACAAGGCCACAGCCAGGGATGCATTCAACATGGACTGGGGGACCTTCATGGCCTATGCCTTTCCTCCCTTGTCGATATTGCGCAGGATGGTTCAGAAGATAATCTCCAGTTGTGCCAGGATCATTATTGTTGTCCCTTACTGGCCCATATCCCTGTTTCCCATCTTTGTTGAACCTCTCAGTGTGCCTGCATGTCACTCTCCCTCCAGACCTACTGACTCATGGTCCATCCAGACATCCCAACCATCACAGCCTTGAACTGCCAGTCTGGAACTTGCATAGGGCTCTTTGGTGCAATGTGGATATTTGTCCAAAGTAATTTTGCTGTACTTCCCTGAGCTCCCCCAGAGTTTCCCCCAGTAAGGTTTGCCATTGCATCTGGAAGAGTTTTGTTAAGTAGCGATAGCGGTTGAACAAATCTTTCCCCTCTATTGTAGCTGAGGTGTTGGACTTTCTACAGTGAAGGTTCACCTTTGGTCTCAGTACTGCAGTGCCCAGGGTCCAAGCACCCTTGCTGGGTGCGTTGCTACAACCACCAACAGTGCCATCCTTAAGCATGCATTCTCACATAGTGTGTGTCTTTAAGGAACCTTCACTCCTTTGCACATCGACAAGGTTCTATGCTCCTTTTTGGGATCTCACCCTAGTCCTTTTGAACCATTGTCCTAGATCTCTCTTCCCTGGCTTACCTTAAAGATCACCTTTCTTATTACTGTCACTTCAGCAAGGAGAGTAGGATACTGGAGTTTCTCTCCACTCAACTGTATTTGGTTTTCCACCAGGATAAGGCAGTGCTCAGGCCTTCTCCCAAGTTTGTCCCTAAGGTCAGTTCAGCTTTTGACATCAGTCAGGAACTTTTGCTCACAGATCACACATGGGTGCCTGTGAAGATCTCGGTGGTAATTTCTTCTCCTGAAGCTGAGTACAGTAGAAGCCACTCACTGTTTAGGCTCATGGCTTGTCCTGCCGCCAGCTTTACTCGATAAAATTACCATCTTGTTCTGCAGAGACACCTATGTTTAATGTGATATGTTATCAATTTGCATGGAATGTTTAGAACTCTCTAGTATTCCTGTTTTTTAATTTTTGTCCCTGATGTTTTTTTCTTGTCCTCTCTGTCTCCCACCCTGATGATTGTGTTTTTGCCAGGCTGCAGCCATCCACCAGCCAGGAAGTCGAGCAGGCAGTCGCCCTGTAAGCTGACAGCAACACTGCTCCTTGGTTGACTGGGAGGGTGTACGTGAATGCTGTGCAGACCACTCATTCCCTCCCCAGGAGACAAGTGCCGTATGTCTGCAACCTTCACCCCCATCCCCCCACCAGCATGGGATTCTGTGGATCACGTGAAAACCCTCTGGTCTCCCAGGCGGCAGCATGACAAGCTGCTACCACACCACTGCCTCAACCCATAGAATTCTCATATTCTTAGAGGGGCAGGTTCATTAACAGTGTCCCTGATAAAGTGAATGCATGGGAAAAGCTCTTTCAGACTATTTATTGAGCTTTCCCTTAGGGTAAAAGTGTTACAGTACAGGGAAAGCAGTATAACCTAGAGGTTAGGATAACAAGCTGTGAATGAGCTTGGAACATCCAGCAGACAGACTTGAGTTTGATTCCCACAACCTCCATGTACATACTGTGTGACTCTGAGCAAGTCACTTAACTTCCCAGTGCTCCTGGGTCGCTCCTGAAAACAGGCACCTGTGCCTAGTGGGCCTTACCTGGTTAACAAAGAATAAAATAAAAAATTAAATAAATAAGGCTATTTTAAACACAGTATTGGGCTTTCTTTTAGGAACAGTGGTTTGGTGACATCCATTACTGAGTCTGCCATATACTGATTTAAGGTAGCAGTTATTTACATATTTTACATAGAAATTGCCGGCAGATAAGGACTGCTTGGCCCACCCAGTCTGCCCATGTTTCCTACCTACTGTAATACTGTAGACCATACCTGGTTTCTGGCTTTAGCTCCCCCCCCCCCATTCCGAACTAATAAACTTCCCTTGTGCCTAACCCATGCGTTCTTGAAACCTGTTACAGTATTTACTTCAACCACCTCTGCTGAGAAGCTGTTCCATCCATCCACCACTCTTTTTGTGAAGAAGTACTTTCTACCATTACCCTTGAATCTACCCCCTTCCAGCTTCATGAAATGTCCCCCTTTTCTTGAGCGTCTTTTTTTCTGAAAAATGCTTTCCTCCTGTTCCCTATTAAGGTATTTGAAAGTCTCTATCATATCCCCCCTCTCTCTCTCTCTTTTCTTTCTTTTAGGGTATACATATTGAGGTCCTTCATCTCTACTTACAGGGCTTTTGATGCAGACGCAGCACCATTCTAGTTGTCCTCTTCTGGGTTGCCTCCGTTCTGTGTGTCCTTCTGGAAATGTGGTCTCTAGAACTGAACACAGTATTCCAGGTGAAGTTTCACCAATGTTTTAAACAGCGGTATAACTAGCTCCCTCTTACTGCTGGTTATACCCCTCCCTATACACCCCAGCATCCCACTAGCTCTCCCCACTGCCTTGTCACAGTGCTTGGGCCACCTTTAGGTAATCAGAAATGATAACTCCCATGTTCCTTTCCTGCTTGGTGGTCATCAGTACCCTCCCCCCCATCTTGTACTCTGCCCCTGAGTTTCTGGGCCTAAGTGCATGACCTTGCACTTCTTTGCATTGAATCCCAGCTGCCACACTTTTGACCACTGCTCACGCTTTCTTAAATGACTGTTCATTCATTCCACCCGCCACCCCAGAGTGTCTGCTCTATTGCAGATCTCTGTGTCATCTGCGAAAAGGCAGACCCTTCCCCTGTAGCCCCTCTGCAGTGTCACTAATAAAGTCAGTAAAGAGGACAAGAACCTGTACCAATCCCTGAGGCACCTCACTAGTCACCCTCCCTTCCTCAAAGTGAACTTCGTTTACCAGCACCCTCTGTCGCCTATCCCCCAACCAATTTCTTACCCAGTTTATCCCCTTTGGATCCACTCCCAGACTTTTGAGCTTATTTACGAGTCTGTCATGTGGAATGGTGTCGAAGGCCTTACTGAAATCTAGTACAAATTTCAGGGAGTCTTAAGACAGAAATTTGTGTCCTGTTTGGGGAAGCTGTATGCCTAGCAACATAGATTCCCCAACCATGACATCACTTGCTGTCGCAAGATTCCAATAATGGCTTCTTTCTTGATCAGTATGGGGCAGACTTAGTGATGGCTATCTGTACTACTGCTGCGTGCAGGCAAGCCCCAATACCTTGTGTAAGAGAACTTTTCATGTCCTTTCACATTGTCGGGTGTTCATGCTCCTTGCTCTTCTGTCATTTTTTTTTTTTATATTTGAATTTTTTAGGTCCATTTTTAGCCAGTACGGAAACTAAGAGGCATGGTAAGATAGGACAGCATAAAATGGAATAAGGTACAAACAAGAACTATAGTCAATGATGTAAACTAGAAATCTCATATAGTAACTGTCTGGAACAATAAAATAAACAGAGATCCATAACAGGGAAGGCACAGGAAGCTAGGGCAACAATGGATGCCCCAATAACCAGTACTGAGTTAGGGGACATTATAGCAAAACCTAAAAACGGGGGCTGAAATTGGCACTGGTCCACTAGCGAAAATGCTGGTAGATTTTGTATCTGGCTAATAAGAGTTTCCTTTAGCTAGCTCTGCTGGCTTGTCTTGTAGAAGGTAACATTGTAACAAGTACACCAGGTGGGCCAGTGAAAACATTTGTAAGGCTAGCAGATTTTCCCATTTGCTAGCCCTGCTGGCTGTTGGTTACAAAACTTAATTTCGCCGCCTGTAAAAATAGTAAAGCTCTTGGCCCGAATGGCCTGTCATTGCGAGTTTTGTAAATTTTAGCCCCAAAACTTAATTCAGTATTACTAGAATCCTTTGTGGAAGTACGGAAGGGTTGCAAAACCCCACTTTTGTGGAATCAGACTCTTATCTCTGTCTTGCCTAAGCTCAGAAAGATTTGGTAGCATGTGGGTTATGTAGAACAATATCTTTGTAAAAATGTGGATACTAAGCTATTCACGTCAATTCTGACAGTAAGATTACAGAATTATATTCAAGCACTAGTCGTCGCAGATTAAACTGGTTTTGTGAACAGTAGATAACGCCATGATAAAATTAGGTGTCTCATCAATTTTTTTTTTACTTCACAGAAATCCCCAAAACAATTTCAGTTGGTTATTTCCACGGATGCAGAGAAGGCTTTTGATTGTGTGAGCCATGGATTTTTTACTAGCACCCTACAGAAAACTTAATTGTGGCCCAAATTTTTGTACAGTGTGTACAAGAGCTCTGTGCAGCCCTGGAAGCCTGAGTGAAGGTCAACAGAAAGGGGTGTTATCTATTTAGCAACATTTGTGAAGATGGTGGCCATGCTGGACTGGCCAGCAGTTTGATACATTTAGCACAGTAGTTTTGTTTTATTTATTCGTCATTTATTCATTTTATTTGTTTTATTTTTTATTTGCTTTGCGTTATTATTTTGATGTTTCCCAGTCTGGGTTGCCATGTTTGAACACCGTACGTTGCAAGTTTGCGGTCGTATACTTGTTGTAAACTGCGCAATACTCGCTGCTCTGCCTGAGGTTCAAGGAGTTTTTCCCCTACCTAGCTGCCCTGTTGTTTGTTTACTCGCTGCCTTGCCTGAGGTGAAGGAGTTTTGTTTTTTTCGCCTGCCTATCTGCATCGTTGGTTTCGGACATTCTGCATTTATATGTGGAAAGTGCGACTCTGGGCCCTTATTTTTGGTTGAGGGCTGAAGATTGTTGGTTTGCAGTCTGTCTGTTACGGGACTGCTTGGGCTGCTTTCCCTGGTATCTACTTTTTGTGGTGACTTCCAGGAGCGTTTTTTGCTGCCCTCGGTCGTGTGTTATGCCACAAACTGTTGGAGTCCATGTGTGGATATTATCAAGGATTGTTTAACTGCGGGGACTAAAATATAGGAAATACTATCTGGTGAAATTATCTGATTGTTGGGTTTGTTATTAACCTGAGAGCTTTGCAGTGTGTGTGCTCAAGGATTTGGAGCGCGAAGATTGCACAATTTGGATACCGTATGTTCTTCCTCTGCTATTAGATTCATTGGCTAGATTTGCTTTTGTTGGTGGTGTTTAATATGCATTTATAGAGTCCCTTAGACTGGCTTATAGACCCTTGGTGTGACTGACCAGTCGCAGGAGTCTGCTTCTACCCGGGAGGTTCTGTGCCTGATTGAGCAGGGGAGCCGCCTGGTGGGCCCAAGATTTCTCCAAGGCTCCCTACTGGCCTGCTGGTGGGAGGGCATTAGGTGAGGAGCCAGGGTGGTGGGGCTGATATTTTCTGTGGCTAGCCCTCACAGGAGGGCTTTAAGGGACTCTGTCATTTTCTGGGACCTGGACTGTTTTTGGAAAAGAGGATTTGGTGGATGCTTCTTACCATCCGAAGATTATCTTTTGGGAAATAAAACTGGCAAAACCTTTTGTGTTCCGAGCAGTAAGAGGGCCCGGTTATTTTTGGTACCCAGGTAGTGAGAGAACCTGGGTATCTCACAAATTATACTATTTATTTAATTTTTGCTGGTTGTTAAATTGCAATTTTTATGTTTTTGGAGATAATTAATGCACCCTGTGAGAGGAGGTGTATTTAATTACTCTGGTGCAGTTTCATTTTCAATCTGGACTTCCTGAAAGTGACTTCCGATGGCGATCTAACATCCTTTTGGCTTGGTTTCATTTATTTGTTTTATGAAATATATTTTTTGTTTATTTTTGTTATAATAGAATGTTATTAGGTTGGGTGGGGAGTTTAGTTTGATTTGTTTTATCTGAATCTCCCCTCCTGGTGAAAGCGTGTGGGGAGTTTCAGAAAAGGGGGTATATATAGATTTGATTGATTATTTTTAGTTTTTTTGGGTGTGTTATTGAATTGTATATGTATTTTTATATTTTAATTTTGTTGGGATATCTTTCTTGTTTTTTTGTTTTGGGCCTGTGATATGTGTTTTAGAGCTACCCCCAGGTCATCGCTATTCAGCCTCCGCTCTCCAAGCTTTCTGCCCTCCCCCACCCTTACTGTTCTCTACTTATCAGCGATGTAGAGCATTGGGCATTGTCAGTAGGGGTGGGGAACGGGGGGTGAACGTTGGAGGTTGGATGAGCAGGGTGCTCACATCAGTGTAGTTAAGTCCAGAAGATGCCCTGGGGCTAAAATGGAGCCTGGAACGTGGGTCGCATGCCTAGTCCCCATACCCAAGGGCACCACCAGTATTGGTGGGCAGGTGGTTAGGGCGGCCCAGGAGTCCCGTCCAACTCGAGCGGTGTTATGCAATGCCAGATCTATTAAGAACAAGACTGCAATTACTGCGGATCTTGTAGGGACAACAGATCTGGCATGCATCACCGAAACCTGGCTTGATGAAAACGCAGGCCCCATATTTGAGGCTGCAATTCCATTCGGGGATTCGGTGATTCACCACCCGAGATTGGACCACAGGGGGGAGGAGGGGGGTTGCGGTCTGTTTCAAGACTGAATTGGGTCTCACTAGCGTACCAATTGAGGGTGCTAGGTCCTTTGAGTGTGCCGTAGTAGCAGGTGTAGGTTATAGGATGGCACTCCTCTACCGGCCCACCAGGGATGGGAGTCTTTCCTTCAGGAAGTAGCAGACTTCATCATCGACTACATTTGAGTCACCCAGGCTGATGGTCCTGGGTGACTTTAATGCCTGGATCGACGATGAACTCTCGCAATTTGGTCAACACTTCCTCCAGTTGATGACATCACTGGGCCTTACACAGATTGTTACCTCTGCTACTCATAAATTCGGCCACTCTCTTGACCTGGTTTTCCCTCTTGGGGATCGAGGCTTCTGATGTGGGGGTGGAACCCGTCAGATGGTCCGATCACTGTGCTGTGAGATTGAATTTTTGCACCCCCCTTCATAGGCCTACCCCTGTGGAAATGGTCAGGTAACGCCCTTTACGGGATTTATGCCTTGATGGCCTAGCGGCAGTATTTGATCTATCGGAATTTCCTATGGCAAGCAGGGACCCAGAGGCTTTGGCTTTAGCCTATAATAGGGCTATTACTACAGCCCTGGATTCTGATGCTCCTGTCCGCATTTGCCCTCTCTCCCTCTGCCCTCGGTCCCCATGGTTTGACAGGACTTTGAGGGAGCTGCGGCGACTAGGATGAAGGTTGGAGCGTTGCTGGTGGAAATCCACCCTGGAGGTTGACCATCTTAGACTGCTAGCGCATTATTGACTCTACCAGTCAGCAATCTCCTGTAAGAAGGCAGAGTTCCTGTCTGGGGAGATTTCTGCCGCTCAGAACCGACCAGCGCAGCTCTTCCAAACGGTAGACAGGTTGTGCTACCCAGCTTGTCTGCAGGTTCGGAGAGCCTTTTCACAATTGGTGTGAGGAGCTTGCTCGTTTTTTTGCTGATAAGGTGGCCGACATCAGGGCGGAGATTCGATCGACACACTCTGAGAGCTGTTGATGATCGGCACTTGGCCACTGTCTCTCACTTCGCTTGGAATACCTTCGACTGGCTGGAGATTGTGGATGTTATGCGGATTGTCCAGGGTATGCGCCCTACGTGCTGTAGCTTAGACCCAGGCCCAACTTCCCTGATTATGGGTTGTTGTGATATTATTGGCTTGGTCTTAGCGCAGATAGTCTGGTG
Source organism: Neoceratodus forsteri (assembly GCA_016271365.2). Classification (NCBI taxonomy): domain Eukaryota; kingdom Metazoa; phylum Chordata; order Ceratodontiformes; family Ceratodontidae; genus Neoceratodus; species Neoceratodus forsteri. The sequence goes on along the minus strand of CM028134.1, from coordinate 1,011,067,639 downwards.
CTCCCTTGAGTTGGGTGAGTTTCCTAGCTCCCTGAAGGAGGCTGTGGTGACTCCCCTTTTGAAGAAAGCTTCTTTGGACCCAAACTGTCTGGCAAACTACAGACCTATCTCTAACCTCCCTTTTGTGGGGAAGGTAATTGAGAAAGTAGTGACTGTACAGCTGGAGAACCATTTGACCATCCACGGCATCTATGAACCTTTCCAATCCGGTTTTTGAAAGAGGCACAGTACCAAGACTGCGCTGATTCAGGTGCTCAATGATCTCCTGATGGCAAGAGATCAAAGGAACCGGTCCATCTTAGTGCTTCTTGATCTCTCATCAGCTTTTGACACCGTGGATCACGGGGTACTGCTCGAGCGCCTGAGGTTCATCTGCATCCTGACAGGTTCAGTCCTTGGATGGTTTAGGTTCTTCTTCACTGGCAGAACTCAGAGGGTGGTGTCGGGGATTTATTCCTCCAACCCTCTCTCTTTCATGAGGGGTCCCTCAGGGCTCTGTGCTGTCCCCCATGTTATTCGCTGTGTACACGCTGCCCCTCGGAGACATTGTAAGACGGTATGGGCTGAGGTTTCACTGCTATGCTGATGATACCCAGCTCTGCCTGTCTTTTGCGCCTGACCAGGATGAATCACTCTCGGTATTTAATAACCTCCTCGCTGAAATCCTGGATTGGATGAATTCCAGCTGGTTGAGGTTGAACCCAGGGAAGACTGAGGTGATGGTTGTGGATTCAGGACGCCGGATGGGGGGTTGGGGGCTGGTCACCTCTCGGGCCTTTTCTTGGGGGGTTCCCAGCTCCTGACCTCTGAACAGGTGCGGGACCTAGGGATGATACTCGATGACAGTCTGACGCTACGATCTCAGGTGTCGGCTGTCGTTAAGTCATCCTTTTACCATCTGAGGAACATCTCTGGGATCAAGCACCTTGTTCCATCCAGTGATTTACCTACACTGATCCATGCCTTTGTGATCTTGCGCCTTGATTATTGCAACTCCCTTTACTTTGGGCTTCCAGGGGTTGATACCCGCTGCCTGCAGCTGGTACAGATCATTGCGGCCCGGTTGTTGACGGGGACTCCTCTGGCTTCCCATATTATGCCGGTGCTGCGCAAACTGCACTGGCTGCCAGTTCAGTGGCGGATCACCTTTAAGGTCGGATTATTGACCTATAAAGCCCTACGCGGACTCAGCCCTGACTACCTGAAAGAGCTCCTGTCTCCTTACTGCCCAGTGCGATCACTTTGTTCAGCAGATGAGGGGTTGCTAGAGATTCCAAGGGTAGTTTTAAAATCTTCAGGGGCCCGTGCATTTGCGTACGTGGCCATAGCCCTTTGAAATTCTCTACCCCATCCGATTCGGGAGTGCATGACTGTGGAGGGGTTTAAGCGGGTATTGAAGACGTATCTGTGGAACAAGGCATACTGTGACTAACTGTGTAATTTTATTATGTATTTATTACTGTTGTTTTTATTAGTTTTATAATCTGTAATGCGCCTTGATATTTGAAAGACGCAAAATAAATAAAGGTTATTATTATTATTATTATTATTACATGCAGTGTATTCTACATAGGGAAAACAAAAAGTTTCAAAAAACCTTTGGGGGAACATATAGGGGCCTTTGAAAATAAAGATGAAACGTGTGCTACAGCAGCACATGTCATGAGAGCCAGTGAGGAAGGAGCACATAAGTTTTAAATTTATGGCAATAGACAGAGTAAGTCGTAATCCAAGGGGCGGAGATTATGATAATCTATTGTTCATAAGGGAGAACTACTGGATTTTGACTTTAGAAGGTTAACAAAAACAACAGGTTTAAATACAAATGTGGATGTTAAACCTAATCTTAAAAAGCACTGATTCTGATTCAGCTGATCATTTCTGTGTGGCCACTGTGTGCAGTATAAGGATATTTATTGTATATTGAATAATATTAGGGACTATCTAATGACATTTATCCTGATGTAAGATTGAACTAGTGGTTTTTAACAATAATGTAACGATAGAGCTGATTTTAAGTTTATTAGAGAAGTTGAATACAGTATTTAAAGTTAGGTCATAAGCCTGTTTTATGCACTAATACGGACTTTTAGCCTCCCCCCTTCTTTTTTCCCTTCTTTTCCCTCTCCCCTCTTTGTCTACTCTTGTCTTCCTTCCCTTTTTTTACTATTCCTTCCTCCCCCCCATTTTCCCTTCCCTTGCTCCCTTCCCCTTCTCTCCCCCACACCCTTTTCCCTTTCTGTTTTCTTTTCCCCCTTTTTTTAGCACTGGTAGCCTTTTTAGAGGCTTTCATTTCAAGAGTGTGATTAATGTGTCACTAACTGTTATGTCAACATGCATTAAGAAATTGTTTGTGTGGGCCGGCCCGGTGGCGCTGAGGGTTGAGGCGCTGGACACCACACCTCGCGCTGCGCCGGCGACCCGGGTTCGGGGACGGACTCGGGTGGCCAAGGGTCGGCGGGGAGAGGGAGGATCAAGCGTCCCAGCGGATGCTCTCCTCCCTCAGGGGCAGGTTACCAAGAGCGCATTGCGCTCTGCATTCCTTCTGTAGCGGTGGAAGCACCAGCAGTGGGAAGGGATGGGCGGCTTCAGCCTGGGAGCCGGGAGGACGTCGCCCGGGCGCATGAGGGTCTGCGGCGTAAGGCGCGCTACCACTGGGACGACGTCCTTAGCAAGGCAAGGCGCCCTGGGGAGGGGGACGTAAGGGGAGAAAAACGAAAATTCTCCGCAGCCCTAGATGAAGGTCGCCTCTTAAGTCCACCCGACCACCTACAGGACAGACCCCACTGTGCGAGGAGAGGAAGATTGGCACTCTAGGGGCAGATCCCTAACGTAGGTACCGGGGGGACATGAGCGGACGAAAGGAGGGGGCACCGGAGGTAGGAAGGAGGAGGATAAAGATGAAAATTAAAAAAAAAAAAAAAAATTTGGTGTGCAGTAGTATATATGATAAAATGAGTGATAGCCGAAGATAAGTGTGTTAATAAGATATTCTATTTATTTTGGATGTTTACTTAATATGTGTGGTCACTGTTTAGGAATGCAGTCTATACTTGTCTTTTAGGAATTGGGTTAATTAGCTGGCAACCAATGAAATAAGGTTTCACATTATGATGTCACAAGGCATGTGGTGATCTTTTGTAGTATCTAAATGTGATGGTTTTTGGCATGTCCTTAGCCTTTGAGAAAGGACCAAGAATGGTCCGAACCGTGCCAGGCAGGATGTGTAGCTCTTTTTGCTATTTCAATAAATTAATTTTAATTGATATTTGATGTGTGGCGTCCCTCTTAAGTGGGTAGGTGGGTGCCTGAACCCTGTGGTCTAGTATCTTGTGTTGTTTGGTGCACCGCCATCCTTGAGTGCACTCTCCATGACTGCAGATCAACCAAATTTACTCTCCCTGCTTTTGCCTCACTCGTGGGATGTGACAAGGTTGCCCCCCTAGCTCTGTTGCTGGTTGCTATTTCTATAGAGCCTTTGGTGGCAGTAGCCCAGCAGAATCCACGCATCTGAGGAGTTCAGGTGGCAGGCACAGAGCACAAACTCTCAATCATATGCAGATTACGCATTTTTTTTTTATCAGTTACCCTGAAACCTCAGTGCCTGAGCTGATGGACTTACTGCACTGCTATGGAATCCTGTCTGGATACAAAATTAATAAACAGAAATGTGAAACGCTAGTACTCAGTAGTTGACCCCCACCAGGGTTCAGACAGACCTTCCCATTCTCCTGAGCAAAAAATAATAATATTAAATATCTAGGGATGGAAGTTTTGCCTGATATTTCTAAATTGTTTAACCAAAATGTTGACAAACTCATGGGAGAACTCATATGAATTAGATGGAAAACATTACCTTCCTCTTTATGGGGACGAGTCTCTATACTAATAATAAGCATCCTGCCTGGCTTATTATTTTTGTTTGAGTCTCCGCATTCCCGTACCTCAAAATTTCTAGAAGCAGCTAAAGAGAAAGACATGTTCCTTTCTTCAGCAGGGAGCCAGACCCTGAATCTGACTCTCCATACTACACCTGGCCAAGAGTAATGGGGAAATGTGTGTTCCCAATGTAGCAGACAGTATTATGCACAAGAAATGTCACAGATCATCTCAGTAGTATACGTGTGACATTTCGATGTGCATAAGAGCAGTACAGTATGCATTATTTGTTAGAGACTATTTTGCAAGGTGGCAGGATACTGTAGTTTTGTTGCTATTTAAACAGCAAAAAAAAACACCTTTCTGGATATTTTTGTGTTGTTTAAACATAACCCATGTTATAAGTGCAATAACCCATGACAGGATATGGGGTTATTGAGGAATAATCAACACCCCGGGGTGCTGTGAGGACACTTGGTTTGTGGCCTCATGCCTCACAACAAACTCGGGGTGTTGATTAATCCCTAGTAACCTTATACCCTGGTGTGGGTTACTGCCTACTTATGGCACACGCCAATAAAATCAAAAGAAGCTTGAGTTTTCTGCTTCAGATTTTATGGATTAAGGAAGGGGTGGCTAACAACTCTAGTGAAGGAGTAACTAGTTGTGGCTTATGAAATATTGTTTTAATTCTGGCACCTACTTGTTGCCAATAAGTCTGGATTGTCGGGCATTGATCAAACTATGTGGGCTGCATCTGCTAGGGGAGTGCCACATGTTCTCCAACATGTGCCTGCTTCGGCTCCCAAATATTTAGATTGTACTGCTGGTGTTCTAAAGGATCTCATCCTGCATTTCCATGCAAATGCCTATAAGTAGGGAGCCTTCATTAGTTTGAGAGCTAGGATGGCATACATGAGTTAGGTTTCCTCAGTGTGGGAGGTGTGGAGTGCTACAGTATGTACCACCTATGTAGTTTTGAAGGAGTAGAGTTGAAAGAAAGGTCTATGAGACCTGCATGTAAGGCTCCCACTAAATGTTGTGATATCTTCCCTCTTAGATGGGCTGTAAGGAGTTCTATGAGGACACCCAAGTTATCGAGAAGACTGCCCATTTCAGGCTTCCAACTCATAAGGTTGGAGTGGACCTACAAATATAAGAAATGGTCCGATTGGGGCAAATTATGTTTTTCTTGTAGGGCCTAGAAAGGTACCACACTATGGACATCTGGGGACTGGTGACTATAGTTTAGGGCTTGTTAAGAGTAATTTATTTTATTCAAGGGGCACCCCTGATCACATGAAAGAGCCCTTAGCCAAACCATTGAGCTGAGTACCACATCTTTTTTTGGACCAAGTGCTAAGTATTAAGAGTAACAGCCGTATAGGTAAAAAAACAGGAATAAAGGCAAATAGCCTGGCAGTTTGGCATATAAAATGCTATCAATATTGTGCAAGTCAATAAAGGCATACTCACAACACTTTCTAGTGGTACTATATTCCTTTGTAGTCCAGAGGCATATCAACGTAAGCTGCGCAGAGGGTTGAGTCTTCTTTTATCATTCTAATTTCCTTGTACTTCAGTTTTGTCTTCCCAGCTCTCTTCCATGGCCCACAGTCCTTACTTGCCATTGCTTGATCTCACCAAGGAATTTTCTCCCTCAAGGAGATTCCACCCAAAGAGACAGTCCATGAGCCCCCATGGCAGCGGGGGACCCTTTCCTGACCCAGTGTGCTGAGCAACCACTATGCATTGAATCTCCAACGTGCCCCCTCACATGCACACATATTCACTGTTAATTTGCTAGACCAGTAGAGGGTCGCTCAACATTTTCAGATGTAAGGCAACGGAGATTACTATGGGCCGAGTACCTTTGGTGCTGTGACTTACCTAGCAGCATCAGTCAGGGCCTGGTACCAGTGCCTAATCACCCTCCCATCAGTGGACCCCTGTACAAGCGGCATCGGGGTAACTAAGGAGGGACTAAGGACCATTCATCGGAGAATTGCTCACTATCCCCTGGGCCACCATTCCATGGTGAAGGGAGGATACCCACCCTGGAGGAGAGAAGGCTTCCTAGGAACTTCTGTCAACCCCACACAGCTTCTGATTGGGACCACTGGCTCTTGGATTGAACCCATGGTTCTACCCCCCCAAAACAGAAGGTGAACACTTTAACTGATGGACCATGGGAGTGGCCCATTAACCTTCCTCTTCAAGATAATCCACCTTTTTAAACCATTGACAGGTAGCATTTGGATGGTGCCAAAGAATAACCCATTATACCATAAGTGCATCACTTTAATACCCAAATAAGAATGGGAATGAACAACAGAATGCCCCTTAGTAAAATTGGTGGCAGACAAGGCAAGAACTGTTTTTCCAGATTGTCTTTTAGCCCAGCGCTACAATTAACTTTTAATAATCACCAGAGCTTAATAGCATGGTAACTGTTGGCTGTCAACTTGTTTTGAAAGCACTTTCCTTGACCAACATCTGAAGATTTCAGAATAGCTAGTGCAGACATATTACTCTATTGCATTACTCTACAATCCTTTTTACAGTGCTTGATACTGAAAACAGTTTACAAAAAAATATTGAAAGCCGGCCCAGTGCATGGAGGGCTGAGGCGCTCAGCGCACCCCTTTATGCCATGCCGGCGACTGAGGTTCGGAAATGGACATGGGTCGCTCAGGGGCTAGCCTGGGGAGGGAGGATTAGGCGTCCAGAGGACTGCTCTCCTCCCTCAAGGAGAGGGTTTGCCACGGCTGACTGCTTGACTGACACCTGGAGCTGTCCAGGTGGCAGTGCATGTGACTTGTATGTAGAGGGAAGTGACCACGTTCATTGTAACAAGTGTCATCTCCACAGAGGCGTAGCTAATGTATCACGCTCATTGTATGTCTGTAGGACTCGGGGGGAAAATTGTCGGAAAGCAGTCCCCAACAACAGGATGACAACTGACCCCTCACGGGTTCCGCACCGGTGACTGGGAACCCCTTACAGATCCTGTGGCAGAGTATGCTGAGAGAAGGTAAGTCCCAGAGAAGTCAGCTGATGGGGCTGAGATGGGGTATTCATTGCAAAAACCCTGTTAATGCATCAGTTAGGGTTTCTGTTACAGAAAAAAAGTTTGGAAATTTTGTGTTAGGGTTACCAACCCTACCACCCCACTCCATCCCCACCCTCCACACACCAGCAGGCATCGGGGTGTGCCTTGGGTTTGTCGGACCTAACTCTCACCCCATTCCATGCGTAAGGAAGCTGAGATGGTACAGTACAGGAGAATGGGGTGAGAGTTAGGTCCGATGAACCCAAGGCACATCCCAGTGCCTGTTGGTGTGAGGAGGGTGGGGTGGGGTGGTAGGGTTGGTAAACCTAACACCAAATTTCCAAACTTTTGTTGCTGTAATAGAAACCCTAACTGATACATTAGTGGAGTTTTTGTAATGAATTTTCCTCATTTTTGAGAAAGTATACTCTTACGCGTATGTGGTTGTGGGAGCACAGGGCCCCCCATGCATACATATTGTAATTGTCTCTGATTTTCATGCGGGAGTGCAGGGCCCTGTGGGCCCTGTGCTCCTATGTAACCATAACTGTAGAGGCATTGGGAGTGCAGGGCCCAGAGGGCCTTGTGCTCCCACCATGCTCCAGTCACTCCATAATAGTATCGATCTGTGATCTACCCATAAGGATAGAGACACAGCGCAGGCCTAGAGACATTCCAAGTAACCCTTGTGCTGCAAATGGCACAATATCTCAGTAACCATAGGAACACTGGAAAAAATTCCACCACAGTTGTAATCATGGCCTGGCAACCTACATGCATGCTTAAAGGTGTACTAAGCTGTGTTTAGTGAAAAATCTGTATTTCAAACCATTTTCCAGATACAGGTGCCGAAAGGTACCATGGCCTCCACAATGTTATCCTGTGGGAAATTTCTAAACTTCAGAATGCTATAACTATGGAACCGATGTAAATGTTACCACCAAACCAGCAAAAGGCACATCTCAAAGGGAAGCCCTTTCTACCTTGCAAATTTCAGCCCAAAAGTCCTAACCGTTTATTTGCAGTGAAGTGGCAAAGAAACAGGAATTTTTCAAAAGTACTTTTGCAAATTTGCAAAACTTTCACAAATTTTGTGACACTTTTGTGAAACTTTCATAAATTTGCATAACTTTTGCAAACATACTTTCGCAAATTTGCGACACTTCCAACAGACAATTGAAAAAACATATTTATGAGCATTATTTTTAAAAATTCATGTCAGGTTCATGTTCCTAGGACCTCGATTAGGTAAACACAGCCGTTGGCATTTACCAAGGGGCAGTATTTTTTGAATTTCAGTAACTGAAAACAAGATGGCAGATTTGCAACACTACAGAACCGTTTGTGAAAGTAAAAAGTGCTTTTGCTCCAGACATCTAATTTTTCCCATAGGCTATAATGGGAAACTTTAAACTTCAATAACTTTTGAACGGATTCATATTTTTTCACTAAACCTTCAAAAGGCACATCAGTGACGAAGACCCCATATACCCTAACAATTTCAGACCACACCTCCAAACCATTTTGGTCTTACAGATGAGCAAAGAATTTGCACAAAAATGGTAAATTTCACATTTTTGGCACTCTGCAGCTCCGCAACCGCACATCAGACCGGAACGAACGTGTCAGATCCAGAGATCTATGGTGCCAGATAAGCGCATGTAAAATCTGAGGCAAATCAGACAAACGGTTGCGAAGTTATTAAAGTGCAAAATTTGAGGTTTAACATAGAAGTGACCATGCAACCCTAACTATACGGCACTACCATGCCCTATAATATACTGATAATCATTAGGGCCGGCCTGTCAGCACAGTGGTAGGACTGCCACTTGAGATGCCAGTGACCTGGGTTCAGAAACAAGCATAGGTCGTCAGGGCTGGCCGAGGAAGCTAGAATCAGGTATCTCAGGGACAGCTCTCCTCCCTCAGTGTGGAATGACTCTGTGCCTCACTGTGTGACTGCCAGGTAACATGTAAGTGCACCAGAAGTGGACAGGCTGCCAAAAGATGCCTGCCTGCATGTATGCTCACCATTACTCACTGATATCCTGGTAGAAAACCAAAGGAAAATACTCTTGACCTATCCGGCACCCCCTGCAGGCACGACACGACGAACAAGGCAGACCAGACACCACCACATGTGGTCCTGTGCAAGTGGTAAATAACTAGTAAGTCCATTAGAAGGGCGGTGATGAGGCTAGGGAGGTGCTGCAGGGCCCCGGGGGGGCAGAAACAGATAATTAAAAAAATATGTATTGACAAATCAATCAGCCTAATCCTTCCATACAAATTTTTAGTCTTTCCAACAAACCTGGCACCTGTTATCAGTACAGCACTAGACTGTCAAAGAAAAAGATCCCTTGTTCAGCAAAGGCTCTGCCCCAGCAATAGATGATTTTTGGGATAATCACTAAACCCATATTAGCTGATTGCAGACGTCTGCTTGACTATATTGGCATATCAAGTTAGACAAATAACTTGAGGATAAACCATGAAGCATTTTAGACAAGCATTGGCCAATGCCAGTTGTTCACTTGCTTGTATTTGCTGTGTAGTTGTTGAACAAAGATAGCACAGCAGTTAAAAAGAACGCATTAATAACAGTAGTTATAATGATGAAATTGACACGATTGAAAAATGAAGACGTTCTCTCATAACACTGGCCCACATTTTCAAAGGATATGCGTGGCGCAAAGTAGAGATGAGCCACCCATCTCAAATGATGTGCCAAAGTGCGATATTCAAAAGGGGGAGATGCGTCACGCATCTCCAGATGCGCTATTGCGCAGAGATAATGTATGCTGTGCAAATAAATGGGGCATTCCCATGAATATGCCACGCATCCCTATATTCAGCCAAAATGTGTGTCGCATCTGCTGCACATCTTGGAAATGCGCTGCCCAAAGTTAGGCATGAAAAAGGCATACCTAAATCGGCCAGCCACCCACAGGCAGGCTGCAGTACTGCAGGTAGGCCATCCAGAGACAGCTCTTGGAGGTGCACAAGAACATCACCCAGGCACCCACACACAGCAGCCATGACAGGATGTGGGAACCCTGAACCACAGGTGCCATGTTGCCACCGGTACCGTCCTGGATGTAGACACCCATCAGCCACATGCCAGTGCTGTTGTGTGCCCCCCAGATGCACCAGCGGGGCGGTCAGCCACACTGCAGCACGTGTACCAGGGGCCATGGCCAGCACCCATGCGGCCTGCAGGGTGCCACCAAGTGGCATGCACCAAGAGTGGCGTCTGTGGCAACGGTGCCCATGTTGCCTGGAGGTACTAGTGGCCGCAAGACATGGGCCAGGGACTGACCAGTAGCACTCACCTACGGTGGTACACTATGGGTGAACATAGATGGGACCCACCCAGGTACCTGGTCACTGTCTGCACACTGCCATCCCTTGCAGTGCCCACCAGGTATCTCCCATACTGGAGTGTGTGGGGCACTGCAGGTGACTCTATGCAGCATATGAGCTGGTGTATCACATGTATATGGTAGCTCGAGCAGCCTGTGTCACCCTGCGCCCGGCCATGTTGCAAGTCCAGGTGGCTCCTGTGCTCACTGTCCAGGTGGGCCCCCTGTCCGACCCTGTACATGGCTGTGGGGTGTAGCACTGTACCCAGGCCAATGCAGTCCACCTACCCACACACCTGCCTGCTAGGCAGCAGTTCCTCCTGTTCATCTTTGTGGGGTGGTAGGGAAGCCCTGCAAAGCTGGAACTGAGCATGCCCATGGTATGCAAATTTTATTTTTATTTATTTATTTGGTTTTCGGAAATTACCTTTGAGCGCAAGCTCTTTTACAAAGGTTCCATGTCAAATAGAAAAAACAGTAGACAATTTACAGTACATAATACAATGGCCATACAAAAAGGTTACAGTACTACATTGGAAATTCTGTACATAAAGTAAGGTACAAGACACAGAGTAGATTTCATATATTTACAAATCTATAGTGATGATTGTGATGCCTGGCCAGCTGGTTAAGATTGTTGTATTATGTTTGTAATATAAAAATATAGTATATGATTGTCTCACATAAGACACCCTGTGCTTTCATGGGTGCTTCCATGGGTGCCCCCCCCCCCAGGTTTCAGTGAAGCTACACGATATGTAAACTAACCAGGAGATCTCTGTAATGTAATAAACTTCCTTAAGAAATTGCATTTTATGGCCTTTTTTATGACCTCATGCTTTTGAAGTTGGGAAACTAAATATACATTTTATTACAGGACAGGACATCATTTAGCTGATTCCTGTTGGCTATATCATACCTAGGTGATGGACTGCAGGGTTGTAAACCTCAAAGGAACCGGTTGATGAAAGACTTATAATTTGGAAAATGAGTTTTTGCTGATGTCACCTTATTTAACATACCTCCTGATAGGCCATCATGTTTGTATTTTTTTTTATTCTAAAAGGAAGAGCTAGATGACTCAGAAGGGGTGTGGAGATGCAGTTTAAACTGATACTTGTATCTGAAATGAATGTCATATCATTTCGGGACTCTAGAGAGACACAGTTCTCTAATGTAACTGCACTTATAGAGGCAATACATTAGATAGAAAAGATCTAAATGTGTTTTGGTAGGAGTTTGTTCTGTAGTTTTCCTTGATTTTCCTTCCCACCCACCCTGTTCCCCTCCCAGGCCTCCTTTAAATGCATACAGTCTCCACCCACTCTTATCTGATGTTTCAATGTATTGGTTACTTCAGTCAATCAGTCAATCAAAATCTTTATCCAGGCGGGCATCATTGAGCAAGCTCATTTTCAAGATGAACCTGGTCTATACAAAGTTATTTATAATTTCAAATGGACAGTGACATTGCATGTAGAAATAGGCATAAACATTTACAAAGTAAAGGGTTAATACATGGTGTACATAGGATAAGACAGGGTAATAAACATCGAATCTGGTGATGCAACAAAGGAAAACAAAGCAAACGACAAAAACATGTAGGTCATAGATCCCATATATATGTATACATAGCAGCCAAGTATAATTGTACAGTGTATTTATAGAATATATATAAGCGGTTTAGATAATTATCTAACCTGTACTCCTTTCCATCTTTCACAGATAAAACCGTAGGGTGATGGGAAGGGGGGATCTGGCAATTGTGGACCAACCTGGGGAAGGAGAGTTGTGGAATGATGGCTGTTAGTATGGAGTGGGAAAAAGAGGTAATAGGGACAAGAGGGTGAAGGTAAGAGCCATGTAAGAAGTAGCAGTATGGGGCAAGGGGAATATTGCATTTCATTCAGTCGCAATTCATTCAGGTAATGGGTCATATAGGCTAATTTAGGAGCAGTGTTGGGAGAATCCCACGGAAAAGGGAGACGAGAATGATGTGTGGAAGGTAGATTATTAGTGCATAGGTGTTAGATGTGCTAGGCGTCAAGGTGGTGGCACGGAGTAAGTGTGAGGTCCAGCTAACGCCATGGGAAGCATTGGCAATGTTCGCTTACAAGACGGAATAAAGTGACTTAAAGGAGGTAATGGTCATGGAAAACTAATTTTCAATATTTTTGTAGTTTATTCCACAAAGAGGGAAGCGGATAATAGCATTCCTTCAATGTGAGTGTTAACTTTGGGCATTTTCAATGCGATATAAGAGTAGCTTCTTAGTGCATATTTACTTATTATGTTTTGCTGGAGACAGTCTGATACATATGATGGTAATTGGTTATTTAATGCTCTGAAAGTCCATGCAGCAGCATTTCTGTCCCTTCTGAACTGAAGTGAAGTCCATCCCACTGTTGCATATAGGGAGCAATGATGTGTGGTAGACGGGAGTCCTGTAATAAACCTCAAGGCTCTGTGATATAGTGTATCAAGTTTTGCAAGGTTGGAGCTGTTACAGTGTTTATATAGAAAGTCAACATAGTCAATGACAGAGAGAAAAGTTGCCTGTACCAGCCTTAACTTAGCATCCATCATGAGAAGGTGGCTAATTCTAAAGTAAAGACCAAGCCTTTGGCATAGTTTTTTTAGTAGTTCCTCCATATGTTCTGTAAAAGAAAGCCTGCTGTCGAGCCATACTCCCAGGTACTTGAATTTAGTGACAAATTCTAAATTATCCACTAGAATTGTGGATAGCTGCAGGAGTTTTTTTTATGTAGGAGTTGATGTTGGAGTAAATTGAACTCAGTTTGAAGGTTGCTACATGCTGTTTCTGGTGCAGTGCTACTCACGTAGAGCATGGTGTCGTCCGCAGATAGATGAACTGTAGCCTTGGAAACATTTTCATCAATGTTGTTAATATAGATAGCAAAGAGGATAGGACCAAGAATGGATCCTTGAGGTAAGCCTTTTAGCAGTGGCTTAAGGGGTGAGAGTTCGCCTTCGGCCTTGACTTGTTGAAGGCATTCAGAGAGATAGTTGGAGAACCACTGTAGGGAGAGTGAATCCAGCCCTATGTTTTCCAGTGAAGAGAGGAGCAGATCATGCGCGACCGTGTCAAATGCCTTACTTAGGTCCAGAAACACAGCACATATGAAATTCCTGTTATCTAGTTCTCTCTGCCAGTCATTTGTGACTTTTGCTAGTGCTGTAATGGTACTATGCTTGGCTCTGAATCCAGATTGTACAGGGTTTAGAAGATTCGTAGTATCAAGGTAAGATCTCAGTTGAGTACTAACAATTTTTTCCAGCAGCTTAGAAAGGACTGGAAGAATGGAAATAGGCCTGTAGTTGTTAAGGTCTTGAGTGTCCCCTGATTTAAATAATGGGATGACCTGAGCGGTTTTCCAGATTGTGGGGATTGTTCCTTGGGACAAGGTGAGGTTGAACAAGTGAGTTATAGGTACCGCTAGTACGTAGTAGGCAATCTTCAGGAAGTACGGGTCGAGGGAGTCAGCACCAGCACTCTTCTTAGTATCCAGTTGGCAAAGCATTTCTTCAACCTGTTTCAGCGTGGCTGGTTGCAGACAGAATATAGATTTTTTCACTGTGTTGTCAGTATGTAGAGAGCCAAGCTATGAGCACATTGAATTAGCAGGAGAGTTGTGGAAAGCAAGGCCTGCAGTTGTGAAATGATTGTTGAATGAATCTAGGATTTCCAATCTGTCAGTGATAGTCTCGTTTCCAGAGATGATCTTGCTTGGGAGTGAGTTTCCTGGAGTGTGGCCAGATAGGTCATTGATGGTGTTCCAGAACTTAGCTGGGTACTTGATAGATTAGACCAATTCAGTCCGATAGTACTCTGCTTTTTTGTCCCTAATTTTCCTTGTACATATGTTCCTTGCCATTCTGAACTGAGCCCAATCTGATTCAGACTTGGTTTTCCTGCTTTTTTTCCAAAGCTTATCCCTCTCTAACAGGGGGGTTTTAAGGTCTGAAGTGAACCATTTGCATTGCTTGTTTCTTACACGTACTTTAATTAGAGGAGTGTGTCGATTTAAGGCTGCTGTTATTATTTCATTTAGGATTTCATATGCTGAGTGCACTGTTTTAGACAGAAAGAAATCTTGCCATCGTGTAGAGAATTTTAGATCATGTAGGTACACATGAGAGCCGAAATTTCTCCTTGATCTTCTAATAGAGAACTTTGATGGTGCCAGAGGTTTATTGGTTGATCTTACAGTCGCGATGAAGCAGTGATCACTGACATCGTTGAAGAATACACTGGCATGTGAAAAAAGATGTGGTTTGCTCACAAGGATGACATCCAACAGTGAGCTATTGTTTGGGTTCTTTTGATTAGGTCTGGTCAGTTCGCTGATCAGTTGTATCAGACCATGTTTATCACAGGACAATTGCAGGGGTGACGAAGTCTTAGAGAGCCAGTCTAAGTTGAGGTCCCCTAATATAATCGTTTCCATAGACTCTTTTCCCATGTTGTCACCTAAATGTGTTAGGAGTTGGAGACCCGCGGACAGAGGTCTGTAGCATCCTATCACGCACAGTGATGTGGTGTTGGAGACCATCACCTTAAGGACTAGACATTCATATTCATTGACCACAGCTGACGCATCAAGGCAGGTTACTGCGAAGGTGTCTTTGATATAGATGGCTACCCCTCCACCTCTAGTTTTTCTATCTGCTCTGAATAGTAAGTAATTAGGTAGGTTAATTTGTCTGTCAGTTGTGGCAGGTCTAAGCCAAGTTTCTGATATTACCAGAATGTCTGGTGATGAATGATTTACCCACGTTTGAATCATAGAGATCTTTTTTAATAAACTGTACACGTTGACGTGAAGGAAGGTCATGCCTTTAAGTTTGTCCAAGTCAGATGGAGAATGGATAGGCTCTGTGGGCCCAGGATTGATTTCTACATCACCAGAGCATAGTAGAATTAGAAGCAGGAGCTTTTTTAATGCAGTGATGGATAACTTATAGATCCTTTTTTTTTTTTTGTATCTACGTGGGTCCTCCAAAGATTTTCCAGGGATTCCCGCCTTCCTACCATGGCAATAACTAATAATCTGGCTGAGAGTATCAGTGAGGGTTCTGCACTGTAAGGCAGGGTTTATGTGGCCTCTTTGTACAGCTCCGATCTTGTACCACCTGGCTGTAATGTCCGTAAGTAATGCTGTAGCTGGGGTAGGTGATAGGCACATATATAATCTACTGAGCTTGTAATATACCCATAGCAGGGCAATGGTGATATACATTCATCCCCTGGGACATTTTTTTTGTTGATTAAATTGCCCGCATGGTTCCAGGCATAGAAGGGACAAGAGAATCAGCCACAGTTTTGTCTCCATGGTAGTTCTTATAGAGAGTGGGTCTACTCGAGTCGAAGTGCTGAACTAAGACTGTTTTAACAAGACTACGATTGCTGACAGGGAATGCATGTAACACCGCTTATCCTTAGCTAGCGTTTATTACAGGAAAAGCCTCTGTACGAATGAACCTTATAGTGATAGCGGCTTAGTGAGTGTTAATAAATGTAACCTAGACTAAGGTGTACAATAGAGGGATGCAGAGTGAATGAGAGTGATGCTAAGGAGGGAATAATGCTAGTAAGGCTAGCTCGGCATAGATGAATCAGGATTGCTGCAATGAAAATTTATGACAGCCGTGATTACAGCTGTGGCAATAAGATATTTGATAACCTGGCAGAATCCCGGCTTACAGAGAGGCTAGGATAGGAATAGACGTACAGAAGTCAGTTATCATTGGCTGGTACTCGATTTAAGATATAGTAGGATGTTGCATGACCAATGATCGTGTATTTTTGAAAAGGTTGCGTGGAGAAACTCTATTTAATAAGGGAAGGAGATGGGGGGCGTAAAAGTTGCAGCGTTTGCTGTACCTTGCTGGGCCAAGTGTCCACTCCGGAGCTCTTGGGCGGTGGCAGAGGAACGCCGACCGCCCGCTGGCCGGGTCTTGCTCCAGCTCTAGGCAGGGAGCCTTGCAGGAGTGGTCCTCGGCTGGGGAAAAGGAGAGAGAAGTCCAAATTATATGCTGCTCGGGACAAAGGGTCTGCAAAGCAGCAGGGAGTCAGAGACAAAAAATTAGCAAGTTTAAAGTCTGTGGATTGGTTTTGGCGCCTAAACGTCTGGTGCTGCCTAAAAATCACAAAAGGGCTGAAATCACTAACAATATCAATAGTTCCCCAGTTAAACAGCTTATTTCAGTCCCCACGGTTTCAGTAATTACAGCACTTTTTTGTACATTTTTACAGGGAAAGGAGGAGAAAACAACCAGAAGTAGCCAAAAAAGTGTCTAGTGTAAAGCTAAGGGTGAAGCGTGAACCAGTCGGAGTAGGGCCCAAGAAGGTGCTCGGGTTCCGATTGGTTGCGGTGTTTGCCGTACCTTGCTGGACCAAGTATCCGCTGTGGAGCTGTCGGGCGGCAGCAAAGGAACGCCAACCGCCCGCTGGCCAAGTCTTGCTCCAGCTCTAGGCAGAGAGCCTTGCAGGAGTGGTCATCGGCTGGGGAAAAGGAGAGAGAAGTCCAAATTATATGCTGCTCGGGACAAAGGGTCTGCAAAGCAGCAGGGAGTCAGAGACAAAAAATTAGCAAGTTTAAAGTTTGTGGATTGGTTTTAGCGCCTAAACGTCTGGCGCTACCTAAAAATCACAAAAGGTCTGACATCACTAACAATATCAACAGTTCCCCAGTTAAACAGCTTATTTCAGTCCCCACAGTTTCAGTAATTACAGCACTTTTTTGTATATTTTTACAAGGAAAGGAGGAGAAAACAACCAGAAGCAGCCAAAAAAGCATCTAGTGTAAAGCTAAGGGTGAAGCGTGGACCAGTCGGAGTAGGGCCCAAGAAGGCACTTGTGTTCCGATTAGTTGCAGCATTTGCCGTACCTTGCTGGGCCAGGTTTCCACTCTGGAGCTATCGGGCGGCAGCAGAGGACCGCCGACTGCCCGCTAGCCGAGTCTTGCTCCGGCTCTAGGCAGGGAGCCTCGCAGGAGTGGTCCTCTGCTTGCTGGGCCAAGTGTCCGCTCTGGAGCTCTCGGGCGGTGGCAGAGGAACGCCGGCCACCCACTGGCCGAGTCTTGCTCCGGCTCTAGGCAGGGAGCCTTGCAGGAGTGGTCCTCGGCTGTCAACATCTGCATTCCTCCCACCCCCTTTTGCAACTAAGCCTGCTAGCAGCTTTATCTTATTCTGTCTTGCTGAGGCATACCATTTTGGTACTTTAGGTTTGCTTATTGTTTACTATCCTATCCTGTCTTTCTGAGGTATCCCATTTTGATATTTTGTGCTTGCTTATTGCTCACTATCATATCCTGTCTTTCTGAGGCAGTTGATTTAGGTCAGGTGATCTCTCTAGTACTTAGTCTGCTCCAGAGTAGTAGCTAAGAAATTTGCTTCAAAGCCTCTCTGCCCCTAGTACTACTCTATAGTCAGGTGAACTCTTTTCTTATTTAGCCTGACTGAGAGCTGTACTTAATGATTACTGCTTCAGGCTCCACTGCCTATAGTACTATTCTGCAGGGATTAAGAAATTCTCCTCCATTGAGAATCCCTTCTCTTGCCAGCACTTGTAGTGCCCATTGGGTGATAGTCTCATAATGAGGGCATATTACCTGCTTCTATGCTTGTTTTTGCTCATCTTATATGTACTGGACCCGAACGTGAATCAAAAAATAACTCCAAGAGTGGAGAATGGCTCTCTTTTTACATTGTCTGACCAGGACTTTTCCTATTAAGTAGAAGAACTTGTATGTGCTCTAACTTCCCCTAGCCCTCTGCTGGTCCTTCACCTGCACCGGCATACAGGAACTCTCCTAGAGCCTGCCCACAGGGGTACACCACCTTCTACATACTCCCCCCTACTCCCATTAACCCTCTCGATCAGGGTATTATTGTATGCAGCATCAGGCAAACTGGGAACTAGCCTCAGAACTCCCTATAGTGCCGCAGACAAATCATGTAACCGAAAGAAGACTCAGCCACCCACACTTCTCCTAGGACTCTGCAGGAAACTCTTGTTTCTGCTTTTACTATGCTCAGGAAATGTTGAGCTTAATCCAGGCCCTCTGGCACACATGGAATCCCCAGCAGAGCTACAAAGCCTCAAGGGGCTTAGATTCTTGCATGTTAATGTATGTAGCCTATTAAAAAAAATCACTTCAGTTCAGGCCTGGGTATGTCATACTGCTCCAGATGTTCTGGTGATTACGGAGTCCTGGCTCCATCTGGCGACCAGTAACAACGAAGTTAACATCCCCTCCTACTCTTTGTTCAGAGCCGACAGGCAAACCAGAGGTGGTGGTGTAGCTATTTACATCAAGGATAAATTCCCTGCCTCCATAATTGATTCAACCTCTGTCCCAAAAGAATTTGAAAGCTTGTCATTAAAGATTGAAATTGCAACCAGTGTCTCATTATGTATAATAGGATGCTACAGACCCCCATCAGCTGGACTACAGTTGTTAATACATCTCGGAAACATCCTGGGTCCGGCATCTTCAGAGTATATCATACTAGGGGACTTCAACTTAGACTGGCTTTCCAGTGCATCCACCCCACTTAAAATGTTCTGTGATTCCCTTGGGTTGTCACAGCTAATAAACAAATCTAGTTGTCCTAACAAGCTCAACCCTAATAACCGTACTCTCTTGGATATCATTTTAGTTAACAAACCCCATTTATTCTCCCATGCTGGTGTCTTTTTGTCTGATATTAGTGACCATTGCTTCATCACGTGTGTAAGATCCACTCTTAAATCCACAACTGCACCAAAATTCTCCTTTAAAAGCTGCATACGCAACTTTGATCTCCATGGGTATATATCAGAGCTAAGAGACTCCATGCGATGGCAGGACTTCTATCTAGCCAAGTCCCTGACTACAGCTTATGATATTTTCTCAGAAATTGTGCTAGGGGCTCTCAACAAGTATGCTCCCATAGTAAAAGTTTGTGCCAGAAACAAATCCTGTCGGTGGTTTACAGAAGACCTGAAAGATTCTTTGCGGAGTAGGGATGTACTCTGGAGAACTGCTAGGAAAACTAATTTCGTAAATAACTGGAATTCTTTCCAGAGGGCAAGGGACCTCTGCACCAAAATGGTCAGAGAAGCCAAAACTAATTTATATCGCTCTCAGCTGGAGAGCTCCTCTAGTAATGCCTCCAAATTCTGGAGGATGATCAAATACATTGAAGGTCACACCACTGTTAATTCCCTACCTACTAAATTATTGATCGACAATACTGTCATCTCCGACAGACCGTCTATCCTCGACCCTCTCAATAATCATTTTGTCACTGCAGGGCTAGCCATTGACTCCTTTCCCACAAATATCCTCCACCAACAACTTGGATTGGATACACAAGAAAAAACCATCCCCAGTCCATCCTTCTTTCTGCCGCTTACCTCCCTGAAAGAAGTCGAAGATCTTCTCCTTCAGTTGGACACTATGAAAAGTGCTGGGGCTGACCTCACTGACCTGTACTTCTTGAAGTTCGGCTACCGTGTCCTCGCAGTCCCAATTACTCATCTCTTCAACTTATCCTTGTCCCAGGGTGACCTTTCGCCCATTTTGAAAAATGCACTTGTGGTCCCTTTGTTTAAGTCAGGAGATCCTAGTGACCTCAATAACTACAGACCAATCTCTGTACTTCCAATCCTGTCAATGCTGGAGAAAATAGTGAACTCCCAGCCTCGGAAGTACCTGGAATCAGAAAAATTGCTCAACCCGTTACAATCTGGTTTTAGAGCACAGCACAGTACAATCTCTGCTCTAGCCAAGGGGACAAACGACTGGCAGCTTGAATTAGACAAAAAAACTTTGCGCAGTTTCTTGGACCTAAACAGGCGTTTGATACCGTTGATCTGAACTTCTTCTGTCGTCCCTCTGGAACATTGGTTTGGATTCCCTATCCCTTAAATGGTTCTCCAGCTACCTCTCGGGATGACTTCAACAAGTAAAGGCAGAAGGGGAAGTTTCTCCACTAAAACCCATATTGAGGGGTGTACCGCAAGGCTCCATTCTTGGTCCCTTGCTCTTCACCATTTATATTAACAACGTAGATGCCCCCATCAAAGAAGCACAAATACACCTATTCACGGATGATACGGTACTCTATGCTAGTAGCCCCACTCCTGATGCAGCCTGTAAAGCCCTTCAGAATGAATTTAATGTACTGCAACATCAGCTTATAAACCAGAAACTGCTCTTAGATGCAAAAAAAAAAAAACAAAGCACTGTTTCTCTCGCCCCTTCACAATGCAATGAATCCTGCAATTGCTGGGACACTCCCACAAATCACTACCATTCTAGGTGAGTGGTTGGACTGCGTACCAAAGTTCAAGTACCTGGGGGGTCTGGTTAGACCATAGACTTACTTTCACAGATCACTTAGAAGAACTGGCAAAGAAACTTAGACAAAGACATGGTCTGTTCTTTAGGATTAATAATCTCTTCACAAGGGCGCTAAACTGAAACTGGTTCAAACTACCTTTCTTTCCCTATTGGATTCCTTGATTTTCTATATAGTCAGGGACATACTTGCATTACCCTATTAAACTTCGATAAACGCTTTATCACAGAGCCATAAGATTTACCACGGGTCTTCCTTACGCAGCCCACCACTGTGCATTGTACACGGCAGTGGGATGGTCATCCCTTGCTTACAGACAGCAAAAAAATGCTGCGGTTTGGACATACAAAGCTATCTCAGATAAACTGCCCCAGTATATCTCTGTCTGTTTACCTTTTTGCACTCTGGGGAAGTATGCCCTGAGAAGCACCTCATATATCTACCTTTATGTTTACAAAGCAAAATCTTGCATTGGCAGAGCAGCCATCAGCTTTGTGCTCCCTCAACTGTGGAACAAGCTGCAAAAAACTTTGAAATTAACTCACCCCATCAGCCTAGCAGCTCTTAAATCTTTATGTCTACATCATAATAAGGAGTCCTGTGCCTGCCTACCCTAAATAGTGACTCCTATAAGTTCAAGTACACTCTAATTACTGCTGTTAAAAGACTGATCACATCAATAATCGTCTCTTCCCTCTCCCCTTTTTCTGCCCCATACCTGTCCCTTCCACATTCCTTTGACCCTGGTTCCAGCTCTACATTCTCCATACCGTATCACTATATATGTTTTTATATTAGGTTTTATTTGTGTTCGGTGCACCTGATATATATTTCTTTATTTATGTGAAAAATTGTGTCCTATCCAAAACTAGCTGCATTTTCTGTTCCAAACATATACTACTGTCAATGCTACCTGCTGATACTTTGTATATACTGTATTATTGTATCTCATTTTATTTTTATTATTATTATTTTCTTGTGTGTTGCATCCCATGTATATTGTCCCTTGTTAACAAACCCAGGTCCACCTCAAAAATGAGCTTGCTCAATGGTGATCGCCTGGTTAAATAAAGACTTTGATTGATTATGTGATTGTGATGCTCTTTGATGTTTGTTCTGTATTTTATCTTACTGTTTTTTATCCACTTTTAGTAAACATATTCTTTACAATTCTGCCTGGGTCTCCTCCGTCATTTTTTTGCATGTGGAGTGCCTGTATTTTTAAGTCTGACAACTGTTCAAGGGCTTGAGGGTGTTACTAAACTGGGAAAAGGTAAGAATATACCTAAGGTCTCTTATAGAGTTAAAAGGGTTCAGTTTGCCGGCCCAGTAGCGTAGAGGGCTTAGGCGCTGGCGTCTTACCTCGACCCACGCCGGCAACCCGGTTCGGGAACAGACTCAGGACACTGGGGTTGGGAGGGGAAGGAGAGGATCAAGCATCCACAGGGCTCCTCTCCTTTCCTGGGGTGGGTAGTGAGGTTGATGTGCTGTAGCAGCCCCTGGTGGAGACCGGGAGTACAACAAACGCACGCCGGGGATGCACCAGAAAAGCGGAAATACCGCCCCACCTTAAGCTGGATGATGGTTGCCCGGCTGTCTGGAGCCGTTCATGTCCCTGCCGAGTCCTCCATCCCAGAAGCACCCTGGGGCCAAGTGTAACGCTGGCTTTGCCCCTTGGCTGGCTCATTCCTCCTCCTTGGAGGGGGGGACCCATCCGGAGAAGGGTTACTCTGGGGCCGGTTGCTATATGGGACTGGAGGTTCGAAGGGCAGACAGACCAGAGCTAGCATTGGTAAGCCCAAAGGAGAGGCTGAGGTGGTGCACGTAGGAGGAGGTAAAAAGATAATGCAAAAAAAAAAAAGGGTTGAGTTTGGAAGCCTGGCTTGGTGCCCCTGGCGAAAGATTGTACCGCAATCCCCAAAGAGGGTACATATCTGAGCCAGTACATTGGGTACACTAGCATAAGGTTCACAGTTTGAATTCCCCCAGAATGTGAGACTAAAGGTTTTTCGGACCCAAAAGCAGACAGGAGGGTTACCCCGTCTGTTACCTGTTCACACTATTGCGCTCTGAGGTTGGCACTGTGGGAGCAGAGGGCCTGACCTGATGAGTGCGTTTGTGACAGATTTGGTGGTAGAAGTGGGATAAATTTGGTAACACAAGCTTTAACTGTTCAGCGTGTCAGCTTAATACTATACAGCTCACTTGCAAAATAAGGCAGTGATTTACTTTTAAAAAGGAAACGGAACTATATCATTTTACTTACAGTCTAAGTTCCTATCTGTTTTTTTTTTTTTTTCTAAAGTGCAAGTTACAGTAGCCGTAGTTAGGGAAGAAGATGGCTTCCAACTACAGTGAGCACACTGCAGACTGCCTGAAGCAGTTGTGTAAGGAGAGAGGAGTCCTGCATGAGAGGAGAGCCACCAAGCAGAACCTCATGGACGTTCTGATGGCCACTGATGCCCAGAGTGTCGAGTCACAGACTGAGACTGTAAAGGACCAAACCTTGGGCATGGAGGGGCCAGCAGCCAGTGCAGTGATCCGGTGAGGAGGACAGCAGGGACAGTACAGGCCAAGGGCCACAGCAGCAGGAGGTCACCAGCATTCTGGAGCCAGAAGCAATCAGGCTGCAGATTGAGTTGTACAGAATGGAGCTGGAGTTCCAGAGAGAAGAGAAGCGAGAGCAGCGAGCCGCAGAGGAGAAGAGTGAGCGAGAACAGCAAGCCACAGAGGAGAAGAGGGAGTGAGAACAGTGAGAAACTGACCGTGAACAGCGAGAGGTGGACCGTGAAGAGCGTGAGCACCAGAGGCAACATGAACTGGAGAAGTTACGACTCCAACCACCAGCACCAGAGCAGGTAAGTGGTTTGGGTTTAACTGGAACTACAGGACTGGGTTACAAATTATATTCCAAATAGATAGCTGAACTTAAAGAGGGGGAGGATATGGACGCCTTTTTAAATTCCTTTGAAAAACTTTTTATTCAGGCAAAGATTCCTAGAGGGTCCTGGAACTTCCAGCTATCCCCTCTACTTACCGGGAATGCTCGGGATGCATTGGATCAAATGGACAATGAGGACAGTAATGATTACTGCAAACTTAAAGCTGCACTTTTAAAAAAAGTTTGATTTAACTGCAGAAGCATACAGATCTAAATCCCATAAGCTCAGGAGAAGCCCTGACATGAGCTACGAGGAGCTAGCCACGAAACGATGTCAGTTTTTAAAACGTTGGTGGGAAGGAATTGAAGCAAACTCTGTAGCTAAAATTGAAAATGCTATATTGTTAGAGCAGTGTTTTGGGGCATGCCCAGCACAGCTGAAAACCTGGCTGGAGGACCGAGATCCCAAAACTGTGCAAGAGGCTGCTGAATTCTTGGCCTGCTATGCCAAGAGCAGACCTGCTCTGAGAGCGAATGGGGCAGGCATGGCAGCGCAGAAAGAGAAAAACGCACCTTCAGAGCAACTAAAACACTCACTGCCTCCACCGAAACCAGTTAGCCCAAGTTTCAAAGAAAAGATTTCTCTGAGAAAAGAAACGGATGTTGGGTTTGTAAAGAAACTGGGCATATTGCCAGACAGTGTCCCAAAAGGATGAGCAATACGCAAAATGGGGCTAGGAAAGAAGTGGGTTGTTTGTGTGTCCCTGGAAGCATGCCTGTGAACATGAGGGAACACATGCACCCAATTCACTGTGAATGGTGTACAGACACAAGGGTTAAGAGACACAGGGGCATCCCTGACGTTGGTAAAAGGGGATCTGGTCAGCTTATACCCAGTAAATCTGTAACTGTACAAGGCTTCACTGGGGAGGAGAAAACACTGCCACTCGCTAGTGTTCTCCTAGACTGGGGTAAAACAGGGGGAACTGTGCAACAGGTGGCTGTAGCCAAAACTTTAGCAGTTGACGTCATCCTGGGCAACAATTTCAAACGGCATGGTGTGTGCAATTACCCATAGCCAAATGGCCAGGGAAAATTGTAATTCCCTGGACCCCATAGAAGCCACTGTGGAAATGACTGGGAAGCTGGTTCCCCAGCCTGTGTTCCCTGATATGGCAATTAATGAAAAGGGGGTAGAAAGTTCCCCAATGGCAGTTAACCAGACAGCTAAGGAGGATTACTGCGAAGAAGGAAGGGTGATCCATTGTCAGAAGGTATGGGATGACAGTGATCCTGAGTGTCCTAATGCTAGAGCTAGGGACCCTAATTTAGAGACTAAAGGGGACCTGTCCCGTGCTTTGGGAATGTGTAAGGAGTTTGCAGCTGCTCAGAAAAGTGACCCTAGTCTAGAGCAGATGAGGGCTTGGGCAGACTCTGACGGAGCACAGGGAGATGACGGTAAACCTAAGGTTTATTGGGAAAATGGACTGCTGTATACTCAGGCTGTAGACAGAGGGAGAGGTGATAGGCAGGCAGCTTGTCGTTCCCCAGGGGTATCGTGAGCAGTTGCTCAAGATTGCACACGATATTCCCTTGTCTGGTCATCTGGGAATCGCGTGCACTACGCAGCGGTTGGCCCAGAATTTCTATTGGCCCAACTTCACCCAGCAGGTGAAGGAGTATTGCAGGTCTTGTCACCGGTGCCAAGAAATAGGGAAGGTGGATAAGAAAACCCCAGCTGCCCTAATTCCATTGCCCATAGTAGAGGAGCCATTCCAGAGGGTAGGAATGGATATTGTGGGGCCTTTAAATACCCTCCGCTCCTGTGGGAAGAGGCTCATCCTGACTGTGGTGGATTATACCACCCAGTATCCAGAAACAGTCGCCCTATCCTCACTGAGGATAGACAAAGTGGCAGATGCCTTACTTGGGATTTTCTCCCGTGTTGGGTTTCCGCAGGAGGTTATCACCGATTGAGGGGTTTCCTTCATGTCGGACTTGATGAAATTTTTGTGGGAGAAGTGTGGGGTGGTGCAGAGATGCACGACACCTTATCACCTGCAAGCCAATGGGCTTGTGGAAAGAGTTAACGGTACCCTGAAGTCAATGCTCCAAGTGTTTGCTGAACAGCGTGGGAGGGACTGGGAGAAATACCTTCCCCACCTGTTGTTTGCATACAGGGAGGTGCCCTAAGAGTCAACAGGATTTACCCCCTTTGAGCTGTTATATGGACGCCGGGTACGTGGGCCCCCAGACTTGATCCGGGAGGACTGGGAAGGTAAGTACACTCCCATAGTGGATTACATCCTTAGGTTTCGGGAAAGGCTGAAGGAGCATATGGGGACAGCCCAGAGCAACCTGGCAGCTGTCCAACAGAAACAAAAAGTGTGGTATGAACGCAGAGCCAGAGCTCGCTCGTACATGGTGGGTCAGGAAGTCATGGTCCTTATTCCAGTCCTGAAAGACAAGCTGCAGGCTGAGTGGGCAGGACCATACAAAGTAGTTAGAAAGGTAAATGACGTGAACTACATCATAGAGTTACCTGACAGAAGACATACAGAAAGAATGTACCATGTCAACATGATGAAGGCATATGCTAATAGGGCTGACATGGTGTTTGCAGTATGTAATCTTGGGAAGGGGATGGACGAAGGAGACCCCCTTCTGGACTAGCTGGAAGAAAGCAAGTGGGAGTCCTCTGTGGAGGCAGTTAAATTACTCCAGCTGGCCCCAGACAAGATCCAGGAAGTAAGGGAGGTTTTAGCAGACTTTGCCCCACTGTTTAGCGCCAAGCCTGGACTTACCCCCTTATCAACGCACAATGTGGAGACGGACACAGATGCCCATACGACAGACAGCATATTGGGTGTCATATACTGTACAAAAGAACATTAGGAGGGAGGCGGAGGAAATGCTGGATTTAGGGGTAATCCAGAGATCCCACAGCCCCTGGGCCTCACCCGTAGTCCTTGTGCCCAAGCCAGATGACTCTACTAGTTTCTGTGTGGACTACCATGGACTGAATGCAGTCACGAAGTCAGATGCCCACCCAATGCCCCGGATGGATGAACTCCTGGACAAGTTGGGAGGGGCGACATACCTTACGACTACTGACCTGACAAAGAGGTATTGGTAGGTAGAGTTAACTGACAGAGCTAGGGAGAGCTCAGCCTTCAACACTCCAATAGGCTTATTTGAATCTAAAGTAATACCTTTCGGAATGAAGAACGCCCTGGCCACTTTCCAAGGGTTGGTGAACCAGGTGTTAAATGGTGCTGAGGAATACACCATGCCGTACCTGGATGACATTGCCGTCTTTAGTACCAACTGGGAGGAACACCTGTCCCCACCTTAGGGAAGTGCTGGGCAGGATACAGAGGGCCGGGCTCACTGTCAAAGCTGAAAAGTGCCAGGTGGCCATGGCTGAAGTGGCATACCTCGGGTATGTTGTAGGCCGGGGACAGCTCCATCCTAACCAAGTAAAAATAGAGGTGACAGGCTGGTCTGGTGGTGCTGAGGGTTGAGGTGCTGGACGCCACACCTCACGCCACGCCAGCGACCAGTGTTCAGGAACAGGCACGGGCCGCTGGGGGTCGGCAGGGAAGGGGAAGGATTAAGCGTCCGGAGGACTTCTGTCCTTCTCTGGGGAGGGGGGAAGTGCAGCACTGGCACCCGGTTGCCCCCTGGTGGAGGCTGGAGAGCAAGGCACCGTGTGAGAGCATGGGGGGAGCTGACTGCAGACGCATTGAGGGGAGTGCGCACAGAAGCATGCGGGTTCCTCCTCGGCTTGCGTCATTGCATGCACTTGGCTCCAGAGGGAGCAGTCATAGAAAAATGCTGGCTCCTTGCATGTGAGCCACTCCTGGTGCCTGTCCCCTCTGGTCATGACAGTTCCGCCTATGGCGGCCCGATGGGGGGCTTCCCTGAGTATGAGAGGGCAGGTCACTGGGAGACAGGCGAGCCCATTCGCGGGGCTAGGGGAGCCCAGACCCAAAAAGAAGAAAAATAAAATAGAGGTGATCAAGGCATGACCCAGACCAGAAATGCAGAAGCAAGTCAGGAGTTTTCTTGGGACAGCGGGGTACTATAGGAAATTTGTACCCAATTACAGTGCCCTGGCTGCTCCCGTATCTGACCTGGTAAAGAAAAAGATGCCTAAGAAAATTACCTGGGAACCAGCCTGTGAAAAAAGCCTTTACCAGACTGAAGGAGGCACTATGCAGTGCTCCTATATTGACAAGTCCTGACTATAGCAGACCCTTTATAGTCCAGACTGATGCCTCAGACGTGGGTATTGGGGCAGTACTGAGTCAGACATCCAACCAAGGGAAAGATCACCCCGTAGTGTACCTGAGTAAAAAGTTACTTCCCAGGGAGCAGGCTTACTCTGCTATGGAAAAAGTGTCTTGCCATAGTGTGGGCCCTAAATAAGTTAGAGCCATACTTATATGGACAGCATTTTGAGGTACAAACTGACCACAACCCCCTGGTTTGGCTGACAGAAATGGAAAAAACTGATGGTAGACTATTAAGATGGAGTCTTGCCTTGCAAGGGTATGACATGACGATCTTACATAGGACTGGAGTGACCAATCAGAATGCAGATGGCCTGTTGCGTCTATATGAGGAGTGAACTGACTTATAGAGTTCATCCCATGCAGGGGATAGAGCCTCCAAATTCAGTCTAGGTGGGGAGGATTGTGACGCTTGACCAGCTGGTTATGATTGTTGTATGGTATTTGTAATATAAAAATATAGTATGCGATTGTCTCACATAAGACAGCCTGTGCTTCCATGGGTGCCCCCCCCCCACCAGGTTTCAGTGAAGCAACAGGATATGTAAACTGACCAGGAGATCTCTGTAATGTAATTAACTTCCTTGAGAAATTGTATTTTATGGCCTTTTTTATGACCTCATGCTTTTGAAGTTGGGAAACTAAATATACATTTTATTACAGGACAGGACATCATTTAGCTGATTCCTGTTGGCTATATCGCACCTAGGTGACGGACTGCAGGATTGTAAACCTCAAAGGAACCGGTTGATGAAAGACTCATAATTTGGGAAATGAGTATTTGCTGATGTCACCTTATTTAATATACCTCCTAATAGGACATTGTGTTTGTATTTTTTTTTATTCTAAAAGGAAGAGCTAGATGACTCACAGAAGGGGTTTGGAGACACAGTTTAAACTGATACTTGTGTCTGAAATGAATGTCATCATTTTGGGACTCTAGAGAGACACAGTTCTCTAATTTAACTTCACTTATAGAGGTAATACATGAGATAGAAAAGATCTGAATGTGTTTTGGTAGGAGTTTGTTCCGTAGTTTTCCTTGTTTTTCTTTTATGTGTTTGTGATGCTCTTTGATATTTGTTCTGTGTTTTATCTTACTGTTTTTTATCCATTTTTAGTAAACATATTCTTTACGATTCTGCCTGGGTCTCCTCCATCATTTATTTTTGCATGTGGAGTGCTTGTATTTTTAAGTCTGACAACTGTTCAAGGGCTTGAGGGTGTTACTAAACTGGGAAAAGGTAAGAATGTATCTAAGGTCTCTTATAGAGTTAAAAGGGTTCAGTTTTGAAGCCTGGCTTGGTGCCCCTGGAGAAAGATTGTACCGCAATCCCCAAAGAGTGTACGTATCTGAGCCGGTGCATTGGGTACGCTAGCCTAAGGTTCACAGTTTGAATCCCTGCAGAACTTGAGACTAAAGGTGATTCTGACCCAAAAGCAGATGGGAGAGTTACCCTGTGTGTTACCTGTTCACACTATTGCACTCTGAGGTTGACACTGTGGGAGCAGAGGGCCTGACCTGCTGAGTGCGTTTGTGACACACACACACACACGCGCGCGCGCGTGCGTAAACAATACATAGGTATTCGTGGGAATGGTTTGGCTACAGTGGGTAAGATAGAGAGGGTGGTGGGAGAGACAGGGGTGGGGAGAGCAGCCTCAAAGTGGGGCCTTGTTGAGGTATGCAGTTTAAGGTGTGGATGAATTGGTGTGGGGGGTGAGAGAGGGGATGGGCACCGTGAACATAGAAGTGCTTGAATAAGGGGTAAATTTGGGCCATGGTGTGGTATGGTGCTTGAGCTGGGAAGGACTCACAAGACAAGGCGTGTAAAAGTGGGTGAGCCCTTGCCGGAGGAATAGTGTTTTCTGCTACGGTGAGTAAACACTAGCAGGATGGTGTGGTGAGATGCTGCAGAGGTGCTTAATTACAGACCAGGATGAACTATGGAGTCGAGGGGCTAGCCTTCAGAGGCAGTCACACTTTGTGGTTGATATAAGGTGCTGTCTTAGGCTAGATTTGTGCTGATCCAGGCTTTTGGAGACCATAATGTATGCAGGAATTTCACTGAGCCACTGGGGAGCCCGGTAGGTGAAGGCACTTTGGCCAAGCGAGGTACATCAGAAGGGTGTAGACAAGGCCCCCTCTCATTCTATCTCTGGTGATATGCAGGGTGGAGGTTGGCTCAAAGCTACACAGGGTGGGGCTTTGCCCAGTAGAGCCTTCTTACCCAGGAAGCAGCTTCAGTACTTGATTCTGTTCCTTAACAGCAGCCAATTAGTAAGTTGGTACAGTGAGCAGGTATGTGTGAGGCGATCCGCAGCCAGGGTGAGCCTGCATGCTTTGAGCGCGGTCTGGACCCTCTTGAGTGCTGTTTCCGTTGCTGCCCTGTAAACCACCAGTCCATAGTCGATTGTTGATAGGATGGAGCTGGAGACCGAGAGGGGGATGGCCTCCGGTGTGAGATATTTCCTGTGTCTATAGGAGATGCCCAATTTGGTGTTTACTGCCCTTACCACAGAGTCAGTATGTTGCATGAAAGTGAGGGTGTCGTCTAGCGTGATCCCCAGGTACTTAGAAGTGTGCACCTGTTCCAGCGGTTCACAGACTTTTTTGGAGATGACAAGAGGGGGAGCCTTTTTTTGTGCTGGGGCTGGATATAAACATGGCCTTAGTCTTTTTACAGTTTAGCAGCAGTTTATGCTTGTTGAACCAGTCAGGTTTGTTGAAGGAGCTTTGTAGCTCAGATTGGAGGGTACCAAAGTTAGTGTTACTGTTAAGGAGAATGGCATCGTGTGCATATACAATGATTTTGATGTCACATGCTGTTGGGAGATCGTTTAAGAAGAGGCTGAAGAGTAGGGTTCCCAATATAGACCCTTGGGGAACCCCTAAGGATACTTCTCTGGAGCCTGAGACTGTTTGTCCAATTTTGATACATATGTGTCAGGTAATCCTGGAACCAACATGAGGCATTGGCCGCCACACCCAGGTTCTGCAGTTGTGTTAGTAGAAGAGAGTGGTTCACAGTGTCGAAGGCTTTGGTGAGGTCAATGAACACGGACCCCACCAGTTTGCCTTCATTCAGAGATTTGTGTGTGTAATCCGTGTACTCCAGCAGGTCAGTAGTGGTACTGTGGTTCTGTTTGAAGCTGTGCTGGTAAGGGCATAACAGATGGTACCTGTTGAGGTAGTCGGTGAGTTGTCCTGCCACTGTCTTTTCCAGTGCCTTGGATAGGGGGGAGAGGATGGAGATTGGTCTGTAGTTTGTTGTCAGTGTCCTGTCTCTGTTTTTGTGCACAGGTGTGACAAGGGCCTGCTTCCAGACCTCAGGGAATTGGGCCAGGGCCAGAGACTTGTTGAATAGCTTTGTTATGGGCACAATGAGAACATCTAGTGTGAGGGACAGGAGTTTCATATCTATCCCATCACTTCCCATTCTGGTTTTGCCTGTCACTTTTTTCACCATCATCAGGGTCTTCTTTACTGTGACGATCTTAAAGTGGAAGACCGGTTGTGTGTTTTTGAGCAGCTTGCTAGTGGGATGTGTAGCATCAGGGAGCAGGTAGTCCAGTGGTAGCACTGAGGTCAGGTCAGTGAAGGCTGTGTTGAAGGCTTCCGCTATAAGTAGTGGGTCAGTGGTGGGGGAGTTGTTGCAGTTGAGCAGCTGAAGGTGCTTCTTTTCATCCTTCCCAAGGATGTTTCTAATGCTGTCCCAGAATCTCTTTCCATCACCCCTGGAATTGCTAAGCTGAGCCTTGTGGTGGTTGGCTTTAGCAAGCTGGATGAGTTTAGTGCAGTGGTTCCTAGCCGCTCAGTAGCACTGGTAGTCATGCATACTATGAGTGGACCTGGCTTTCTCCCATAGGCTGTCTCTTTCTTTCATTTGGGAGAGAGGTCCCCGGTAATCCAGCCATTGACATGTCCCCAAATTTTCCTTTTCATGAATGGTGCAAAGATGTCACAGATGCTGTTGAAACCATCAATAAAGTAGCTGAGGGCCTGGTCGAGGGTGGGTGCTAGGTCAATAGGGGACCAGTCATGAAGGGCAAGGGCTAAGGTGAAGGAATGAAGTTTGCCCTTCCTCAAGACCCTGCTTTCAATTAGAATGAGTGGGCATTTATTAAATTTGTTTGACCACAGGAATGTGTGGTCACTTAGTGTATCCAGTAAAACCTTGAGCTCAGAGATCCGGGATGGTGAGCTTGATAGTACTCAATCGAGGAGGGTGTCATTTCCTGTTTTGTAGTTCCGCCTGGTTGGGCAGGGAATAAGTTGTGTTAGGGTGAAGGTGGCTACCATGTCCCTGAATGGGGCTGCCTCCTTGCCAACCCAGTTAATGTTAAAGTCTCCAGTGATGATGAGTTCTACTCCCTTGGGGAGGGTGGCAATTTCATCCAAGAGTTTAGGGAGGCTTTCCTTGGCTTTTTTGGGGGGTAGATAGACTGTGACCAGGATTAGAGTCTTGCCATGCTGCCCAACCTGCACTTTTACCACTACCATCTTATAATCCTTTGTCACTCTGGTGACGAGGAGGACGGATCACTGTAGAGAATCCCTGGCATAGATGAGGCAACCTCCACCTCTCTTGCCTATCCTGTCAGTCCTGTGGGCTTGGTATCCATCTAGAGCTACTTCATTTTCTTTAATCCTGCTGGACAGCCTGGTCTCCATCAGGCATATAACATCAGGGGCATGGTGGGCCATCCATGCCTGGAGTTGCTCGAATATTGCAGTTGGGCTGCAGATATTCATGTAAGCTATTTTCAGTCCTTTAAGCTTGTGAACCCCAGTGCTTGTCAAAGTTGGTGGGCCAGGGTTGACATGGATATTGCCAGAGAAGGGCAAAAGCATGAGGATTATCTTCCTGTTTGACAGTTTGATGCTTATTTTGGCTCGTATCTTCCAGCGTCTTATCTTGAATTGAGAGTGGTGTTTGGGTACCAGATTTAGTTTTGAAGTCGAGATAAGCATTAAAATGCCGAGGCAAGGGCTGAGCAAGGGGGAGTCCCAAAGTTTGATGGGGGTGTAAAGGTAGAGTCCAGTTGGCATCCGAGTGAGGCAGTTGTCTTATGTGTGTTTGACAGCCACTGACTATCCAGCTGTGGCTCAGCGAGGAGTGGCAGTGGTCCACTTCGGTAGTGAGGGTCAGCGGAGCCAAGATAGGTCGTAATGAGGAGCAGAAGTACAGAGCACCCCATGTTAGGGCAGACGCAGGTATCACAAAGGGAATCTACTCTGCTGAAGGCAAGAGGTGGCTAATTGGGTTTGTGCCACTTAGTGAATTGGGTTGGATGTGTAGTGCTGCTTTAAGAGTCCGTGGTAAAGCAGGAGGCAGGTTTGTAGGCAGGGATATCTTACGAGGACATGTCTGTTGTGTATTTAATAGAGGCTGGGGTCGGCGCAGGTGGGCGGAACAAAATATAGAGTCAGTAGAGTGCGAGGGAGCACCTTGGAGCCAGCAAAAATCAGTCCAGCCCAGGCTTGAGCTCCGGTCCAATCAGAGACTCTGCTCTTATAATTGTGGCCAATTGAGGTGCTAGGCGCGGGATTCAAGACCAGCGGAGCTTCTGGTCTGTTGGAGCTGTACCAGAAAGCACTTGTCCTGGGCTTCTGGCTGGGTGGGGGCGGCAGAGTAGGGCGCAGGCTATCCGGTCGACAAATTCGACCCTTACAGATTCGGGAGTGCCTGAGCTAGGCCACGCCGCTTAAGGGGAGATAGAGAAAAGCCATGAGTTAAATTATCCCAAATCGGTGGTCAGGGAGTTACCAGCTTTAAAAGACAAAAGAGTACTTAATCTTGTTAGGCAGGAGGTGCCAGAGGTCTGGAAATGGGGGTGGGAGTGAGGCAAAGCCTGCACAGTCGGGGGAGAGAGATTTTAAGTGAACAGGAGCAATGGCCTGCATACATTTCAGTAATGAGCTGCACATGTGGGAGATGGGCTTGGAATGTGCAATTAGGTCATTTGCATGTCCTGGCTGAATATTGCAATTTTGCACACTGCACAAGTGGCTTTGCATCGTGCATTTCCCCATACTCTGCTTAGGGCTCAGGTCAACTGCTGTGCTGCACATCTCCCAGTGCGTGATCGCGCATGTTCAGGATATTCAGCCTGACATGCGCAGTTGCATCTTCCCGTTCATCTTCTGAATATTTCATTATTGTGGGCCGGCACATCTCAGATGTGCGGCGCCGGCACTGGCCCGATTTTCAGGGGACTTTTGAATATGGGGGCCACTGTGACTGGACAAGGACTTGAAAGGATAAATGAGCAGAAAGGCAGAGAGAGAGAGAGAGAGAGTGTGTGTGTAAAATTGGAGATGAAATTCAGTATTCTGATGCAGTGATAGGTGAAGAAGAGGCATACCCGTAAAATCCCTCTCACAGTTATGAATGATACCAATTTATTCACATGCTTAACAAGTGAACAAAATCCGCTTTAATCCAAGGTTACAGATTTATGCCAGGCCTTTTTTTATTTATGTTGTAATGACTAAAATGCTTTCATTTTAGTGTTCAAAACACAGGTAAGCAGAGTAACACAGCTCCTTACCTAAACTGATCAATGAGTGTAGAAACACGTTAGAACATTAGTTTTACTAGCTTTTAACCTTCATTACTTACGTGAGTTGCAAGCACTGCATCAGGGGTATGCAAATGAGATACGGGCTGTACAACATCTCTCCCATTCTCGGAGAAAGAAAGCACTAAACAGTAGGACATATGCACAGTAGCACATTTTATTTGTTAAAGCGCTTTGATACTTTGTGAATTGTGCTGCCGAAATAACAATTTTATTGAATTTGATTGATTTATAGCTGTTAAATAGGTTAATTTTAGTTGCTAACCTTCGTACTTGTTTTTTTATTATATTCTTAGAAATACAGCGAGTAACCTGGTCAGATGCTGACTCTACTACACTACCTCATAAACCAGCGATGTTGTTTCTGGTCACAGATGATGTTTTCTTAAACCATGTTAGGTCATAGTACGTGATAACCAGCTAAAATGCAATCAACTCTATGTGTTAACTGAATTAAACTGTGTGCATTTCTTCTTTTATAGTATACCAGGACAACAGTGGAAAGGACACCTGACAACAGTTGAGCATGGGTAATATATACATTTTAGTATATTATTTAAAAATATATATTTTTGCAGTGGTAATATTTTGGTTCAGTCTGCTAAATTTGGAAATGCTTTTTAGTCATTTATTTGTAATTTTTGACCAAGAAAGACACACTGAGCTATTGCACCACATTTCCAGGTATGTCCTGGGAGTGGGTTATGTGGACCTGTTTTTATTGACGGGGGCATGCTTTCCATAATATCAAGGAAAATCCTCTAGTCTTACAGTAAGGGCCAAAAGATCTTTAACTTCCAGTGGACAACAACCAAGCTAACTGGATCTTGGTTTAATGTCTCATCCAAATGATGGCACCCTAACCATGCCTCCTTCCCCCCGTGCTGCACTGCAGTGTCAGTATTGGGTATTTGCCCAAGTTCCTGGTGTGGGACTAGAGCCATGACTTTCTGGTCTTCTGGCCCTGGAGGCCAGCATGCAACCTGTCATAATACAGCATTGGATTTTTATTTGCAGTGCCGGCCCTTAAATACCAGTGGTGTAATTGAACCATTCAGACAGTTTTTGTAAGGTCAGTAATGCTAGAATTGTCTGTTCCTATCAGGCATGATTGGTCCTGGGACCAGCTGATGGTACACCGATGGCCATCACAGCTATCAAGTAGGTGGCCCATGTTTGGGGTTGGACTTGTGTGACTTGGCAGTGTGTTCCTGCCAGGGAGTGTGTATGCCAAAGCCTGTAGTTGCAGTAATCCTTGTTGTAGGGCGGGGAGTGTGCTCCTTCAGGCAGGAGGCAGGAAGGCTCTATGAAGGGAACACGGCATGAAATGTAATCTACCCGTCTAGAGGAATTAAAGTGGGAACCCTGATACTGTTAGATTATAGCCCCTGATAATCTGGGGCCATGTTATGCAAGCCTCCGCCACACCAAATTGTGATTCTATCATGGGAGGAAGGCATACTCTCAACTCGAGGACTTCTCCACCTGCAGCAGGAGACAAGCCATTGGGACAGTGGTCAATGGTAAAGTGTTGAGGCTGGGAAAGGTCCAGAATTGACCTATGGAATGTATGGGGAATGGGGTAATAAAGAGAGAATTAAAAAATATAATAATGGGACCTTCTAGTCCTTGGGATACCAATAGGGGCGATCATGCTGATATAATTGATGTGCAGACCCATAACTCTGCTTGCTGATGAGCAAAAACCAGCATTCTGGCTCTGTGGGAACTAGTGGCTTGTTTTGGCAACTGGCTATCTGCGTGGGCATCTAAATGATGCTTATATGCATTCCATGATTGCAGCTATAGGGCGACAGGGGCCATACATAGTGATGCCCAACTGGTCCTCCCTGCCTTCCTGTACTGCATGGATGCTGCTAAGTATGGACTTCCCCTGAGCATCATTTCTATATAGAGCAGTCTCTATTGATCCATCTTGTGTTTTACTGATTATCAGGACTAGAAAGGGAACTGACAGAAGATATTGATGTACAGTAAATTTTATATTTTGATTGGAATCATCTAAATACAGAACAAAGGCATTTACCTCAAATTGAGTGTGTAATTTGTGTGTTTCTTGTTTTACTGTTGAGTTGCATGCTATGTTTTTAATTATTTCTCTACCCCTTAAAAAAAACACAATGAGCTGTTGCATGCCTTGTGAATGAGCTCTATCACGGTTTTACACTGAGACCAAGAGCCAGCCCTCCCGACCCGACAGCTTGACACAGTTTTCAGGAGAGCTGGTGTCTTTTGCTATGTTGGTAGAGCACTGTGGTCCATACCAAAAGCAGTACTGGAGGAACTACTTACCTGATGTAATGCTATGACCGATTACACTTGCAGTCCATTTGTGCTCCTCCAGTGCTGCCGATATCTATGGCAGAATTTTTTTTTTTAGGATAGAACCAGCCGAATCAAAATAGTGAGGAAGCTGAACCAACAGATGTGCTGGCCACAACAAAGACACCTGAATGCAGTAGTGAGCAGTTGACAAGCGGGTTCCTGATGTAACTGAGCAGTCACAGTTGTCAATTCACTTGCGCTTTTATTCTGTTGGCATGTATGGCAGGATATTTTTTTTTTTTTATGATCGAGCCAGCATAATCAAAATAAGAGGCTGAACCGATCTGGCAGTGAGAATGCAGGAGCAAGCAGATAACACTTGGTTTGGTGTAGTGATGCAAGTGAGTGGTTGCCTCTTCGAGTTGTGTTCCAACCCAATATCCATGGGGGTGAGGGGTGAGAGGAGAGAGAGGGAGGAGGAGAGAGAGCGAGAGGGAGGGATGGAGGGAAGGAGAGGGAGACTGAGAGAGGTCCAGTAGTCTGTTTCCCAAAAAAACACGAATATTACTACCATATAGTAAGGCGACAGATCCTAGAATGATCTGGGGTTATTGGGACAGAAATGTTCTTGCTGCTGCTGACACCATATAGGTGTCCCTATTTGGTTCAGCTCTGATGGACTAATGGAGGGGAAAATAGACTTTTGATTGGTGAGTTAGCATATCCTCAATGTAGTGAGTGCAGGCTGATCAAGCACTTTCCATCTCCTACGCTTGGCACTGCATCCCCTGCCTTGTGATATGTCTACTGTTGTGCTGACGGTAGTCTGCTGGTTGGGGTTTAAAAGGTGAGACAAAAATGAATTAGAGGGAATAAAGGGAAACTCAGCAAGTGACATGACATTGTTTTGATCTATGAGCTCTTTTTCCTGTTATCACCAAATAAGTAAGGGGACAGAACCAAGAGTGACATTAGAATGGCAACATTATATCTGTTGAGTCCTGGCACCATGTAGGCATCCCTGTTTGGTTTGGCTGTGATGGGCTAATTGAGGGGAAAACAGACATTTAGAAGGAATAAAGAGGGATTCAGCAAGTGCAATGGTTCTAATCTGTACGCTCTTTTCTCAGAAGTTAGCCTTCTGTCAGGAGAGTCCCGCTCACCCACCAATATCCATCGCATGACCCTCCCCCTGTCCTCCATCCCTGTGTACTAGAGAAAGCCTTCAGTTATCTTACAATCTGCTTCATGGCGATCTGCAAGTGTTGCCTTTGGGATTGCTGTTGCTGTTATTTAGGCTGCAGGGTGGAAGCTTCAGAGTCAGCTTCTGTGCTGTGGGTGACTGGTGAGAGTGGCTGGAGTCTGTCCACTTGAACCCTTCTAATCACATCCACTGATGTGAATGTTCTTTGGAACGGTATGATCATCTGAGCTGGGAATGATGTCATGAATTTGATTTTGTTAACCCTTAAATTCCTGTCTTTTCTGTAGTATTGCTGGAGCATAATTGGCGTCTAAGAACAGCCTATGTTTGTTAAAAAATATTCCTTCTATCTCCAAGCTTTGGCTAGGATATCTTGCTTTACTTGATATTGGATTAAACCAAATAATGACTGATCTTGGCCAGTCAGTTGGATTGGTCTATGTGGGGCTGAGTGCCCGGTGGGCTAAACATATTGATGGTTGTCAGGCAGTGTAGGGGTTCTGGAGGTGTGTGCGGTATAATTCAATTTGTGAGAGGGTTGAATAGGACCCTGTCCCAGTTGTTCTGGAGAAAGAGTTTAAATGCAAGGATCTGTTCTATTCTCTCCTTTTCTGTCTCTTGTCTGTCTGGTTGCGCAGTTAAATTTTCTCGTGAGATGTAGGACTTGATCACTCTGACAGTCTTGTAATTCTCTGCCTCTCGCTATCTCTCTACCTTCTCTCTTGTTGTGTCTTTTCTCCCCTCTTGCATATTTACTGGTATAAAAATATATAAGAATCATTTTGTGGAAATGTAACTGATACTGGGATCCCTTTGTTTAGAAATGTACATAGTTTTACTGTTGAAATGTATATAGTTATACTGTTGAAATAATTGCAAAAAGCTGTTTGGAACTCAAGGGGTTAACCTGTTTGCAAACTCTCTGAGAAGCTGTATGCAAGCGGTCAGTTTTGGGTCACAATGTTCTTTTTGCTGCACTTATTGAAACTTACAAGAACACTATGTGATAAGCATGTTGTTTTCTGAACGAGCAGGGGTTGCAAAGACTTGTAAAAACAGAGCTGCAATTTCTTGCAAGAGAGAAACACAGAGACTGAGATTGGAAATTGAGAAGAAACCCAGATGGTCTTTCTCTGTTTATACTGTCTTTCTAGATAGTTCTACTGTACAATTTTATTGTATTTTACTGTTATTAATAAATCACTTGTGAATTTTACAACTGCTCCTGGTTTTCCTATGCTTCCTGACCTGTGCCTCGATGACACAATTCAATTTTATTTTTTACCAGGAAATACACCATTGAGGTACTTATTTGTGAGGTGGTTCTGGAAGGACAACATAAGGTTATACAAAAGGAAGCACAACAGGGTTTATACAATACAGAGTGGGTAATGCATAACTCTGTGTATCTTGAGTTTATATTCTGTTAAGTACGTAACATAAGTGCAGAGCGACTAACTGTTCAATTTAGATTGCAGTACAAGATGGTACAGGGGAAGGGCAAAGATACGAGAAAAGGGAGAGAAAGAGAGGGTACAAGAGGTGGAGGAGAAACGGAATGGGATTGGCAAAGGCAGAGAAAGGCAGAGAGCAAGGGGGACAGGGAGAGCCAGAGGACAAGTATAATGTTATAAGTGCGGTACAACTTCATAATGGGGGGGGGGGCTAGGAGTAGCACTGGCAGTTTTCCTTCAACAGAGGTTTTAGGAGCAATTTGAAAAAGGATAAGCTAACAAGGTGAGTTAGTTTTAGGGTACTTTGAAGGGAATTCCACAACGCTGGTAGGGCATAACTAATGGATGCGGTACCAAAGCGTGATCTGATCCTGGGGGTGTCAAGCAGGATATAAGTGTGCTTCCTAAGATAGTACGCACATACCATAGATTTAAAGGTATTGGATATGTACAGGGAAGCTTTTTGATGAGGGCTTTGAATATCCAAATAGTGGCATTTCGCCAACTTCTGGTGGCTAATGAGGTCCATCCTAGTTGGCTGTAGAGTGAGCAGTGGTGTGTTTTAAATGGGGAATCTGTAATGAATTTTGGGGCCCTGTGGTACAATATGTCCAGCTTTGCAAGAGAGGTTTTGGGGCAATAGCTATACAGAAAGTCTGACTAGTCGATAAGGGGGAGGAACATTGTACTAATCTTACTTTTGCTTCATAGGTGAGCAACCGTTTGATGCAGAAAAATAGTCCCAGCTTTTGTTTTAGCTTTTTAGAAAGCTCTTCAACATGGGGGATTCAAGAAAGCTTACAGTCCAACCAGAAACCTAGATATTTAAATTTGTCAACTTTCTCCAGGGATTTCCCCAGCATCATTGTTATATGTAAGTTGACAGGTAGATTTCTTACAGAAGTTGCTTTAGTGGGTGGAGAGATAAGCATGATTTTGGTCTTTTTGGTGTTGAATAGGAGTCTCAGTTGTAGCAGGTTTTGCTGTAACGTGTTAACCTCATGTTGTAGAACCATGCAAGCGGATTCAATAGTGGTCCGAGCAACATAAAGCACGGTATCATCTGCTAATAGATGAACACTAGTAGTATTAATATTGTTGATGTATATTGCGAAAAATAAGGGGCCCAGGATTGAACCTTGAGGAATCCCTCTCTGGAGTATTTTGTAGGGAGATAGGTCACCCTGTGTTTTCATCTGTTGCTGCCTATTGACAAGATAGCAGAAGAACTGTTTAAGGGCAGTAGTGTCTAACCCAGTGTTTTCCAGTAGGGTCAATAGTAGGTCATGGTCCATTGTATCGAACGCTTTGCTTAAATCATGGAATAGCGTAGCTTCATGATTTTTAGCATTGAGGGCAGTTTGCCAGTCATTAGTGACATTGACTAGTGCAGTGACCGTACTGTGGTTTGGCCTGAAGCCAGACTGTAGGGGATTTAATAGTTTATGGTTTTCCAGAAATTCTCTTAATTGTGAATTAGCCAGCTTTTTGAGGAGCTTTGACAAAATGGGTAGTAAAGAAATGGGTCTGAGTCGGCGCAGTGGCGCAGAGGGTTGAGGCGCTGGACGTCACACCTTGCGCCATGCTGGCAACCCGGGTTCGGGAACGAGCCTGGGTTGTCAAGTGGGAGGGAGAGGACATTAAGCAGACTGCCAGCAGGCAGCTTTCCTCCTCAGGAGGGTGTAAGGGGGCTCTCGGTGCTTGACTGCCACCCAGTGGAGGCTGGGTGGCAGGGCCGCCTCCAAGAAGCTCAGGTATTAGACCACGAGGAGGGTAGATGGGGCCAGTGTGGAGCTATGGTGCTCATGTACGCCTCCACACACATACAGCACTACTTCCGGGGCCCCGGATAGAACAGGGGAGGGAGAAACCTCAGGTTGAAAATTGGGGGTCGCCGCACGATGCAGCCTATGGGCTTGTGCAGGAGTTCCACCAGAACGTGCATAGCACATGGAAGTTCCCGAAAGACCCCGGTGACAGGTAAGGGTGGCAGAGAACAGCAGCGATCCACCATGGCAGATAAAAAAAAGTTGGAAAAAAAAAAAGGGTGCGTAGTTGTTTAAATCACTCGGGTCACCAGATTTATGTAGTGGGATAACATGAGCTGTTTTCCACACTGGTGGGAGTGTTCCTTCGATAAGGGACATATTAAAAAGGTGAGTGATTGGCAGGGCTAGTTGATAATAACCTAATTTTAGTAAGGAGGGAACTATTTGATCAGCCTCCACACTTTTTTGAATATCTAAGGAGGTTAAGAGGTCTTCTAACCGTTTTACTGAGACAGGAGTGAAGCTGAACTTGGCCATGCTGGTGTAGGTGTTGGTAGGAGCCAAGGTGAGCTGAGGCCAGTTTGTTGTTTTAGCAATTTGCTTACAGGGGAGGTGTCAAAGGCTAGGCCAGCAGTGGCAAAGTGATTATTAAGGGCTTCTAAAATGTCTTGTTTGTGCAGGTACTGTCACCAGTGGTAATTTTGGTTGGGAATGAGGAAGACGATATATGTCCTTCTACTTTATTCAGAATCTGCTAGAATTTGGCACTGTTATTCTTGGAAGATTCAAGCACACTTTGCCTTTTCAGATCTGATAAGCTTGGTGCAGTGATTCCTAATCATTCTAAAAGCAGCCCAATCAGTTTCTAATTTAGTCTTTCTGGCCTTCTTCCGGAGAGCATCCCTGTGTTGTAGTGTAGCTTTTAAGGTGCTATTGAACTAGGGACTGGACTTTTTTTTGATCTGGTCTTTACAACAGGTGCGTGGGTATTGATCACCTTTAGGACTAAGGTCTGAAATATTGTATAGGCATCAGAGATGGAGGGTGCAAGATAGAAATCCTGCCACCCAATCCTGCTGAGGTCAGCCAGGAAGGCTGAGGAATTAAATTTTCGGTAACTCCTTTTGTAGGTGTACCCTGTTGCCAGGGTTGTTTTTGCCATATACCTTATACAAGCTATTGCACTATGGTCGCTGATGTCATTGTGAAATACTCCTGCATAGGAGATTTTATAGGGTTTGTTGATAAGGATTATGTCTGGTAGTGTACTGTGTGCAGGGTTTTTAATGTTGGGTCAAGTCACGTCAGAGATTAGTTAATGTAGACCATGAGCAATGCAGAAGTCCTTCAGGGGCAAGGAACTGGTAGAGTTCCAATCTAGGTTAGGATCGCCCATAATAATGGTTTCCGAGTTGGTGGAGTTTAGCAATTTTCGAAGGAGATTTAGTATCTTGAGTCCTCCTGACGGGGGTCTGTAGCAGCCTATTACTGAGATAGATTCGCTGGAAGATGAGATTTTTATAGTAAGACTTTCATATTCCTTATGAATAGAAGAGGGGTCGATGACCGAGGCTGAGAACTTGTTGATACATATATTGCAACCCCGCCACTTCTAGTATGTCTGTTGGCTCTAAAAATAGTATATGCAGGGATGTTAACATTTTGGTCTGGGGTGGCGTTCCTCAGCCAAGTTTCTGATATCGCCAGTACATCTGGCGACATGTGTAGTGCCCAGGCCTGTACGAACTGAAGTTTTTTCAGTAGGCTGCATTCGTTTATGTGTAGAAAGCTGATACCTTTTAACTGGGTTAGGTCAGCAGGGGCAGTAATTGGTGCGAATTGCCCCAGGTTTAACTCTACGTTCCCAGAACAAAGTAACAACAAGAAGAGAAGCTTCATGATTCCACATATTAGAACTTTGAATAAAAGTTGTCTAATCCGATTACGAGGGGTGGTATTAGACGATGTTGAGGAGTGGCAGCTTGGTAATGATAACGGGATAGATCATAAAACGCAACACACGCAGGTAAGCTTAGGGAAATATAGCTATGAAGCTTATGGTCTAAGATTTCTAGCAAGTTCTCCAACTTCCAAGCAGCATGTTCCAGGGTAATAGTGATGCAGTGTTAGGTCATCTTTGGACAAGCGGTTTTGTAGAAAATGTAGTTTATGGGCGGTTTTATCAGGGACATCAGTCTTGGAATTTTGGCTAATAGTAGAGCGAGGGGCACTTAATAGGGTTAAAATATAAAATAAGGTGATCTTAGATCCATAGGAATATGTTTTGCAGAGAACAGTCCCATGATGAAATTGTATTTAAGGAGTATGGTGCTGTGGCTGATTTTAGGAGAGGGGTGTATGATGACTATATAGCGCAGTGTAGAGCAGTGTACTAGTTCACTCTGAAGGATGGCCTTTGCAATAGACTAAGCACTTAGGTTAGTTAAAAGTTAGAGTGCTTGCCCCTTTAAGGAGTAGCTTCTGCTTGATTGGAGAAGGGGTGGGTTGCTTAATTTAGAAAGTGTATTTAATAGTGGACGGAGGCAGGGGATGGCGGGTGGGAGAAAAATCAACCTGGAAACAACAGTCTGAGAACAGAACTACAGGGGTTTCAGCCTTTAGCAGTGAGTGGACAAAGCATGCGCCATTTGGAGCAGCTTGTTAGGCTGGGCGCCAAATTCAAAAGTCCCCCTCCATACTGAGACTCTGTGAGAGATCAGGCTCCCAGCTAGCCTGATTATGGTGTTTCACACAGCGTTTGTGGTTGGATTAAGGGTCGCTTGCCCATTCAGGGCTGTGGTCCCCTAGAGGAAAAGGAAAGAAGGCAGAGATATT
Source organism: Neoceratodus forsteri (assembly GCA_016271365.2). Taxonomy (NCBI): domain Eukaryota; kingdom Metazoa; phylum Chordata; order Ceratodontiformes; family Ceratodontidae; genus Neoceratodus; species Neoceratodus forsteri. The sequence continues at coordinate 1,011,023,666 of CM028134.1, read as the reverse complement.
AAGAGCAGAAATGGGAAGGGCTAGCAATTAAATAATGGGGACAAAAGAACAGGGCAGGGACCGCAGCAAGACAGGGGGTGGGTAGGAGTGGGGCGCAGCAGCAGGCTGCTACGAGAACGGGGGGGATCACATTAGAATTTCAGCAGGGGCAGAGCTCCAAAATCAAGTACTAACACACTTATTCACTCTAACTTAAACTTCTAAGTTCGCTCTAGGTTTAAATAGCTGTAAGATTTATACAAAATTAATTCTAACACATGCTAAGCATTAACAATAAAAATCAACCTAGAAACAACAGTCTGAGAACAGAGCACTGGGGTTTCAGCTTTTAGAAGTGAGTGGAGAAAGCGTGTGCCACTGGGAGCAGCTTGTTAGGCTGGGCGCCAAATTCAAAAGTCCCTCTCTGCACCTAGATTCTGTGTTAGATCGGGCTGGCGGCTGCGCCTGATTATGGTGTTTCGAACCACGTTTGCGGTTCGATTGAGGGTCGCTTGCCCATTCAGGGCTGTGGTCCCCTAGATTCTGTGAGAGATCGGGCTGGTGGCTGCACTTGACTATGGCGTCTCGAACCGCGTTTGTGGTTCAAATGAGGGTCGCTTGCCCATTAAGGGCTGTGGTCCCCTAAGCCAATAGATGTAGAAATGCAGGATTGCTACTCCCAAGCCAGTGCTGAGAAGGCTGATGATGATGATGTTGAACAGGCTGATGAGCATAAACTCTGTGTAGTTCAAAGGAAGCAGCTGCACATATCACACTGGTTTGTCTCCCATTAACCAGCTAGCAGATGTCATCATCAAGCTGCGTAAATTGGTGGAGGGATCATTTCTGCAGCTGCAATTGCTGTTGGTATTTTGTTCTGTACGAGAGCGAGGGAGCTAGAGACAGGTGGATACATGAACAGAAGGGATTTTTTACAACTGTTATGGAGTCATGGCCCGAGACCTCCTCTCCCCAACCCCAACACAGAACATATTTATCTGTAAGGCATTTTCCTTTTTGTACTAGCTGTTTCGTTTTTGTATTGGAGATGGACCAAGTGATGGAGCAGCTTCCCTAGTAATCCCTTGCCTCTACATGTTTGCTGCACTATACCGGAAGAAGAGCGAACCTCCTGACCCGGATTATTATTAGTGTATTATGTCTTCACGGTGGCGGCGCTGGAGGACCTGTGAAGGGGGAGCCACAGCGAGCCCCAACCTAGTGGAAGCCCCCATTTCTTGAAGTAAAAGCCACTGAGCAAGTCTCTTTGTAGGCAGATCAGGTGACCTGGCAGCGAGGTGCCACTACAGCTGTTTGGAGTGTTGCTACTGTGGAGGGGAGACGGTAGGTGGGGGGAGCATGTTTTCATTTTGAGCTTATCGGTTCCTGTCCACCAGCTGGAAGGTGTAGGCTGAGGAGCGAGTTCAGGCTGCAGCTGGCCCACTCACTGCCAGCCCTGGGATACAAGGGCTTGGAATGGGCTGGATGGGAAGGCACGTGACAGGCACAGGAGGCTGAGTGCTGGAGAACAATACTAAGCCCACGAGAGGGGGCTGAGGGAAGCAAGGCCACCATGAAGTTCGGAAGCTCAGCAGTTTCCTAAGGTAGCCAGACTACTTAGAGCCCAGAACTGGAACAAATATACGGAGACCGTACTGCCCATGAAAATAACATTTTTATTATTTTATTCAAATTACGCCTCCCTGATACTAATAAATGCACATTTCAGTGCTCAGTATTTTTTTAAAATGGGGGCCGGGTTCTGTCACAAGGAGCTGGTTGGTGTATCCCCCTTAATTAAATATAGTGATAAATGCAAATGAATGCAGCTGGATTGCTGGGAGTAATGGTGCTGTTACCCAGCAGTAGGGAATTTTGAGCAAAGTCATAAAGTCAGCAAATGTAGCAGATCTTCATCTCTTCTTGTAAGCATTTTGTAAAACATCAGGGGAAAACAAAAGCTGTACAGATTTCTTTCTGAGGTGGGAGGAGGACTTGGTGGTTCTTGGTTTTAATGGCTGTTATAATAGAGTACACCAGCTTCGCGCATCAGGCCCTCTATAATAGCCAACTGGCGGGTTCCATCTTTATAGACCTAACAAAGGCCTTTGACCTTGTTAACTATTCCCTTCTCCTTAACAAGCTGTCCAGGCTAGAACTGTCAAAAGACACCATGACCTGGTTCAAAAAATATCTGACCGGATGCTCCCAGAGGATAAAAATAAATGAGACTGTCTAATTCATGTCCTGTCACCGTGGGGGTACCTCAGGGCTCAATCCTTGGACCCCTACTTTTCAATATGTTCAACAATGACCTTTTCCTGGCATGTCTGGACTCACAGATCCTCCTCTATGCAGATGACGTGATGATCTATGCCCGAAGCAGTGGCCAACAAGAATTAACAGCTACCCTTCAAGGCAAATTCTTGGCCCTGGAACAATATTTCTCCCACAGTATGTTACTACTAAATTACAAGAAAACCAAAACCATGCTAATCACATGCAACAAAAAAAAAAAAAACGGGACTTCCAGTTCCGGAAATGGCGCGGTGAGCAGCAAAGCGCGGTGGCTCCCTAAAATACAATTTTAAATCGGTTTCTTACCTCAAAACAGAAAGTCAATTTAGTAGAGGATCTATCGCTGGACCAAAGGAGAGACCCCTGCAATCCCTGAAACCATATCGCTCACGGTCCCTGGCGGCTCACAAGTGAAAGCGGAGCCCCCTTCACAGCTCACCTAGGCCACGTGGAGGAAGGACATTAACAGTTCGGTCCTACCAGTCTTGACCGCCTGTTTTGCACCGCTCTGAGGCTCCACACCGCGGCACCCAGCTCATTCTCCTTCCCTCCTCGCGCCTCCAGAATCGGCGGTGGTGCTTTCCTGGTATCCCGATTGCTTCCCCTGTCTATGAAGCACCTGAATCGCTAGGAGTCCCTCAGCCTAATCGGACCTCGCGGTTGCGATTTGGTCCTCCTCGGTTGTAATTGGCGCCAGCCCAGGGCTCTTAGGCGGGACTCCTCGCTTGTGTGGAGCTTTAACCCCCGCAGAGTAGAGTAGCCCTGAACACAGAACAAGAGCACTGAGAGCACAGAAATAAATGGAGCAGCCCTTGAGTGCAACGGATCTCCTTTCAGATGATCCACACGTAGTCTCCAGCAGCTTAGAGGAGCTACACACATAACAGAAATAAAAATATTAACATTAAAAAAAAAAAAATAAACAACAACAAACTACAACGAATAGAAGGACAAGAGATAAAAGGGGGAAAAGGAGAAGGGGAAAGAAGAAGAGATAGAGAGGGAGGGGGATCAAAGGAGGAAGAAGAGGAAGGGAGAAGAAAGGGGATACATATAAAAACAACTCTTGGCAGCTCTGTGGCTGCATCCTATGGAACTTATCTTGCAAAACAGATTCTCCCCTCTCTCAGACCTAATTATAGAGGAGGGAAAAGCCATTCTGCCTACAGTGGACCCAATATCGAATTTAAACCAACCTGCAGCCTCCCTAAATAACCCAGTTCATCCTCCTCCCACCTTAATGGCCACCAAAGGAGAGAAAAGAAGGGGAAATGAATCCCAACCAGCCCTGCCTGCTCATCCAACCCCTCCGTCAGAACAGAATATCCTTCGGGCCATTTCTGAATTCAGAGAAGAAATGAGGGACTTTCTTAACCAAGTTAAGGCTGATTTGAGATCACTGCAGACTCGAGCTGTTGAGGCAGATCAGCAAATATCTCAAAACACTATAAAAATAAACGCCCTGGAGTCGACAGTTCTCTCCTTAGTAGAATCCCAGTTGTACTGCTCTCTCAGACAGGAGGATGCAGAGAACAGAGGGCGAAGGAAACATCTTCGAGTTTTCGGCCTGCCAGAGGGAGATGAAGGCTCTGACTCCTTGGCCTTGGCAGACCAATTTTTCAGATCCATTCTCAACTTGGGCCTGGATTACCCCCTTGATTTCAAATGAGCCCACAGGGCACTGGGACCTAAACCAAAGGCTAAAGATGCCAGACCCAGATCGTTCGTGGTAAGGATGCAAAGCTTCCAGACCAAGGAACTTCTCCTTAAAAAATCTTGGCAGAAAGGGAAAATTATGTATGGAGATCACCATATCATCATCGACAATGATTACACTCCCTTTACCCAAAGCCACAGAAGGGTCTACACTCTGCTGTTTACTATCTTAAGATCACAACAGATCAGATTCCGCACCCTTTACCCAGCCAAGCTTATAGTGTTCTTGCCAGAAGGCCCCACCTCATACTCTTTAGCTTCGGAAGCTAAGGAAGACCTGTTTAAAAAAGGGGTGCTCAAGGAACGTCCGTTGAATCGAACAGGCCCCTTCCGGACCTTGCCTCAAGGACAAACTTTGTTAAATGAACCACACCAACCGAACATGAGTTTGGATGAGATGCTTCAGAAGATTCAGTCCCTGGGAAACCCTACAATAACTGTGGACCAGTAACAAGTCCTGGTGGTGGGTGAGTCCCTTCAGGTTTTTTCCTTGGGGAGGATGGGAGGGGGGTGTGGGGGGGGTCGGCTGGGGGGGGCTCCTGAGGTGGACCTGCTCTCGGGCTCCGTCCCACTGGTCCGGCATCTTAACAAAGGGATGATTAATAAAATTATTTCTCTCTACTTTGCCGTGACTGGGGGAATGAAATCCTCCTAGATGGCGGGCTATACGCCTAGCTGAGGGGGGTAATAGGTCCCGACCTAGTGGGACTGCTGAGGCGCTCCCCGCTGTGGTGGCACCGCACTCTTTCCCTCCCTCCCTGGACCTCAGGAGTTCTTCATGCTAATGTTCTGGGGGACTCCCTGAGGATTCCCCTCCTCTCGATGAGCCATCTTTTCGAGGGCCGCCCCCCCCAGGTGAAAAACAGAAGAACCAGGGGCATTGGGACAATGAAAAACATTGTGGTCTGGAAATTATCAACATAAACTCTACTTGCTCGGCCTTTATTCTTGTTTATGATGATTTTTGTGTATCAGCGAGAGTCATATGCGTCTGGATGGGAAGGGCTCCCCCCTTTTTTTTTTTTACAAAACTACCTCTTCCCAGCCCCAGGATAAGTTAACCATAGTCTCTTCTCTGGGGAAGGAAAACACAGGGGCTGACCCCTTAGATTAAAGAATTGGGATCACTCGAAAGCTGTGTCAGAGTGACCGTTAGCTTGATCCCTTACCCTAGCCCCGGACTAACGCTTGAGGTTGCTGGGGTAAACGGGAGAAACAAGCAGATGCCCTTCCTACCTCTCCCCATGTGAGGGGAAGGGGGGAGGGAAAGAAAGGGGGAAAGGGAGGGAAAGAGAAGCGAGAAGGGATAAGATAGAACCCCACCTTTTTTTTTTTTCTTTTTCCTCTTTCCTTTCCAGGGGCTGAACTGTGGGAGGGTGGCTCCATTTTACTTGGAGCCCCATTACCATTTTCAATCGGGTTCTCCAAAAAGAAAATTCCCCAAAGGGAAGGAGGGAGGAGGCATCTGGGGAAGGAGAAAGGAATGGTGGGTTGGGTATTAAGGGTTAGGGAGGAGGGCCTAAGGGAGTGAGGGATCGGTTTCTGGGTGTCCCCACTCCTCCCCAACATTGGAGAGGAGAGGGGACCCGACTACATAGGGAACTTTGGGAGCCTTTACTGCCTTTTTAGTGAACCTTAGGGGGGCAGATTGATAACCTTGGAGGATTCTCTTACTAAAGAGTTCCTCGATCAACGCCGATTCCCTCTGGGAACCGGCTTGAGATTTCGGAGGGTGGGCACGTATTCCCACCCCAACAATGGAAGTATTGACAAGTAACGTTATGTTAAGATGTTTTAGAATGTTAAATGCAAATTGGTTAGGTTTTTTATTTATAGTTGGCTATATAGCTACAGTTTATGCCAAAGATAACCTTAGTTCATGTTCTGAAATTGGAATGAGACGCAGGAGACAGGATACAAAATTTCAAAGTACTGCTTTATTACAGAAACTTCAGAATATTATGTTGGTGAGATCTAAAGGACATCCACTGGAAAAACTGATGATGATTAATAGACCTCTTCACACACCTGGGGAGGAGGAGTGATCCGGGTGAATTCAGTCCGGGTTGACCTAAAAATTAAAAAAGAAAGTCCGAATGGCCAACATTTATAATAAAAACTAAAGAAATTAATAACACATTTAATATTGTTGAAAACAAAGTTAGGAACAACAAATCTAAATGGCTTCCCAACCGGTGAAAATCTACTCAATAAACATGAACGGTCTTAATAACCCCATCAAAAGATCGAGAGTAATGCAACACCTAAACAAACAGAAGGCAGATGTTATATTTATACAAGAATCTCATCTTTCAGATACAGAGCATCAGAAACTAAAATGGGGGGGCCGCTATGCCATTCACTCTTCATCTCACCCGAGCGGACGCAAAAGGGGAGTAGCAATACTGATCCCATCAACCACTCAATTCAAAATGAACAATATACAATCTGATAGACTAGGACATTATGTCATAATACAAGGCTGCCTATACAATCAAGAAGTTACCCTAGCTAACATATACCTACCCCCGCAGACCAAGTCGCCTCCAATACGGCAAATCCTAAATAAAATAATAGACCTACATAAGGGGCAATTAATAATGGCAGGAGACTTTAACATGACTACAACCCTAAACTTAGACTCATCCAATCCAAAAGTCTATCGCCAATCCTCTCCAGTAAAGTTCTTCAAAATACAACTTGAAAACCTCGGCCTAGTTGATATCTGGAGAGAATTTCTTCCCCTCAGACCCCGGTTTTACATACTACTCGGGAAGGTTTAATTCCTATTCTAGACTAGATTATTTTTTTACCTCTTGTGAGCACTTCTCCTCAGCTCGAGACATAACAATTTGTCCAAAAATAATATCTGGCTACCGCCCTCTGTTGTTAAAAGTGGATATGGGTAAAAAAACAAAACAAACTCTTTGGAGACTTAACCTCTATCTCCTAAAGGATAAAGAATTTACTGACCAAATCAAAAAAAGAATCCCACAATTCTTTGAAGAAAACGCATCATCAGCCGTTTCTGACGCTGTATTATGGGACGCAATGAAGGCCACCATCAGAGGTGAGATCATTGCTTACACCTCAAGGAAAAAAAAAGAAAGAGAAAGGAAATATCAGGAACTTACCAAGACCCTACAAACCCTTCAACTACTTTATAGAGAAGGGGATAAGGAAATACAAGTCAAAATCAGAGCAACTAAATCAGCACTCCAAAAAATCATAGATGAAAAAATTAAAATGTCCCTTATTTACTTAAAACAAACAAATTACAAGGGAGGATCTAGAGGTACCCGCAGACTGGTGCAAAAACTGAGAGCAAGGAAAAATGCAGTAACAATACTAAAAATTAAACATTCTCAAACCGGTAGGATAACCCATAAAGAAGAAGATATGACAAACCTTCGCTGATTATTACCAGCATCTTTACACAACACACAATACATCTTCCCAAGAGGATAGACAAGCATTTCTAGCTCAAACACAGCTCCCAAAAATTACAGCAATACAAGCCCAGAAACTGCAAGCTCCTATAACAATAGAAGAAATAGAGATGGCGGTCACTAAACAATCTTCGGGTCGTTGCCCCGGTCCTGACGGGTGTCTCAATGAATGGTATAGAATTTTTGACAAAGAATTAACACCAAGACTCCTAACTCTTCAGAGAAACAGCCATTGGACAAGCACCCCCACCACCATCATGGAACTATGCCACAATGAGCTATTCCCAAACCCAATAGAAATAAACTAGACCCTCTGCCTACCGACCCGATTTCAATACTAAATTCAGACTACAAGATTTTTATGGCCATTTGGGCCAAAAGATTAGAAATAAACCTCCCTATGATAATAAACCCGGACCAAGCCAGCTTTATAATAAATAGATCAACAACAGATAATATTAGAAAACACTAATACTTACGGAATACATCCAAACACGGAAGATTCCATCTGCCTTCTTAAGCCTTGACGCCGAAAAGGCATTCGACAAGGTATACTGGCCCTTCCTATGGGACACATTAAAAACATTTGGTTTCCCAGACTGATTGCTGCGTTGGTTGACCCAAATATATTCCTCACCAAAAGCCTACATTAGAATAAATGGGGGACTATCCTCCCCGATCTCAATAGGCCAGGGCACAAGGCAAGGATGTCCTCTCTCCCCTGTATTGTTTGTATTATATCTTGAACCATTAGCTAGCGTAATCAGAAAATTGAGAAACATAGAGGGCATACCATTGCAGCAGTCCAAAAACAAGATCGGTCTTTTCGCAGACGACATACTTCTATCCCTTTTATCCCCTACAGAATCGATTACAGAGACGTGGAGAATACTGACCCGATTTGAAGAGTTAGCCAGCTTTAAATTAAACGTCACAAAAACAAAAGCCATCTTATATAACTATATTCCCCCAAATACTCTAAAACGAAGTCTTACAATTAAATGGCACTCAACCAAAATAAAATACCTAGGAATACACATCCCTCACAATCTTCACCTAATTGAATTAATCAACTACGAGCCCATTTCTATAGAAATCAATAAAGACCTGGATAAATGGATCCATCTCCCATTATCCCTATTTCAATGAATAGAAACCATTAGGATGAACATTATACTTTGCCTGTTGTACTTATTCCAAAACATTCCATACTTCCCATCTCACTGTTTTTTCAAGTATTGGGACAACATGATATCAAAATTCATATGGAACAAACAGAAACCACAAATTCGCCTTTCTATATTAAAATTATCATTTGCTCAGGGTGGAACTAACCTGCCGGACCTTATAAAATATGCCGAGGCCGCCTTTTTAAAAATCCTTCTACTGTGGCTCTCGGACCAGTTCGACTCCCAATGGAAGAGGCTGGAATTCCATTTGAACGACATGTATGATATTAAAAAAATAATTTTTAATCTTCAGGGAGAACCCCTCCTTTAAAAGACTTCACAGTCATCGTCTCACAGGTCTTAAAAATATGGTTTAAAATGCGTGAAAAAGCGCCACTTCAATTATTCTACGAATATTGTAAGTTAATTTCAGAAGATGAGCTCTTTGTCCCGTCCCATAACGACTTAGTTTTCTCCCGCTGGCGCAGACGGGGACTGGAGCAGGTATTCCAGTTTTTGGGCCCAAATGGAATCCTATCATTTGAAGAATTAAAATCAAAATTTAATGTCCCAAATGCTGACCAATTCAGGTACTTCTAAATTAGAAACCATCTTCTATGAAATAGAATTATCCAGGTCAAATTGAAGTCTCCCCTACTCCCTCTCCTAAAACTATTCGTTGACCACTCTTGGGGGCAACATTGGAACCATTTAATTGGTAACTTATACAAAATGATGCGAGATCAATGAAAAGAATCAACAAACTCAATCCTAGAAAGTTGGAATAAGGACTTGGACCTAGCTGTGTCTAATGAAGAATGGTTCTCTTCATCTCTGAGAGTGGTCAAAATCACCAGATCACATGTTTGGAGGGAATACTCCTGGAAATATAGATCAAGAGTTGTCAGGTCACCGGTCACCCTGACTAAATATCTTCCAAGAGAATACGGGGTTTGTTGGAGGGAGTGCGGAGCAGAATTAGCTGACTTAGCACATATAATGTGGTTATGCCCAATGCCTTTTTGGCTAACTATACAGAATGAAATTAGTGAGGGCCTAGGCAAATACTTCGAGCTCATAGCTGAGATGGTGCTCATGGCCGTCTACCCGGATCGCTCCCCCACTTGGACAAAGACTCTGCTTCCCATTCTGCTGTTGGTGGCAAAAAAATCTTTGACAAGGAAATGGATGACGGAAGTAGTACCAAGTATACAAGATTGGAGACAAATTGTGTATGCTGTATATAAGATGGAAAACATCACAGCGAAACTAAACAATCAAATAGAAGGTTTCGCCACTCTATGGCGGAGATGGTCAGCCAATCAGGCAAGAGTTGATCCCGAATTCTGCCCTTAGGGAGTAGGTTTCGGAGCGGGGATGATAGGAGAAGTGAGTGGGAACATGGACTGGTCCGATTCTATGCTAGACAAGGATTGCTCAGTTGTGGTCTCAATTTGTAACCAATGTAAAAGATATACATGCACTGCTTTATTGTATATCAACAAATCTGAAGTAATCATAGAACATTTTTAGTTTGTAAAATGTCTCCTGATGTAAAAGAAAAAAATCTAATAAAAAATAAATAAATAAAAAAACAAGAAAATGCTACAACCCTTTGCTATCCTCAATAGAGAAGGTAAAACCCTAGAACAGGTCAGTACCTTCAAATACCTAGGTGTCTACCTAGATGATAATCTCTCTTTTGCTCACCATGTCGACCAAGCTGTAACAGTGGTAAATAAAAAAAAAACTGGGCGCCCTCCATAGCTGCAAACTGTACATGACCGAGGAGGCCAGACTAGCAGTCGCCTCCTCAGTCCTCCCTGTGATAGACTATGGGCTAGTGGTCTACGGTGTAGCCACAGACTCTCTTCTTCACAGGGTAAAGGTTGCCCTTAACAAAACATGCCACCTAGTCCTTGGTGCTGACAGATTGATGCACACCTCTGACCTCTACATAAATACAGATTGGCTACCTCTTGACCTATGAATCAAGTACCAATCGAGCCTTCTTGCAAAAAAGACCCTTCTTGGTCTCTCCTCCCCCTCTCTTAACTCATTATTGCGCCCAGCTTGTCACAGACACTCCACATGGAGTGCCCTCAGCACAACCCTCCAGGTACCTTTCTGTAGGACCAACCTGGCTAAGTGCTTCTTCCCTTATTAGATCATGGGCGTGGCTAAATGAGCTCCCAGCCACTATACTGGACCTGTCCACCCATGTTCACTTTAAATCTGCCTTGAAAAAGTACTTTACGTTGTATATGACCTGCAACTGCACTTAAATACCTTCAAGACCCCCCTTTGGCACTATGTAATTCAACTCCCCCTCCTCCCCCCCCCATCCCACGCTGCCTGCTTTTTCTCTCCTATGTTGTGTATTGGATACCCTGACAATGCTATCTGGTTGTGGCAGCTTATTTGTTTCTTGAACGAATGAAGGCTTTTCTTGGTGAAATGCTTGTACAAATCATTGTATTTAACCTTTAGGCTGCCTGTAGAGTTAGAACGCATAGTAATTCAGGACTGATAATATCAGTCCGCGGCACAGTAAGGGTTAATTATATTGTCTGTATCTGATCTAATTAATGCTCTGTAATGGATGACGTAGAAACTTTGTAAATGAGCCCCGGCTCAAAGGTGCATCTCCAAATCACAAATAAATAAATGGAAGTTAAAAAATAAAGCGAGCCAGGAGTAGGTTGTCCTGGGATCGAGGGAGCTGGAGGTTTCTTCTTACATGGGCTTGGGGGAGGGGACCCAACAACAGCCCCTGTGTGACAGGAAGCTCCTGCCACTCTTGAATACCGACCTTTTCTTAAATCTGTTGCAACAGTTCTTCTGTTTCTTAGCCTAATCTATTGTTTACAATTCCTAGTCCATGAGGTTGGCCACTTATGAGCATCCCCTTCCCTTTCTTGACTATGCTATAGTGTCCTCTTTAATTTTCCTTTTCCCTCTCAGGTAGGTTATTGTGGTGACCTCCAAGTGTATGTAAAACAACAGGCTATGTTTATCGCTGTTGGATTTAGTATGTAATAGCACTATGTCATAAAATACCTTGATGCATATACCTTATGTTTATGAAACTTGTAAATGCTGAAAATACCATGTCACTAGGTATTTTTAATAATGGTAAAAAGTATTAGGTGACTATTCTAGAAATCGTTAGTTGTGCTATTTAAAATGCATGTAAATTGCTGTAAACTGAACAAGTCTGAAATGTCATGGTGACTTGCGTATATCGTATGATATGCTGTGCATTATGGAAGTATGTATGATGTTGTATTTTTTTGAAACTTGAATTGTTGCCAATGCCCTTTGGGGTAACCTTTTTTTCAGTGCTTCTACACTGAGGTTTTTTGTTTTTAGCTTGTTTTTTTTTTTTGTATTTAAGCCCCCACTACCCAAGCAAACAGGGCCCGCATAGGGGTGGAGGCTAAATCCCAATTGCTAAATAGATCAGAGATCAGTGTCAGTAAGTGCTGGCTAAGTGCAGAGAAAGGACATTCATAGTCTGTTGCTGCAAAGTGATGTACTGAAGAAGGAATGTGCCATTATTTGAATAAACATAACACAGAGATTGTGTGTTGAACCTGAAGTTTGGTGTCTGGTCCATCTGTTATCCCACAACCCCACCACAGACTTGGTGTGAGAAGTGGGATCACTTGCTTGGAAACATCTGGACTGGTCGAAGAGGGACGTTTTCCGGTGGATATTGCCCAGATATCCCAGGTGGACCGATGTACCAGGAGTTGCCAGAGGAGAACTCGGAGAAGAAAGTCTGTGGAGTTCTGGCCAGAACCATGGCTGATAGACTGGGAGAGAAGCTGCTGCCTGGACTGGACCTGGGAGATTAGAGGAAGGCCAAGCCTGAAGACGATGAAGAGATGCAAGAGGATGTGGAAGAATCGAGGGAACTGCCTCCTCTTGAAGACGCTCCACCTGAGAACATAGGGGAGTTGTTGAAATGGCTGTGCATAAAACAGGTGTAGATGGAAAGAGAGACATTGAGCGGAGAAGTCAAGATGCCAAATGGGCAGATACCATGAGGATCTTGCGTGCCGTCAATGCAGGGCAAACCAAAAGAGCCAGTAGCCCGAAATACATTAAACTGTTTAAACTTTCAGACAGTGATGACATTGAGGTTTGCCTCACAGCATTTAAGAGGATCGCTCGAATATGCGCATGGCCAAGGGACCAGTGGGTTGTTCGACTGGCACTGCACCTGACGGGCAGTGCCCAGTTGGTTTATAGCCACAAGGACTCCCAAGAGGCAGAGGACTATGACCATGTAAAGCAGGAGATCCTCAGGCGTTATGACATAAACACTGAAACCATATCGCCAGAAGTTTAGGTTTCTTAAAATACAGTCACTGGATACCCCCCAAGAGACTTGTGCTCGACTCAAGGAGTTCTGCTACAAATGGTTACAACCGGAGAACAAGAGCAAGGACCAACTTCTGGAGGCGGTGATTATTGAACAGTTTATTAAAGTTTTACCCCAGGATGTACAACTTTGGGTTCGGGAGCATAAGCTGGATTCTGCTGATAAAACCATCACATTGGCGGAAGACTTTCTGGCAGCCCAACCATCCAGACTCAGAGGGTTCCAAGGGACATCAGCATCCACGACCACCGGCAATCCGGTAAGGAACCCTTTTACATATAAACTGTCTAATCCAGCCCCAGAGAAACAAGACTGGAGAGCAGAGAGAGAGGGGGTGCATTCCAGTAGCTGAGATTGTATGTCATGGTTGCCAAAAGAAGGGACATTATGTAAGAAACTGCCCTAATATAAAGAGAGAGACAGCTCATGTAGCCTTAGCAAACTTGGGTCACTTAATGGCTTCTGTGCAGATTGGATTACAGCAGATGATGGGACTGATTGAGTCAGGGAGCCGCCAGACTTTTGTGTGAGCAGATCTGGTGACTGGGAATAATAAAGGACCGAATACAGCAGTCATCTGTGTCCTCGGTCATACCTATCGCTACCCTACAGCCACCATACAAATGGCTGTTCAAGAAAAGATACATGGGCCGGCCCGGTGGCGCTGAGGGTTGAGGCACTGGACGCCACACGTCGCACCACACCAGCGACCCGGTTGCGAAGCGAGCTCGGAGCGCTGGGGGACAGCAGAGGTGGGAAAGGATTGAGCGCCTCCAGGGCTGCTCTTTTTTCCAGGGCGGGAATCGTCAGGCGCATCAGCGGCTCCTGGTGGAGACTGGGAGTGCTGTTGCTCGCTGAGCAGCACATAGCTGGCGAACCCGACACAGGCAGGGATTGCCATGCGCCGTGCGTCGGGATGTGCACACGCATGGGAGGGAGGGGAGAAGAGCTCACCAGAACAGGGAAAACGCCAGTCTGAGGAGTAGGCGACGGCACCTGCCCCCATGCCCACAGCCGGGTCCTTATTGTCTGGCCTTCCAGGTTCCTCCACCAGGGTCCTCTGCCACATCGGAGCTGACTGTTGAGAGTGCCCAAGAGGAGGGCCAGCCCCCCCTAGAGGGGTTAAGCTGGGGGTACCAATCGTGGCTAGAGGAGGGGGAGAGAGGAGGCACAGGTAGGAGGACTTCAGGCAGGGCAGGAGTAGGCAGGATGCCTGAGAGAGGCTCCACAGACCACGACCAGAGGGAAAAAAAGAGTCCACAAAAAAAAAAAAAGACACATGAGGTAGAAGTGGGGTTGGTACCTCGCATACCTGTGCTAGTTATTATTGGGCATGATCACCCAGAATTTGCTTCATTTATACATTGTCATGCCACCCAGGATTCTGCTGTAGTTGCCGTAACCACCAGAGCTCAAGTGAAGAAGGGTCATTTACCATCTGTGTTTTCATTTGATGATGATGTTTTTGAGGATCCTGGAATGGACCGTAAAACTAAGGCAGAGAAGAGGATTGATACTCATGCTGGTGTACAGCCAGACTTGGGATATACTTTTAAATGTGATATGCAGTATGAGCAAAAAGCAGACCCTTCACTTAACCTTTTTTTTTTCCACAGGTGGGGAAGGGAGTGGAAAACGGTGCCCCTCAGTTTGTTGTAAAACAGGGAATACTGTATAGAGAATACATTAACCCCAGCACTGGAGAGGTAGTAGACCAACTAATGGTTCCAGAAAAATTCTGCTCCCAAATCATGTATCTGGCGCATGACATCCCTTTAGCAGGCCATGCGGGCAGAGATAGCACCCTGAATAGGATATTACCCAGGTTTTATTGGCTCTCTATCCACAAGAACATAGCTGAGTATTGTAAAGCATGTGCTGAATGTCAGAAGGTAGCTCAGGCAGGAAAAAGGGATAGAGTACCACTACATCCCATCCCCACTGTGACTAACCCCTCTGACAGGATAGCCATGGATGTAGTGGGCCCCCTGGAAAAGAGCTCCAAGGGTAACAGATTTGTACTGGTCATATGTGATTATGCTACCCGCTACCCAGAAGCTATTCCCATGAGAACTGTCACAGCCCCAAGGATAGCAGAGGAGCCAGCAAAGGTATTTAGCCACATGGGAATCCCCCAAAGAAAAACTTACTGATCAGGGGAGTAATTTTAATGCACACCTGCTAAAAGAATTGTACTGTCTGCTGGGCGTGGTAGCAGTGCGTACTTCCCCATGCCACGCACAGACTGACGGCCTCGTAGAGAGGTTTAAGCAGACGTTGAAGAGAATGTTGAGGAAATATGTAGAAGAAGAAGGTAAAGATTGGGATAGGTACCTCCCCTATTTACTTTTCGCTTACAGAGAAATCCCTCAAGCGTCCACTGGTTTCTCACCTTTTTCATTATTGTATGGGAGGAACCCGAGGGGGCCACTGGATGTAGTTAAAGTACACTGGGAATGAGTACTGTAAGCTAATCTCAGAAGATGAATCTTTTCTTCCAGCAACATCGGACCTCTCCTTTAGAGGATGGAGGAGACAAGGTTAATCCCATTACTTCCAGTTTCTGTCACCACAGGGCATAAGCCCATTTGATGTCCTGAAGTCAAAATTTAACCTTAGACACTCAGACCAGTTCCACTATTTTCAGGTTCGGAACCATATTCTAAGAAGCACATATATACAACCTATCCTAATGACACCAGCACCGGGATACTGGAATTTTTTATAACAGCCATACAAGGGACATTTAGGGGCCATCTGATTGGAAATTTGTACAAGGTTCTTACAGAAGGGGTTCCGGACACCACAACATCAGTACTAACTGAATGGAATAAAGACCTCGATTTAGAAATTCCATAAGAATCCTGGTTAGAAACAAACTTAATACCAGTTAAGATTACTTCATCCCTAATGTGGCGGGAGTTCCCGTGGAAGTGTAGAATCGGGTATTTCCATTCCCCTCAGGTCCTCAGCAAATATCTACAGGAAAATTATGGCAGGTGTTGGTGTAACTGCGGCTATAAATGTGCCTTACTGGGTCATATCTTCTGGACTTGCCCATATCCAATACCATTCTGGTTGGCACTTCAGACCAAACTCTCAAGGTGTCTATCTGAAATTATTGAGTTAACAGCAGAACAGGCGTTATTGGACATTTACCCCGATCATTCTCCACCCTGGAAACACACCCTTATTTACTTGGCAGCCAAGAAGGCTATCACCAGACGGTGGATGACTAATGTAATACCATCTATTATAGACCGGAGACAAACTATGAAACAAATATATTACACAGAAACAATCAACTCCAGGATCCAACACAGGGGACCAAACTATATGAGATTGTGGCAGATCTGGATATTATACCAGGCCTCCATCGATTCGGATTTTCCCCCATAAAATTAAGGAAGGACTAAAAGAAGAACAGTGGATGGGACAGGAGGAGGGGATGGAAGTTCATCCACTCCCCCCCCCACTTGTTGGATGAATTGGCTGGGAGGTAGGGAAGGTCAAAACAAAGATCAGAAAAAGAACATTATAATAGGACCTCTGTGACATGGGATACGTGGAGTTGAAGACATTTGAATAGTAGCTATAAGTGTTAGTAACTGGATTGATTATAAAAAAGTCTTCATTGACTCTAACTTAGGTAAAACATATGTATTAGAATGAAATAACGTTATTCTTCTGAAATGTATTGCTTTAAAAAAGTAATATTGTATAGGTCAATGGACAACAAAAGAATGCGTATGAACAGTATAATGAAATGTGTGCAAAATAATAAAAACAAATAAAAAAAAATAGTACACAGGGAAGGAGGTGAGACATCTTAATGTCGTAGAGTACATGACTCAGTCACGCAAACGCCTGGTGAGGTATATCAACTTGGCACACCAGAGTTAGAACAGAAGCAAGACTTGCAGAAAGAAAGATATGACCAGGCTTTGAAGACTAAAATATTTCAGTCAGGGGACAAAGTGTTTGTTACTCCTTCCGTCCACAGAGAACAAACTTCTCATGAAATGGCAGGGCCCCTTCACCATTTTGAGGTAAACAGGAGCAGTGAACTATGAGCTTAGCATGCCTGGAAAGAGACTCGCCCAGAAAATTTATTATGTGAACCTCCTTAGGAAATGGTGTGAGAAGCCTAACCCCTCCCTTTATATCAATCCTGGAGTTAGGGAGTCAGAGCTTGAGGTTTCCAATAAAAGGCTAGTGCAGTCAGGACCATTGGAGGAGATTCAGATAAACCCTGAATTTGAGCCTCAGCAACAGAAAGATTTGCAGGGAGCATTACAGGAATTTAAGTCCATATTCACAAACGTCCTGGGGTGGGCCAAGGGAATTGTGCACACCATAACTGCCACACAAGACAAGCCCACGCACCAAAAGCCCTACAGACTGCCCATGAAGGTGAAGGATGAGGTGATTCAGGAAGTTGAAAAAATGGAGCAGTTAGACACAATTGTGCCCTCAAAGGGTGCATGGTCTTCACCCATGGTCATAGTGGACAAGAAAGAGGGTAGGATACGTCTGTGCCTAGATTTTAGAAAGCTTAAGAACGTGTCACTATTTGATGGCTACCCAATGCCCCGAATAGATGACATCATTGACAGGCTAGGCAATGCACAGTATATCTCCACCCTGAACCTTACTAAGAGATATTGGCAAATCCTCTTGTCACATGATTCACAAGATAAAACCGCATTTAGCACCCCAGTCGGTTTATACCAGTTTGTCACAATGCCATTTGGACTACATGGGGTCCCAGCGTTTCAGCGTTTTATGGACCACATACTAAGACCATACACTGAGTACTGTGTGGCTTATCTGGACGATGTGGTCATATTCAGTCCTGACTGGGAAACCCATGTTAGACACTTGTCCCAGGTATTGCAAGCAATAAAGGAGTCAGGAGTGACCATTAACCCTGCTAAGTGTGCCCTAGCAAAGACTGTGACAAGATACCTAGGGTTCATTTTAGGAAACTGGCAAGTGAAGCCCAAGGTAGAGAAGGTTACAGCAGTAGCAAACAGCCCAATACCTACCACAAAAAAGCATGTGAGATCTTTCCTAGGCTTGGCTGGTTATTACCGGAGATTTATTCCTAATTTCTCAGCCATTGCTAGTACTTTGACTGATCTCACTAAAAAGAGGTACCCGAATAAGGTTCAGTGGATCCCTATTTATGATGAGGCATTTAAGAATATCAAGGCAATTCTTTGTATGGCTCCTGTATTGAAAAGCCCTGACTTCAACCAAGTGTTTGAGGTTCAAACTGATGCTTCAGAGAATGGTATTGGGCAGTCTTATCTCAGAAAATAGATGGGGAAGAACATCTGATCATGTATATCAGCAGGAAGCTAGATTAGAGGGAGAGAAGATATGCTACCATAGAGAAGGAATGCGTAGCTCTGATGTGGGCTGTTGAGTCTCTGAAATGTTGCTTGTGGGGGGCCGAATTTAAGGTTGTAACTGATCGCAACCCCCCTCTGCTGGTTGCACCAAATGAGAGAAAAAAAATCCTCGTATAATGTGATACTCGACTCTTCAGCCTTATCGATTTACTGTGTCCCGCAGGGCAGGGACAAAACATGTAAATGCTGATTTCATGTCTAGATATGGTACAAGAATTGATGTCAGTGAAATATGATGTACTTTCCCTAAAAGGAGATAGTTCAGGGAAGGTACCGTTAGTCTCTGTTGAGAAATGTGTTAATGCCTCAGGGTAAAGAATGATGATATCCACTATGTTTATGATAGAATGTTTACATTAACAGGGACCCTGAGACAGAGCTTCTGAAGATGGATGGGTGGAAGCTCCATCCCTTCCTGGGACAGGAAGGTGGTAAGCATTCTGCAATAACTGCTTCCCTCTTAAGGTGGGGGATATGTGACAGGGAGCTCTTGCCACTCTTGAGGACTGACCTTTTCTTAAATCTGTTGCAACAGTTCTTTTATTTCTTAGCCTAATCTATCCTTTACAATTTCTTGATCATAAGGTTGGCCACCTATGGGCACCCCTTCCCTTTCTTGACTATGCTATAGTGTTCTCTCTATTTTTTTATACTTCATTATTTGTTTAGAATATTAAATCAATATATAAAGTATATGCACTGTTAATAAATACATTGCTGTTCAATCACCTAGTAATTAAACATAGTCATTTGTCTGAGTTCTTACAGCGGCATTTAAAATGGTCATGAATTCTTTTAAAACTGATACTGTTAAGGATTTCATACTAGCAATGAGTCTGTTTGAAATAAATTGAATGATATATAAGAAAACATAGCATTAAATGAAATATGAGGGACGGTGGGGACAGGAAGTTAATAATAACGAAAATAGCAAACCAGCAATATTTACAGTTTGTTTTATCTTGGATAGCAACATCAAGGATACAGAAAACATATGCTTTGGTATTTTATTATTGTGTAAAATATTTATAGAGGAGATGTGATCTCAGAGGTCACTTATGAAATGTATATCTGGGTGAGATACGAAGGGGGGGCCCAGAGGGGCCAAACGCTCTTCACAATTGGTATGGATGATCTACCAGATGGGGGGGCCCACCGGGCCCGCACATTCTAGAATAAGGTGGGGGGGGGTGGGGAGCAAGACTAGATGAGACTAATTGTCCTGTTAGTATTTTATTCATATTTCAGATTGGTAAAGGTCCCACCTTGTCCATCTATTTGTATAAGTCTTGGTTTAATTTTGAAAGTTGTATGACATTTGCTCAAATCTCTGTATATGGCAGATAATAGCTTTCCATTCTGTTACTGTAGGGGGGTCGCTCTGCAACCATTTCCTAGATATCAATTTATATACTGCTGTTAGGAGAATAGACCATAGGTAGTGGGCTTCCTTACCTTTTATTGAGGCTGGAGGGATCCCTAGGAGGAGATTTATAGAAGAAAGGGTTTCAGCGTGCCCCAGGATAGCTTTTATGTGGCGAGTAACAGACTGCCAGTATAGCTTTATCCTGGGACATTCCAGAAAAATATGTTCTTGAGATACTGTAGCAGTGCCTAAATCCCTCCAGCAGCTAGAGGGAACCGAGGGATTCCTCTTGGCAGAGACCTGGGGGACTATGAAAAATCTGGCCCTGACTTTCCACGTGAATTACCTCTACGGGGGGAGGAGGTGGTGGACCATGTCATATGCCAGATGTTGGGCCATATATTTTGGCTTACTGCTAAGTGGAGGTCTTTCTCCCATCGAAGTTTGAGCCTGTCTGTTTCAAAGGTTTGTTGGGCTATGAGGGATTTGTATAGTAAGTAGATAGTATGGTCTGCCACCTGAGAGGTCCAGATCTTTATAAAGGGCCAGTTCTCCTCAACCAGCAGCATAGTGTCCTCTTTAATTTTCCTTTTCCCTCTCAGGTCCTCATACAGGGAGGTTATTGTGGTGATTAGAGAGATTGTTTATGTATTAGCGTAGAATCTTTTTAATATAATGTTAAACTTAGGTTAATTAGAATTTAGATTGGTTGGATTGGTTTCCATTAAATACTGGATTACAACCCTTGTGATAGATAGAATACCTTTATATAGTGATTATTTAAATGGTTTCTACACAGGTGTTTTAATTGATTTTAGAATGTCACATGGTGTGTTTTGTTCAGTATATTAAGAGTGCTGTGTTCTGGTTCATATTAGCCTTTGAGAAAGGAGCTTTTGGCTTCGAAACATGTCAGGCGTGGTGTTTTTGTATGCAGTAAAATATAAGTTTTAACTTTATTTCTGTCTGGCATCCTTCTTATGGGCTTGGTGTGTGCTGGGAACCTTAGTTACTTTACATGGTTGTAGTTCCTTTAGCACCACCTTTTCCGTGTGCACACTCTTTTTGTGTTTTTTATTGTGGTGACCTCTGAGCGTATGTAAAACAACAGGCTGTGTTTATTGTTGTTGGATTTAGTATGCAATAGCACTATGTCATAAAATACTTTGATGTATATACCTTATGTTTATGTAACCTTGTAAATGTTGAAAATACCATGGCACTAGGTGTTTTTGATAATGGTAAAACATGCTAGGTGACTATTATAGAAATTAAGTTAGTTGTGCTATTTAAAGTGCATGTAGATTGCCGTAAACTGAAGAAGTCTGAAATTTCATGGTGACTTGCATATATTCCATGATGCTTTGCATTATGGAAGTATGTATGATGTTGTATTTCTTTGAAACTTGTCTTATTGCCAATGCCCTTTGGGGTAACACTTTTTTCATTGCTTCTGCACTGAGGTTTTTGGTTTTTAGCTTGTTTTTCTGTTTTTTTTTTTTGTATTTGAGCCCCCACTACCCAGTCAGACAGGGCCCACATAGGGGTGGAAGCTAAATCCCAACTGCTAAGCAGATCAGAGATCAGTGTCAAGTAGGTGCTGGCTAAATGCAGAGAAAGGACATTCATAGTATGTTGCTGCAAACTGATGTACTGAAGGAGGAATATGCCATTGCTGAAGCTTATTTACTGTATTTTGAATAAACATCACACAAAGATTGTGTGTTGAACCTGAAGTTCAGTGTCTGGTCCATCTGTTATCCCACAACCCCTCCACACCATGCTTGTTTTGTTTGGGGTATCTCATTGGCGACTCATTGACTGCTGCTCTGATGGTTGAATGTATAATCTCCCAATGAAGTGGCAGCCCTGCTATAAAACATAGCCACTTGTTTGTTTGTTGAATTTTGTTGACCCGGTAAGCCCACTGGGCCTAGAAGTCCCTTTTTCAGGGGCGACCGGGGGGGATAGGGGGATACAGATGGTGAGCAACTGAATTTGAGCCAGATTAAGCTGTTGGTGATATTTTTAGTGAATGAGGGAAATTTGGCCAGGACACCGGGGAAATTCCCCTACTCTTTTCGATAAATGCCATAGGATCTTTAACATCCACCTGAACTACCACCAATCTAGGCAGATGGGACCTCGGTTTAACGTCTGATCCGAAAGACGGCACCTCAGAAGTACAGCACCCCTCTCATGCTGCACTACAGTGTCAGTATTGGGATATTAACCCAAGTGCCAGATGTGGGAACTGAACCCACAGCCCTCTGATCTCCCAGCCTCAGAGGCGAGTGTGCTACCTACTGAGCCACTGACACTGACAACCATGCTAGGAAGCATGCAATCAAACGTTTGGTATGGACAACTTGTTATACACTGAACAATATCTGGAGGATTTCACTTGTGTGTTACATAATCTTTTCTGGTCATTGGAAAAAGTAAAATTGTCTACAAAAGCTTTGTTCTAACCCTTTTGATGTGCCCCCCCCCCAAGCTACATATATTTAAGTACCCTGTGTCCGATGAAGGCTTTACAAACCTTCTTTGGTGCCATTAGTACCATTGGTACTTTGATTCTCTCTGTCAGGTCCTCAGGACAGCAACACTGTAACTGTTCCAAACATGTGCACAGCAAGATTACCGACCAGGAGCCCAGCTGACATCCTTGCTTCTCATGTGGCTGTGCTGCACTACCACCTGTGGTAGGTAGGTAATAATTTATTGATCAGCTTACAAAGTCATTTCATATCACAGTTATAACCATCACAAAAACAGAATACATATAAATTACTTCACATATGTTTTTTTCTATAAAATATATATATCTCTTAGAAAAACATGCATTTCAGCACAAGTTCCATATTTGGACCAGATAACATTTCATATGGTTGTTTTTGGTGGGGTCGCGAGATCTGGAGGGAGAATTTGCTATCTACTAAATCCTCAACTTTTCATACTTGGGGCAAAATAGAATAATGTATTGCATCTTCTGGGTAGTGCAGTCTACATCCACTCAGTGTAATCTCATAAATATGTTAGTCAGTCGCGTAACATGCTTTAAGGAGGCTAGACTCATAGTGCCTGAAACCTGAATTTGGTAATACAGAATCTTAGCTGGGGGTCAACTATATTCAAAAGGTATGCTTCAAGATTATGACTTTATTTCCAAAGTGTTAGCCAAGGGCTAGATTTTGACATGCTCACACTAGTTAAATCTTTCTTTTTCTATAATTCAGCTTCGTAAAGACTACCTTTCTGTAAGGATTAACCCACGAGAAAGCATGGGTCTACTGTGGAATTAATCCATGGTTGGGGGGGGGGGTTGGACCACGAGGCCAAAGGCTGAGTGGGTCCAACCAACCAACCATGGATTAATTCCACAGTAGACCCATGCTTTCGAGTGGGTTTATCCGCTTGTAACATGGCAAGGAATATAGCAAGTTAATATGTTTTATAACTAAAACACATGAATATTATTTGTTAACTGCAGTTAAAACATAACCTTTTATCTCTCACTAATCTGTCCATAACGTTCTATGCAGTTTACAGCGCATGGCATGCGTTACAAATTTCACCCTTATTAATATACTTTTGTTATTTTGCTGCACATTAGGCAAGTGGGAAAGTATCATGCACAACTACACATAATGCTCACTGTTTTTACTTTGCCGCTATGTCGCTTCTCTTTCCGCGTGTGAGCTCTGTTGTGGATTGTTTCTCTCGGTGTGTGCTGTTGCACTCTGGGTATCTGTGCAGATCTCAGTGTTGCCATAGACACCGCGTCACAGGTTCTGGGACATTTATGTGTAGCTCACACCGTTTTCCAGAATCGGACCTCGTTATGCTGTGAATGTGCCTATATATCTAGGGGACCAGGTACCGGTAAGCTCACATTTATGTACCATTGCCACTTTCCCCGCATTCAACACTTTGCTTGTTTATATTACATTGCTTCTGTGGCTCTAACTTTGCCAGTGTGCGACATCTGTCGGGTGCGTGACTGGACGTCTCTTTGGGTGCCATCGCGCTTTCCGCATTCAACACTGTCCTGGTGTGCTTTGGGTATTACACTGCTCCTCTGACTGACTTTGCCGTTGTGCGACGTCTGGCGGCTGCATTACTGGACGGCTTTTTTGGCCACAGCCTGCTATCGCACGCACGCTTCTGGCTCCGTTCCACAACCCTGTTCCCCTGGCTCCTCACCGACCCTCTTCAGCACGAGCACCACAGAAACCGTGGTCTAATTATTTTTGCATGCCCCCGCTCGACACCATGATCTACCATGGTATTAAACCATGGTTTGTGCTGCACCACATGGTGCCTTTGCACCTATCTCAGTGCTGCATTTTCCTTCTGGTTTTTATGCCATGTTACAAATAACTTTTATTGATGACTGTGTCATCTTCTGTGAGAGGTAACGGATTACTCGGCTCAACTTCAGTCAATGGTAGTTCCAAATTGGAAAGCCACCCTACATGTAGACACTTAGTTTTAAGGTCATGCATCTCCCTATAAGCTATCTTAGGGAGCCTGTTCTCTTCCATCATTTGTAACGCCAACCAATATTCAGAAATGCTGCTAGCATGAATTTCCACTGGAGGAGGGCCTAATTCAGCCCCAGCAGCACTTGTAGGTACTTCCCCTAGACAAACCCAATAACCTTCTCCAAAAAACTCCCATTATTCTGTTGAATACCTCCAGGTCCTCAAGGCCCCAAATCTCTGCTCTGTAAAACATTTTTGACAGGATGTTAGGGTTACCATTTCCTGCTTGAATCTGTTGCATTACCACTGTGCCTTTTATTAACTTTAAGCAAACCTACTAGGGAATTTTCCAAGTTTTAGTCTGTTACCATGTATTCCCTACTGCTGTTTTGTATTTTCTGTATTCATTTGCAACCATTCTGTAACCATTGTCTTTAATTACTATGTTAGTTGTTACTTTTGTCACGGTTGTCTCTGTCTTATGTACGACGTGGAACCTTTGTAAAGGAGTCTTTGACTCAAAGATGTTATCCAATATTTATCAATAAACAATAAACCACAAAATGATCTGAACAATTTAAGATGTATGTGAATCTGAGACCAAGATAAGTGTACTTTTTTACATTTTCAATAATGTTATCGTAATATGTCCATACATACAAAGATTTTTAGTGGCACTTGCACTACGTTTGTTTTCGTGAGATTTACCTTTAATCTCAGGTCGTGCCTAAAAATAGGCAGGTCTTTGTCTAGTGCACTTACCCAGTTATCAAAAGCAAATAAATAAGTGCGATGCATCACAAAATTCTTTGAACAGATCTCCCAGCATTGCTACCTGGGTTTGAGTCTAACAAATTTACTGTCTGGAGATGCCACTGGTCACTTGTCTCTTGTGACATTCTGAGTCCATTCTAGTAAGCCCCAACTTCTTTATCAGGAATTATAAATGGATCGTTACTTTCACAGTGCTGTGAATCCTCTGACTGGATCCAAATAATTTCCTCACTCTGTTGTTTCTCGACACGGTCTTGTGTGGCAGCTTCTTGCCTTCCATTCCCTTTCTTTCTTATTACTGTACTGTTAATTTTACCAATTTTCCTTTTTCCTAGCTTTTTTTCTTCTATTGCCAATATTCATTTGTATGGGGGGGGAGTCT
The DNA here is from genome assembly GCA_016271365.2 of Neoceratodus forsteri. Lineage (NCBI taxonomy): Eukaryota > Metazoa > Chordata > Ceratodontiformes > Ceratodontidae > Neoceratodus > Neoceratodus forsteri. The sequence continues at coordinate 1,010,998,239 of CM028134.1, read as the reverse complement.
GGGTGAGCTTTAGAATCAGCATTTTCTTTTACTTCCTGAGGGACTGCCTGTACTAATTTCTGTTTTTTCTTATTTTTCTGTAATGGCACTAAAAGTCATAGTAGCTTCCAGTCTGGCAACTGCTGTCTAACCACTGTCCTTTCCTCCCTTCACATAATAATGTGCTAAGGCCGACCCATCAGCACAGAAGTAGCACTACCACTCACAATGCCAGTGACCCGGGTTCACATCCCAAGCCTGGGTTATCAGAGAGTTGGGGGGCAGGAGTATTAAAAGTCCAGTGGACAGCTCTCTTTCTCCAGATAGAGTTTTGGAGCCCGGAAACAGTGCGACCCCTAGTGATGGCTTGGGTCAGTATGCCAGGGACTAACGCAGTTGCGGGGATTGGTGGAGCAGTGGACATGGCATGTCAGGTGCGGGAGCACTTCTAGTGCTGCCCAGCCATCATTGCATGCCCACTTCTCCAGGGGAACCAGAAAAAGCAGAAAACTGCTTCCCAGCCACAGTGAGAGGATGCACTACCAGCCCCCAAATCGACTTCAAATTTAGCCAGCTTGCTCCTGGACCACCCAGAGATTCCTCTTCAGCCGGGATCGACCAGATAATGGAGGGGATTTGCTGAGGTGCAGAAGGCAAACCTCTTACGAGGGCAAGCCGAGAGGGCTCGATCCTGGTGTGTCGTAGGTGGCCTGTGGTGCCAGTAAGCCAGGAAGGAAGATTTCAGGAGGACAAAAGGAGGCACTGCGGAGATGGAAGGAAACCATGCCTAGGGGCAGATGGGAGCACAAATACAACTGGAAAAAAAACATAATATGGTGCTTTAGTATTGTCATATTAGCTGAGTGTTGCATTGATCTGTCATTATCTGTAGAAGCCATAGTGATACCTGGGAAGTTGTTTTTTTCCCTCCCAGTAAGGGTCATTCTCTAACCAGTGTCTGCTGTTCCCTAGGGGAGGAGAAATAACTTAATGGTGATTCATGCACAGGTACTGGAATTGAACCTTTTTGAAAATGTGGGGTCAGTACTTTCAAACCTCTGTATCATATTATGGAGTGATTCAAGAATAGTTGGCGTTACACAAGTACTTTCCACAGGAGAAAGTGGGGCTAAATAGTCAAACTGACTGGTAACAGATTCAAACTCTTTGCACTAAGCTTACTGTTTATTTATTTAGCAGGCTTGTCAGTATTTTTTTTTTGGGGGGGGGGAGGGGGCTATTTCACTTTTTAGGGGCTTTCAAAGCCCAAATTTGGAGATTTTGTAAGTGATGAGGACAACTGAATTAACAAAACTGTCTTCTTTATTACAGCTGGTTCCTTTACTGAGGGCAAGGGTTTCATAATGGAGTCTTGTGGCACCATATCACCAGTTAATTCAGCTGCAGTAGTATTTAGAATGGCATCGACTGTGCAGCCATTTGCATTTCCCTAGTTTCTTATTTAAAACACCTTCAGTTGTGTTTATTTTTTTTTTCTGGATCCTTTTCTTTCCTTCCCTTTTTCTTTCCTGCTTTCTTTTGATCTTTTAAAACATAAATCACCATCTCGGAGGATTCAGCTCTCCCCTCTGTATGCTTCTTCAATTGAGTCGATTTTGCAACCCGTCTTGTGACAACCATTTTAAAGCAGCAGTAATTGTTAGTCACTGTGTAGTTTTTTTTGTTTGTTTTTTGTTTCAGATATAATGATTGTCTAGCAAAAATATCAAGATACCAATTTTTCTTTATGTTTTCTTTCATTCCTGAGACAAGATGTGGGATTTTGAAGTTTTTGAATGTTCCCACTTCTGTGCCATGTCCACAACGAGAAAACATAAATATCTTGGTACAGTACTGTGCTGTTTACCATCAGAAACCTGTAACAACACCATCCTGATGCATTCACAGTATGAATCTAGTATTCAACAGGTAACTTCTATAGAACAGATCTTAAAGGGAAACTATCACGAATTATAAAATGTATCAGTAATGTTACCAATGGAAATCTGCTTTACATAAGCTATTGGATGAACCTATAACACATTTAGGGTCAGAACTGTAACCTCCTAGTTGTCCCTCCCTTTGTAGTTGCAAGCATCCATCTTCTAAATCACAGGCACAGGAAAAGGACATCACATTAGGGAAAACGGAAAATTCAGTGCTGTCCGTAATTTACGATGAATAGTTTTTGATCCCCTCAACTCTCAGTGACATTTGCGGTAAATTGTACTGATGGCATTTTCAGGCATTAACATCCTTGCCATCTTATAAAATTGTAAAGCCACTGTGTCATGGAGCTACAAGTATTTTGCCCTGTTGTAAAAAAGGTTGTGTGCTGCCTGTGCCAGCAGTTTCTGAGCTCCTTTGGGGTTCTGTTGATTTGTTCAGTGTTTTGTGACATTTCAGTTGAGTGAAATGTTTTATGCCTGTGTGGTTTGCAAAGAGTCCAGCTAGTACCACTCTAAACAATGTTTGTACCAGTGCTGTTTTATATTTCTTTGTACTGAAGTAGTTGTGTATAATTTTTGTTTCGCTAGCATCATTTTGTGTAATAAGAGGCAGTGTGGTCTATTGTTTTGAACACCAGATTTGCACCTGGGAGGTCACAGATTCAAACCTCAGTAGAGCCAAATACTAACAATGTGAGGCCACCTTTGATAAATCAGTAATTGTTTTATGCTGGTGTGTGAGAGGGGAAATAACTGGTATAAGTGATATTGGGAATACTAAATACACAGCAGCTCCTCATTTCATTGAGGCATGACCATTTCTATGCCAACAAGTTCTAAACACTCTCATGTACTTAATACTTGGTAATGTACAAAAGTTCTGCTTTACTGTAGCACAGAAAGATTATTGCAAGCAGCACCTGCTGCAGTACTGCTTTATTTTAGCACAGGGAGATTATTGCAAGCAGCACCCGCTACAGTACTGCTTTATTTTAGCACAGAAAACTTATTGCAAGCAGCACCTGCTGCAGCACTGCAGGCCTATTGGTGAGCTGGTCTCAGCTAGTCACTGATTTACTGATTTCATTTGGGAGGGTCAGGGAACTGAAACGGTCATGCCTCAATGAGATAAGGAGCTGCTGTATTTTTCATGTTGAAAAGGCAAGTGTGGCGTTTTTTTGTATGGTCCACCACTAAAAGACCGCTTACCTTCTCTGTGGTCTGCCAGACCCTTCGGTTGCTGCAGGTGCTGCAGGTGAGGATCCCATCTGGACCATGCGAATAACTAGTTGGACGCATAAAATAAACAGTAAGGCAGGTTTATTTGCTATACTGCAGATGTTCTCTTCATGAGGACAAGCCCCAGACCAGACTAATAATCTGACTGACAGGCATACATGGCACTGCCAGGCAGTGCAACAATTTGTTACATGAAAGTTCTAAGTGCTCTTAAAGGGGCGGCAGCTTAACATTAAGCCCCATGCTTAATGTGTGCTTCACACAAGATAGAGTGAAAAAGCTGCAGTTATAAAGAACATAAACCTTTTTATATTTTGATAAAAGAAACCCTATTTCTAGAGTGTTCAAATAAATACTGTTAAGTTTTGAACCCTTGAAAAGGTCCTCTATTGAGTATTCCCAATACCACTTTTACCAGTTATCTTCCTTATCACACACCAGCACAAAACAATAACTGATTTATCAAAGGTAGCCTAGTTGAGATGTAACATCTTGATTCCAGTGGGATCCTATTTCTACCCATTTGTACAGCTGAGTGGAATGGAGCACAAGGAGGTCAAGTCACTTGTGAAGGTCACACTGTTAGTATGTGGCTCTACTGAGATTTGAATCTTTGACCTCCCAGGTTGAAATCTGGTGTTCAAACCAATAGACCACACTGCCTCTTATTACACAAAATGATGCTAGCGAAACAAAAATTATACACAACTACTTCAGTACAAAAAAATGCAAAACAGCAGTGGTGCAAACATTGTTTAGAGTGGTACTAGCAGGACTCTTTGCAAACCACACAGATGCAAAACATTTCACTCAACTGAAATGTCATAAAACACTGTACAAATCAATGGAACCCCAAAGGAGCTCTGAAACTGTTGGCACAGGCAGCACACAACCTTTTTTACAACAGGGCAATATACTTGTAGCTCCATGACACAGTGGCTTTACAAATTTGTAAGCTGGCAGGGATGCTGATGCCTGAAAATGCCATCAGTACAATTTACCTCAAATGTCACTGAGGGTTGAGATCAAAAACTATTCATTGTAAATTACTGACAGCACTGAATTTTTCCTGTTTTCCCCAGATGTGATGTCATTTCCTGTGCCTGTGATTTAGAAGATGGATGCCTCCAACTATAAAGGGAGAGGCAACTAAATGGGTTACAATTCTGACCCTAAAAGTGTAACAGATTCAGCCAATAGCCTATGTAAAGCAGATTTCAATTGGTAACAATACTGATACATTTTATTATTCATGTTAGTTTCCCTTTAAAGACATAGATCATTCATTGCAAAAATGAACTGTAAAAGTTGTTGTAACAATGTCTGTGAAAACTAAAAATACACCGAGGAGGAATCTGAGGAGGTCAGAATTACATTTTTGTTAAAAAGCTATATGATTACATTGTTTGCCGACTAGCACTGCTGCTTTAAACACCTCAGGGATACGACATATAAATAAATGCAAAAATAAATGTCTAATAGTTCAAATCTCCACCAAACGGAGTATTTCTGAGAAACAGTAGCAGCTTACAAGAGTAGCACTATGCAAATCCTTATCACAAAAAGTGTTATAGGTGTGATGTTCCGTTTATAAAAGTCATGTGGCTTCAAAAAAGGGCAATAATTTAGATGTTCACAAGTTTGCCTTGTCCCTGTGCAGAACTCTGCAGACGCAAAACATACAGACCTACGATATGAACAAAGAAAATTTTGGTCAGAACACTGTAATAATATGCCTAAAAATTATTCTTTTCCTTTATAAGAAAAATAAAAGGACCCAACTGACTGCATTATTGTATTCCTATTAAAAAGGCATCAATCTCAAGAAGCGCAATGCATTATAACTTCTAGGGCCCTGTATTCGCAATGAACAGCACCTCTGAGATAGAAAATGTTTGCCTTAAAAAAAGCACAGTTATTTTAAAACACAGCCAACCGCATCTGAGTATAGGCTGCTAATAAAAATACATACCTGTTTTCCACTATTTCCTTAATAAAAGTTTTCTGTTTCAGGAACCAGGCCCTTTTTCAACTGCACACCACACCAACAGCATGGCCGCCTCCCATCTGATGTTTTGAGCTAGGCCACATCACTTTTATGACAAGTTAGGATGAAGGCTGCATAGGGAGAGAGGTAGTTTCTAGGGCAGACTAGATGGATCGCACCCATCCGCCGACGCTTTTCTTTTGTTCTTATGATGTTACAAAGTCATGTGCCTTAGTGGGCATGTAATTTAAATCTTTACTTTCTGAATTTTATAAAAAATTATATGTTATATAAGTATGTATTAGCATAAAAAAATGTAACCTGGTGTTCCAACTATTATGGTAGTAGAAAATGAGTAGTAAAAAACCCGCTTTTAGGGGCATTAGTTTAATACTGCCCATATATCCACACTATTAGTTTAAAAAGTGAGACAATTATGAGAGGGTGAAATAACCCACAGTTTTGCCCAATGGCAGGAGGGAAATATCTTTACTTCTCTGTGTGTCTCAAAGGAAAAAATTGCCACCGTTCTGGCCACAGTGCAGTCTTGCAGTCTTCCTTCTCTAACAGTCCAAGTTCAGATACATAGGTTGTGCTGGGAACCACGTCTCCCCTATAGTCTCAGCCAGCAGTCAAGTACAAAACATGACACTGTTTCCTCCATTGCCTCAGATTCCTCAATCTTCACTACAACTTCACCGTTTCCACCGCATCCCACTCCAGAACCTCATGACAACTCTACCCGGTTCCATGTGATAATAGTGAAAACTTATCAGCGAAAGGAATAAGTGCGATTACAAAAGGGCAAAACCATAAATAGCCCGTGCAATACACGGCAACTGTAAAATGAGCGAACTGGCAAGCAAAAAAAAATAACCCACATAAGTGATGAATACCCATATAACACACTACCTCGTGTTTCGTGTGGAGGGCTTCACCCCCAGCACTTCCTGTCTTTATATAATTACTTCCGAGGCCGAACAGATGTTACACTGGTGTGCCATGGAATACAGCACAGTCACCGTTCTTGCTTCCTTCCTTCCAGAGTTCCTCTTATTGCATTCATCGTTTATTCCATGTTGCCATTTTTACATTTGCTCATATTACTTCACTCATATCACTGGGCACCCTTTTCCCGATCCTCCAGTCATCCAGTGTCCAGCTCAAAATCCACTGCTGGGCTCCAGGTTTCAAATCCAGCAACTCTTTGAATATCTGAAGCATAAATTTCTTTCTGAGGGATTTCAGCCCGGATTTCGATTGATTCTGATTTGCTTCACAGTAAAAAGAAACCCCTAGGGTATACCTGTTTAAATGTGAAGAAACACAGTAAAATGTTATCAGAGTACTTCTCCTTAACTCCTCTGCTCAGCCTCCCTCCCTCCCTACCTCCTGTGGTCACCCAGGTGGCAGTGCTGTAGCAGAGCATGCACCCTTCCTGTCGGAAGGAGGGGCATGTCCCGTGGGCTGTTCAGTTCTCCTCCCCACTGGCTCTTATGTGAGCAGGGCTCATTCCTTAGATCAGGTCACTGCTGATGGGCCAGCTGAGAAATGTGGACTTGATTTGAAATTATGGTACATTGCAGCTAACTCCAGTAGATGGAGCTCTGATACCAATAACTGAAAACCAGAAAACCTATGAATACATAAAGTTGCTGAGTTTATGTTGAGGATAAATGTTCAACCCTAGCAAGAAAGAAGCCCTCTTTTTAGATCTTGATGATGTTTCTGACAAGATTTGAATGTTATGGAATATAGCACTAAAACCTAATCTGTCAATTAACGTGTTTTTTTTTTCATGCTGAAGAGGTGATTAGATGTTAATTAATGAGGCGTCAAACTCACATTTGTTGCCCTCCCCGATGTGTCAGACAAAATGCAAGCCTGCGTACACTAAATTGAACTACTTTGATACATAACCTGTTACATAAATCTGTTTATGTCTTGCATTTTTATATACTGTGCACCATCATTCAACATCACAAGGATAAAACAAAACAAAAAAAACTTCAGGGTAGCACCAGGGAACTGTAGGCGAGTCACCTTGACGTCAACAGGAAGTCAGTGACAATCTTAAGAAACAGAATTGCTGAACACTTACAAGAAACAAAAACAGTAACTTGGACTTAGTGGGCCAGGGTCATTACTGATTCTTTAAGGGGGAAGCATGCCAAATATATCTCATTACCCTTTTTTTTTTAAAAAGGTCACCAAGGAACTAGATGTGTGAAGGCTGGTGGATGTTGTGTATCTGGACTTAAGTAACACATTTGGTACTACAGCACACACAGGATACTGGTTCAGCCCCACACCAGGTACTCGGGGTGATACCTATACCTGACATCGTAGTGCAGTACAGGGGGAGGTGCTGCAGTTTTGAAGTGCCATTATCATATTAGATGATAAACTGAGATCCCAGTGGTACTGAGGGTTGAGGTGCTGGATGCCACACCAGCGACCTGGGTTTGGGAACGAGCTCGGAACGTCGGGGGTCGGCCGGGGAGGGAGTGGATTGAGCATCGGTAGACTGCTTTCCTCTCCCTGGGGTGGGTTCCAGGCCTGCACTGCACTGCGGTGGCCCATGATGGAGATCAGAGGTTCCACAGTCGTGGTGCATCTGGAGGGAGGAGTACAGCAGACATCGGCACATTGTGCCTAGATGTCATTGCACGTCCATACTCCCAAGGGGAGAAAACATGGCAGAAAATGGCAGTAAGTCAGTGGCTTGATGGCCGTACCTCTGCACACCTTCGGACCTGTGTGGAATTGCGTCTGGGTATTGGATCTGGGCCCAGCGGACGGAATTGGGGGTCCCTGCCGCGGGTACTGTGTGTGCCAGCCATGTATGAGTGAACTGCATGCGGTGCAGAGGACGGCAGCTGGATGATGGCAGACCGAGCCGTGGGGTAGAAACAATGTTGTGATAAAAAAATAAAAATAAACTGAGATCCCTTTTGCTTAGCAGTGGTCACTGTCCAGATGGAAGTTAAAGTTTACATAATACTTATTGAAGCAGAGTTGGGGATTTTAATCATTCTGTTTCTAAGCCCCCTTCCAGTGTAGCACCAGGACCCCCATTGCCACTTGCGTAGGTTGCCTCTTGAGCCACCATGTTGCCTTGGACACCCACCAGGTGGAGTTGGAAGGGGGGCTTCCCCCACAGATTTATATGCATTTAGGCTTAATCATTGGGGCCCACCTGGTTGAGGTTGGGGGCTGGATTTACTGCAGTTTTCTAGCCCCCGGTGCAAGGGCTGTTTTCTTAATTTTTCCTCCCTGTCCACCTGAGACAATGTGGTGAGCATGTCATGATGCACGTGTGCGAACATACAACCGTGCCTGTGCACAAACATTAGTATCCGCCACTTCTCCATTGTATTCCTCCATCCTGCAGTACCACCTGTGGTCACCCAGGGGGCAGTGCTGTGCTGAAAAACAGCACCCCTCCCCAAAGAAGGAGAACATCCACTGGGGTGCTCAATCCTCCCCAGCCGGCCAGCCCAGACAACCTGAAATCGTACCCAGTTCCAGGTCACCAACATCGTGAATGTTTGACGTGTTGATTGGGATGGCTTTACAAAAAGAGTAAGGTATTTTTTATTAAAAGAAAAGGTACTGTAATACAAAATAATTTACAGGTTGAAATCATAAACAAAGCCAAAACACCTATTCCTCTCACCTATTTGAACAGCCACAGCTTAAAAAAAAAAAAAAACTACAGCAAAAAAAAAAAGTGAAGAACAAAAGGAAAAACCCAAACCAAAAATAAAGTTCAAAACAGCAACATTGGCTACCACTCTTGTGCTGATCCCAGTTTAGTCGTGAGGAAACCAGGTGATATTTATAAAGCCGACAGGGAGTTACCCTTATTACAGTATGTGTCTCCATAGTAAACACTTTGTAAGGAAGTAGTCGCAGTAGATAATACCAAGGGCTGATTCATAATTCTTTGCTGTGTAGTGAAGGCACATCTTGATTGCCACAGGTAATATTTCAAAAGAGCAAAATTAACTATCAAGGTACTTAAATGGTGTTTAGCCCAAGTATTGAAAAGAATCCCCAACACCACTTCTCCATATGTCAGTGACAGAAACAGAAGGATCAGCCTCAGACTGCAAGGAAAAAGATAAAGGGGCAATGTGAGAGGGCATTTCTTCACAGAGAGGGTGGTGGGGCCCTGGAACAGACTACTAGACAGAGTGAAGGGGGTTAAATCGGTGGAAGAATTCAAGAGGGCATGGGACAAGCATATAGGGCTGAGTATCGGGGGGGCAGGGGCTTGCTGGGAGGGGGAGGTGTAGGGGGTACAAAAAGGGCAGACTAGATGGGCCATTATGGTCCTTTTCTGCTGTCAAGCTTCTATGATTCTTTGAGAATATCTCTTTCATCAGGTCACACCTATGGAACTATAGCCGTCAGGTGCCTGGACCACATGGAAACTTTTTGCTAGCAGTCTAGTAAGGGCTGCCCACGATGATGTCAGACATCGACGTCCTCCACTTTATAAATGTAGGCAGCCCTGCACCCTCCTCAGTTCTTTTCCCGCCATTGACCATACTTGCTGGACTCCACAGAGATGCTGTTGCTTCAATCGACCATTAGTTCTTGAATTTTCTTAGTTTTATCATTTTTCTCACCCTAGTATGTTATCACTTTATTTTTAAAGTGATTGTGGTTGTCGTGTATGTTGACGAAAGTTCCAGCTAAACTGTTCCATTACTGGGAGTGCAGTGGAAAAATCTACTCCAGTGATGACCACATCTGTGTCCACTGTCTTAGTGAGGCCCACAACATTAAGTCCTGCGAGCACTGCCTGAAGTTTAACCAAGCTACTTGGCTGCACCACCAGACAGCCCTGCCGTTTTTCCTCTTCTAGCAGAAGGTAGCCAGAATAGAAAGAGAGCTCAAGGGGAGAAGCTCCTTTGCGTTGTCAGCCCCATCCTCAGGCTCCCACTCCTTCAAGACCCGGGACAAGTCTTTGGGAAAACACAGACACCTGGAGAGGGAGCGTGGTAAGGATAAATCACCCCTGGTACGCTCGCAGTCACTACTTCACTTGACACTGACTGCTGCAGCGTCGTCTGCTTTGGTGGCAATGCCTCCTGCCACCCACAGCCTCGCTCCCGCAGGGTCGGCTTTGGCAGGGGGTTCTGCTGGACCTTCCATGGCTGGTGAAGGCTCACTGATGTCAGGGCTGCTGACACCCCTGTCAACGTTGCAAGTACTCTGTTGACATCAGAGTTCCAGCTTTCTCCATTGACATTGCAACCCCTGCCCCTCAGACCGATCCCTGAAGGTCAGCAGGCACTGACTTCCATTGGACCTCCTACAGCCAGCGTTGGCCTGTCGATGTCCAGGCTCCAGTCACCCCCGTCAATGCTGCAATCCACTCCATCGACATCAGGGTTCCAACCTCCCCCATCGACGTTCCAAGCTGCCCCTGCAGTGCAGGCCACCGTCGATGTGCAGACAGTGCTCTCCTCCTTTGTGGAGAGAATGTAATGCCTTGTGCCTTATCCAGACCCGAAGATGACAGGACCTAGCAGACTGGCCCCCATGTTGATGCCTGTCATGCTGACACATCCTGCTCGCTCTAGGGTGTTGAAGTCCTTGCTTCCTCCTTGCATCCTTTAGAGCCCATCAACACGAGGATCAGGAATACAGTCCTGATCTCATCTTGGAAGAGAAAGATGAGGAGGAAGATATGGATGGGAGCCCTACTGACATGTCTGACTCCACCATTTCCTCCAGGAGTGAGGGAACTACATTGTATACCCAAGGTCCTTTCCTGAAGACCCTCCCCTTTCGTCTCTATGATGAAGCATCTCCAAACAGCAATTGGGTTTGACGCTGAGGAGCAAGACATAACTAGGAGAAACCTGGTAGACTTCTTGGAACTACCAGATTCTCCCCCTCTTTATTATTACTTCTCTATTGGCTGCAGTAGAGGATGTCAGTATGGCTGCCGGGCACAAACCAAGTTTTTTTTAACACTTCTTTTTCCCTACAGATGCTATTGGACTCTTCCACATTTGGCACCCAGATACTCCCGCCCTGCCTGAGATCCTCCCTACCTTGGGATTCCAGACCTTCGACCTGCCTGTGACACACCAGCAGTCAACCTCCCTGGCTTGCACCCCCTGAGCCAGGGCCACCTTCTGCCTCTCGGCACTTCCTTACCAATATCCAGTAGCCTGCAGATGGAGGTGAAGATCAGAGAGTGGCGAGACCCAGGAGGGCAGGATCCGATGGTGGGCATGGTGCTGCAGTGCAGCGTTTTCCATCCGGTCATCTGGGTTTTTCCTTGTTCTTGACGCAGTCTCCCCCACCCCCGGGTTAGCATGAACATGCAGTGACATCCAGGGGTGCCGTGTACACTGCCATGCATGACACGATGTCCGCCATGTCCCACCACCCCAATGCTACACAGCCTACACTTGTTCTCACCCTTGGCTCACCGCAACTACTTTCTTGGTGTCCTTATTGATAAAGAGATTCCAGCCATATTGGTCCTTGGAAAACAGCAGATGATTGAAGGTTTGCTACCTTTTATTGGACCAACAAGTGTCTTGTACAAAGATGGCATTATACACACGCTTTTGGGGCCTCACAGATCTCTTTTTCAGGTGAATAGCAAAACTGAGCAACATAAGCAGTATTTATATCTACTGAGGAACAATTTAAAAAAATAGCAGGACGTGAAGTAAGAAAGTGGTAAAAGGGGACTAGAGATAAATGTCCTAGAGATAAGTGCAGTTCTGTATGCTCTACAAGCCTTCCAGAACCATCCGTCCCCAGGGCATCTGCTGGTGCAGACGGACATCAGTATAGTATGCTACATAAACAAGCATGGGAGGACCCATTCATTCCCCTGTGCAGGGAAGCGATGTGGGTCTGCAACTGGGCTCTAGAACTGTCGGCTGTCCATGTTCAGGGTGCCCACAGTGTCCTCAGAGGTGGGCTAAGCTCATCGCAGTATCGAATGCATGAGTAGGAGCTGCTGACCTTGGCAGTAGAAGGCCTGTTAGACTGCTGGGGTTGACCAGAGTTGGACCTTTTTGCATCCCCACTCAGTGCAAAACTGTTGCTTTTCTGCTCCCTTACTCCAGGGCCTGGAGTTTTCTGGCGAGATGCGTTGTCTGTCTCTTGGAAAGGGAGATTCCTTTATGCTTCCCTCCCTTTCCTCTGGTTCAGAGGATGCTAAGCAAGCTTCGAATAGCGGGAGCTACTCTAATCCTGGTGGCTCCCTTCTGGCCTAGTCAGATATGGTTTCCCTTGCTGCAGCAGTTAGCAGTGAAACCCCCAGTACCCCTGCCCCTGTGCAAGGACTTTTTATCACAGGAACAGGGCACCCTAGTCCATCCAGACCTCAGATCCTTCCATCTTCATGTCTGGCTCCTGAAGATGTAGTCATTGTGAGATTTGGAGTGTCCCCAAAGGTGGCCAGTATCCTGTGGCTGCCAGACAACCTTCTACCAGAGCCACTTATTCCATGAAGTTGAAGCAGTTTGCTTTGTGAGCCTCTTTCCATCAGTTGGATCCCTTCACTTGTCCAGTAAACCAGATTCTGAAGTATTTATTTTCCTTGTCAAATGCTGGACTATGATACTCTTCTATCAAAGTGCACTTGGCTGCTATTTCAGCTTCCCATGTGCCTGTTGATGGCCGTACAGTGGCGCAGCTAGAGGTGGCACATACAGTCTTGAGAGGCATCCTGCACTTGAAGCCTCCCATCAACATCCAGTCCCAGCTCGGGACCTGAATTTTGTGCTGAACCTGAATTTTGTGCTGGAGAAACTCACTTTGGCTTCTTTTAAGCCATTCGTAACCTTTCCTGGAAAGCATTATTTTTAGTTGCCATTACTTTTGCTTGAAGGATTTTCAAGCTTCAGGCTCTTATGTGCGAGCCTCTTTATTTGGTTTTCTACAAAGACAGGGCTGGATATTCAAACTGCGCCCAAAATGTGCGCAATAGCAGGAGCAAGCACAAGTCCATTGCGCACATGCGCAATAGACGCGATATTCAAAAATGGAGCAAGCCAAATTGCACAACCAGCCAACGTCTGAATAGTGCACAACCTGCGCCATAACGCAACCAGGAAGGGGAAGCTGAGCAGATACGATGCGCTATAGCGCAACAAGGGCAGCCCAGAGGCGTCATAGCGCAAGCAGGGAGCCTCCCAGCAGCAGAGCAGTGGAACTGCACAACCAGGGAGGTAGGCAGGGGCCCACCACCCATGCCACAGATGGGCACAGGAACACACTGCAGAACTGACAATGCACCCCCACACCCCTAGCACAGCACAATTGGGGGAGGGACGGAATATCCACCGGCCCATGGGGACAAGCAAACAAAGCACAGCTGGGCTATGTTGCCCCAGCACACTCACTGGCAAGCTGAGACTGCCACACAAAGAGTGGACCACCCCAGTGTACAGCAGCCCCTCCCGATGCACAACACACCTGCACTGTGACCCCAAGACACCCCCATGAGCAGCGACCATCACTGCAGGAATCCCCATGCATACCCCCCCATCACACTGCAACCTTGTGTACCACAGAACCATACAAGCCAGAGCCACCATGAGCACCCAACAGTGGGTGGCAGCACACGGCAATGCAACAATGGCAGGCACAGTGCCAACACGCACAACCCCCCTGAGGCACAGCTGAGAGACCGAACATGTGTCGCCACAAGTGGTACCCCACACGGGAAAGGGCGTGCCCCTGACACCACTGTCATTGATACAGCACCCTGCACAGTAGACAGGTGTCACAGCGCGACCCACCACGAGCCACAGCAGCCAGCACAGACACCCACAGTGATGCATTGAAGCATGCAGCACACCGGATGCAACACAGTGCAGGGGCAAACACACACCCATACCCTCGGGGACACCAACACAGGGACACAGTAGTGTGGCAACCAAGCCCTCAGTGTGGGCACATGTAAACTGTGCACACACAGCCTGCAGTCCACCATGGCACAGGGGTGACACCCACCCTGTGCATGTACTGTGGCCCTGTACGCCACCAGCATACGCCTGGATCACAAGTCACAGACAGTGGTGCACAGCCCCCGCAACACACACAAGACACAGCATGGAGGTGAGACAGCAACTGTGGAGGCTACAGTGTCACCCGAGGCAAACATGCACCTCACCGGTGACAGGTGGCAACCCAGCATTGTGACAGTCACAGTGGATGATCTGCAGGGACAGCCCCCACTGACAAGGCAGCAGACCTGGCAGGCCACAGACATGCAAGGGTGTCAGCTGCACAGGCCAAGGACAGCTTGACAGGGACACAGAGCAGGCACCATGGAACACTGCACACAGCAATGCAATGCACAGAGAACAACACACACCACAGATACCGACTGAAAGCCACTCCCACACTAGAGACACCTCACCACGCACACACACACATACCCATGACTAAACCTCCCCAGATGCCATGCACACCACTGCAACTGAGCACCTATAGCCAGCTGCAAATCAGAGACCACCACAGTATTCATATCAAAATATCTGTGTTATAAAACCAACAAGAAGTACAACAACAACATCAACATCTAATTACATATATACAAAACTGGGGTGGAGGTACGGGTACAAGGTAGGGGTGGGTAAGGGGCAGGGGTGAACAACTAGGAGAGGGAAGGTGGGGTGTGAGGGTTAGTCAAAGGGGGGAGGTAATGTCCAGCTACTGGTCTCCAGCCTGCTCGCCTGGTGCTGGTCCCTGGGTGGCCATCTCCTCCACGCCCCATGCTGCTGGAGGTCCTGCAGGATTTCTAGGGGGTCTGTGGCCACCCGCAATAGCTGCTGCATGGATCGCTCAATGCATAGGCGTATCCGGACACCTAGGACAAGGGATCAGAGTCAATGGGTGTGGCTGTCCATCTCCCTGCAGCCCACCCATCATGTATGGCATACAGCCAAGTGCCCTGCTCCTGTGATGGTGTGCACCCACCCACAGTGACCGTGTGCACAAGACATGCCCAACCAGGCAGCAACAGCCATGTGTACCACTGCACACACACCGCCCATGTCCAGCACAGCACAACCAAGGCCGTACAGTAATGTGGCTATGTGGTGGGCAGGCAATGCCACAGCCATGTGCCCAGTGCACGCATGGACCACCATTGACGCACTCCCAGACATGCAGTGCCACTGGACAGTGCTGACTGTCACATGTCGCATGTATGGCAGTGGTGTCCATGGATGGTGGCCATGCCCTGCTTCCCACCCTGTCACACAGCATGCAATAGCAATCATGTTGTCATGGCACTCACCCTCATCGGGCTGTTGCTGGCATTGTGGTTCTTCACCGCCATGCTCAGGTACTGCAGCCACCACCCTCTGCTGCTGAGCCACGGCCCTCCTCCGCTCTGCCACGCAAAAGATGAGAAACACATCAGTACAATCCCAAAGCATATTCCCCCTGCCCCAATGAGTGTTCCCACCCACCCAGCCAGACCTATACATCACATACCCTGTAAACACCGCCACAGCCAACCCTAGACCAACCCTCCCCCATGTGCTGGACATAAAAGACAGTGTTACCCATATGGACCATACAGGTGCGTAGACGGATCACCCACCTGCACGAGGCACCACGCCCCTCCTGGCACGCGACCGCAGACGTGCCAGTAGCTCCAGCTCCCTCCTCCTCAGATCCCCATAGCGGTGCCTGCATTGCTCGGAGGTCCTCCTTCGGCCAGTGGCCGCCTCCAGGTCAGTGGCCACCTGTTGCCAGACCTGAGTCCTGGCCTTGTCCAGAGGAACCTCACCATACAGTGGGCCATAGTGAGGCTCCACAATGGCCACCAGGTTGGCCAGCTTGAGGGCACTCCATTGGGGGGCTCTTCTGCGTGCCATCTCCAGATCTATAGTAGGCAATATGGCGCTCCGCAGCATGGCAACCCCACGTGGAATTGCTGCACAATACAACGCCGCTATTTCCTATCACGCTGTCGGTACAGCGCCGCCATTCCCTATCGCGCTGCCACTGAACAGCGCGATAGAGCTGCAGACATGCCATATGTACAGCGCCAAGGGGGCAAAGGTCAGGCACAGGGTCATGGGTCTCTGGCGCAAGGCCACGCACAGCGCCATCGGATGTCTATGCGTCCAGCGCGAATGGTTGCCTGTGTGCCATTGCCACAGCGAACTATTGCACAGTTGTGCCACAGCGCCATGTAGTGACCATCACCGTAGCACCACTGGCACAATGATGGCCATGCCCTGAATTGCCTACCCCGCACAGCACATCATCAGCGCGGCAGATGCCTGCATACGCTACCTGGGCATGCGCAGTGCGGTGTACTACACAGTCACAGAACTGCGCCATTGGCTCAGCACATTCAACCGTATTGCACAAAGTGCAACAGCGCGATATTCAGCCGTCATATGCAAATCATATGGTCAGCCATTCAATGGTGCAGCAGCGCGATTTGCATCTCATTAAAGTTGCTCCACACCTAATTTGCATGGATTGCACTATAAAAACTGCGACACTGTTCTGCAGTGGGCATATTCGGTTACTGCAGTTGATAGGTGAGTTGCATGCTGTGTGCTGTTCTGACTATAGTCTCAGGGAATTGCTGTGTACTGCACAGCCACAAGTGACTACTCTCACCCATACAGGCTGAGAAATGACTGAGCCAGGACTGGGTGAGGAGGATGATGGTGGGCGGAAGAGGAGGCCTAATTTTACGAAGGCTGAGACGGAGGCACTCTTCATGGCCTACCTGGATGAAGAGCCACTGCTTAGTGGACGGCGGGGCACCCCTCAGGCCCATGCTGCTGCATGGGAGGGGGTGGCACGTGCCGTCAACCTGCACGGCAGCCACCAGTGCTGTGTGCAGGAGTGTAAGAAGAAGATGGGAACCGACAGGAGGAGGGTGAAGGAGAGGGTGGCTGCCATCAGGGTGGCACATGCTGCAACAGGCGGTGGCCAGCCGGAGGTGGTGCAGCTAACACCGGCAGAGGACAGGCTCACTGCAAGCATGCAGCGCAGTGCCATTGAGGGCGTACCTGGAGGCGGCTTCCAGACAGGTGGTAGCCCATCACTGCATGGTGTGTCATGGTCTGTGGGGGGGGGTAGGTAGATCCCATGTACTAACGTGTCTTTACTTTCTGTTACAGATCCTGTGCATCTGCAGGGGTCAGTGGTGGAGGGCCTGTCCACTGCAGACAGCCATCTGGAGTTGGAGGAGGGACCATCCACCTCCGCTGGTAGCCGGCATGCATTGCAACAGTGTGCACGCCTGGCTGCCAACACTGAGGTTGTTGAGACAGGTGTGGGGGAGGCCCTTCCTGTGTTCCAGCGGTCTGGCGTCCAAGCATGCCAGCACGCTGTGGCTGTGGCACAGACCTGCACCATTGATGATGCAACGATCAATATGGGCATTGACATGTGTGTGTCACAGAATGGACACACAGCAGGACAGCTCACGCCCATGGATCTGGCTGGTTCCGACGTGTGTGCCAGCACATCAGCACAGTCCCAGGCTGCACCTGTCAGCACTGGTGGGACAGCACCGGTGGCTGTTCAGGTCAGTGGCATTGTTGCGGCCACAGCGGCGGGACAACTGATCACTTGGGCACAGCAGGCGGAGGGGCAGCAGCAGCAGTCACCCACCTGGACTGGGGGTACAGGGTTCAGTGATGGCATATGTGCACCACCTGTGGACTTGCCCATACCTGGTCCTGGTGAGCAGCGCCCACCCTCAAGGGGTGCTGAACATCAGGCCCTTCCATACCCTGAGGGACAGGTTGCTGATGTGGCAGACGACCTCTTTGATGAGCACACCTGCCTGCTGCAGGCATCAGTACAGCAGCAGATGCGGGTTGCAATGTCCATGGAGGCAATGTGTGTGGCTCTGGAGCAGATGAGGAGCGACACAGCAGGGACATTGAGAGAATCCTGTCTCGGATTGACCATTTGCGGATGGATGTGACCGCAGCCATTGACAGGCTGACACAGGCGGTGGTCGCTGTCGTGGCCACATTGGGCACACAGTCAGGTGCCCCTGTGCCACTCACACCGCGCAGTACGCTATCCACTCCCCATTCCTGGCATCATGCGACACCCAGCCTGTCGATGCCGGGTTCAGCTGTGGGCATCCCGAGCACTCCCAGTGCAGGTATGTTCGGTGTGCTGCAGACACCTGTGCGGGCACAGTCGCGTTCGTGCAGTGGAACCCCTAGTGAACCATCGGTGCCACCCCATGAGGCCCATGCTCAGCCTGCCAGTGCTGCTGGGTCTCGGCGGGGCCGCCCACGCATCCAAGGCGGCCGTGGCACTGTGCCTCAAAACTGAGCTGTTTCCCAGTGCGGGCCCTGTCTGGTGCTGCCCTGTGTGCAATGTGTGTTTTGGTGGGCAGTGCACTGGTGGGTGCCCAGCCCTACACGTAGACACACGGACCACCTGCACACCCTCCCAACTGCTGTCCACAGGTGCATGTGCATGATGATGCCTGCATGCGCTGTACACCAAAGTGCGATGGTGCCCAGCATCTGACACATGCACATGGACAGTCAGTGGACGTGGTGGCCTGTGGACATGTGTGTCTTTAGTGTCTGTGTTCCGGCTCTGTTTTGCACCTGACCCCTGTGCACCTTGTGCCTATTGTGTGTGTGTGTGTGTGTGTGTGTGTGTGTGTGTGTGTTTGTGTGTCCCCGTCCATGTGGCGTGTTACCGTTCACCCTCCCTGGTTGTCTGTGTGTGCCTCTGTGCCCTGCCACTTCCCTTGCCGTCATGCACCCCTGGTGTGTTTCCATGTGTGTACGTGGGTTGTGCCCTAGCCACTGGTGGTTGCACATGGCCCCATGACTTACCTGTGTTGGCTGAAGTGCTCCTCTGTGATGGTGTCCTGGTGCAGCTGGGCCAGCCGGATGAGTCGGGGGTCCCGTCATCCAAGGGGGGGGGCTGCCCATCCCCATCTTCATCGGCGTCACCGTTGTCCCCCTCTTTGACCTGTACAGCTATCCCACAGTCTTTGGCCATGTTGTGCAGGATACAACAGGCCAGGAATATCGCACAGGCCTTTGAGGGGCTATACTGTAGGGCACCGCCGGAGGTGTCTAGGCAACGGAAGCGCGCCTTCAGCATCCCAAACACCCGCTCAATGATGTTGCGTGTGGCGGCATGTGCCTCATTGAAGCGTTGCTGCGATGGGGTCATGGGCGGCCGGTAGAGTGTGAGCTGCCAGGGACGGAGTGGGTATCCACTGTAACCTGTGTGGAGATAGTGGAGGTTAGTGTCTTGTTCAGGCTCAAATTGCCCCTAACCCTGTGTGCCACACCCATGGCACCTGTGGCTTACCCCCCCGCCCACAATTTGTCAGTTCTACATGCATACTCACCCACTAGATGTCCTGTGGGAATGTCCGCACTCTCGAATTGATGGCACAGTGCCGACTGGTACCATATGAATGAATCATGTGCTCCCCAGGGTGCGTGGCACAGACATTGATGATGTGCCCACTGGCATCAAACACCACCTGGCAGTTGACACTGGTATAACCCTTCTGATTCATATAGGCGGCCCCATCGGGGCCAGGTGGCGTCTTGAATGGCCACATGGGTGCAGTCCTATTCGCCCCAAACACACGAAGCATCACGTGCTACCCTGGGAACTCCTGTATGTTTGCTGTGCGCCCGCCCACGGTGTTGGGGAATGGATGTACTCCCGCAGCATGTGGCAACAGTGCGCTGAGGAATTGGGTGAGGATGCATGGCGTGGCTGACTGTGTTATGCCTGTGGTGTCCCTGTTGGTCTCTGGAAGGTACCCGTGGCGAAAGCAAGCACATGCAGGCTGTTACCTTTGTCTCCACTGACAGGCGTGACTCCGTTGTGTGGGTGCCCATCTCATCACTGCACAGCTCACAGAACCATCTCAGTATTGCCCTGTTCAGGCGGTACCGCCCACAATCTCGACATCTGAGTACAGCTCAAAGCTGAAAGTGGCTCGGTACTGCCTTGTTGGGTATCACCGACGGGCCCTTTCCACGGCCACGTCCCCTGCAGCATGCCTTATCACCCCTCATTACAGCTTCCATGTGGAAGGTGGCACTGTTCATGTCCCTGGCTTGTGTTCCCCCCCAGCTGTTTTTGCTCTGTTCCCCCCGCTGTCCTGACTGCTACCTCCACTGCACCGGGTACACCTACTGGCCTCTGCACTCTGTGGCCCCACACACCTTCCCTTGCCCCTATTTTGTCCTCTGGTTTCCCTGGCCTGCCCTCTTTGTCCCTCTTGCCTTGTCTCTCTTCCTGCTTCATGTGGCTTCCCTGTAGCGTTCTTGCGCCTCTTCCTTGCTCCTTTTTATTTTGGCTCATTTCCGCTATGGCGCAACTTCCGCCTGATCCACTGTTGCGCATTGCGCAAGTCTTTGAACATCGCACTGCACACTTTATGCATGGTTCCACCCCTTCAGTTGCATGCCTTCATTAGCATTGGCGCTGTTGCTAAGCATGTTTTCAGTGGCGCAACTGCCTCATGCTGAATATCGCAAATGGCACATTTTCTGACTTGCATAGATAACTCCTATTGGCCATTGCGCAACCCTTTGAATATCCAGCCCAGAGTGTCTTTACGTACCAACCGTAAGTTTCTTCCTAAGGTGGTGTCTGAGTTTACTTTAAATCAAACCATCCACCTGCCAGTTTATTTTCCTAAGAATGCCAATCCAGGGGAAGCATTGCTCCATAAATTAGATGTACATAGAATACTCGGATATTATGTTCATTGCATGAAGAACTGCAGGAAGTTCTTGCAGCTTTTTGTTTCTTTCACTCCAGGAAAAGAGGGCATACCAGTTTCTAAACAGTGCCTGTCCAAATGGTTGGCCAAATCTATTATTTTTTTGTTATAGGAACTACGATAAGGAGCTTTCCAGAGTTGTTTGTGGCCATTGGCATGGGGTCAATATGCAGAAACAAAAAAAAATGGTGAGGGCAAAAACCTGGCAGCGTGGTCCCGTAATCTAAGCACAGTCCAAAACTGTGCTAGATTATATGTACCAGCTCCAGGACCGTGAACGCTTTTATTGCCACGCTGTTTTTGTCAGCGTGTTTTTCGTTTCGGCAAATTGACCAGATATGGTGGCCATTTAACCAGAGGCATGGCCACGTCTGTTGCCTGTTTTAGGAATGTATCAGCTGCAGAAATTTGTGCTGCTGCAACTTAGAGTACTGTCCACACTTTCACTAAACACTACAGTCTGGACATTGCATCTAGAAGAAGGGCAGGCTTCAGCCTGGCTGTGCTTCAAGGCCTCCTTTCTTAGGTCTGTAGCCCCCAGCCATCCAGACAGTCTCTCTGTCAGTACTGCATAGCCCTTGTTCCATAGGTGTGGCCTGATGAAAGCGATATCCTCGAAGGAGATAGTACAGTTACATAAGAACTTACCGTAGCAGTAGATCTTCGAGGGAATCTCTTTCATCAGGCCATGCTGGCCCACCCTCCGTCCCCCCTCAGACTCCGAGCATCTTCACTCCTGTCTCTCTTTCCAGGACAGTATCCCTGCTGTTTTCCATCTTGTCTGGTAACAGGAACCTTCAGCTCTCCCTCAGTTCCGCAGGAAGAGGTCCTCTGAGTATGATCTCCAGTGGGGAACTGAGGGGGGCGCAGGGCTACTCATGTTTATATAGTGGAGGAGGAGGAGGACGTTGACATCTGACATTGTCATGGGTGCCCCCTAGTAGACTGCTAGCAAAAAGTTTCTGTGTGATCCTGGTGCCTGATGGCTATAGTTCCATAGATGTGGCCTGATGAAAGAGATTCTCTTAAAGATCTACGCTAAGTTCTTGTGTAACCCCTAGATGGCGCTATCCCAGGGGCTACTACCCCTGCCTGATTTGCCACTAACAGGTTGAGGGGCCTGGATCCAATGGCGGGTGCCTCCACCCAGAGGTCAGGGTTTGCAATAGTTAAACTAACTTGGTCACAGCCCTCTGGGACACTGCAACCCCCCTTTCTTCCCACTAGTGGCCCACACAATATATCAGAATTACCTTCACAGTATACACTTACCCCAGGTCTGGTTCCGGCACTGGGACCTCCTGTGAAATGAGATACAGTGCAACAATCACAGTACAGTACTTTAACATAGACAAATACCTCAGGCAGTATAACTTTGCTGAAACAAGCAGCTCTGATTTATTTAGGGGATATAACAAGGACAGGGAAATCAGGTTAATTAGCTTATCACTCTAATAATACCTATGGCTCTGTGCACAGGCCTATCCCTATCAGTTACTGTCCCTGGGTACCCAAGCCCTAGTGGCTAGTCCAAACCGTGGCAGCTGGTAGGGGCCCTTTCACACAGAGAAAAGGAGAATTAAACAGTCAGCAGTACAGTAATTCCATTTGGATGTAATGTGGCAATTCAACAGGGAGCGACCCTGAATTAGTACTCACGACCTCCAAATAAGATAGGGTCCTTCAATGTCAGCAGGGCTCACTTGAGGTACACAAACCTCTTCACACATCCATATAAAAAAGCACTATACCAGGCAGGCTGCATCTGTATCCCCATCGCAATTACTGCACATGACCGGAGAACACACAGCAGATTCAGTTCCTGACAGACCGAGTGCAATTTTCAGCAATTCTTCCTGTCTTCTACAGGGTGAGCCTGGTTTCTACTCTTCAGAGATCCTTTGATTCTTTTCACAGGACCCAGTTCAGTCTAACAAGCTGCAGACCGGAACTCTGGGCCTTACACGTTTTTGACTAAAACTGCACACTGAAAAAGCACAGGGCTCCTTCCTTCTTCACTGCCAAAGCTCAACTCAAACTCCAACCGACAAAACCGGGCACTTCCTTTGAGTTCCTCCCAATTCTTGACTGGATTGGCTGTCACTCACAATAGACTGCTGCTGTTGGTCCAAAAAGGCACTGAAGTCTAAACTACATCTCCCAGAGTCACTGCCCATACAATCCTCTTGTGGCTGGCTCAGATTATGAGTCCAAGTTCTGATTCGTCCAAGGCACCATTTTAGAGCTAGCTTACCCCACACTGATTGGTCCAGTTCAGCAGTTCCAAACTAGAATGGGGAACTAGCAGACACAGTTCTGACTGCAAAGAAAGCAGGTTAGACAAACTGTAATTTCATTACTACTCTAAATAATTTCTGGCAAACAGTTACATCTTTCAGATAGGTTCCCTTTGCACTCCTAGTGACTGCAAAATGAAGTGAATTGGCAGCAGCTTGAGTGGTACTCAATCAAAGAAACACACAGTCCCCCATACAAACTAATTATGTCTGCAAGCAGACAGCTCTTAAAGAGACAGTACCAGAGGTTCTAAAAACACTCACTGATAAATGGCTTAAATGCCAAACACCATTCAGGCTTGGAGCATTCAAGCAAGCTCCTGGAAGTCTTTTGGGAACCCCCATTTGCAGGGGGGTTACACCTGCGTAACCGTACTTTCTTGCCATACTGAGGCCAAGTGAGCCCAGAAAGCTCTTGCATATGAACAATCAAAAAAAAAAAAGGTAGACTGCGTCTCTGGAATATCAGCACAACAGTGACAAGGACAGTATCATTCCTTGACCCACGTGCACCTTTGTGTATCACGCACCCCAAATCTCCAATGCAGCGCCAAATACACAACATCCCATACAGACACTGAAACCCTGTTGTTATTCAGATCATTCAGAAGTGAGCTTTGGTCATGCAGGTCTTAATTTGGAAATACAGCACAACAGATAACTGACATTCAGACTGAATAATATGCTTGTACAATTTCTTTCTAGTAAGGGTCTGCATTTGGTTAAAAGAAAGTTGCCACAACTTAACTTTTCTTCATCGGGGGTCACAAATGTAGTCTGGGAGGATTCCAGCTGAGTTGCTTTTACTAAACTTCTAAGTCCCTTTTTGCCAGGAATGACAGCAAAGTTCCAACTACTCTCCCAAAAGGACCGTCCACATGGTCACCTTACCAGAAGAGTAGAGGAATTTTTTTAGTCTGTATACATTCCAATTACAGTTACATCTCCAAGCTCAAAATTACCAAAGGCGGGGAGTAATGCTGTAAAAAGAAAATATAAAGAAATGTCAGTTTGAAATCTGGTTACCACTTGTATTAATCATTATGTAATGACCCTCTTAGTCTTGGTCATGATGGCATAGTTTTAAAAAGTTTAAGTTTGTTGTGAAAGCATTGTTTAATAATTTATTGCATTGATTGATTTGAAAACTGGTAACTGGGAAAGGCATGCTGAACCACGGTTCTTTTCAAGGTGTGACCCAGGAAAAGGGTAGAGGGATACAATAAATCAAAAACAGTAGAGAAACATTCCAAGTTAACACACAAACAGTGAACAATTCATTGAGATGCAAGTGTAAATAACAAACGGTGAACAGTGGTTGGTTCTGTGAGTCGCACCAATAGCCCAATTAAAATGACAAAAGCAGATTGATATGAATAGGTGCAGCAGTTGTAGTGACATGACCATACCGGTTGGGGGGGGCCATGGCGGGAGGGAAAAGGGCACCAGGGGCAGGTCCTGTATGGGCTGACAGGAACAGGAGGGGGAGTGGAGGAGCTTAGCTGGTGCCTAAGGGAAACGGGGGAGGCTGAGAGACAGAGAGAGGAGAGGTTCCAAAGGGAGAGAAGGTGATAGGTGAAGGCTAAATAAAGTGCAAATATCAGATCCTGTTTGCTGTACATTTATCTAAATGAGTTATGCAATCCATGTAACATTTCTTCATGGGACAGAAAATTGCTTCCTTGAGAGTTGTGTATATTCAGCTCTCAATCGATGACGACTGTAACTGCTCGCATCCACCATAGGTAGCCCATGGCATACCATGTCCTCGACTTATTCCTCCCCACGCCACCTCTCTCACCCTGACACTACTGTGCTATACTGTAATTATCCTGTCCACCACTGAAGCAATATCGACAAAGCCCCCTCTGGCTGCAAATTATACCCATGCCCTCCCCTAGTGATCCTCCCTTACCTCTGTAGCCCAACTTGCTCTTAATAAACTGCACAAACCTGCTTTAAGAATCCACGCCACTCTAGTGCCACTTTTTTTCAAATCTGCACTTGGCAACTGTAACCTGAAATGCCTAATACTAGTGGTATTCAATGTCAACATATTGTCTCTTACTTCAATTGATGTATTTGTTTATACCGAACCCTCCCCATCACGTAATTATATGTAACACACGTGTTTTTGTCATGCTTTGTAATGTTATCTAGTGTAGCGACTGTGTAATGTTATGTCTTTTTGGTTTGACTTGGAGCCTTTGAAAAAGAGCTTTTCCGGCTCAAAGGTTATAATCCGAAACTTCAATAAATTGAAAAAAAAAAAATATATATATATATTTTGTCCAGATTGCCATTTCTGTCGTATCGATTAAACTAGCACACCTAATGTTACACCTCCTTGCCAGAGAGAGAGAATTTAATATAGGAAAACATTACTCTCAAGGTGCTAGGATGAAATTTGGTATTGCATTTCCAAATGTCTGCAATTATTTCATCGGGAGTCCCTGATCTCCAGCAGTTGGCCTTCTATTTATGCACTAGTAAGATCCCAAATTCTTACTGATACAGACAATCCTTAAATAAATGCACCGTTGTTTTAAATTATGCAAGGCAACATTGTCTTGAACAAAAGCATTCATGTAGGCCCTTAAATGAGTGGTTATCTTTGACCCGTTTGACCCAAGATAACTTAAGGACATCTCATCCCACATTCTGTATGGGTTTCTTGTATCTAGTAGCAAAGTACCTATTTTTGGAATCATAGCTTGGCCAACTTCTCGGAATTCCACTTAGGCATGTGAGCTGAGTGTCTGCAGTGTTTGATCTATCATCTGTCTATTTCCCATGGTTACCTGCTGTTTGGTTAAATTACAGAGAAACGTAGGCAATGACGGGAGAAAAAGACCACTGGTCCATCTGGCCTGCCTATAAATCCTAACAAACTGGGGACCTATTGTCCATACAGGGTTCTAACCTGCACTATCTACCCTGTGCTCTCCGCCATACGGCTATCGCCCTGAGCAACCACTAAGCCCTTCACTCTGTTCCAGCTGTGTTTGAATCCATTGATAGTTTTGGCTCCCACCACATCAGCTGGAAGATTGTTCCATGGCCCCACCACCCTTTCCATAAAATTAAACTTTTCTCACTTTCCTCATGAATCTTCCCCCAGTTTTGCTACTGGTGCCCCCATGTTTTTATTTTTTTATTTTCTGGCAGGTCCTCTGTCATGCTCTGCCCTGGTCATGGCCCCTAGGCTCCCACCAACCGTCAACTGCCTGTATCTCCTGGTCACCCCCCCAGCTTACCCCTTGGAGGGCGGGGCGCGGCACTGTTCCCAATTCCAGTGTCATGAATCAGTAACTCACTGGGAGTGCTGGCGACGGTGGCTAATTGAAGCCCGGGGAGGGCTTCATGTAGACAGAGGACCCACCTCTCCTTTTTCCTTTTTTCCTCTGGGAAGTGGGGACGTGCAGTGATGCCCAGCGTCTGCCCGACCTCCATTTCGTGTAGTGCTGGTAGCTGCGTGACTCCCGGCCTCCGCCAGGGGTCCATCTCGCGCCGGGCACGTCCCCACTCTCCCCCCGGTGAAGTAGAGCAGTCCATAGGATGCTGTGTCCTTCTCCCCTTGCCGGCCCTCCAGCAACCCGGGTCTGTTCCCAAACACGGGTAACCGGCATCGCAAGCGGAAATCCAACCGCTGTGCCGATGGGCCGGCTGGTGCCCCCATGTTTTTGATCCTTTACTTATGCTAAATAGTTCCTCACAGTTTACCTTATTCATTTCTCTCAGGAATTGGAAAGTCTCTGTCATATCTCCCCTGTCTTGTCTAGCCTCCAGTGAGTACATATTCAGTGCCTTGCGTTGATCCTCATAAGATCTGCCCTGCTGGCCCTGAATCATTTAGGTCACCCTATATTGTACTATCTCAAGCCGTCCTTATCTTTCCTTAGGTGAGGACTCCAGGTGGGGCCTCACCAGTGATTTATAGAGAGGTAGTAATTCCTCCTTCCTTCTGCTGTCAGTATCCCTTCCTATACACCCCAGCATCCCACTTGCCTTCCTGTAGGCCTTGTTGCACTAGTTTGATCTAGGTCGCTTTCCTCAGAGGTTGTGCTCAGCTTTACACACCCCGTCTAGTACGCTGTCCTTGAGTTCTTGTTCCCTCTGTGCATCATTTTGCACTTTTTGGCATTGAATTTCAACTGTCAAACCTCTGACTGCCTCTCTAGCTTTTGCAAGTCTCTCTGCACCTCCATAACTCCCTCCTCACTGTCTACCCTGCCACAAAGCTTCATGTCATCTGCTGTGACGCATCTTGCCATGGATTCCTTCGCCGATGTCGCTAGTGAACATGTTGAAAAGGAGTGGACCCAGGACCGATTCTTGTAGCGCCCCACTGGTGACCTCCCTCTCTTCTGATTTGACTCCATTAACCACAACCCTTTGCTGTCTCCCTTCCAACCAGTTTCTCACCCATCTAACTGTGTCTTTCGCTGTACCCAGATCCTCTAGCTTCTTCAGCAACCTTCTTTGAGGCACCGAGTCAAAAGCCTTGCTGAAATCAAAGTAGAGAAAATCTACAGCATGGCCCTTATCCACTACCCTCGCTACCCGTCAAAGAATACAGTCAGGTTGATCTGACAAGACCTTCCTGCCACAAACCATTGCTGTTTACTATCTTGGAGTCCTTTGCTCTTCAGGTAGTTTACGAGGTCCTCTTTGACTAGTGAGTCCATCAGTTTACCCACAATGGAGATAAGACTGACAGGTCTGAGCTGGCCTGGTGGTGCTGAGGGTTGAGGTGCTGGACGCCACACCTCGCACTACGCTGGCAACCTGGGTTCGGGAATGGATCCGGGCCTCCAGGGGTTGGCAGGGGAGAGGGAGGATCGAGCATCCAACGACTGCTCTCCTCTCCCTGGGGTGGGTAATGGGGCTTGCTTGGCTCTGTAGCAGTGACTGGCAGAGGCCAGCCACACTACAGTAGCATGCAAATTAGGGGAGGAGAGTATGGCAGGCGTCAGCACTACGTGCTCGGACGCCATTGCACCGCTGGCTCTCCACAGATGAGAAAAGAGGAAAAATGCGGAGGGTGATCTTCACGGCTGATGGTCGCGCCGTTGCACCCTCAGAAGTGACCTGAGAGGGGCGTGTACCCAATGTGGCGCGAGAGCGATAATGGCCGGCCCACTGGGGGTACAGGTTTGTGTGGCCCGTGCGCACGACCGGGCCTGGGGGTGCAGGGGCCGGCAGCCAGAGATCGTGGGGGCCGCTCTGCCAGGGGAGTAAAGATAAATAATAAATAAAAAAAAGACTGCCAGGTCTGTAGTTACTCAGTTGCTCCTTGTTCCCTTCCCTTCTTATGGAGCAAGACTACATCTGCTAAATTCAGTGTCCTGATTTTCCATATCACAGATGGACTTTAAAATGGATAATTTGGTGCTATTCAAGTGACTAACACAAGCCCAGAGATCCCTCTCCTTCTGTGGTCCCAAGTGGTTCAACAAACTTCCCAAGGACCTGATCGAGTGTAGTAAGGTTAGCCAGTTCAAATTGAGCCTCTGAGCCCACTTAGCCCAAGAGAATGTCTGTAAATGTTTCCATAAATCCTAACAATATCTAGCCCTTGCCAAAGCAGAGATCCCTGGCTCCTTTCATACCACCCCTTCGGACACCAGTGTAAACTGTTAAAATGATCCCCCCCCTCCCCCAGTCACTGTTGCCCTCGCCTCGCATCTCTCCCCCTCCCTTTGACCTCCCCCACGCCACCCCACCTCCTTCTTGCTATCAGCCTCCCTTGCCACCCTCCCCCACTCCCGTGGTTCACCCCTGGTATTCTCCCCTCCTCCTCCCTCTGTGTTCACCCCTACCATGATTCTCCTCCCCACCACACTCCTTCCCCTGCACCAGGCGCTGACGAAGCCTTCTCTGGCTGCTTCACTAATTCAAGCAAGTTTTGAACTCTAGTCCTCTTGTTGTACTCTGCACTTACCCTGGCATAGCTTTACACTACAACCTGCGTCTGAAATGTAAACGGCTCTCTCTATTTCACACTGAACTCAAATCTCATCATGTTGTGTCCTGAGCTACTAGGCTCGCTAAGTTCCTTTGCAACCAATGTACTCATGTGGACCCTTTTGTAACTTGAAATGTAACTTACTACTGAATCTGTGTAACCTTATGTAGCCTATGTGTTGTTTGATTGTTTTATGTATCTGTATGACCTGGAATCTTTGTAAACGAGTCCCTGGCTCAAAGGTATTAATCCTAGTCTGAAATAAATAAATAAAATATGTTTCTCAGTTTTCTGAGTCCTAGGTGGCAGGATTCAAGAAATGGGGTCAGCCAGTATGTTATCCAGGAGGTTAAAATTCTATCTAAGTTTAGTAGGAGGCTAGACTGAGGAGGACCTGTCTTAGGATCTGTCTTCGTTTTTTGTGTTTTTTGGGGTGGGGGGTGGCCAGCTATATTATTGCAGGTTTTGCTGTAAGACTGGGACTATCTCTGAAAGCATACAGTAGCCCTACATATGAAGATACAGACACACCAGAGATCGAAAAGTTGTTGTACTCAACAAAAACAAGAAGGTAATGTAGTATTTATACGGGAAGTGTACTTTAGCTTGAGACAGGGAGGGTACCTAGAGACTGGCGAGAGGCACATGTGGTGCCAGTCCATAAGGGGGGTCGAGGGAAGTACCAGGTAACTATGGACCCATCAGTTTGACCTCGGTGGTGGGAAAATTAATGGAGAGTATACTAAAGGAACGATTGGGGGTGTACTTGGAGGAGGTGGGAGGTCTGGATAGTCGGCAACATGGGTTTGTGCCAAGTAGATCATGTCAAACCAGTCTTGTGGAGTTCTACGAATGGGTAACATCAAAACTGGACAGGGAAAAGCCTGTGGATGTATTATTCTTGGACTTCAGCAAGGCGTTTGACTCTGTCCCCCACAATGGTCTGGTGGAGAAACTGACAGGGTTGGGAGTAGGCCCTTTGATGGTCAGATGGATTGAAAACTGGCTAGCTGGACGCACCCAGGTAGTGGTCGGTGGGGAGCTCTCGAACCCTAGAGAGGCGGTAGTGGAGTACCGCAGGGCTCGGTCCTGGGTCCCGATCCTGTTTAATGCATACATATCGGACATCAGGGAGGGTATAGGTGTGAAATTAGTCTCTTCGCTGATGACTCCAAGATGGGAGCAGTAGTTGAGGGGAAGAGGAGGTTGGCCTGCAAGGGACCTGGACACCCTGGAAGCTGGGCTCACACATGGAAATTAAATTTCAATATCACCAAGTGCAAGGTGTTACATCTTGGGTGGGAAACCCTAAACACAGGTACGCCTCGGAGGGAGGCACTGAGGCCTCAGCAGGGGAAAAGACCTAGGGGTCATGGTGGATGCATGTATGAATAACTCTGAGCAGTGCAGGAGGCGGCTAGCAAGGCAAACAGGATGTTGGGATGCATCGTAAGGGGATCACCTCTAGGAGCAGGGAAGTGATTCTGCCACTGTACAATGGACTGGTTAGACCACACCTCGAGTACTGTGTACAGTACTGGAGACCACACTTGAAGAGGGACATACAGCTCCTGGAGAGGGTACAGAGGAGGGCATCTAAGATGATACGAGGACTAGGGGATTTGACTTATGAGGACCGACTTGAGGAGCTCTGCCTGTTTTCCTTGGAGGAGAGGAGAGACAGGGGGGACATGATTGAGGTCTTCAAATACCTCAAGGGAATAAATAGGGTAAACATGGAGGGGATCTTTAGAGTAAAGCAGGGAGGTATCACCAGAGGGCATGGTTTGAAGTTGGAAGGTGGAAGGGTGAGGGGGGGAAGAGGAGGAGGTTTTTCACTGAAAGGGTGGTGGACCCTTGGAATGCTCTGCCTGGCGAGCTGGTTCAGAGATCCACAGTGGAGGGCTTCAAGAGAGGGTGGAACAGACACAGAAAGCGAATATATCAGATGATGGCCTGGCCCAGGGGGGTGGGGATGGGTGTTAGGGGTCTCTGGAACACAAGGAGGGGGAAGAGGGTCTCGGTACCCAACTAGGGATCTGAGGTTTGAGCAGACTCGATAGACCGTAAGGCCTAATCTGCTGCCAATTAGTATCCTGTATATTGAATATTTGTGCAAAACTCTGGTATCTGTCAACTTGACAAGAACCACCACCAGAGAACTGGGATCCACTCAAGTGTAAAATGTCACAGCTTCATTCACAATTACCTGATCTAGAAAGCTACTGTGTGTGTGTGTGTGTGTGGGGTAGAGAAACCAGGAAACAGATGGGCTTTCTGTTTGGTCTTACTCCACTTTATCACCAGGTCTGGCCTCGCTGGCTTCTGTAATAGCAAATGGAGGGGCCATCTCCCTGGGTAATTCACCGCTCTATAAATTATGGTTTGCATCTGGCCCCACCTGTATTCACTGATTTTTGTTTTTTTGTAACAGATGAAAGTTTAGAATATTTATTGAAAATAATAAGCAGCAGCTTTGGTGAGATATTTATTTATTTCTGTTTCGGATTTACAGCCTTTGAGCCTAGCCAGCTCTTGTACAAAGGCTCCAAGTCATTAGAACACAGCAGTACAGTACAGAGCGCAAACAACAAGGCAACTTTGGCAAGGAAGGCAGCAATTGTAACAGTGAGTGGTAAAGGCCGTATCAGCAGGATGCCGAAACAACTTACAGTAGAGGTAGACTTGCATAAAAAAGCAGCTACACTGATTTAAAAAAAAAATAATTAATGTCAACATAGGACACTAATTAGAGTGTTGCGAAGGACCCACATTCTTTTTCATTTTCTGCAGGCTGTTTAATAAAAACAGACTTGCTTAGACACATTTTTTTTCTCCTTCAGTGCCACAATCAATAATTTTTTAAATATGATGTCTTCCCAAGTAATCAAGTGACTGAGCTGTTATACTAAACAGACCCGCTACAGAAATCAGTTCATGCAGCCGGCCTATGGCGCTGATCACTGAGGCACTGGACACCTTACCTTATGTCGTGCCGGTGACCCGGGTCTTCGGGGAGCTGGCGTGGGGGAAGGGAGGGAGCAGGATTGAGCAGCTGAAAGGCAGCTCTCCTCTCCCAGGGGAGGTTGCTTGCCCTCCCCCCCCATAGTTTCGCTCCCATCGGGTGGCAGTCCAATGAGAAGCATAGGTGGAGGGGTCAGCAAGCGATTGCCAGGGGTGGGGTGGAAGGGGCTGAACCAGTACCCAGCATGCGTGTGCACCTCTACGCGCATGCATGCGCGTGTCTGCTGGGGTCCCAAGTGGTGAGAAAACTGGGGAGAAACTGCAAAAATTGTAAATAAAAAAAGAAATCAATTCATGCACAGAGGCAGGAGCTGGGTAAAAAATTTTGCATTTTGTTGACCAGGAGTGAGGTGCAGCTTTGCACACACAGGAACTCCAAACAACTCATTTGGGCTGCTTTGTTATATATGGTGATGATGTTCTGTCCTTAACTTTTTTCTTCGCGATGTTTTACCATGTGCCGACTTACTTGTGTGATACTGATTTGCACTATTGCATCCTTGCGTTTTTAATAGTAAACCATCATCCAACATCTCTTTGTCTATGTCATCTACCTGTATTGGAGGCTTGTATATTACTTCTGTGTGAATGGTAACTCCGTTTCTGTATTCGAGGTTGGCCCACAGCACCTCAACACCCCCCCCCCCATCCTCCCTGTACCTTCGTTGCTTTGATGTTTTCCTTTTATTTATTTAAACATTTAGTAACTGGAAAAGGCACACTGAGCCAGAATTCATTTCCAGGTGCGACCTGGGGGAAGGGGGCACAGGCATGTTACAAGCATTTAACAGTCATTTTACATTTGAGATAGAACAAGCAAGGAAGAAAAAAGAAAGAAGTTTTGTACAGAAACTCAACAGGACAGAGTATACAATACAGTTGATTAATACACTACATAGTGGAATACATTTTGTACATACACACAGAAACATGTCATGATGGGATATACAATACAATTAATAATACAATACATAGTGGTAATTACAAATGCAGGTGAGATGTAGTCACGTACACTAGTAGTAAATACATAAGAAAGGCGAGAGCGAAAGCTTTAGTGTAGGGATTGGGTATCAGAGTGGCAGGAGCATGTGAAGGGAGGAAGTGCTTGAAGTTGCTATTTGACAGAGTAAAATGAGGTGGAGTTGGAGCCGGCCCAGTGGCACTGAGGGTTGAGGGGCTGGATGCCATACCTTGCGCTGCGCTGGCGACCTGGGTTCTGGAACGAGCTCAGGTTGTTGGGGGTCAGGCCAGGGTGGGAGGACGAGGAGTGAGATCGAGCCGCCACAAGGCAGCTCTCTCCTCCTGGGAGGGACTGGAGGCTCCATGGCCACTGGCTGCCACCCAATGGAGGATGGATATCGGCACTGACCTGCGGAGCTCTGGCAGTAGCCACGGGAGGGACGGAAATGGCTGAGCCAATGCAACAGGCCATGCGTGCGCCTCCATGACACCAGTATGCTGGGGCCCCGGGAAATGGGAGAAAACGGGGTACAAGAAAAAAACAAAACGCCAGCCTGTCGGTGCAGCGGGTTGGATTTCTGCTTGCGATGCTGGCAACCCGGGTTCAGGAACAGACTCGGGTCACTAGAGGGCCGGCTGGGGGGAGAAGGCTTGAGCGTCCGTTCACTCACCTTCTCCGGAAGGGAGGGTGGGGATGCGGTCCGGCACCTGCTGACTCCCGGTGGAAATCAGGGGTATGGCAAGCGCACTGACTGACTAACTGGGAAGGGGGGGCGTAGCAGACGTTGGTGTGTGCCTAGACGTCATGGCACACCATGCCCCCGGGAGAAAAGAGGAAATGAGACTTGTCCACTCAACCGGAAGATGGCCATCCGGTCCCTCTGCTGTCTCAAAATTCCCTGGTCAGGCCGTAATCCATAGGAAGAGGAGCCTGTAGGAGAAGGCAGATTTGCCCAAAGTGGAGGAAGGTAGGGAGAGAGAGAGAGATGGTCCGGGTATCTCTGGATCTCAGGCCATATGGGGAAGGATTTTTTTTTTTTGTATGTTCTTTTTATCCCCCTGCCAACCTGGTCGCCCACTCCTTCAGGCGGCCAAGTCACACCCTCTGCCGTTCCCCCATTCTGCCATCTGCTGCCCCTGCCGCCTGACTGACCCGACATATCCCTTTTTTGGGGGGCCCCACTGCCCGAGGGGAGGCAACTGGGAGGGGAGATTGAGGCACCCTGCTGTACCCCCTCGCTTCTATGTTGAGTGGCAAGGTGCAACTCGGGGGCTTTCTGGGTTTGCGGACAGGGGAGGTGGGCCGCCGTCAACCAGCTGG
Source organism: Neoceratodus forsteri (assembly GCA_016271365.2). Classification (NCBI taxonomy): domain Eukaryota; kingdom Metazoa; phylum Chordata; order Ceratodontiformes; family Ceratodontidae; genus Neoceratodus; species Neoceratodus forsteri. Next base: position 1,010,963,746 of record CM028134.1, on the reverse strand, counting down.
CACGAGTGGCCATTTTTCCTGTTTTGTTCCCTCCGCCCCTTCAGGATGCACGCCGTGACTTCCCTGTTACTCGCGCATGCGGCGTGTGATCACCCACACTGCAAAGCGCAAGACCGAATCCAGTTATGAGGAGCCACCAAAGGGCGGTGTGTCCACAATCCTCCCCCCGGGAGGATGCTCTTTAGCTATCCCTGCCGGCCTCTGGTCCTGATGTCCCGGGCTCGGGCACAAACCCAGGTCGCCAGTGTGCCAGGTGATCCCCTGTTGCCTGGCGCCACGGGGCAAATGATGGGGAAGGATTTGATGGGGTCTGGCTCTCAGAGAGGTAGGGAGGCAACAGATTGAACCGGTATTTGGCTATAAGGGTAATAGAGTGGATGTATCAGCGATGGGAGAGGGATGTAAGACCGAGGGAGGAGTAAAGGGAATAGTGGTGAGTTCTGAGTGGGGAGTTAGTGGTGAAGCAGCAGAATGCATTTCGAAGGGTTTCCAGTCTGGATAATGATGAGACCAGGGCAGTGCTGTAAGCCACGTCTGCGTAGTCAAAAATGGGCACGATCATCTTGTTTAGGACTTTGCGTCTGGCTGGCAAGGGTAGGGTGTCTCTGTTGCGGTAGAGCATACCGAGCTTTGGGCATAGTTTGGAGGTGATGGCTTCAATTTTGGAAGAGAAAGTCAAATGGGGGTCCAGCCATACGCCTTGGTATTTGTATGTTGTAACTGAGTGAAGGGGTGTCTCATCCAGTGAGGTGATAGCAGGGGGAGGTAGGACTCTGGCCAGTTTTTACGCAGTCCCGAACATCATTGATACTGTTTTTGAGGTGTTTATTTTAAGTTGATTGGTTTGGAACCAGATCTTCATATTGCGGAAGTCCTTTTAAAGGTTAGATTGGACATTGTTTAAGACAGGCCCTGAGGAGAAGAGTATAGTGTCATCCACATACATGTGTATCCAGGAACTGGAGCATAATGAGGGGAGTTCATTAATAAATATCGAGAAAAAGATAGGGCCGAGGATAGATCCTTTGGGTACACCAGCTAGAATGGGGAGAGGGGAAGAGGAGGAGTTTCCTACTTTAACAGATTGAAGCCTATTGCTAAAGTAAGAGTTGAACCACTGGACTGTGGGTGCTAAGCCTGCTGCCCTGAGTTTGATAAGGAGGTGGGGGTTGGAGACTGAATCGAAGGCCTTAGCCAGCTCTACGAAAACTGCTGCTGTTAGATGTCCTTGGTCAGAGGCAGAATGAATGTGTTCAGTGACTCGCACGTTTGCAACAGGTAAGAGATTGTGGAGTGGTGGTTTCTGATGTCTGATTGGTAGGGGGAAAGGAATTTGGTTGACGTAAGGAACTCCGATAGTCTGGTCAGAACAAGAGTTTCCTGAATTTAGGCAAAGGCTGGTAGGAGGGAGATTGGCCTGTAGTTTCCATGCACTGAGGGGTCACCACCTTTGTGTATGGGGATTACACTTGCCAATTTCCAGGCTTGTGGGAGAATACCAGAGGAGAAGGACATATTTAGAAGGCGGGTAAGAGGTGACACTATTTCTGGGGCAGATAAGAGTAGCAGTTTAGGGTGAATCCCATCAGGACTGGACTTGGTGATGTTTAGGGAACAGAAGGCATCCAGGACTTCCTGTGGGAGATGGGTGAAAAGAGGAGTATTACTACATAAATTGAGAGGGTGTTTGCGGGGAGGGATGGGGGTTGGTCAGGCAGGTCACAGTAGGTGAAGAATTTGTTTAATGTCAGCAATGCTGATTGTGTCAGGGATAATTTGGCCTTCTTGCTTTAGGGAAGGTGTGTTGGATTGAGTGGGGGGGATCCAGCAAGGAGTGAAGGAGTGTACCATCTTCCAGAAGGGGGAATGGTGTGCGCTTTGTAGATGAGACCTAAAGTAATCAGCTTTTGCTCATCCTATAGCTTTGGTGCAGACATTCGTGAGGGAGTTATAGACTTGCGTGGCTGGTGGGATCTGGAGGGATTTGAAATGAGACCAGACCTTGTCTCGTGCTTTGCACTGGGCAGTAAGTGGGGCGGAGACCCACAGATGGTGGTGCATCTTTACCCTGGATTTAGTTTTGGGGGCATGGTGGTCCCACACCTTGGAGAAGACGTGAAGGAATCGAGAGAGTGCTGTGTCAATGTATGCAGCCGAATAGACCTGTTGCCACTCAGTGTTTCTTAGGTTGCGCAGGAGGGCGGAGCCTTTAACATAAAGCATCACTCCTCAACCTTTCCTTTCTGCCCTGCCCCTTCTAAACAGGGCTCGAAATAACCGGCTGTCCACCTGTCCCAGACAGCCGGTTTTCAAGTGGGACAGCTGATTTTTTCAGTTCGCCTGTACGTTGGACAGGCACCTTAAATTCTGCTTGCTGCCATCCATTTGTGGCACTAGGACCTAGCAGAATCCATGCTGAGTCCTGTCCTGACACTGGGATCCCTCCTGACGTCCTACGTGCCCCCGCCCTGCAGGAAAGTGTAGTGCCACCCACCTACTCCTCCCGCTAGCTCCGCTCGCCCTGCCGTTGTTGTTGTGGGTCTGGTCAGGAGACTGCTGCTACTGGATGTCACCTGACCTTCACCGAAGAGACAGTGATCCTGCTCGGGAAGAGCCGTGCGAGCAGCCGAGTTAAATTCTGCAATCGCGCATGCTCTAATCGCCACTGAGCATGCGAGGTTGCTGTGCCCGAACTCGCACTAAACATTTTCTGTCTGGTGCTTGAATGGTGAGGAGTGATTGCAGAGCGAGTTCTACAGAACATGAGGCAGCTTGTTTAAATACACATTCACAACAGCCCTTTTCAGGGCTCATTCGTATTTTGTGCTGATACAAAAAAAAGAAGTAAATGTAATTTTGACTGTGTTCATATTTGGCAGGCCTGGATCTGCTGTCTGTAGTCAGAGGGTGAACAGAGCTAAGTGGTGGTGGAGGAAAGAGGAGTGGGACAGGAGAATATCTTAAAGCAAGGGGAGGGAAGGAACAAAGGAGGCACTAAAACAAACAAGGGATTCTGGACTGGACTGGACAGATGGAACTTTGAAAAAAAAAATATTATTAAAAGAGAAGGACTTAAGGAGCTGTTGTGTTACTATCCCACTCACATCCTTCAGTGACTGAGACAGTAGTGTGTGTGTGTGTGTGTGTGTGTGTGGTCTTGTGTGGAGCCGAGTTCTCTCCCAAACAGTCCTCTTTATGTGTAGCCAGGAAGGGGAGAGGCAGGGAACTATTTGATAAAAAAAATTAATAAAAACTAACAAAGCAGGCAGGCACTGTAGTCTGTGAAGGAGAGACTAAATAAATCTAAGCTGCAGCAGCTCTAGTCTCCTACTCTCCTGCTCTGTTCGTTTATTCTGCAGTACCTACCTAACCTACCAGATTGAGATCACTGATCAGATCGCCACCATATACAGTTAGGCTGAAACTACCTCAGTCTTTAAGTAGCTTGCTTGCATTATAATATCTTAAAGCAAGGGGAGGGAAGGAACAAAAGAGGCACTAAAAAAAACAAGGGATTCTGGACTGGATAGGACAGATGGAACTTTGAAAAAAAAATTTATTATTAAAAGAGATAGACTTGAGGGGCTGTTGTATTACCATATCCCACTCACATCCTTCATTGACTGAGTAGTGTGTGTGTGTGGTCTTGTGCGGAGCTGAGTTCTCTCCCAAACAGTCCTCTTTATGTGTAGCCAGGGGGGAGAGGCAGGAACTATCTGTTTAAAAACAATTTAAAACTAACAAAGCAGGCAGGCACTGTCAAGGAGAGAGGAGGGGAGGCTGAAGAAATCTAAGCTGCAGCAGCTCTAGCCTCCCACTCTCCTGCTCTGTTCATTTCTTCTGCATCCCAGTATTAACCTACCTAACCTAACCAGCTCGAGATCACTGAAACTGCCTTAGTCTTTAAGTAGCTGGCTGCTCAGCTTATAGCCTTCCAGGTGGCTGCAGCTTGAAAGATACTGTGCAGTACCTACATCCTACCTACCTGCTAGCCCCTCTGCCCCTGCCAGCCTATTAAAACAAACAGCTGCTGCCTCCTGCTGTACTTTCACTGAGTATTACTCTGCTCTGCCAGTGGAGGGGAAAGGAGGGGGTGGTGGTCCGTATAAAAGGAAAGGCGGGTGAATTAGAGAAGGCAGGCACTCTCAAACTCTATACACTGTTGTGTGGCTTGGATAACTAACTAAACCAAAACCAACACAAAAGAGAAGGGAGATTCTTGAGAAGAAATGTTTGCCCCGGCAGCTTGAGAGCTAATTAAATTTGTTCTACTTTAGACTACTCTCTTTCTCTCTCTCTCTCTTTGGATAAAAAAGAAAAGTAAACCAAACCTTCACTGTCACATCGAGAGATTATCTGATCATAATCACTGTAGTGTGTGTGTCTACTGCTCTACTTAAACATTGTCATTAGCACTACTACACTAACCCCCATTCCCCCCTAGCTAAGCAGAAACCAATAGGGGAAAATGTCTTTGCTAAAGTTGGGATTTAAAAAAATTATGTCTAGTGCAAATGCAAAGCCTACAGCTTCAAGCCAAGGGGGAGGAGGAGAAAGCTTGGATTCCTCTGTGTGTACTCCACCTGCTACTCCATTAGTAACAGAGTCAGTAACAGCAACTCACCCCGGCACCGTTGTGGCCACAGATGTGCCAACTAGTAGTGCCACTGCCACTGCTAGTGTTGATACACCAGCAGCAACTCCAGCTACTCAAATAAAGGAAACTGGGACAAAAGGAAAAAGAGGCTTCCAGGAGAGCTGGAAGAAAAATAGGGAGTGGTTACTATATGAGCCTGATGTGGGCATGACCTGCTCATATTGCAAAAAATACTTGAAAGAGACAAACACTTTCATTACTGGCTGTAACAGCATGAGACTTGAAAATGTACGCTCTCATGAACTCTCCAAACCTCATAAATTAGCTAATGAAAAAATACTGTATCTAACACAGACTCTTCCAAGTTAGCAATAGAACGAGGAATAATACAAATGGGAAAAAAAATGAGGCAACACAAGTTGAACATTTGTTTAGAACAACTCTTTATTTGATTAATTCAGAAAGCCCATTCACAGATTTCCCTGGCGTATTAGAATTACAACATGTAAATGGTGCAAATGTCGGAGTCAGTTATAGAAGTGACAAACAGGCAGCAACGTTCACACATTTTATTTCGGAATCAGTTAAGGATAAAAGATGCAAAATTGGTTAATAGTAACACTTTTATCTCTGTCCTATGTGACTCAAGCACTGATGCATCAGTAATAGAAGAGGAGGCAATCTATATTAGAACAATGGAAAATTTCTGTCCAGTATACAAATTTGTTTTTGTCAGTGTCAGTGGCTCAGTAGGTAGCACACTCGCCTCTGAGGCCGGGAGATCAGAGGGCTGTGGGTTCAGTTCCCACATCTGGCACTTGGGTTAATATCCCAGTACTGATACTGTAGTGCAGCATGAGAGGGGTGCTGCACTTCTGAGGTGCCGTCTTTCGGATGAGACGTTAAACCGAGGTCCCATCTGCCTGGATTGGTGGTAGTTCAGGTGGATGTTAAAGATCCCATGGCACTTATCGAAAAGAGTAGGGAACTTCCCGGTGTCTGGCCAAATTTCCTCATTCGCTAAAAATACCACCAACAGCTTAATCTGGTTCAAGGTCAGTTGGCATTCATCTGTATCCCTTCCCGGTCGTGCCTGAAAATAGGCAGGATTTGTCTAGTGCACTTACCCGTCAACAAAAGCTAAATAAAAATAAAAATAAGTTTCCTTCAGCCAGTCTCTATTCCAAATGGTGAAAGCATTTATAACTCAATAGGTGATGCCTTAGAATTCACCTTGGACTGTAAAGACTGGAAAGAAAAATTGTTGCTTTTGGATCTGATGGGGCACCCGTCATGTTGGGTAAAGTGACTGGGGTGTTTGGCAGGATTTTGAAAGGCATTACCACCTCATTTGTTAGGGATTCAGTGCAGTGCCCACAAGTTGGAGCTTGCTATAAAGCAATCAGCAACATCTATTCCATACATGAAAACAACAGATGAAGTCTTAATGGGTATCTATAAAATATACCATAAGTCTCCCAAAAACTGGGCCGGTCTCAGAGTTAGCCAGTAATATGAGCTATACCATTCACAAACCAGTTAACGTGCCAGGGACCCGGTGGGTTGTGCACACAGAGAGGGCTCTGTCTGTTATTCTGTCCAGCTACGAGGCCTTAGTTGTACATTTACAGCACATTGCTTCCACACCAGGGCAAACAAAAGATCAGGCCAGTGGGTTGTTCAAAACAATTAAGTACTGTGAGATTTGTCCTCTTTACTCAGTTTCTGGCTGAATACCTTTCTGTCATGATGGCCTTCAGTCTAACTCTACAGAGAGACAGCTCAATAGTAGAAACAATAGTCAGTAAGGCTGAAAGCACAGTGCTCTGGCTAGAGGACTACCCTGTGCAGGATAAACTTGACAAAGTCTGTAACGAATTGCTCTTGCTCCCTGATTCTGACACAGCTGACAGTGACACTAGCACAAGTCGACTGACAGGCTCAGCCAGTACTCAGGTTCAGTACCGTGGATCCGATATCTTCCTTAACTTAGAAAGGGGATATTCTATAGATAGAACCAAACAGGCAGTGTTACGTGATGTTACATGCCTTCTTTCATCAACAATTGAAAGTATTAACTCACGATTTTCCAATTTTAAAACAAAGTCCTACGGTCATTCAGGATATTTAACCCATTACAGTTACCAGGTAGTGACCAGTTAGCCCTTTATGGCAATGAGGAAGTCAGAACCCTCACAGAGCACTTCAGTGACATACTCAAGAAACACAATCATAATGTAAACTTGATTGAAGCGCAATGGTTAGAGCTTAAACCACTTATGAAAAAATCACTGAATGAGCTGTCTCCGAAATTTCACTATTTGGATTTCTGGCAAAAAATTCTCCATAACAATGCACATGAACAGTGATTCCCTGATATTCTGGTCTTAGTCACTGTAGCTCTACTGATCCCAACCCAAACTGCAGTGGTTGAGAGAGGATTCAGCTTGATGGGCAGAGTGAAGTCTGACTAGCGGTCCTGTCTGTCTCCTATGACTACATCAGAACTAATGTGTGTCAAGCTGTCAGATGCTAGCATTGCTACATTTGACCTGCAGGATGCCATAACACTATGGTTCAAATCTGGAAAACAAAAGAGAAGACCTCATGTGAGACCATATGGCTGCAGAGATTCAAGTTCTGATTCAGAAATAGACTAGCCTAGACTCAATCAGTGTTTTACCTTGAAAAATAACCCCCCAAAAGCAACAGTCTTCTCTTTTTCCACTTTACAGTCCATTTTATGTTTTAAGTTTAAAATTCACCTCACAAAAATGTGGACAGGTAAAACTTTGTCCGGACAGGCAAAATTTACATTCCACCTGTCCCTCGGACAGGCATCTTAAAAAAATTATTTCTAGCCCTGCTTCTAAACGTGTAGCCAACCAGGTATGACCATTTCTCAGTCATGGTGGTCAGTGCACCATGTTTCAGTGATGGCCACAATATACAGACCTGCCTCAGTCATGGTGGCCTCCAGCTCTGGTATCTTATTTGCCAGACTTCTAGCACTGGCACACATGGTTGTCCAGATTTTGTTAGTCGTACTCTTGTCCCTTCTCATGTTGTCTACTTTTCCCCCTTCTTCTCCCTTACATACTGCCTGCTCCTCTTCCTGCCTTCCTCCCTCCCTTGCTGATCCCTTGTGCCCTTGGTTGTCCTTCATTTTAGTGGGAATCCCTTCCTACAGAAATTCTCTACCCCCATCACAGCCGGGGGGGCAGTTTCTGCCACCCCTTTGCCTTCCATCACCCCCCCCCCGGCTAGTTTAAATGCCCATTGAAGTAACACTTAAACCATCTACTGAGGAGTGCCACTCCCTTCCCTGATGGATGCAGGCCATCCCCCAGTACAAACTCTGTTCCCTCCAGGTAGAGCTCCAGTCCCCAATGTAGCCATACCCCTCCCCTCTGCATTATTCCTTCAACCGTGAATTGAAGGCCATAGTACAGAGCTCCCTCTCCTTCCCCCTGTTGTAGACAGGCAGCACTTCCGTAAAGGCTACAGTGCGTGCTGCCTGCCTAAGACCCTTCCCTAGCTGCTAAAACTGCTCTTGCACTGGCCCGTGCCTTCCAGAGCTGGGTCATTCATCCCCAGGTGGACAATGACATCCAGCCCCCCCTTCCTTCCTGTAGCCCTTACGATCCACTGGATTTGCTTTCCATCCCTCCGAGCCAATGCGCCAGGTAGTCACTTAACCTCCCTCTCTGCCCCTTTCCTTCCCCCAACTCTATCCCCCTGACTATAAAGTCCCCACTGGAATTTGCTTCCTCCTTCACTGGGGGTCTTCTTCCCCCCTCCTGGGGGTTCCAGTTGGGCTTTCCCCCACATCCTCTCCATCCACCACCTTGGGTGCCCTTCATGGTAGTCCCGCTCCGCCAGAATGGCATAGGAGTTTCTTAGTAGCATTGGATGAGGAGTGAGCCTGTTACCCGCTCTCCCCCCAGCCTTCCTGATCCTACCACCCCTGCCCTCCTTGAGCCCACTTTAGTCCAGTTGCTTCTTCCTTTGGGCAACTTTTGAGGTAGCGGTGTCTGGTTAGGTGGTCTTTGGGCAGGAGAGGTAGTCCCTCAACTCCTTGCCAACAGGATTTTGAGTTCAACATTCTTATGACTCTCTGCCAGCACTGCTTGGAGCCTTGAGACCTGTTCCCTCCACCCAGAGAGGTGCACACAAATAGGGCAGCACCACAGCCTCCAGAAGGAGAATTGGTCACTTTATTGGGGGGGGAGGTAATATGTTGTTCTTTCAGGAGCCTTAGATGCTGCGCTTCTTTTTGTGCATTGATCTGTTGCTGTCATACTACTTTTTATTTTTGGGGGGCAGTTTTCAGGATGTCATCTTGATTTGGTCCATCAACACAGTTATGTATGGCCTAAGGACAACTTTGGAAGGCATGTCTGATTTCGTCACAGAGGTTGCAGCGCAAGTCATTCAGGCAGTAGTTGCTTACATGACCATATTCCATACAGAGGTTGAATCTGATTTTATTGCAGGCATTTGATAAGTCGGAAGGCGAGCTGCACATGTCCTTGGCTGACCTTGGTAGAAGCAGTGGCCCTTTCTCTCCTGATACATATAGGTAGTTAGGTAGATGTTAACTTGTAACCCCCTCTCCATGACCTTCAGTTTTACTATAAATATCCACACCCCACCCCACCCCATCCTAATTTATTCTGAGTTCATGATTGGATCCGGCTTTCCCAGTACTTCACATTTTTTGTGAGAGCTGGTACTGTATATCAAAGACATTCGTGTTTTCACTGTTAAACAGGATTGTAACTGTTCTAACGGCTGGTCTTGTCAGTAAAATCACACAAAATGGTGTTCATAATTCATTGTACAGTATTTAAGTTTGTCGTATTTTGCCCTGAATCTTTCAAGAGCCATTGCTGTTTTAAAACTTATATCGTGGGTGCTTACCTACCCCCTGGGTATAAATTAAGGCATAAATGTCCCTCGAATAAAAATCCAGAGTCCTTTGTTAAAGTTTGCCCCACATAAATCCTGTCTGGGTGGTGTCTAAGCCTCCTCTCTACAAGAGCTGGCTGGAATACATGTTGTCTCTGTATTGGGACATGTGCAGCTGCTGTAAGGCTGGCCATTCTTGTAAACGGTGAGCGATTTTGTGGCCTACTATTATCTTCCTGTTCTGTACTTGGTGACTTGCTTTTCTGTAAGGTCAAACCTCGAGAGGAAGCTTCTTCATTGTTTACTGTTTCAGTACCAGTGTCTGACACATATTCCCCTGGCCAGATGGAAGGCTTCTCAATATGCATTGTTGAGGTCGGGGATTCTTGTCACTGGGTCTTATTACTGGCAGTTTGTTCTCAGATATTTTCGGGCCTTTCTTGTTCCTGGTTATTCAGGCTTTCCTGTGTGATTGTTTCTGTTCTGTAGGGCTAGCTTTGTGCTTGCTCAAACTGCTTTTCTGAAAGGACCATGTCTGTATTGTTAGACTGATTTATTTCACTGATACCCATTTCTTCCATGCTCATTTGATATCTCCTGAAGTTTGCTGTGCTGTTGGAACAACACCCCCCCGAGCCTACTACCACATGCAAAACTGTTGCAGCAGCTGGTAGAACTATGCACTGTCTGGGTATCTCAGTGGTAACCCCTGCCCCCTTCTCTTGCCTTACCTCTGTGTTGGGGGCATTGTGGAGAAACTCTGGGTCTGGCTGCCACTGTCTATCAGGAGTCTGCCACTACTTTGCCTTCAGCAGTACTTTCTCAGGGGTCCAGTCTGTATCTTCCCTCATGTCAGCCCGCAGGATTGGGTCTGAGCACCGACCATGCCTCAGTCCCAGTTACAGTCAGGCTGCTCATTTCTGTGCTCCTGTGCCTGGAAGTCATCAGCAGTCGGGGTTGTTGTACTTTTCAGAAGTAATTCATCCATCCATATCTGCTGGTTTTCACATGGCTGTATCTGTCTGCAGAGGAAAATTGGTGTCACTTACTGTTGGAGTGACAGCTTCACTTCTGCTGTCAGTTGGTGCCTTTAAAGTGCCAGCACCTCCTGACGCAGCTGATTTACTGGTCAGAGATCTGTCAGGCAGGGCTAGAAACAATTTTCTTTTTCTTTCTATTTTTCCAGCCTCCTCCTTCCAGCTCCTGATATCCTGAGGGGCACCTAGGAGTCATCCCTCTGCAAGCCCCCTTACCTGGTCTGCCCCTGTCACCCATGGAGCCTCGGTTTACCCCAGGCGGAGGCGAGTGGGGACCCAAACACCCTGACACCTTCTGGTTTCGTCGGTCGAGGTCCATCACCGGCGTCGTCCGTCACCCAACCCGGGCTTCTATGCTTCTGCGCTATGTTTCCAGCCTGGGCCAGAGGCCAGCTGCCGAGCAGGAGCTCCTCCCTCCCAGGAGAGAGAGCTGTCCTTCGGATGCTCAATCCTCTTCCTCCCTGCCGTCCCTAGTGGCCCGGGCTTGTTCCCCAACTCGGATTGCTGCGTGACGCGAGGTGTGGCATCCAGCGCCTCAACCCTCAGTGTTCTGTCGATGGCTGTCCAAGGGGCAGGTGGAATATTCATTTTGACTGTCCCACAAAATTTGTACCTGTCCTGTTAATTTTTGTTTGTTAAGTTTACATTTCTGTTTACAAATATGAGATAATGGTAACTAGTGTGCCCCCTGGCTGGTGCAGTGCCCTAAAAAGGGCTTAATTACTAATGGTGCCTATTGCAAGCTGCCTTAAAAAGAGCTACTAAATATTACCCACTGGCTGCTGCGTGGCTCTGAAAAGGACTTGGCAAGTGTGCTCTCAGTTCATGGCCCTGACAGGAGCCAAGGGGCCTTCATCTGCTCCTGTATATAACACCAACACTAAATGTCTCTCCCTACTTAGTAACTCAGACAAGGGCTTTTAATCAGTCTCCTCATCTCCTGTCTGTGAAGCCCTTCCTGCCCTGGCAGGGTATTTTAAGTGTTTGTCTCAGCCCTTTATGTTCTTCAAATCTCTAAATACCGAGTCTCCCCCCTTTCTGCTGTGAAGGTCTCTCCTGAAAAGGATGTTCAAATATGGTTTTCTAGCCCTTGCAAAGGCTTTTAATTGCCCTGACCCAGGCTCCCCTTAGTTAGTAGACAGCCCTGAAAAGGGTTTTTAATTTGCTTCCCCCAAAACACTGCTGCCTGTGAGCAAAAGCTAGTTCTGGGCTTGTACTGCAGGTGCAGCACACAGAGAAATGAGGTGTGCTGTGCAGAAAGCAAAAGGACTGCAGGATGACATGGAACATGTGTACAGTCTAGTCCTACTGCGGTACTGCTTTCATTTCTGCTACTGGACATAACTGCCAACCAGACAGTAGAGCCTATGACTGGACGATGAGTTGAATGCACTTCTCTCAACATGTGGCAACAGGATGTCGAGACGTCCATAGCCCAGCCTTACAGGTGGCAACATGTCTTGGGTCCTAGTACCTGCTGATGCTTTTCCACTTGGTGCCTGTCCCAGGGACAGGCAAAGAAATGAAACCCACTGTCCCTGGAGAAAATTGGGTGTCTGGGACAGTCAGAGAGGTGGTTATTTTGACCCCTGGTCAGGCTGCTGGTCAAAGAAGGAGCAACCACAGGTTCTGTCCCTGCAGTTTGGCTACCAATTCTGTTTTGTGCAGAAAGGACTGCTCCCCATCTGTCATCAGTTGTTGCAGTTTTTTTCTTTGCCAGTGCTTTTCTCAGATTGCCTTCTTCCTCCTCTAGTGTGCTTTCTCAATGCTGTAGGTCCTCTCTCACGATCTCCTCCACCTCCATCTTTTCATCCAACAATATTTCAGGTTCAGGTATGGCTCATACAGATTGTTCACCTCCTTGTTAAAAGCATCATGGACAGAGACTAGAGTTCCCTGCTGCTGGGGGCACTAGAGAGCACACCTACAAAGTGGAAGCATATTTCCACTGCTCCTTACAAACAGCAAACGTAAGCCTTAAAACAACTGTTTAAAGTTTAAAATCCGATCTGATTTTGACATTATTAGCCTGAGTATTACCTGAGGAGTATAGAGCAGAAATTTCAAGTGATGGGACGTACAAATAAAGGGGTACCAGGTGGATCGAAAGTATCACCATCGACGGAGCAACAGGCCCCAACAACAGCGACCATGAGTACAGCTCCTTATCCACCTTGGAAAGCGCTGCAACTGTCGATGCAGGCCATCGACGCAAAAGTTCAAACTATCCTGCAGCGCATTTGGGAACAAGATGTAAAGATTGAGGTGGCAACTAAAACGGCCACATCAGCGGAGAGTCAAGCAAATAAAGCTCTCTCTGTAACAAAACTAGCGCAGGAAAACTCACAACTCAGGTACCGTCTGGAAGCACTAGAAAATGCTCAACGTGCCTCCAATCTTCAGATTGTGGGGATACCGGAGAACAAAGATGACCCTGACCCGTTCACTTTTGTAAAAGCTTGGCTGGCCAGTGTTTTGCATTTGGAACAAGAATGGGAACAGCACTTACTTCGGGCCTACAGAATCTTCCCCGCGATCAGCAAGTGCACAGAACTTACCTCGGACCATACTCCTGGTTACAGATGGGGTGTTGACCAGAAATAGTTTTCTGCAGGCAGCTCGAACGGCAGAGTGCTTGAACTGTGATGGCCAAACTGTGCATGTCTTCCCTGATTTATCGTATGCCACCAGAGCCAGATGCAAACAGTTTGATGGGGTCCATGCAAAGTTGAGAGGTCTGGGGGTTGTGCACTCCCTGTTGATGCCGGTGCGGCTAAGAATCTTTTATGGCGGTCGCACTTTTCAATTCACAGACCCGATGGAGGCAGAGAAGAGGACGGAGCTCATACAGCAGGTGTTTGAGGCAGCTCAAGGACCCAGAACAGAAGACCATAGCTCCGATGAATCAGAGGTGACAACCTGAAGGACACTAGAGAGATAATTGTCTGATAAAAGAGACGCTTTCTAGATTCCAATAAATGACAATGGTACAAGTTAATTTGGCTAAAGAAACATAAATAGTTAACTGTTTTCTAGCTGTTTTGAGAGTTTGTGGCAAATGCTATAACATGTTTGGGTTTCAAGTATTCTAGGGAAGGGGGTCATATCAACATTTTTTACTGAGGTAAACACATGACGGAATGTTTTATAATTTTAAACTGACCGCCTAAGTTCTGTAGGGTGCAGCCATTCGTACTGTATTAGTTACTTTATAACATCTGTATGGACTTCCCCCATATGCTTAACTGTTACTTGCCTAGATTATTTAAACTTTGTCCATTTGATGGATCCTAAATACTGTATTGATGTCTGGCAAAAGGATGATGCTTTGTATTGTATTTACTAAATGCAATAAAAATAAAGTTAAAAAAAAAGTTCCCTGCTGCTGTCTCGATTCATCTCCTCCACTGCCACCTCTGCCACCCAAGTCCACCATTTTGGTAGGCAGGAGTTCCCCCAATGGAGAGTAGGGATGTTTTAATTGATAAAAATGTGTGCATCAGCAAGTGAGTAAAGAGAAACAACTATTGACTATACAGTATAGTGAACGGAAAATATACAGTATAAAGGGGACACAAACTTTTATTGCCCTTATTTGACTCCTCACAAACAATTCTCATGTGACTTTCCTCACGGGGGAAGCCAATTAACCTTTCTCCAGTACAAGTTAAATTGGGTAACTGGTAGAATCATATTCTCCGTCTGGTAAACCAACCCAAGTTCCCTCTGAACCAACTGTATTAAAAGAGGTAATGGAATGGTCTTCTGTTGGGAGAGAGATGAACACCTAGCGTACCAGACGCACCACTTCCAACAAGCCATTATCAGACACAAAGTAACTCCAACCAGCCCACACCTTTTAGAATGAACAATATAATAAATTCTGGTAAGAAAAATATTGGCTAGGTCAGGAGAGGTCCATTGCCTATACAGAGCATTTCAAATGTCCCGGGTATATGGGCAGGTGAAAAATAAGTGAGGTATAGTTTCAACAGTCTGTCTGCAGGTGTCTCAGAGGCAGAATCTTTCATTCTCACTTTCGTGTTTGTGATTGCCTGTCACCTGTAACTTACCATGAGTACAAAGCCAAAATTGTTAATCTTGTTTGGTATCCTAGGGTCCCACAGTTGTCTTGTTATTGTAAAGGGTGAAACCCTTTCAACCAAATTATAAACAGGTTCCAAAAAGGAAGTTGTTAGTACATATTCATAAAGAGCTTTTTAGGAACTAGCGGGTACCTGGTCAGAAGTCACCTTGACATACTTTGAGTAGGCAGGAGCTTTAAGAAAATTTCAATAAACAAAGGATAAAAAAGAGGGGGATTTGGCTTGCCTACTCTGCCATCTTTTATTGTCCTGTGAGTGTGTGCCCTCTTAATGGGGTTTAGTCAACCTTCCAAAGAAGTTGAGAAAAAAACACTAAAAGCTAAATATGTACTCACTAGAGGAAAGGGGGGATGTGATAGAAACATTCCGATACCTAACAGGTATTAATAAGGTACAGGAAGGGAGCTTTTTCCATAGAAAAAGAAGCTCGAGGGCAAGGGGTCATGCTATGAAGTTGGAAGGGGAGGCTCAGAGGAAATACTTCTTCATGGAGAGGGTGGTGGACGCCTAGAACGGACGTCCAGTGTAGGTAGTGGGTGCCAAAATGGAGACAGGATTCATGCATGCAATGGAACAGATACAAGGGGACCTTGGTAGTAAGGCAAGGGGAGGAGACAACCGGAGATCGAGTAGGGTCTGCAGTGGCACAGTAGGCAGGGAAAACGGGGCAGACTAGGTTGACCAAGAGGTCCTTTTCTGCCAACAGCTTCTGTTTCTGTGTTTCTAACCTCAGCAATACTTGGGTATTCATAACTTATGCAGTGACCCTTTAAGACAGAACTGCCCAGAGAGAATGGAACACATGCAAATGATGGAACCTTTTGCATGTGACAACTTTTCAAATGCTGCCTTGAACTAACTGCCTTAGATCTAAACCCCTCAGATTTCACTCTCCGCCTGTCAAGTCTAGACGCTCTGAGTTCCTCTCCTCAACTTCCACTTGTGACGTAAATAACTTATAAAAAACACATGTAAGTATCTTTTTCCTTTCATTTGCTGCCTTTTACTGATTGTATTTCTAGTTAAACCATAGTTTTAGTGTTAAATTGTAGTTTTAGTGTTAAATTGTTGTTTTTCTCGGTTTCTCACGGTTTGGTATAACCTGTGGGGAACCAAGTTATTTTAGCTTATTTTGGAGTATTCTGACTAAAAAACTCTATTAGTTTAGTTTATTTTTGTTTAAAAACCTTTATTTTAGTAACCGTTTTATTGGTTACTGAACCAATAATCTCAGTTCATTTTTTTTGCAGTTCCCAGTCCCGATCGGTTCCTTTTTCGATTCCGGAACCAACCGCAACTGCTAAATAATACTTAAATTATAAAACTATTTAGTGGTTTTATTTATTTATTTTTATTTAGTATGCTTTTTCCATGCTCCGGAGTCATAAGATTTCAGCCCTTGGTCACAACACCCCAGCACCTCCACCTTCGGCAATTACCACGCTCTCCACAGTCACCCCTGGCTTGCCCCACAGAGGGTGGAGTTGCAGCACTGTTCCCCTTACCAGTGCCGCACTACTGGTATCTAGTCGGGAGAGCCAGTACCGGAGGCTAATCGAGGCCCAAGGGAAGGGCTCTATGGAGACGACCTGGCACAGCATTTTTTCCCCTGTAGGCAGGGGTGAGACGTGCAATGCTGACCAGCATCTACCCACCCTGATGTCGTGGCAGCGCCCGGGTGGCAGCGGAGAACCAGGCCTCCGCTGGGTGCCGCTGCTGCATTGGACACTCAACCCCTTGAGAAGGGAGAGCAGTCCAAGGGACGCCGATCCTTCTACCCCCGGCTGGCCCTCCGACGACCCGGGTCCATTCCTAAACACGGGTCGCCAGCATCGCAAGCGAAAATCCAACCGCTGCACCAACGGGCTGGCCTCATTTATTTATTTTTTATCTGTTTCCTGATAAAATGTCTGAAAAGCCTGAAAAGAAAACTGATGAACCTGATTTTAAAAACTGTACGGAATGTGGGGAAATATTTGCCGAGGCAGATAAGAACAGTTTGTGTGTTACCTGCCTTGGCAGTGACCAATTAAAGGAAGATTGTGAAATTTGTAAAACGTTCCCAGAAAAAAAATGTGAAGAAATGCCTGGAACGGCTAAAGAAAAAAATTCTTCTACCCAAGGGTCCCTCAAGCTCTAACCAGCTGACACCCTTTACTGCTGTGGGTGAAACCACTGCAGTTTTATACTCAACCCCTAATAAAGATGATAAAGTGACTGCTAAGAGGCCTGCTGAACTGGCTTACTCCCCGGTTCCCTCAAAAAAATCTAAAAAATTGAAACACACAGAACTCCCTACTGGAAAGGGGACTTCTGTGGGTGCTCTGGCTCTCTCCTCTCTCCAGGAGATACAGTAGCACAAGCTTTAAAGTGGTACAAGCCTTGCAGGGACTTTTTTCTCCTGGCCAGCAGCCATCTGGTCAGACCCCAGCCGGACAGACTGACCCTTCGGCCAAATCCTCATTTTTTGAAGAAGAGGAATATGGGCAGTGTGAAGAGAAGGGGGAACCCATTGAGCCTGAGGTCTCCCCAGCGCAGGACTTTGACTCTCTTCCAAGAGCTACTGAGGATTATTCCTCACATTTCACTTTTGTGAGAAGGATGGCTGATACCCTGGACATCACCAGAAGTAAGGAAATAGAGGACGAGGAGGAGGAGGTTGACTACCTCGAGATGGTGAGGCTAACCCCCACCAATAAGCTCCTCCTCCCAGTTAATAAATTCTTCAAGAAGGATACTTTGAAGATTTTACAGACTCCAAACTCTGTCCCCCCTCTTGATAAGAGATTGGACAAGAAATATCAGTTGGACAGGGTGGGTGCAGAATTTCTGTTTTCCCACCCTAACCACCAAGGGGTGGTGCAGGTGGCAAGCAGTGACAAGGCCACAGTGCCCCTGGCTTCTCACCCACCAGAAAAAGAGTCTAGAAAAATTGATAATATGGCCAAGAAGGGACACTTGTCAGCCTCCTTGGCCATCAGGCAGACTAATTTTCAGGCCTATGCAGCACAGTACCAGAAGTCACTGGCGATCTGTTTTGGCTATGGCAGACAAGGCCACATCACCCATGTCAGCTGATCTTGCAGAAACTGCTAGATTTGGCTTGGAGGCAGCCAAATACCAGTTTCAAATGGCTGCTGATACTAATGATACAGCAGCTAGGTGGGTGGCCAATACTGTGGCTCAGAGGTGGTTTGCCTGGCTAATTGCTGCAAATCTTACCCAGGACACACAAAGAAAGGCCATGGATTTCCCTCCGGAGGGCAGTTTCCTTTTTGGTGACAAAACCATGGCTTCCGTGAAGAAGGTGGATGAGTACAAAGCCACCTTCAAGAGAAATTCGACAAAAGAGAAGGCTTCTCCATCCACCAGACCCTATGGGAGTGGAGGCAGGGTCAGGTCCTTTCATAACAGGCCCTTTTTCAAGGCAATGGCTGCACTCCAATACCAGCAGTATCCCCAGCAATGGTACTTCATGGGTAGGGGCAGAAGGAGCTCCAGGCAGGGATCTCAACTCCAGTCTCAGCCCCAGAATAAACAGACACCTTGATGTGTTTTCTCAGGCCGCCTTCTCTCTACCTGTCGAAGGCAGGCTGGCTCATCACCTCCAGGCTTGGCAAGAAATCACCACAGACAAGTGGGTCATGGAGTTAGTGAGTCAAGTTTCAAATCCCTTCCTATTCTGAGAACCATAGTATTCAGACCATCCTCCCTTGCAGAAAAGAAGCCTTTGGAGGAAGAGGTTCGAAACCTGCTACTGTCAAAGGCAGTGGAGCATGTCCCAGCTCAGCAGAAAGGAAAGGGGTTTTACTCCTGGTATTTCCTTACCACAAAGAAAATTGGGGAGTGACGGCCTATCTTAGACCTCAGGGTACTAAGTAAGTATTTGACAAAGCCAAAGTTCATAATGGTAACATTGGTATTGATTCTGCCAACACTACAGAAAGGAGACTGATTGTCATCACTGGACCTAAAAGATGCCTGTTTCCACATCCCTATGAGAGAGTCTTGCAGAAAATACCTCAGGTTCAGACTCCCATCAGGTCACTACCAGTTCTCAACCCTGCCATTCGGTCTCACTTCTGCTCCAAGAGTGTTCACAAAGTGCTTGGCAGTGGTTGTGGCACACCTTTGAAGGTAAGGTGTCACAGTGTTCCCATATTTGGACGATTGTCTGGTGGTAGGAAAATCACCACAGCAAGTCTGACAGTATCTGCAGATCACCCAGATGCTTCTGGGTTCCCTGGGGTTTCTGATACAACCACAAAAAAAACTGTCCTTCTGCTTGCACAATTGCTGAAGTTCATAGGGGCAGAGATCAACACTCTGCAAGACAGGGCCTATCTGCCTTTAGACAGGGTAAGAATTATTTTATTTATTTATTAGAACATCAGTTTTCAACCTTTGAGCCAGGGGCTCATTTACAAAGGTACCTTGTCACAGAGAGGACAAAACAGTGCAAAACAACCTTTTTACAATAAAACAGAATACAAAAAAATTGTAGGAGCATGAAGTCATAGGAACAGTTACAATTTTAGTAATACAGGATTGGCAAAGCACAAATAGGTACAGAGTAATTTGAACAGTTACAATTTAGTGTTACAGGATTAGCAGAGCGCTAATAGGTTCAGCAAAAATTTGTATAGCAAGCTAACAGTGGTGGGACTAAACAGAAGTAGGCATTGTAGAGACATGCGGAGAAGTGAATAGGATCATAGATAGTGATAGGTAAGAGGTTTGTGCAGCCACTAAGGGAACTTTGTCAGAGCAGTTGAGCAAGAGTAAACTTAGAGGCAGTCGCAACTGCGCGTAGTAAGTAGGTGTTTACAAAGGGTGGTTTTGAAACGAGAGATCGTGGAAGCACCAGTAATACTAGTAGGTAGGGAGTTATACCAGGTAGGAGCTCTGTAGCAGTACGCCCTTTGTCCTTGCAAAGTCCTTGCCCTTGGTACTAACAGTGTGGTTTTGCAGGAGGTTCGGGTATGCACTAGTGAGTTTGCTTGGTGGATAGAGGCAGTCAACCCTGGCAGGGATAGTCCAAGGAGAGTCTTTTTAGTTAGGAGGCAGGTTTGATATCTAAGACGTTCATCTAGGTTGAGCAGATTAGCCAGGGCGTATAAGTGGAAGATATGTGTTAGTCTAGGCACCCCGGTAATTAGCCTACAAGTCTTATTTAAAGTGAGGCGGATCTTGTTTAGGGAGGTCTGGTCAGCAGCCCCATAGACTGGCAAGCCATAATCTACTAGGGACAGTATAGAGGATGTGATGCGAGTCGGAGGGCCTCGGGGGAGACCGTGTTTATGATGGTAAAGGATACCCAGCCAAATGTTGGAGGCTGAGGCAAGGGCAGAGATATGGGCATGGAATGAGAGAGCAGGGTTGAAGGATATCCGTAGGTACTTGTACAAGTAGACTTGCTTGAGTGGGAACTTGGAACTGGTGAGGACCTGAAGTGGAAAATTACTAGCTTTATTTTGGGGGTGGGCAAAGAGCATGGCTTTAGTTTTTTTAAGATTTATTTCTAGTCTATGCTCTTTGAACCAGGCTTCAGCGTCATTGTAAGATAATTGCAAGGAGTCCTGAAGGGTGATAGGGCCACAGTCGGAGGCAAAGATGACGGCATCGTCTGCATAAAGTAAGAGATTACCAGAACATGTGCCTGGCAGGGAGTTGAGATAAAGAGAAAAGAGCAAGGGCCCAAGAATGGAGCCCTGATGGACACCAGAGCGGATAGGACAGACGCTGGAGAGTGTGCCATTAATTTTAACACACTGGGAGCAGGCAGACAAGTAGCTGGAGCACCAGGAGGCTGGCCCAGTGGCAAAGCCTGTGTGGCAGAGGGCATCCAGCAAGAGGGGGTGGGAAACAGTGTTGAAGGCTTTTGATAAATTAACGAACACTGCACCCGCTAGGGAGCCGGAGTCCAGAGAGGAATGAAGAAAATTAGAAAACTCAAGGAGGGCGGTGTTGGTTCTGTGGCCAGCACGGAAACCATGCTGTTCAGGGCAGAGGATGCTATATTTGGTTAGATACTCACAGATTTGGATAGACACAACTTTTTCTAAGGCCTTTGAGAGAGGAGAGAGGATAGAGATTGGCCGATAATTACCAGAAAGAGACCTATCACCATCTTTGTGTATGGGTATCTGTGGCAATTTTCCAAGCAGAGGGAAATTGCCCCAGGCAGAGGGATTTATTGAAGAGTCTGGTGACAGGGGTGATAACCAGATCTGGAACTTGACTGAGGAGACTGGGATCCAGGGAGTCACTACCAATAGTATTGCTCTTTAAGGCCTTAATTAGGTAAGGTCTGACTTCACGGGCAGTAACCCGGTGTAGGTGGAACCAACGTGTGTGAGAATAGGGTCGGTGGGGGGTCAAAAAAGTTGCTTGGGAAAACAGGGCTAAGGTCAGTGAAGGATTTATTGAGGTAGTTGGCAATGTGGGCTGGGTCAGTGGAGATAGAGCCATCAATGTTGATTTAGGAGGGTGGGGGAGGACGTGTGCCCCCATTCATTTGTTTGATATTGTCCCAGAAGGTTCTGGCATTCCCCCAGGACGAGGTGAGTTAGGCCTGGTTGTGATCAGCCTTAGCTTGCGGATGGCCCAGGTACATTTGTTCAGGGCAGCTGCATAAGCCTGCCTGTCAGCAGGGCAACCAGTTTCTGTGGCAAGGTGCCATAGGTTATCCCTATTCTTAAGAAGTTGGCGTGGGGGGGGGGGATTAATCCAGGGGGCATGCCATACTTTGGAATGGAGAACAGTTAGTGGTGCGAAAATATTACAGGCTTTGTTAAAGGTTTGGGTAAAAAAGGTTAGAGCCGTATCAATATCAGGGGCATATTGTATGGGAGACCAGTCAATTTGGGCTAGGAGTTGGTTAGGCCTTTCCAGCCCCACCTGGTCTTAGCCACCGTGGGATGGGCTGCTGTGGTTGGGTAACCAATGGAAGAGTATAGGGGGTAGTGCGGAGTCCGCAGGAAGGAAGGACTTGGATATTGCAGATTTGATTAGGAGGGTTGGTGAGGATCACATCCCGAAGTGTGCTTGAGCCCATTCTAGGATTTACTCTAGTTGGTTGGGTAACAAGTTGAGTTAGGTCAATAGAAGCAAAGGTGTCACAGGTAGCAGAAGAAGAGGGGCTAAGACAGTTAATATTCAGATCCCCCACAAGGATTTGATCAGTGGAATGGGGTAGGGAGGTAAGATAATCAGTTAGTGGGGCCAGAGCCAGCACTTGATTTTTGGAGGTATGTAGGCAGAAGTCAGATAGAGGGGACTCCTTGAAGGATCAGGAGTCAGTTTTAGGGTTAGGGCCTGAGCCCTGAAATCAAGGACAGAGGCTGGGAGGGCCAGACCTATGAATGAGTCTTTGATATAGAAAGCACAGCCCCCACCCCGTCTACCAACACGGTCCTCTCGATAAAGGGAATAGCCAGGGAGCGAGACCAGGGAGTCGGGGGTAGATTCTGTCAACCAGGTTTCCATTATAGAAATAATGTCAGGTTTATGGACTGCAACCCAACATTGGAGCGAGTCAAATTTTTTCAGGAGGCTATAGATATTCATAGAAGCAATATGAAGCCCGGGAGATTCGGCAGATGAGCTATTGTGGGCCGGGCCAGGGTTGGGATGTATGTTTCCTGACAGGAGTAGAAGGATAAGAACAGCCCTGGACAGGGGGTGGTGGAAAGTGTGTTTGCGCCGGGTAAGATAGGAGGAGTAGGGGAGCTTCAGGACGCAGGGGTAGGCAGGTGGGCACAAGCTGGGAAGGCTGGAACGATAAGTCGCCAGTAGGAGCAAGGGGGGGAAGCTGGGTAGGGACTAGGGGGTGGGTGTGGTAGGCTAGAGCACATAGAGAAAGAGTAGAGAAGGAAGGTGGCAGCTCAGAAACCCAGGAGGAAGGTAGAGCAAGAGGGCAAATGGGAACACCAGATTGGTGAAACTGCGGAGTAGTAGGGACTCCAGTGTCAGATGGTGGCCTCTGGAGGAGGAGGAGAGAGAGGCAAGTCAGTAGGAGGTGGGAAGACATTTTCATTGGAGGTTTGCAGGCAGGTAATGAGAAAAAGAGAGAAGAGGGTAAGAAGCCTACCAATAAGTGTACGTATTAGTGCTACTTTGGTACAGTGCTAGTGACCCCGCCCCCGGTGTGCAAGGTGCCAGGTTCAAAACTCACCAGGGATAATAGGGGATGGTCCAGGGTAGGGGCCGTTATCCACAATCCAGGAGCAGCCCACTGGCAATGTGAGGGCCCGAAACTGGGGTGCTAGATAGCGACTCCTAGTGGCCAGTATAGATGTAGGCTAGTGTGGAGTCAGGGGGTCACAGGTGCCCAGAGGCTACCGGATAGGGGGAGAACTGGGTACAGTAGAGTGGGGGCAAGGTGGTAGGAGAGGAGAGAAATGGGTGGTTAGATAGGGGAGGAGAGGGTGGGATAGGTGGGTAGAGAAGACACAGGGATTGAGTGAAGGGTTAACTGGGCAAGCTGCTTAACTGCAGAAAGTACAGTGGCCTCTAGTGGCTAGCAGGTATAACCTGCAAATGGGAAAGTGGGGACTTAGTATGTCGGCCAGCAGGAAGTGATGTAATGGGGGTGGACCAATAAATTGAGGGCCGTGGCTGGGGCGGGCGGGGCAGACGATGCGCAGCGTCGTCGGGCTAGCACCCCACAGCAGTATTCCAGTGGAAGGAGCAGAGGTAAACCTTTACCTCAGGGCCTGTCGGCGTCTGTGCTGCCTTTCATCGGCTCCTGGAGGGAGCAGAAGTGTTCCGGTGCTGCCGCGGTCGGCAGTGTGCTTAGGGGAGGGGTTAAGGCCTATAATGAGCAGAAACAAAGGAACCTAATTAGTATGCAGCGGAAGGGTTCTTTCACAAACAGACACTGTTCTGCGCATGCGTGGGCTATGTCCCGATTAAGCTCCAACTGCGCATGCACAGGACTACCAGCATGGCAACCCTGGAGAGAACAGGGAGGTCTGTGTAAAACAATTCCGTCTAACAGTAAAATACAGCAGGTTTACAGACACAACAATAGTGAAATAACCCTGGAAATACAGGACTTAACAAATAAAGAGCCCTAGCTGTAGAATGAGCAAAGCAGGTACAGGCGGGTAAGATGCGGAGACTAAAAACAATCAGTATACCTGTGGGGACAGAAAAATAAAAAAGTCTTAAGGCTACACTCAGGTAGCACCCCACAGCAGTATTCCAGTGGAAGGAGCAGAGGTAAACCTTTACCTCAGGGCCTGACAGCGTCTGTGCTGCCTTTCGTCGGCTCCTGGAGGGAGCAGAAGTGTTCCGGTGCAGTCGCGTCGGCAGTTTGGGTGGGGGGGTTAAGGCCTCAGGGCCTGTCGGCATCTGTGCTGCCTTTCATCAGCTCGTCCAGCTGATTGCAGACTCATTCAGTCTGCACAAGCCAAAAACTGCAAGACAATTCCTACAGCTCCTGGACCACATGGCTGTGGCCACAAGCACAGTCCTAGGTTCCAGGTTCCAAATGAGAGACATCCAGTTCCATCTCCGGGCTCACTGGTGTCAGAGAAGAGATCCTCTCTCAAAGCTGATCCCAGTAACAAAAACCTTGTTACAGGCACTCCAGTGGTGGAAAGAGGAAGCCAGTCTAAGAGAAGGGGTTCCTTTCAGCAGGATTCCCCATCAGTTGTTCTCACAACAGATGTATCTCTGCTGGGGTAGGGCACCCATTTGGGGAACATCACAATCCAAGGCACTTGGTCAAGTACAGAGTCACTCCAGCACATAAACCTGCTGGAACTCAGAGTGGTGTTTCTGGCACTAAATGCCTTCACAACACTAGTACAGGGAAAGGTGGTACAAGTCAGGACAGACAATACCACCACAATGTACTACATAAACAAGCCGGGAGGTACAAGGTCAAGTCCTCTCTGCACAGGAGCTATGGAAAACTGGAGCCTGGCATACCCTCTGGGAGTTTCCCTACAGGAAATCCATCTGCCAGGGAAAGACAATACCCTCGCAGATGCTCTCAGTCGAATCAACCAGACCCATCATGATTGGACCTTGAACAGGCAAGTGGTGGAAGTGCTTTTCTGGAGGTGGGGTACCCCAGAGGTAGACTTGTTCGTGTCCCACCAGAACCACCACCTGCCACAATACTGTTGCAGAACACCAGATTGGGGAACAGTCCCTCTGGATGTTCTAGTTCTGAATTGGTCAAGGAAGCACCTGTATGCTTTTCCTCCCTACCTAAAACAAACAGTAGAAACACTCTGGATACAGAAGTTGATACCAGCCCATTTACAGAAGAAAGGGTTCTGAAAGAACTCTTAAAACTGAAGGTGGACAAAGCAATGGAGCCCGATGGAATTCATCCCAGAATTCTAAAAGAACTAAGGGTAGAACTAGTGACACCACTGACTACCCTTTTTAACAAATCATGGGAGGATGGGGTGGTACCCAGGACTGGAGGAGGGCAGATGTGATTCCTCTTTACAAAAGTGGGAGCAAGGCAGAGGCAGGAAACTACAGACCTGTTAGTTTAACCTCAGTGATAGGGAAAATGATGGAATCACTTCTGAAGGAAAGAATTGTTGAGTATCTAGAGGCCAGAGGGCACAGGACCCCAGGCAGCATGGATTCACAGCGGAAGGTCATGCCAGACTAATCTGATAGATTTCTTTGACTGGGTGACCAAAGTAGTAGATCAGGGAGGGCTATGGACATGGCCTACCTAGACTTTAGCAAGGCATTTGACACAGTACCACACAAAGATTAATATATGTTAGCCAGCCTGGGAGTGGGTCCCAAGATGACAGCCTGGTAAAGAATTGGCTGGAGAATAGGGACACAGAGAGTAACAGTAATTGGAGTCCACTCAGAAGAAAGGGGTTACTAGTGGGGCACCGTGAGTTCAGTATTAGGACCGGTCCTCTTCAATGTTTTTATGTTTACATTGCAGAGGGACTGGAAGGAAAAGTATGTCTCTTTGCAGATGACACAAAGATCTGCAACACAGTTGATGCACAGGGTGGGGTGGAAAGGATGAGAAGGGACTTGGCAAGGTTAGAGGAATGGTCAAATGTATGGCAGCTTAGATTCAATGCTAAGAAGTGCAAGGTAATGCACCTGGGAAACAAAAACCCAGGGGAAGAGTACACAATGGGGGGTGAGATACTAACAACAACAAAAATGGAAAGGGACCTGGGGGTAGTCATATCAGATGACCTAAAGGTGGGCAAGCAATGTGAGAGGGCAGCAAGGAGGGTTGGGGGATACTGGGATGCATAGGGAGAGGCATCACCAGTAGAAAACAGGAAGTTATTATCCCTCTGTACAGACAGCTGGTGAGACCCCATCTGGAGTACTGTGTGCAGTTCTGGAGACCCAGTCTCCGCAAAGACATAGACAGGATGGAAGCTGTCCAGAGGAGGGCACTAAATGGTGCAGGATCTGCACCGAAGACATATGAAGAGAGATGAAAGGAGCTTAATATGTATAGCCTCGAGGAAAGGAGGGAGAGTGGGGACATGGTAGAAACGCTCAAGTACTTTCAGGGTCTGCAAGAGAAGCCATATGAGGAGAGACTAAAGGAGCTTAATATGTATACCCTTGAGGAAAGGAGGGAGAGGGGGACATGATAGAAACGTTTAAGTACCTCAGTGGAATCAACAAAGTCCAAGAGGGTAGCATCTTTCAAAAAGAGGTGTGCAAGAACAAGAGGCACAATTTGAAGATTTTGGGGCGGCTCAGAGGTAATTTAAGGAAGTATTTTTTCACAGAGAGGGTTGTGGATGCATGGAACGGCCTTCCGGAGGAGGTTGTGGAGTCATAAACAGTGGTGGAATTCAAGCATGCATGGGACAGTCACAAGGCCATTCTAGGGGGTGGGGGTGGGGGTAGGAAGAAGTAGGCTGCTGGTTAACTAGGATCTGCAGCTTATCCAGTAGGTAGGGAAATGGGCAGACTGGGTGGGCCAAGCGGTCCTTATCTGCCGTCAAATTCTATGTTTCTATGTTTCCCTCTGGGGTACAGTATATTGCTCAAGCTCAGGTCCCAGTCAGCATCAGTGACCTTGATAGCATCAGACTGGGCCAGGCAGCCATGGTACTCTTTGCCGCTCTCCATGTCTGTGGCCGAGCAAATACACCTTCCTTGGAGGCAAAATCTGTTAAACTCCAACCAGAGGAGGCTCCTGTACCTGAACCTCAGGTCACTCTGGCTCATGGCATGGCTCTTGAGGACCTAGAATATGCAGGCTTGCATCTTTCTGAGACAGGAAGCCCTCCACTAAGAAAACCGACATTTCAAAATGGAAGAGTTTTTCTATTTAGTGTTCAACCAGGAAACTGGTACCAGCACATGCTGGGGTCCCAGCTGTGCTTGACTGTCTTACCTGTTTACATTCACTGGGCATGCAGTCCAACATAGTCAAGGTCCACCTGGCTGCAGCATCTGCTTACATATCAGCTGGACAGAATGTTTCAGTGGCTTCTGATCCTATCTTTAGAAGGTTCTTTAAGGACCTGGCACATCTGCACCGCACTCACAGGGAACCGGTGCCAGCATGGGGCCTAAATGTGTGCATAGCTAGGCTCATGGGGCCTCCCTTCAAGCCCATGTCTTCTGCTCATTTGAAATATGTCACATGGAAAACGGTTTTCCTTGCGGCAGTGACTTCTGCAAGAAGAATCTATGAGCTCCAGGCTCTCTGCATTGAACTGGACTACATTTCATTCCACAGGGACAAGGTGGTCCTGAGAACGAACAGGAAATTTCTTCCTAAAGTGGTTTCTGATTTCCCCTTGAACCAGACCATTACCCTACCTATCTTTTTCACTGAACACACTACTTCTGGTGAAAGGAGACTCCACAGTCTGGATGTCAAGAGAGCTCTTAGCTACTACATGACAGCCACTAAGGACCATGGGCATGACAGAAAACAGCTGTTCCTGATCTATGGGGGTGTAGGAAAGGGTAACCCAGCATCGAAAAGGTCAGTTTCTCGCTGCATAGTACAGTGTATCCAGCTTTGCTACACTAAGGCTGGAAAGGAACCCCCAACAGGATTGAGGGCCTATTTCACAAGAGACACAGCTTCTACCATAGCAGTTGCCAGGGTTGTTCCATTAGTGGACATCTGTAAAGCAGCTTCCTGGAAAACAGCACAGACCTTTACAAAGCATTACAGTCTGGACATCTAGTCCAGGGGTGATGTCAGGTTTGGCACAGCAGTCCTGCAGAGTCTGTTCCCTAAGTAGGTTCTGTGCCCACCTCCAAAGGTACTGCATCCTAGTCTGCAGAAGTTATGAATACCTGAGTATTACTGGGGTTAGAAGAAAAAAATATTTACCATAGCAATGTTGTTTCTTCCCAGTAATACTCTGGTATTCAGAACTCCCCACCCTGCCTGCCCTACTAGAACCAGTGGCCTCTGCACTCCTAACTACTGTGCATTCAGGGGTACGAGTGCCACTTCCTGGCACTTTTTCTGTGTTCACAGTGGTTTCCCCCTTTTCAGGCGATTCTGACATTTTTGGGGTACCTCTTAATGTTTTACCCTCCAGTTGGAGGGTTTATTTGGGGGTTAAGAGTATGATTATCATTATTATTGTTGTTATTTAATATACTTAGTCCTCAGGGGCCTGTCTTTCCATGCGTCCAGGAAATCTGAGGGGTTTAGAACTAAGGCAGTTAGTTCAAGGCAGCCTTTGAAAAGTTGTCATGTGCAAAAGGTTCCATCATTTGCATGTGTTCCATTCTCTCGGGGCAGTTCTTTCTTAAAGGGTCACTGCAGAAGTTCTGAATACCTGAGTATCACTGGGAAGGAACAACATTACTATGGTAAGAAATTTTTTGTTCTAATTTTAGCTTCTAGTTTCGGGGGGGGGGGAGAGATGGTGAAAAAGCAAAACTAACATATAAGAACTAAGAAAGTTTTTATCAAGTACACCTGCTTAGCCTTCATCATAGGCCATGTGTTCCAGTGACTTACACTCTGTTCAGCCATAGTCAGTTTCAGTTCCCAGTTGAGTCTACTCGTATCAACAGCACCAAACAAAACACCCAGAATGTTCAGAGGACCAGCCCATATAGGTATCCCCAAACGTGTGCTGGGCAGGTATCAGATAAAGAACTGAAAGCCAAACCACAGCTTTTGTCAAGGTTAACTTTAGCCCGAGACATTGGAGAAATCCTGTAAAATTAAAGCAGTAATGCAATGTAAAAAAAATCTGTGCGTTACAACAGTTTATTCCCTGTGCTCCGTTAAACATTTCCTTGGTAATCTTTGTCGTCAGTACTAGCACCCTGTAATTTGCACCGTTGTCCTTTGTTTTTGTTTACATTTCTGCCACCCACCATGTTGAAAGCAGCGTAAAAGATAGGCAGCCGCCATATTTTCTGTAGTGATACAAAAACTGGAAACTGATCACTTCCTGATTAGGTAGTACCGCTGCTTTAAGAAAACTGAGTGGGCCAATCCCAGATCGCTAATTAGGAGGCAGATATCTATGTAGACTAAAACTGGGGGAATGCTAACATTTCCAGGTGTAGATATTTCCTGGATATTTGGGGAGCCTGTTATTGTTTTAATCAGGGGGTCTATGCCAATGACATATAGCAGTAGACTCAAGGGACACCCTTGTCAAACCCCCATGTGAAACTGCCTTCCCATCCCAACCATCTAAAGAAGGAGTTCTCCAAAGCCATGAAATAAAAGAAGCAAATCCATCCAACAAAGCAATCTGGGACCCCACAGTGAGACAAAACTGAAAACAGAAATTCACAAGAGATCCAGTCTAGGGCCAGGAGGAGGCCTGAGGCCTCCCTTCTGTTACCCCTCTCAACAACCTCTCGTACCATATATTTGTTTTCCTGAATGGTCCTACCAGATACATTACATGTTTTCAAGGAGTCTGTTAATTGTGGAGCAACCTGAGACAGTATGGAGCCCAAAATCTCAGTTAAAATATTCAAGTCTTTATTTCGGAGACTTGTAGGCTTCCAGTTAGAAATGTCTGACTTGTCCCTTTTCATATATAAAAAAATGAGAATGCCATTTCGAAGGCTAGGGCCAATTTCCCCTTCTGCCAATATAAAATTAAATAAATCGTCCAACTCAGACTTCAAAGATTCTCCTTTCAGGTGGTACAGATTGCCAGGTAAACCATCTGAACCAGGTGCAGAGCCTGTAGACAAAGAGCTTATGTATTAGTAGAATGAACCACACTAGAATATTGTGTTAAATCTTTTTTTCCCTTTCTATGTTTATCCTTGTTTTCCCCTCTGGCAGAGGTCAGCACCTCTTATGGTGTACCATAAGCCTAGTGCCTGAAAAAGAAACCTCTCAGCCTGCATGTATTTTATTTCCACCCGATTCTGGGCTGACTTTCCCCTCTCTCTAATAGCCAGTTCCTGACATTTATTTAATCTCGTCCAGGTCTTCTGAAGTGGGACAAGCGCACTCTGTGCTGGGCATGCACCTGCAGGGGATTTTCTTTGTCTCCCAGCTCTGAGGAGCTGTGCAAGCTCTTCATCTCAAGGCTTTGTGCCAGTAGGGAAGAGCTTCAGACAAGCAGATGGGAAGGATGAAAGGTCTGAAGGGCCCTAGATGGTATGGTGGCAGGTGTCCATTTCATCTAACTAGCTGTGTCTTCCTCTCCTTCCCCCTCCCCAGGCCCTCCTGGTGGCTTGTGTACAAGCACGGAGGTCCATCTCAATGCCACCTGTAGCTGCGGCATGCTTCCTCATGGTCCACCACAGTGCACTTCCTGGAGCTTTAGTAGGCATGGGGGGGGGGGCAATAATGGGTTCTCTTTCTAGCCCAGGGAAGGAGAGTATCTGCTGGGGGCACATGATCCAGATTGCAGTGAGGACACACACCAGGGCCACCAGCATTGCAGTCTCAATTTCAGGAATAAAAGTGTGTATGTAGGGGGAAATGCAGTGGGTGGGGGAAAGTCACATTTTGACATCATCTGAAACAGACAGTTGGTAAAGTTATATAATAAACTGTTCAGGAGCTTTTTTTGTTTTTGTAACGTCATTTTATTAAAGTGCATTGACCGAGATAGTACAGCATTTTTAGTATTCAACAGATATCTGGGAGTACTGTATTCAGAGCAAATAAAATTACCATACACATTATAGAGTGACTCTGACTTGGTCCAGGGAGGGAAAGGAAACTGGCAGTATGGCAGTATTTTGGAAAGGCAAGGGGGGGGGGGGGACACCACTGCTTTAATTCATGGGGCACCAGAAACACTGTCAGAGTGTCCACTGAGATATGGAAACTGTGGCACAGTATTGGCATCTTTAGCTTGTATCACCATTTATTCACGCTAGATGAGAACTGCTTCACCCTATTGTTTAAAGACAATGTCATTTTCTCCATTTTATATCAAATGTCAAGTCCCGGCACTCCTCGATGGTAGGTATGTGTGCAGTGAGCCATTTTTTCATTATCCATTTCTTTGCAGCTGCATTAAGGATGCCCAACAAATTATTATTATGATGATCTCTGCAAGCCCGGGGGTAGGTGTGGAGGGGTTGTGGGATAACAGATGGACCAGACACAGAACTTCAAGTGCAACACTCAATCTCTGTGATGTTTATTTAAAACACAGGGGATAACCTTAAGCAATGGCATATCCCTTCTTCAATACATTAGTTTCCAGCGACAGACTATGCATGTCCTTTCAATGTACTCAGTCAATGTCTACTGTTCCATCTCTTTAGTGAAAATTTTTCATTCCCTGTTTGTCTTGTGTATTTGGGTGATGGGGATCCTAAAAAAAGAAAAACTCCAAAAACAAGCTAAAGACAAAGAACCTCAGTACAGAAGCACTGAAGCAAGGGTGACTCCAAAGGGCATTGGCAATAAAGCCAAGTTTCAAAGAAACACATCACACATACCCCCATAATGCAATGGGATCTATATGCAAATCACCATGACATTTTAGGCTTGTTCAGCTTAAAGCAGGAATGCATGGTGCCAAAGGGCCTCTCAAACAATCTGCAGTTTACATTCATTTTAACAACACAACGGGGGTTTTCAGATATTTCTACTCCAGTAACTTAATTCTATAATACAGTCACCTAGTAACTTTTTACCTTCATCAAAAACACCTAGTGCCATGGTATTTTCAATATTTACAGGTTTCATACATATAAAGGCATATACATCAAGGTATTTTACGACCTAGTGCTATTGCATACTAAATCCAACAACGAGGAACACAGCCTGTTGTTTTACATCAGCTCGGAGGTCACCACTATAACCTTCCTGTACGAGGATCTGAGAGGGAAAAGGAAAATTAAAGAGGACACTGTAGCATAGTCAAGAAAGGGAAGGGGCACCCATAGGTGGCCAACCTTATGGACTAGAAATTGTAAAGGATAGATTAGGCTAAGAAACAGAAGAACTGTTGCAACAGATTTAAGAAAAGGTCGGTCCTCAAGAGTGACAGGATGTCCCTGTCACAGTAGGACAATAGTAGGAAGAGTTTTTTGCATAAGGATGCTAGATTGCAGTATTATTTCCGCTGCCTCTTCACCCAAGGCTGCTTGGCTTTGTTTATGGTTATGAACAAGAATCCACTGCCAGTGTGTAGCACAGATGTTGCTGGGAGACTGAACCACTTAATTTTCGCCTTGCAGTAGCCAGTGTCCCATCTGTAGCACGCACTTGGAGTCTATTCAGCTGAGTGAGGAAGAGTACCAGGAGCTGAAATCTCGAGTCATGAATGATGTCATACAAGGCACGGATGTGTTTAAGAAAACGACACCTCAGGTAAACTGTTTTCCATCCTTATTCTGTAAAATATCTTTTAAAAAATAAAATTATTAGCGATACCTGCAGATGTGTACATGTACACTTTCCAAAACCATTACATTTCATCGTTATCCTTACCTTTCCCCAGCTGGTTTCCCCTGTCTACCCCTCTACCCTCCTTGATGTCCCCCTCACTGCACCTGATTCATTCAATAATTGCTAAATGATCTGTCTCTTAACTGTGATCCATTTCTGCAAGGGGTTGGCTCCAGGGCTACATTAAATTTCTGTACTGTGTTCCTCGGATATGCCACTTGTAATTAAATGCATATTCCACAGGTATGATGTATTTAACTGTATGTTATGTCACAGATGCAATTGTATGATTATTTGCAATATTTTTTACCTGTATGTCTTATTACAAATGTAATTGAATGTTTAATTTCTCGGATATGTTAAATGATAAACTGTATGTTTAATTCTTCATCCAATTGTCCCCCCCGGTTGCACCGGGAGACGAGCAACTTGTTGTTCAGTGTGCCTTCATGGTGAAACATTTCAGTAAGTAAAAATACAATAAATAAAAATTACAGGCCCAGGTTTGCAATCCCTGTAATGGACGATCTTACTTCGAGAGTCAGCTCTTGCAGCAAGTAACAATACATTTAGGACTGTAGCCGGCAGGCGACAGGACCCCATGGCAGATTTCTGTCCCGCAGTACCAAGCAGGGAACGCCCCTGATGTCCCACGTGTTGTAAGAGGCAGCAGTCCCCAGCGTTCCCCAGTTCTTTTCCCGCTGTCGACGTGCGTTCATCAGCTCCACGGCTAGACTCATGCCAGTACGACCGCTTTATTCTTATATATCTTTTGTTGTTTTTCATCACAGTATCGCTATTCTTACCAACTATTCCTGTATGTCATCTACCCCTTCGCTTTCTTCTAGGCACACGAATAAGTGCACCTGTGGGAAGCAGATCCCTGCCAAAGACGTTCATGGGGCCTGCTTGTTGTGTCTGGCCCAGACCATGACACCCAGTCCTGTTCTTGCTGCCAAGCCTTCAACAGCCGGACTTGGATCCACCACCAGAAGTCTTTACAGGCTTACATTGTCCAACAGCAGCTGGCCGCCATGAAGAGGGGTTCCTCTTCAAAACGGGAGTCTTCCCACCGTTTCCATAAAAAAATCAGATAAGCATCACGATTCTTCAAAATCCAAAGAAAAAAGAAGGGAGAAGTAGAAAGAATGGGAGAGATCCCACTCAAGATCCAGATCCTCCGGATTGCACTCTGCCTTGAAGGGCACTTCAGAATCGTCAGGCCACGACTCCTGACTAACCGTCATCAAAGCCCCGTTCACCTCGCGCATGTCGGGCACGAAGGAGTAGGCTTTGGGGTGCTCTGGTCCAACGCTTCACCCTATCAAGATACAGCCCCCAACTCCGATCACAGGCCAATCTTCAGGCCCAGGTAAGGGTACTCATGCATCCCAGTCAGCATCTGTATGCAGTGCTGACCCCGGGGACAGGGCTAAGACATCAGGCCAGGTGGCAGGGAGATCTTCCTCTCTCCCTCCCAAGCAGGTCAAGATATTGGCAGAGAAACACTTCCACCCGCTGTCGGACAGGTGCCAGTCTGACAAACACACTAAACCAGTGTCGGACCAGCACCGACGCCAGTCATCAGATGGCGCCCCCAAGGTCTCCCATACGCTGGCTCCTCCAGCAAAGACACCGTCGCCACCGACATCCCCCTCTCGAACAAACATCCAGGCTGACGACAGTCCTGTGCAGAAGGACCTAACACCAGTAGTCCCGAGACCTGACAATGCCAATCTTGACCCGTCGTCACCTCCAGAATCCCCACCGTTGCCAGACAGGTCTGACATCATTACCAGTGCTGGTGTGGGTACCGACCCTGGTCCATCACCAGATCCAGCTACAAGCTTACCAAAACTAAACCTCTACAAGGTGAAGGACCTGTTCAAGTCACTGGTGGGGGACCATCAGACCAGATATCCTCCCACCAAAACCTCTACCTGCTATCCTGGTGGAACCGGATTTGGCTCAGAATCCTGATGGGGTCCCCAACCCCCCCAGACCTGTGCTCAGTTCTCCAGCCTCAGTCAGAAGAGGACAGAGGGAAGCAGCTCACCTCTCCTGAGAGGCCAAGGAAGAAAGTGGCAAAAAGAGTACACAGATCTAGATCTAGGAGCCTCAGCTCATCTAGCTCCTCAGACCAGCACTGGCATAGGAAAGAGGAGGCGCAGATCTTCATCATTCTCCTTCTCAGACTCCTACCAGCCATCGGATTCCTAACACTCATCCTTTGAGGATCTTTCTCCTTGGGACCCTGAGGATACCCCAAAGTCACCTCCCAATGACCCATTATTTATGGAAGTCATGCGGCACATTCAAGCCAGCATGGGCTGGAATATGGAGGATTTAGACCCGGAGCGTATGCAACTTGCCAAATATTTCAGGCAAAAAGATCCCAAACCAGTGGTGATCCCACCTATGGTTGACACCTTTGAAGATGTCACCCAGGCTACTTGGAGACACCCCCATTCTTCCATGGCTATTCCAAAGAAAGCTGACCATCTGTACAGGGCACCAAGGGAGCAACCCTTCCTGGCCGAACACCCCACCGCTGATTCGGTGGTCATTTTGGTGGCACACGACCATTCGCAGAGGCCCAAACACCTGAGTACCCAGCCTCTGGACAGAGAGTCCAAACAGTTGGACTCCATGGGCAGAAAGGTATATTCATCTTTCACCTGCAGCATCAGAAGTCTTAACTTCATGACACACAAGGTCCAATTCCAAAACGCCCTCTGAGAACAAGGAATGGACATTTTGCAGGGAATGCCCAACTGCCCCCAGAAGGCAGAACTCTCAAAACTTTTGCAAACAGGGACGGATGTAGGCATGCATGTTCTATGATTCGCCTACAACTCTGCGGACATGGCAGTAAGGGCTGCTGCCACAGGCATATGTCTACATCGCCACTTCTGGCTTTGCTCAGGATGTTCAGTCCAACATCCTAGATGCACCATTCGGAGGCTCCGTCCTCTTTGACGAAGACACTTAGAAAATCATTTATAAGCTACAGGACTCCGATAAGGCTGTCCGCACCGTGCAGTCCATGTACCACCTGAAGCAGAGACAGTTTCGGAAGTCTCGTTTTCGTGGCCGAGGGGGTCACCAACAACAGCAGCCCCGTTTTCAGCAACAACAGCCTCAATGGGGAGGCTACAGTCAGAGAGGTGCCCATAAAGGATCTACGGGACCCACCTCTTGGCAGACTAAACCTGCTCAAGCCACCCTTCCACCCCTTCCCACCACTTGACTCCCGAGGTGACCCACCTGTCCCCGACGTTTTACCGGGAGAGGAGGTAGAAAGTCGTTTTTCTCTATACACAGAGGCTTGGAGAAAGGTGACCTCTGACCAGTGGGTCCACAAACTCATAGAGAACGAGCACTCTATAGAGTACGTCAACATTCCACCAGACAGGCCCCCACCATCATCCCATTACTCCATGGAACATGCAGGTCTGATTTAACAAGAAATCCATGCTCTGCTTCCAAGAAAGCCATAGAGCCTGTTCCTCAAAACCAGAGAGGAATAGGATTCTATTCACACTTCTTCCTGATCCCAAAGATGTCTGGAGACTTGAGGCCCATTCTGGACCGCAGTGACTTCAATCAATCGGTCAAATACAAGAGGTTCAGGATGGTCACTTTACAAAACCTACTCCCCATGGTCCAACAGGGAGATTGGCTGGCGTCGCTGGACATTCAGGATGCATATCTTCACATCCTGATAGCGAAGCACCACAGGACATACCTCAGGTTTGCCTTTCAAGGCAGGCATTTCCAGTTCGGAGCGTTACCCCTCGGCCTCTCCTCGGCTCCGAGGGTATTCATGAAGTGCCTTGCCATGGTAGCTGCAGCACTTTGGAGGATGGAGCATTACATGTTCCCATACTTAGATGACTAGCTTCTCACAACACAGTACAAGGAAAAACTTCGGAGCGCCATTCAGGATACCTGTACTCTTCTAAGGAGTCTCACGATCACAATCAACATGCCAAAATCATCCCTGATCCCCTCTCAGAACCTGCTGTTCATTGGGGCAGTTCTCGACAGTCAGTGGAAGAGTCTTCCTGCCTCAGGAAAGGGCCGGTTGACTAAGGACCCTTGCCAGTTAAATCTGTTCAGCCTCCACAGTGCCAGCCAGGACACTGCTTTGGTTGCTGGGGCACATGGCTGCGTCCATCATCACAGTCCCCTTCACGAGACTTTGGATAAGGACAATTCAGTAGACACTCCATGTCCAGTGGGACTAGAGATGGGACAACGTAGACCTTCCAGTCTCCATCACAAGACCGGTTTGACTAGAACTTAATTGGTGGATGACGTCTCCTTCCTTGCTGGAAGGGGTGCCACTCAGGTCTTAACATCAGATGCATCAGACACGGTATGGAGTGTGCACCTAGGCATTCATAGGACTCAGGGACCCTGGTCTGTGAACGAGGAGTCTCTCCACATCAACATTTTAGAAGTGAGAGCCATTCTCTACGCTCTGCAAGCCTTGAGAGCCTTGTCAAACCAGGATACCACCTCACTCAGATGGACAACATGTCAGTGGTGTTTTAGGTCAACAAACAGGGAGGCACACACTCATATCCCCTGTGCAGAGAAGCAGTGAGAGTGTGGGATTGGGCCATAGCTCACTGTATAATTATCTCAGCAGTCTGTGTCCCAGGTGTTCAAAATGCATTGGCAGATGCTCTCAGCAGAACAAGGTTGAGAGCGCACGAGTGGTTGCTTCTGCAATCAGTGGTCAACGACCTATTTGCCACATGGGGGACACCTGAATTGGACCTATTTGCCTCCACCACCAATGCAAAACTGCCCAGTTTCTGCTTGCTAGATCACACGCCTGGTGTTTTCTGGCAAGACGTGTTGTCCCTCTCTTGGAAGGGGAGATTTCTCTATGCCTTCCCACTGTTTCCGCTCTTTCTGAGAGTTCTCCTCAAAGCACAAATGGATGGGACAACAATGATCCTGGTAGCACCTCTATGGCATTGGAAAATCTGGTTTCCACTGTTACAGCAGTTGGTAGTGGAGCCTCCGATCGCACTTCCATCAAGTACTTTCTTGCTGTCTCAGGACTACAGGACCTTGGTCCATGTGAACCTGCATTCCCTACATCTTCATGCATGGCTCCTGAGGACCTAGCCAAACTTCGTTTCGGAGTTTCTGAAAGGGTCTCCAAAGTCCTTGTGGAGGCCAGAAAACCCTCCACT
The DNA here is from genome assembly GCA_016271365.2 of Neoceratodus forsteri. Lineage (NCBI taxonomy): Eukaryota > Metazoa > Chordata > Ceratodontiformes > Ceratodontidae > Neoceratodus > Neoceratodus forsteri. The sequence goes on along the minus strand of CM028134.1, from coordinate 1,010,926,037 downwards.
GGAGCATCTTATGCTATGAAGTGGAAGAGATTTGTCTATGGGCCACAGCTCCCCACCTGGATCCTATGGCCTAGCTGGTAAATCTTTTGTTAGAGAACCTGTTATTCCTTTCGGAGTCTGGATTGGGCTACTCCTCAATTAAGGTGCATTTGTTTGCCCTTTCTGTCTCACACCTCCGTCCAGGGCAGAACGGTGGCTCAGCTGTTGGTAACTCGCACCTTTCTTAGGGTATGTGCCACATAAAACCTCCCATTAGGGACCCTGTCCCCTCCTTGAGATCTTCTGCTTGTTTTGGGGAAGTTGACCTTACCACCTTTTGAACCTGCCGTGGATTGCAAGCTATGTTTTCTGTCTTGGAAAATGTTATTTTTAGTTGCTGTTACTTCTGCTCGAAGAATTTCAGAGCTTCAGGCCCTGATGTGTAAGGAGCCTTACTTAGTGTTCCACGTAGACAGGGTAGCTTTGAGAACAAATCCTGTTTCTACCCAAGATGGTGTCCGAGATGACCTTGAATCAGGACGTTCAACTACCTGTTTATTACCCCAACCACACAAACAGGGGTGAGGCACTTCTCCATACCCTGGATGTTCATCGTGCCTTGCGATACTACTTATCCATAAACAAGGGAAGCAGGAGTTCCGACCAGTTATTTGTATCCTTTGCTTCTAGGATTATGGGTAGCCCTGTGTCTAAACAGACCCTCTCTAGATGGCTGGTGCATTGCATCACCTTCTGTTATCAGAAGCACGAAAAACCTCTACCGGAATCAGTACAGGGTCATTCTACAAGAGGCGTCGCAGCCTTCTTTGCCATGCTCAAAATGTCTCCGCCTCTGACATTTGTGCAGCAGCCACATGGAACACAGTCCATACCTTAAGTAAACACTACAGTCTGGATATTGCCTCGAGACGCAGAGCAGGCTTCGGACTTGCCGTCCTGCAGGGTCTTATCTTGTAGGGGATTCCTTCCTTCTTTCTCCTAATTCCCTACCACCCAAGGAGTTGTCTTCAGTTTATACTGCTTGAGAATCAGTCCTATCTGTATTATCTGCTGCAAGAGCTGACTCTCGAAGTAAGATAGTACAGTTACTTAAGAACTTATCATAACAGTAGATCTTCGAGAGAAGCTCTTGCAGCAGATATACTTCCCACCCTCCTTCCCCCTGGAGATTTCCCGCTGCATGCGTCCATTTACTCAAGTTTTTTCCCGTTGGGTCAGGTGTTGCTCTGGGTTACCTTGATGGATCTCATATTATCCGGTTGCTGGAGTCTCCGGCGGTACAAGAACTGGGGCATGCTGGGGACCGCTGCCTCTTATACCAAATGGGACGTCTGGGGGCGGGCCGACATCGGGGGGCGGTCCTCACTTGGTACTGCTGGATAGAAGTTTGCTATGGGGTCCTGTCGCCTGCCAGCTACAGTCCTAAATGTGTTACCTCCTGCAAGAGCTTCTCTCAAGATCTTCTGTTACGGTTAGTTCTTACATAACTGTACTATCTTACTGAGAGTCCCCCGATGATATGTTGTTCCAGGTTTTGTGTCCCATGTGCATTATTCTGAACTTTGTTTTCTTGGCCATTCCTCAAGCTTCTGCAGGTTTCTCCTCATTCTATCCACTCCCTCCGGTGTGTCCACTCTGTTACAGAGTTTTATGTCATCAGCAAACAGGGAAATTCTCCCTTCTATGTTATCTGTAATGTCACTGATAAAGGTGTTGAAGAGGACTGGACCCAGCACTGATCCCTGTGGCACTCCACTGATTACCCTTCTCTCTGTGGAGTGACAGCCATTTACCACCACCCTCTGTGACCTGCTGTCCAGTCAATGCCCCACCCACCAATGCATGCTGCTGCACCAGACCCCCGACCTGCATCCGACCCTCCCACGGCTGCACTACCACTTGTGGTCACCCAGGTGGCAGTACTGCAGCGAGGGCGACAACTCGCCCACCCAGGAGGAGGAGGAAAGCATCCCCTGGGATGCTCAGTCCTCCTCCTGCCAGCTGCCGACAACGATCTGAGCTCATTCCCGAACTCATGTTGCCAGCGTCGTGAACGGTAGCGCTACCGCTGGACCGATGGGTCGGTTTATCAGTGTTGGTTGTATATTGCAGTGGTTTCATTTTCATACTGGGGAGGAGGGAAGCACTCCAGTGTGCAACTGTTGGAGCCTCCTTGTCCATCCAGCGTTGTGATACCTTGCGCTTAGCCAAGGATAGTATTCTGATTTAGAATAGGTGCGTAGTGTAGAATCCTTACAATACATAAGTTGAAAGGAAGGTGGTTGTGTTGCAGCTGTGGTCTTGGAAGAGTGCTGCATATGGTCTCTGAAACACTGCCTTTTCTCTTAATTTCCATTTGTCAACATTGGAAGTCCAGAAGGGGCAAGGATTTGTGGATGTCACGCAGGACTGCTGCCTTACACAGTGGATGAGTGAGGCCATAAGTATGATGGCAGTACAGTGCGAAATGCGTAGATTCAGATGGCAAATAGCAGCTCATCTGTTTATCCAGTCTGCTCTTTTCCTATCTAACTCTATGTCTAGCCTGATATCAGATCAGAGTTACTGGACATCTTGTACTCCCAGTGCACTAGTTTCTCCTCCTCCGTTTGTCCATCCTCCCACAGGTTTTATGATCCCTGTATATGTATCCCATCCATTTTTGAAACTTGGTTACGGATTTGGCGTCTATCAATGACTTCGGTAGACTATTTCAGGTGTCAAGCACCCTTTCTGTGAAAAAGTCCTAACAACATAGAAACATAAACATAGAAACATGGAATTTGATGGCAGATAAGGACTGCTTGGCCCACCTAGTCTGCTCATTTCCCTACCTAATGGATAAGCTGCGGATCCTAATTAATCAACAGCCTACTTCCTCCTAGCACCCACCAGAATTGCCTTATGTCTGTCCCATACATTCTTGAATTCCCCCATTGCTTTTGACTCCACAACCTCCTCAGGAAGGCTGTTCCATGCCTCCACCACCCTGTCTGTGAAAAAATACTTCCTCACATTGCCCCTGAGCCATCCCCCCTCTATTTTCAAATTGTGCCCTCTTGTTCTTGCACATCTCTTTTCCTGGAAGATGCTACCCTCTTGCCTCTTGTCCTGTAGTCCATTAGTTTTTAGAAACTCCACTAGGTGCACCATCGTCACAGTTTCCATCAACTTCCCTACCATTGAAGTTAGGATCAGTGGCCTTTAGGAACCTGCAACCTGCTGGATGATAACCAGCCTGGTTTCCTTCCAGCGCATAGCATGAAAACAGTGTTGGTAACTAAACTAATGACCTGTTAATTATAGCGTATAGTGGTTTTCTGTCAGTACTGTTACTGTCTTATCTCAGTACTGCACTTGGTACTGTACATCATCATATCATGTTAAACAGGCTGGAAAGATTGGCTAGTCTGACTGATAACATCTTATCTTGAAGTCTTATCTGTCACCACAATCTATTCTGTTTCCTTAATAAATGATCAATTGTCTCCTTCTAGTTTAACAGAAGGAATACACCAGGGTTACGTTTTGGGACCCATTTTATTTAACATTTATCTGACTTCCCTTGGAAAATGTGACTGTATAATCTTGGTTTCTTTTTTCGCTGTTATGCTGATGACATGCACATTTATATTTCAGTTAATTTCTTAGAATTTGTTGATAAGGTTTTAGTTTCCTGTCTGAGTTCTAAGAATTTTCTTCAGTTGAATGTTACAAAAACTGAAATTATTCTTTTTGGTCCCTGTTTATTTACCAAGAATTTACTGGCATTCCATTTAAATGTAGGTCAAACATGTATTATATTCAAATCTAGTGTAGAAAGATCTTGGAGTTCTTTTCAATTCTGAACTATTATTTGATCACCATGTGAGAAATTCTGTGAAGATTGTTTTTATCAATTGCGAAACATTTGCAAGCTGTGTAATATAGTACCTTTCTTCTTTGACTGCTACCTCGATGCATGTTTTGGTTATAAATTGCCCAAACTACTGTACTTTATTGTTGGCTGGGTTGCCACATTCCACTTTGTCAAAGCTACTGAGATTTCGAAACACTGCTGCTGGAGTCCTTATTTGGATTAAAGAGCAGCTGAAGTCTTCAGGAGAACTTTAGCAAAATGTAATATTTAGATGCAGTCCATTTCACTTTAGTTCGGTATCCCCCCATCCTATTGTTTATTACTGAGGTCATTTGCATGAAAACAGGATCTTTGATCCTGAAGAGTTTATCTATTCCTGTTGCTGTCTCCTTACCTGAAGTCATAATGCACTGCTTGTGATATCACACTTACTCCCATGGCAACAAACTGTGATGTCACAATAGAGGATATGACTTAAAGTAGGGAGTCGGCTGTAGAGGTAGATGAACCCTGAGGGATAAAGATTATGCATTTGTGCAAATGTCCTTAGTAATAAATCCTGGAGCAGAGGAATCTTTAAAATGTATATGGAATGGAAGCTGAATTGTACCTAATTATTTTGTTTTTCAAATTTTTTTTAAGGTGTCAGCAGCTCTGAAAGTCTCTCAGTCATATACCCCCAGTGTTGAAGTTTCTCCACTAGTTACCAGTAAAACAGAGTTGGCTTCCAAGATTTTGACCCATGTTGTTAGGTCGCCATACGTATTTATCACCTGGTTATCCAGCTCATTTGTTGTTGCCTTTATCATCCAAGACCTTTGCACTCAAACAAAGATTCTGCTTGTTATACAACATACCCTGTTAGGAACTTGAAGGGGCCGTACTTTTTGTTGAAATGGACCATGACTGTGGAATGCCTTACCACAGTATAGTTGTGCCTCTGACTCTGTCCCTGTTTTAGGCCCGATTAAAAACCTATTTAGTCAGTCAAGCTTTCACAGAATAGGTCCAACCCACCTAATTTCAAAGTGGATGTGATGTACTTTGATTTTACATGGCATTTTAGACTTTTTATTGTTGTGTTGTGGTGTGCATTATTTGCTCTGTGTAAATAAAAAATCTGGTTGATTTGAAAAAAATTAGACCTAGCTATGAAACTGTGTAGTGTTCAACTTTAGCAGTGGCCCACTGGCCCTGGCCTGATTGGTCAGTATTGTTTTGTTTTTTTTCTTTTTAAGATTTTTTTCAGTTTGCAAATTTAGTGCTCGTGAAAGGTGCTAGATTGACAACACTGGAACTTGAAGTCCTCTGCGTCCACATGAAAGGTAGTGGGGTAACAACTAAGGAGTAAGAAGCAGTATACATCAGGAAAAGGCAGCTACTGGTGGGAGGGTTGACAAGGGAAATTAGGAGACACCCTATCCAGAGTAGGGTAGAAAATACATTTCTGACAAGTAAACTAGGCGGTAGGAAGTCAACAGGCATAGAAAGAAGGCGGGAATCTACAAAGAAGGCTCAAAAGACAAAAAGGTTAAGGAAGGAAAGAGCATTGGAGTGGTGAAGTCTAATGGGTGTAGAGCAGCAGTCTTTTGGGACACACCTTCTGGAGATTGAAGTGCTGCCCAATTTGCACTCATCTCGCTGGATTGAGGCCAGAGATTGCTGGACACCAGTTTGAACTGATAGAGGTGCAGAGGACCTCCTTCGCACCCCTGGGGCCACCAGGTTTGCCATCGCTCCCCCAGAGGATGGCTAGGCAGACCAGTTGGACCTTGGTGGGCTCTGAGAGGGTGGAAGAGGTGGGAAGGGTATTCACTTCTCCGTCTGTACCACTGCACAATTCGTTCACTGTACTGGTGGGAGGGAACAGCTGGGAGGAGTCACCCGCAGCAGTGGGAAGGAAAGTTGTGGGGGGTTCTCAGAAGGGGAGGTCCCAAAGAGGGAGGAAGATGCCTCCAGTCAAGGAGGAAGCAGCTGCTGGGTAGGGACTCTTTCGTTAGGGGGGATAGACTTGGTAGAAGGGGGTTGGAAGGGACAGGGAGGTGAAGTGCTTCTTTGGTACTTCAGCTTGGAGGGATACAGAATAGATTCAGAGGATCACTAGGATGGCAGGAGACCGGAGGGAGCTAGATGGCATTGTCCACTTGAGGACAAATTACCTGGCAAGGGCTAGGGTAGGGGTAGTGCAGGGTAATTTCAGGGAGTTGGGGAGGGGCTTTAAGCAGGTGGCATACATGGTGGTATTTGCCAAGGTGTTACCTGTGTACAGTTAGGGAGAGGAAAGGGCACTCCGCACCAGGGCTTTTAGCAGTTGGTTGAAGGCACGGTGCATGGAGAAGGGCTTCAGCTACATTACAGACTGGGGACCAGCATGGGAGGATATAGGTCTGTATAGAGGAGAAGCCCTGCATCCTTCCAGGAGGGGGACAACAGTCCTTAGTAGGAAGTTTAAATGCTACTTATATGAGCATGTAGCTAACTGGGAGTGGGTGGGTTGGGGGGCTGTAGTACTAAGGGAGGCAGAAATTGCCCTTCCCCCCAGATGATGAAACAAAAAAGCAACAAGGAAGGAGGGCATGAGGGGAGGAAGCTCCCCCAGGGCAGTGGCACAAGAAGATGGGAGTGGGGACAAGGTTGAGGACAAGGGGGTTATAAATCGTGAAAGCAAGAAGAGGGGAGTAAAGGAGACAGGTAACAGAGAGGGTAGCAAAGGAAGAGGGGGGTCAGGGGAGCTTAAGGGAAGAACACAGCCTGAGGGCAGAAAGGCAGCAGGCAGGCAGGGATGGTATAAAGTATGGAGAACCATTTGTACTAGTGCAAGGAGTCTGGGTAATAACATTCTGCACCCATCATGGAGGAGGCTAGCCTGGATTTGGTGGCCATAACGGAGTCATGGTGCACTGATAAATACGATTGGGATATAGCCTTACCAGGTAATTCTCTGTTCAGGAGAGATTGACAAGGGAGTGAAGGAGGAGTAATTTACTATATGTAAGGGAAGGAATCAAGGTTACGGGAGTACAGGGCACCCGGTGGAAAAGGAAGGACTGGAAGTGCTGTGGGTCATCCTGGAGACAGGAGCTGGGGCCTCTATCCATTCAGGGATGGTGTACAGGCCTTCAGGATGGGAAGAGGCGTTGAATAAGGCACTTGGGGAAGATCTCAGCAGGATGGCAGATAAAGGGGGAGGTGCTGCTGGTGGGGGACTTCAGTCTGCCAGATGTGGATAGGAGTTTTCTAGCTGCAGCTTCCGTAGGGAGTAGGGCCATTGTTGACTCCCTACAATGGACTTTTCTCGGGCAGCTAGTCAATGAACCCACTAGGGACGGGGCAGTGCTGGACCTGGTGCTTACAAACGGGGACAGCATTGCAGATGTCACAGTGGGCAGTCCCCTTGGTACCAGTGACCACCATTCAGTGTGACTTAACATTAAGACTGGAGCCAAACCGCATGAGGATAAGGGCCCTCGACTTTACAAGCCCAGATTTTAAAGAAATTGAAGACTGCCTCAGAAACTGCCTAGTGGGGGGATTTCCAGGGAGGGGTAGAGGTACTGTGAGGAAAATATGGGAGGACATAATTAAGGCAACCAGCCTCTGCGTGAATGGGAGGGTGCAATTAAGGTAACCAGCCTCTGTGTTAACAGGAGGGTGTAATTAAGGTAACCAGCCTCTGTGTGAACGGGAGGGTGTAATTAAGGCAACCAGCCTCTACGTGAATGGGAGGCTGTAATTAAGGTAACCAGCTTCTATTGAAACGGGAGGGTGTAATTAAGGTAACCAGCCTCATGGAATGGGAGGGTGTACTAGGTAACCAGCTTTCACGTGAACGGGAGGGTGTAATTAGGTAACCAGCTTCTACGTGAACGGGAGGGTGTAATTAAGGTAACCAGCCTCTGCGTGAACGGGAGGGTGTAATTAAGGTAACCAGCCTCTGCGTGAACGGGAGGGTGTAATTAAGGTAACCAGCCTCTACGTGAACGGGAGGGTGTAATTAAGGTAACCAGCTTCTACGTGAACGGGAGGGTGTAATTAAGGTAACCAGCCTCTGCGTGAACGGGAGGGTGTAATTAAGGTAACCAGCTTCTACGTGAACGGGAGGGTGTAATTAAGGTAACCAGCCTCTACGTGAACGGGAGGGTGTACTTAAGGTAACCAGCCTCTGCGTGAACGGGAGGGTGTAATTAAGGTAACCAGCCTCTACGTGAACGGGAGGGTGTAATTAAGGTAACCAGCTTCTGCGTGAACGGGAGGGTGTAATTAAGGTAACCAGCCTCAGCGTGAACGGGAGGGTGTAATTAAGGTAACCAGCCTCTGCATGAACGGGAGGGTGTAATTAAGGTAACCAGCCTTTGCGTGAATGGGAGGCTGTAATTAAGGTAACCAGCCTCTACGTGAATGGGAGGCTGTAATTAAGGTAACCAGCTTCTACGTGAACGGGAGGGTGTAATTAAGGTAACCAGCCTCTACGTGAATGGGAGGCTGTAATTAAGGTAACCAGCCTTTGCGTGAACGGGAGGGTGTAATTAAGGTAACAAGCCTCTGCGTGAACGGGAGGGTGTAATTAAGGTAACCAGTCTCTGCATGAACGGGAGAGTGTAATTAAGGTAACCAGCCTCTACGTGAATGGGAGGCTGTAATTAATGTAACCAGCTTCTACGTGAACGGGAGGGTGTAATTAAGGTAACAAGCCTCTGCGTGAACGGGAGGGTGTAATTAAGGTAACCAGCTTCTGCGTGAAGGAAGTGAGTAAAAGCAAAAGGAAAAAGAGACTGTCATGATACTGTAAGGAAGTGGTCATTCAGGAGGCATAAGGAAGACAGGGAGGTGTACCAGGTAAAACAGAGGGAAGCAGATAAGGCAGTGGGGGGGGGGGAGGAGCAGACAGAGGAAAGGATAGCCAAAGGGGTAACAAATAGGTATAACACTTTCTTCAGGTACACAACTGAGAAGAGGAAAGCAAGGGGAAGGATAGTGAGGATAAGAAGGGTGGCAGAAGGAGACTGCACAGAAGGGGACCAAGAAAAAGCAGACATCCTGAACAGGTTCTTTTGCTCAGTCTTTACAGTGGAGAGATTGGGGTGACAGACCACCAGGGAGCAACAGGAACAAGGGGAGAGGCGGACATGAGTCCATTTTCAGAGTTAAGAGTCCAGAAAGGACTTGCAGCTCTGAAGGTGGACAAGGCTATGGGACTGGACGGAATACACCCAACGGTACTACAAGAACTCAGGAAGGTTCTGGCTGCCCCACTGATGGCATTGTTCAACGGTTAACTGAAATCGGGCATGGTTCCAGAGGACTGAAGGAGTGCAGACATGGTTCTCTACATAAGAGCGGCAGGATGGAAGAGGCTAGCTACTACAGGCGGTGACCCTTACCTCAAAGGTGGGGAAATTAATGGAAACACTGTTAAAGGAAAGATTGGTAGAGTATCTTGAATCCAGTGGGCTGCAAGACTAAAGGCAGCATGGAATCACAGGGGGCTCATGCCATATGAACCTGACTGGTTTCTTTGATTAGGTGACCAGGGAAATCGATCAGGGTACTGGCGAATGTGACCTACGTAGACTTTAGCAAGGCCTTCCACACTGTGCCATGCAGGATACTGATTAAGAAATTAAGCAGCCTAGGGATGGGTTCCAAAGTGGTAAATTGGGTTAGGAAGTGGTTAACGGATAGGTGACAGAGGATGGTGGTTAACAGCACTCAATCTAATTATGGAAACATGACCATCGGGGTGCTACAGGGCTCAGTACTGGGACCAGTCCTCATCACTGTATTCATAAATGACATTGCAGATGAACTGGAAGGGAAGGTATGCCTTTTTGCAGATGATACCAAAATCTGTAGTAGGGTTGACAATCAGGAGGGTGTAGAAACAGTGCATAAGGACCTTGGGAAACTCAAGCATTAGTCAAGAGCATGGCAGTTGGGGTTCAATGCTGAAAGGTACAAAATAATCCACCTAGGGCATAGGAACCCAGGAAGTGAATATAGGATGGGGTTGGGGAGGTACTGTCAGTCACTAAGCAGGAAAAGGACCTTGAGGTTATCATATCTGATGACCCAAAAGTGGCAGGACAGTGTGACAAAGCAGTGGGTAGGGCCAGTGTGATGCTGGGATGAATTAGGAGAGGTATCTCCAGCAGGAGGAGGGAGGTGGTGTTGCCATTGTATTGCTCACTGGTGAGATCCCACCTGGAGTATTATGTCCAGTTCTGGAAGGCACACCTCAGAAAGAACATAGACAGGGCGGAGGCAGTCTAGAAGAAAACAACTACAGTGGTGCAGGGACTGCACCAAAAGCTCTAAGAGGAGAGACTGAGGGATCTCCACATGTACACCCTGGAAGAGATGAGAGGAGAGCAAGAAGGGGACATGATAGAGACCTACAAGTATCTCACGGGGGGTAAAAAGAGTGCAGGAGAGGAGTCTCTTTCAAATGAGGAAGAACACCGGGACCAGAGGACATGCGATGAAGCTGGAGGTGGGGGATGTTTAAGAGGGATGTGAGGAAGTACTAGTTCACGGAAAGAGTGGCAGATGCCTTGAATAGACTACCAGCGGAGGAAATGGAAGCGAAAACAGTAGGGGGCTTCAAGCATGCGTGGTATAGACATAGGGAAATATTAGTAAATAAGCAGGGAGGAGGGAGGCTTGCCGGAGTCCATTTAGGGTCTGTAGAGACGGACTAGGCAGGTACTATATGGGCAGACTCGGTGGGCCAAGTGATCCTTTTCTGACAACAAAATTCTGTTTCTACTGCATGGGTGATCACAGTGAAAGCTTCCCCACACTGCCTCGCCAGTGTGCCTCAACCCTGCCGTGGAGGGACCACCACGTAGCCTTGCCCATTCAGTCCTTGACCTCACATGTGAGTCTGCCAACAAGGGTGCCAATTAGTGACAGCTGTGCTGGTGGTTTTGTGTTGTGGACACCTGCCACTGGGAGCTAGACTGAGACCACAGCAACTAATTTCACATAGGCCACTGAACAGCCCTCCGGTGATAAAGTCTTTCAGCCACTAATTGACCTGTGCTGGATTTGAAACAAGGATCTAGAGGTGAAAAGCTCCGTAACCTGCAACCAATCCACTGAGTCATCCAGTTCCCCAGTTGGTCAGCATCCTGTAAAGCTAGTGAATATGCTCAGATTGGACAGCAAGCTGTAGCGGGGGTCATGGATTGCACACAGAAGTCGTGCACATACTGAAACTGGCACTGTGCGCATCCTCCATAGATTGGCAACTGTATCTATAGCCTTGACTGAACTGCTCTTGACATCCACAGAATGGTTGGTAAGGAGCAAAGAAATTTTGACTCGGTTACTGGCCCGACGGCCACCAGATTTTGTTACCTGGAATCAACCACTGTTGTAGTGTATGTTCAGTGGCACTTCCCAGATACTGTAGGGTTTGAAATTCATTCTGCAAACATTTATGTATGCACGATTATCTGCCAGTCAGTTCCATACATTATTACAAGTTTTACTACTGTTTGTATCCGTGATCGCCGGTCAAGCAGTGAGGCATCCAGTAGGCACACTGGAGGCCCAGGTTCATGCCCCGGCCCAGGACTTCATGAGCAGAGGCCAGCAGGGAGCATGAAAGTAGTGTTAATGTGGATGTTTCTTCCTGATGTAAGTAGCAGACATGCACCACTTGCAGAGCGGCGTCAGGCGGTTGCAAGGGGCAGTTGCTTGTGTGAGGGACTGTGTGTTGGCGGGCCCCTCCACTAGGACGCTGACCTGGAGCATGCTACAGAGACGTTGCCGCTGTCTGTCAGTGTAAGGCGAGTGACTGATAGCAGGCATCTCCACTGTGAATCCTCCTCCCGCCCCACTGCAGTAATTGGACCGGGTGTGCTGCGATTCTTCCTCTTCCTCTCTCTCTGTTCTCCACCACTGGTCACACTGAGTGACTCACAAGCAGTGTAAGAGACTTAAAAAATATATATATATATCAAGGCTCACTCTTGCTCCTGGCATGGCCATCCCACAACCTCCCCAGGCAGCGACTGCAGTTTACACTGTGGAGGATTTCTGCAAGTCTGTGTGACAAAAAAAAGGGGTTTTCTTCCAGTCAGTCCCACATTCTCTCCCGGCCTCAGGCAGTGCAGTGACTGTCAGTGGTGCACCACAAGTCTCAGACACCAGGCTTGGTGTTGCACGCACTATGGTGCATGCAAGGGACAACACTACATGCTCTAGCCTGTTTTCATACACACAGGGAACAAGTTTTGTATGTTAATTTGACCCCTGACAAAACATGCCTTTTATTGTGCAATATTATATGTGTTCTAGTCTAACCGAGAACAATAACCTACAGACACGTGTTCTGTCCTGTTGAGGCTCCTCAGTGTAGTGCAGTGGCTACCTTAGCTCAGAACCAGATCGGCCCCAGAGAAGAACAGACATTTAGTTCACTAAAAAAGTTAGCATACCGAAGAAGCAGTCTGGAAAAAGACCAGGGTGTTGGATCAGTAATGAGTGCAAGGAGACAGCAAATATCTAATATTTTTGGCTTTTTGTTGTGTCTACGAACCAAATGCGTATACTCTGAAGCCTCAGACCCTGAGGAAAGCATCATGGGTATGCAAATCCTTGTGTGTGACAGGCTGACAAGTCTTGACAAGAACAAAAGATGTCACTTGTAGACAAGAAGCCAAAGTAGATAAGTACTCAAGTGACAAGAGAACCCCATTTTCACCCAGATGTCATTAATAATAAAGAACAAGTGGTGTTAAATACAGGAAATAGCTGAATTATCAGTTGAATTTGGTCTAAATCATATGTTTTCAAAGTATTCCCTGTGGTGTCAGTGGCTTTTTTTTTTGTCAACTCTGTTTGTGCACCTTCAGCCTGAGGCATCTCTCGAAGGTGCCTGCTCAATCCGGACCTTCTACTCCCCACCGAGACCCTTCCTCCATTGGTCCCCTCCACCAGGACTTCCCAGCCTCCCAGATCACCCCCGGGGGAGGGCTCGCCTCACCTACCTTGGTGGCTCTTTCTGAGACTAGAGGGTCCGTCCTGTGTGCGTGGCGCCTGGGGACCGTCGGAGTAGTGGTCTGGCATTGGGGATGTGAGGCCGGATCCCTGGGGCCCTCGTTGCCTCCCTGGTCCTGCAGGAAATTTTTCGTTGGTTTCCCCCACAGGAGTGCAGACATGCAAAGACAGCATGGCACTACATGGTGACGTCTGCTGCGCTCCTCCCCACTGTAACAGCACCGCATCTCTGCACTGACTCTGAGTTCCCTCAGGAGTCGCTAGAGAGCAGCACGAGACCCAGATCCCTCACCAGGGAAGGGAGAGCAGTCTTCCAGATTCTCAATCCCTTCCCTCCCCTGCTGACCGGCCTCGGCCCAAGTCCATTCCCGAAACCGGGTCGCTGACATTGCATCCAGCGCCTCAACCCTCTGTGCCACCAGGCTGACTGGTCAGTGGCTTTTTAAGTAACCATTTCTGAGAGATGCTAAATTCACCCACTCCACTGGATGCCTAATACTGCGTTCATTGTACACGTCCACCCTTGTCATAGAGAGTTTAAAAGTTGGGTTGAGACGGTGCTTAATTTTTTTCATGATCACTAAGGTTAGGCACTCAACCAAGTTTACATATTAAGGGGAAGTCACTGCCTTCCCATGATTTTTAGGTAACTATCAGGTTTATTAGTTTTGCTGGCCTCAGAATTGCTTAAAAACTATTATAAGATTAATGCTAGTGACTGCTAACAACGATATTATTAATAAATAAGAGCTGTGACAGGGGCCTTATAAAAACGTGCCTGATATTTTAGAACTGATCTGTGACCTCATGACATCACACATGGAAAAGCCATGACTGATGTCACAGGGGTCACAGATCAAAAGTAAAATATCAGGCATAGTTTTATGAGGCCCGTATTATATTTGTTTTACACAGTGGCATGAGTAGGGATGTGAAAATGGATGCGCTGCTGTTGTAAGAGAGGTAAAGTTCAATAAATAAAACTTTCTGAGTACAGTTATGTCCCAGAAAAAAATAATGCCAGCTTCAAACAACATGAAGTCTTGCTGTATTCTGACAGTAGCAGTGAGTCCCAACCTTCAAACTGCCCCGGAGATGAAAGAGTTAACTTTCCATGCCAGGCATGGAACGCTGAGCTCGAGCTCGGTTGAGACTCTGTCTGCTGCTGTTTAAACTCAAACCGTCAGATTCTTTACTCTGCCTCACTGAACAGTCGCTCCGGAGATTTCTCCTCCTGCTCGGTTCAGTTTGTCGGTTAAAGTACCGCTTTTCTCGGTTTTCGACCGAATTTAAACCGTAACCTGTCGGTTCAGTCTCTGTCTGTGGTATTTGTGAGTACTAGATAGGTTTTATTTTATTCTATTCTGTGTGGAACTTGTAAATGGTTCATCGGTTCGGTTTGAACTGATCAAGTTGTTACAAAATCTTAATTTGTACTTTTAGAGTGTGGTTACCGGTTCTTATCGGTTCTAAAAAAAAGTTTTATTACGTTTTTTCCACGACCCGTGACATGGTCAGGAACCGATAAGAGGGTCTTGCCTGGCGGATTGCCATTAAAAGGGTAAGTTTGGTTAGGACTGGCACAATGTCTGAGAAACCCAAAAGAAAAATCGGGCCCACTGGGTTTCAACACTGTAGTGTGTGTGTGGAAGTCTTTGCTAAGGCTGACCCCCACACCACCTGTGTTTATTGTCTGGGGTTTGACCACCTCAATGCAGACTGCCAGATTTGTAAAAATGTCCCTGCAGCTACCCTGGAAAAGAGAGTTGGTAGACTCAGGGAAAGGGAGGCCAAAAAGTCAGCTGATCCGGATGGCCAGCCCGGTTCGGTTCAAACCGAACCAGAAGGAGTGCCCTCTGACCAGGGCGAGACTTCTTCGGGCAAAAGGAGAGCCGGCTCTGAGGAGTCGGTTCTGGCTAAGAGAACTAGAAAAGAAAAATCAGCTGGTGTGGAGCCAAAACTTTCCTCTCCAACCACTGAAGAAATTGCCAGCGATCAAAATTGTGCAGTCGCTTTCTCCGGTTCCGACCTAACCGCACCATCAGGCAGGCGCCGGTATGCCGTTCCATCGGGTTCAAGAGTATGATTTAGAGGAATTTTATGAACCGGAGGAGGAGGAAGAGAGTATGAGGAAAGTGAATGTGGTTTTGAAAGTCTGGATGTGCCTATTGACCCGGACATCTCCCCAGACAGACTTTCAGGAGTGTCTCCTCCTAGGCTTTCTGAGTCCCCCTCCCATTTCATGTTTTATAAAAAAGTGGCTGAAACCCTCCAGCTTCCTATGGAAGAAGCTGTGGATGACCAGGAGGAGCCTGACTATGTAGAAATGATGGCTATCCCAGAGTCTAGGAGGCTGTCTATTCCCTTACACAAATCTTTTGGGAAACAGACATTTAAGATTTTAAAGACTCCTAACACTATACCTCCTGTGGATAAAAGAATGGACAAAAGGTATACATTGTCAGGCTCAGATACGGAGTTCCTTACACAACAATGCAGCCATGTTGAGGTAGTGCAGGCTGCAGCCTGTGATAAGGCAAATATTCCCTTGGCTTCACACCCCCCGGACAAGGACTCCAGGAGGATTGATGCCATGGCAAAGAAACAGTACATGGCAGCATCCTTGGGAGTCAGACAGGCCAATTATATGGCCTATACTGCTAGGTATCAAAAATCCAGATGGGACACTGTCATGGCTTTAGCAAAACAGGTCCCTGCCAGCTTGCCAAGGAGCTGGAGCAGGTGGCTGCTGATGGCATTGAGGCATCCAAGGTGCAATTCCATGCTGCAGTGGACTCCAATGATGTGTCATCTAGAGTCATGGCTACATCTGTGGCACTTGAAGAATGGCTTGGCTTAGATGTACTAGCCTGTCACAGGATACCCAGACTAAGGCCATGGATTTTCCTGTTGTGGGTAATTCTCTGTTTGGGGAGCAGACAGAGAATTACATGAAGAAAATGGACGAATATAGGACCACCTATAGGAGTGCACAGGCCAAGGAAAGGCAGGCCACTCCTCAAAGGCAGCATCCCAGGGGCAGGGGCAGGCCTTTCCATAGGCCTTTCTACCAAGCCCAGCCCTCCTCTTCTGCTTACGCCCAGAGGGGGTTCTTTAGAGGGAGAGGCAGACGGGGTACAAGCAGGCCTGCTTCCACCCCTCAGCCCAAAGTCCCTGCCAAACAGGCACCCTGATGGGGTTGCCAGGGCCGATTCTCAACTACCTGTAGGGGGCAGGCTGGCTTACTTTGTCCAGGACTGGGAGTCTCTGACATCAGACAAATGGGTCCTGGAAGTAGTAAGCCAGGGACTGGTTCTCAGCTTCAAAAAGTTTCCAAAGATGAGAACCAGATTCTTTCTACCTGCAAATCCCTCAGAGACACTTGCCCTAGAGGCAGAGGTCTCTTCCCTTCTAGCTCTCAGAGCTGTGGAAAGGGTTCCACCCCTACACCAGGGCAAAGGGTTGTACTCCAAGTACTTCATTACCCCAAAAAAGACAGGAGAATGACGGCCCATCCTGGATCTCAGATACTTAAACAAGCACCTTTTAAAACCAAAATTCAAAATAGTGACTCTGGGAATTATCCTACCCTCTCTAAGGCCAGGGGACTGGCTAGTGTCCCTGGACCTCAAGGATGCCTACTTCCATATTCTCATCAGAAGCTCCCATCGAAAGTACCTCAGGTTCGATCTGCCCTCAGGCCATTACCAGTTCAGAGCAATGCCCTTTGGTCTGACCTCTGCTCCAAGGGTATTCACAAAATGCCTGGCAGTGGTAGTTGCTTCTCTAAGAAGGCAAGGGATTGCCATCTTCCCTTACCTGGAGGACTGGCTCATAGTAGGCCAGTCCCCAGACCAAGTCAAGTTACACTTACAGATAACTCAGCAACTGCTCACCTCTTTGGGTTTCCTTCTGAATCTTTCAAAGTCAGTTCTAGAGCCTGTCCAGCTCCTCACCTTCATAGGCGCAGAGCTAGACACAGAAAAGGCCAGAGCTTTCCTTCCCCTGGACAGGGCAAGGACCCTTGTCTCTCTGGCCTCCTCATTCACCCTGCAGGTGTCTCAACCAGCAAGGCATTTTCTACAGCTCCTGGGGCACATGGCTGCTTCCACAGCAGTAGTGCAGGGAGCGAGATTTCAGATGAGGGACATTCAGTTCCATTTGAGAGCCTTCTGGTCTCAAAGGAAGGACCCTCTGACCAAATTGATCCCAGTAACTCGAACCCTGCTCCAGGCCCTACAGTGGTGGCAGGATCAGAACAATCTGAGACAAGGGGTTCCCTTTGTCACTCAGTCTCGCTCTTTAATCCTTACTACAGATGCCTCCCTCTCGGGGTGGGGGGCTCACATGGGCGACCTGACCACCCAGGGGTTGTGGTCCCCCTCAGGAATCTCTGCTTCACATCAATCTGTTGGAACTCAGAGCAGTATTTCTAGCACTTCAAGCTTTTTCCGAATCTGTTCAGAACAAAGTTATTCAGGTCAGAACAGACAATACCACCACAATGTGGTACATCAACAAGCAAGGAGGCATTCGGTCTACGGCCTTGTGCACAGAAGCAATGAAGTTGTAGTCTCTGGCTTATTCCCTGAACACCTCCCTCACGGCAGTTCACCTCCCAGGCAAGGACAATGTCCTGGCAGATGCTGTCAGCAGGATATCCCAGGGCCATCACGAATGGTCACTGGATCCCCTGGTCTTGGAGGTGATATTTTCCAGATGGGGCACCCGCAGATAGATCTTTTTGCAGCCCCAGACAATCACCAACTTCCCCTTTTTTGCTGCAGGCCCCCAGTGTTGGGCTCAGTTCCCCTGGATGCCTTAGTTCTCAATTGGGAAGGGAAGTTCCTGTATGCTTCCCCCTTCCCTCTCCTGTTCAAAGTGCTAGTCAAAATCAGATCTCAACCATGCAAGATGATCCTGATTGCTCCAGACTGGGCCAGACAGCCCTGGTATCCACTCCTACTGTCCTTAGCAGTCCATCTTCCCCTGTGTCTTCCCAGGAATTACAACCTGTTAACTTGTGCTCAGGGGAGGGTTTGGTACCCGAATCTTAAGTCTTTCAATCTCAAGGCCTGGCTCTTGAAGAGTTAGAGTTTGCTGATTTACACCTCTCCCAAGGTGTAATGGAAATTCTGAAGGCTTCTAGGAAACCTTCCACCAGGGCTACTTATAATTCCAAATGGAAAAGATTTTCCATATGGTGCTCTGGGAAGCATATTTCCCCAGAGTCTGCTGACCTGCCCACAGTCCTTGATTATATGGTCCATTTAAATAGCTTGGGGCTGAGATCAGCTACACTGAAGGTGCACCTGACAGCTGTTTCTGCTTTTATTTCAGCAGGTAAGCCCTCTTCTCTTTCAGCTCACCCTGTATTCTCCAAGTTTTTCAAGGGATTGCTTTACACCAACCCTCCATTCAGGGACCCTGCCCCTGCTTGGGACCTTAATGTTTGCATTGCTCAGCTTATACAACCCCCTTTTGAGCCCTTGTCTTCAGCAGAGCTTAAGTACTTGACTTGGAAAACTGTGTTTCTGGTAGCCATCACTTCTGCCAGACGTATAAGTGAATTACAAGCTTTGTCAGTGGAGCCTGATTTTATCTCCTTTCATAGAGATAAGGTGGTCCTCAGGACTAATAGGAAGGTCTTGCCTAAGGTGGTTTCAGATTTCCACCTTAATTAATCTATGTCTCTTCCTGTGTACTTCACTGACCATTCCTCCTCTGGCGAGAGGAGGCTGCACAGTTTAGATGTGAAAAGAGCCCTTAGCTACTACATAGAGCGTACCAAGGGTCACAGGTTTGACTCCCTCCAACTGTTCCTCACTTATGGTGAGGTTGGTAAAGGGAAACCTGCCACAAAAGATCCATTGCCAGGTGGATTGTCTCTTGTATCCAATTTTGTTATGAAAAACTGGGTGAGGTTCACCCCCTCAGACCTGACCTCACTCTACCAGAGGTACAGCTGCTTCCCTGGCTGCTGCCAGGGACATCCCTATCCTAGAGATATGTCAAGCAGCTACCTGGAAAACAGTTCACACTTTTACCAAGCATTACTCCCTGGATATCCAGGCTAGGAGTAATGCTCGGTTTGGCACAGCTGTGCTTTAGAGCCTATTTCCTAAGAAGGTTCTGTTCCTCCTCCATGGAGGTACTGCTTTGTAGTCTGCTACTGTCAGAATACAGCAAGACTTCATGTTGTTTGAAGAAAAAATTGCTCACCTTAGTAATGTTGTTTCTTCTAATGGAGTCTTGCTGTATTCTGACCTCCCCGCCCCTCTCAGAACCTCTGTTTTTGGGATGTGGGTGGGCAGTGCAGTGTTGGCACTCAGTAGGTGCCCACCTTGTTGTTTTCACCCCCTTTTTTCTTGGGTTGAGTGGGTGTTGTGTTTTTCATTTTTTGGATCTCCTGGCTTGAGTCTTTGTTTTGGGACCAAAAAATGTGTTTTATGTTTAGTAGCCAGTTGGCTAGTGTAGGTTTACAGCTTCCACACAGGACCTTAGTGAGTTTAGCTTGTAAAGATCTGACGGTTTGAGTTTAAACAGCAACAGACAGAGTCTCAACCGAGCTCGAGCTCAGCGTTCCATGCCTGGCATGGAAAGTTAACTCTTTCATCTCCGGGGCAGTTCGAAGGTTGGGACTCACTGCTACTGTCAGAATACAGCAAGACTCCATTAGAAGAAACAACATTACTAAGGTGAGTAATTTTTTCTTCTGTCCTAAAGAACCTAGTGTGAGAATATTTTCTTTGTCAGACGTGTAGAGTCAGAATATCATGATTTTCATGATGGTGGTCTCACGTACATTCCTACTGCATGATAACCGCGTACTGAGAGAGTGCAGTCCCCTCTATGACAAATTGCATGTGAAACTGGCAAAAGAAACAGAACAGGGTATCAGTGGGCTGAAGATGCTCTGAACTTAGAAGGGAGGGTGTACAGATATGATATTAGCATAAAGTCTGTGAGAATGAATGGAGCATAAAAGGACCACCTCCTTGATAAAAGCGGCCAGTAGCCATGAAACATTGAGAAAGAAATAAGCAAATATTTCATTTTTTCTACTTCTGCTTTATTTCCTGATACTAGCCCACCACCCCTTCTGTCGGTGACCCCCAGTCTCGTCGTACACCATATACAGGACTTACCCCATCTGCTTACTGACCTTATTAGGAGAGCTGGTGCCACAGTAGGTGGTACTGGGCCTATAAAGTTGGTGACATCATCCTTTTTTTTTTCCCAAAATATTTTATTAGGAAATGAATGTGCTTACAGAGTGGACAGATTACAAATACATAAAATCTGTACACATTACACCTTTAAACAGCCATATTAGATTGTCATATCAATAGACAACATTTCAGATCAAAGATTAACAGCTTGAAATTGTGTAATCCATTACCATTTGGGAAAACAGTGAGCATAGTGTAAGGGTAGCATAGACTAGAGAGAGGAGCAGGAGCTGTACCCAGCAGTACCTAAGAAAGCCTCCAGGAGAAGGCACGTCAACACAGGTCAAAGGGGAAAGATACTGGATTCCACCGCATTCAGCAGCGGACCTCAGGTAACTGTGAATTTATACAGCTCTCCCTGCACTCTCATCTAGGCCCTCTCTAGGGACATGCATGATCTTATGTTTTGTACCCATCTAGCTACTGAAGGGGAGGTCGGTGACAGCCAGACCTACCCAGTGGTTCTCCTTGCATTTATAAGTGTAACTGACCACAATGAGTTATGGGACTCTCCACTCAGGTGTCTTGGGTCTGCTCCCAGCAATATCTCCAAAGGAGATATAGATGGGGTGTAGCCCAGGACTTGGACTTACGTCATGTATAGAGTATCAAAAGGGAGCTACTCGTGGGCAGGTCAAGGCAAAGTGAAGAAAGTCAGCCTCTCCTATCTTACATTTTGGACATAGTAGAGATGTGGAAGCGTCCA
Source organism: Neoceratodus forsteri (assembly GCA_016271365.2). Lineage (NCBI taxonomy): Eukaryota > Metazoa > Chordata > Ceratodontiformes > Ceratodontidae > Neoceratodus > Neoceratodus forsteri. The sequence goes on along the minus strand of CM028134.1, from coordinate 1,010,905,234 downwards.
GACAATGCAACCATACTGGTGTCACATATGTCCTGTGTAGAAAACTCAATTGGATTTGGCGTTGCTTGTTGCTACATGAACCATTTATGTAGTGCTTACATGCCTGCCCCCAGGTATGCTTATCCATAGGGAGGAGTAGGTCAACACTCCATTTGTCATGACTGTTTGCTCCTTGCTGGTGAAGATGGCCCATAACAATGTGATAGTAGACTGACAGGGGTTTCTGCCCCAGTTGGGGCCGGAAGAGTTCTTCTTCCAAGTGGGAGGGTGCCATCCAGTCGTGAGCCAGAGAAAGGGATTCCCTACAGGCCTGGCAGACCCCTTAGATATACAAAGAAATCACTCTGGTGCAACCCCCACTCCTCGCACAGTGACGCAAAATTTTTCAACATTCCCCCTCATATAACTGAAGCTACAGTTATGATCCCTTTTCTCCTCCAGACCCAAAGGCATTGTATTAAGGCTGGGGAATAGTTGCCTCTACAGCGCATGGCCACGACCCGGCCCAGATTTGGTGACATGAGGCCTTAATGCCCAGTACATTGATGCATCCGAACCCATACCTGAAACGTGGCTGCTGTGACGGGATTACTCACTAGCTCAGCCCCTTGGACTCCCAAGGCACCCACTAAGGTATCATTCTGGAGATTCCCGGTGAGCATGTCTTCCTCCATGGCAGCCACGGGCAGCCTGAAACAATTGGTCCTGAGGGCAAGAAGGCCGACTGTGCTGCCCAGTAGTAAGCTTTAAAATTAGGGAGGCCCCTTCCCACAGCATGAGCGGGAAGTTGGAGGGTTGATCGTTTAATCTTTTCCCTCCCACCCTGCTAAATTGAAGTGAGACAGGGGAATCTTAATGGGAAAGGATTGGTATAAATAAAGTATCCTTGGGAGAATAGTCATCTTGACTATACCAACTCTACCCAGTAGGGAGATGGGTAGGGCCTGCCACCTAGTACAGTCTTCAGATATTTTGGTGAGAAGTAGTCTAAAATTTAGGGTGTAGAGGCGAGATACCACTGCCAAAATTTGAATCCCCAGGTATTTTATAGTGGAAACTAATTGCAACACCCCCCAAGATTGGCTATCAATTGGGATCTGTGTTGTGAGCCCACTGGAAGCAGCTCACTGTTTGACCAGTTTACTCGATACATAGATACATAGATACATGGACAGTGTCGGCAGATAAGGGCCTATGGCCCACCCAGTCTGCCCATTTGAGCTTGTAAGTTCAGTTTGTTTTCCTAGAAGTCTATTTCCCCTTACCCCTGACCTCTAGAATTCCTTTATGTCTATCCCATGCATTCTTAAATCCCGTGATTGTTTCAGCCCCCACCACTTCCTCTGGCAGGGTGTTCCACTTGTCCACCACCCGTTCTGTGAAGAAATTCTTTCTCATGTTTCCTCTGAATCGTCCTCCCTCCAACTTCATCCCATGCCCTCTAGTCCTGGAACATCTTTTCGCTTAAAAATAGTGTTTTCCTGCACCCTGTTCCTCCCTGTAAGATACTTGTATGTCTCTATCATATCCCTCTCTCCTCCTCTCCTCCAGGGAGTACATGTTCAGTTCCTTCAACCTGTCTTCATAGGACTTGTGATGCAATCCATGCACCATCTTTGTTGCCCTCCTCTGAACCTTCTCTACCCTGTCTATGTCCTTACGTAGGTATGGTCTCCAGAACTGTACACTGTACTCCAGGTGGGGCCTCACTAGTGTCTTTGTATAGCTGAATTATGACCTCCCTTTCCCTGCTGGTGATGCCCTGCCTATACATCCCAGCATCCTATTTGCTTTACCTGCTGCCTTGTCACACTGTTTCCCTACCTTGAGGTCATCAGAGATGACAACCCCAAGATCCCTTTCCTGCTTGGTGCATGCCATATCCTCACCCCCAACTGATATATTGTGCCAGGGTTTTGTGTTATATTATCTTGCACTTCTTTGCATTGAATTTCAACTGCCAAACCCTTGACCATTCTTCAAGTTTCTGCAGGTCCTTTCTCATTCTGTCTACACCCTCTGGTGTGTCTACTCTGTTACAGAGCTTTGTGTCATCAGCTAACAGTGAAATTCTGCCTTCTAGATCCCACGCAATGTCACTGATGAAGATGTTGAATAGGACGGTCCCAGCACTGATCCCTGTGGTACCCCACTGGTCACTCTTCCCTCTGTGGAGTGACAGCCATTTACCACCACCCTCTGTGTCCTGCCACCCAGCCAGTTACCTACCCACCACACTACTGTCCTGCCCACACCCATATTCCCCAGTTTGTGTAATAGTCTTCTATGTGGCACAGTGTCAAAGGCCTTGCTGAAGTCCAGATAGGCCATGTCCACTGCCCTCCCCTGATCCACCTCCCTAGTCACCCAGTCAAAAAAATTCAATGAGGTTGGTCTGACATGACCTCCCCCTGGTGAAACCATGCTGCCTTGGGTCCTGTCGATGCCCAGATATCTTACCAAAGGATGACATTAGAGTGTGTACCGTCGAAAGGTCATGTACAGGGTATTGTAAATAGAGAAGCCGATCGTCAGTCGTCAGCATACACTGCAATTTTATGCTCCGTGCTACCCGCCCAATCCCTGGGTGAGCTCTCAGGACTGGCCTCAAGGGTTCCAACGAAAGAACATACAAAAGTGGGGACAGTGGACATCCCTGTTGAGTTCCCCTCCCCCAGAGTAAACGGATGGGAGAGTGTACCGTTGATTAATACCCGCACCTGTGGGTGTGTATACAAAGTATGACTCCATGAGCAAAAGACTGGACCCACTCCCTTCCTGCACAGGGTGTCGAAAAGGTATCCCCCACTCCACATGGTCAAAAGCTTTTTCGGCATGTAGGGCCACAACAGCCGCACCATGAGCTTGCCTATTATGGCCCCAATGATAAATTATATTCAGAGTGCACCTAATGTTGTGTTTCCCCATCCTACCTTTAACAAAACCTGATTGGTATGAATGGATGACTGTCGGTAATAAGGGGTCCAAGCGGGTGGTGAGAGCCTTGGCCACAATCTTATAGTCTGCAGTCAGAAGTGAAATAAGCCTGTAGGAGGCGCATTGGGAGAGATCCTTCCCAGGCTTTGGTAATATTGTGATGGTGGCAGACCGCATGGAGGGGGCAGCTCACCTCTGCTTAAGCTCTCCTCTACCATATCAAAAAGCAGGTCAAACAAGAGCTCGGCAAGTTTAAAAAAGTCTTATCAGTAGGCCGTCTGGGCGTGGGGCCTTTCTACTCTAAAGCGCCTCCAGGGCAGCCAGGATTTCATGTTTTGCCAAAGGGATGTCCCGCTCTTCACCCATGGTCCTGTTTAATTTCCTAAGGGGAACCCCTTCAAAAAAGCCACTTAGCTCGAGCTATGAGGGGCTATACTCGGAGGTGTAAAGGGAGTTGTTGAACTCACCAAAAGCGTGCCCGATCTCTGCTGTGCCTTGCACCAGTTCCTCTCAAACATTTTGAATTTGGCCCACTGTGCGGTCTGATTCCCTAATTTTTAGTTGACAGGCGAGCAGTTTCCCTGCTTGGTCCCCATCGAAATATGACCCAGCCCTTGCTAATAAAATGGAGCATTCAAGCTGGGCACTGGACAGAGTTGAATCTCCACTTTTAACTTCTGTAGGGTATTGTACAGGGGTGGAGAGGGGTTCAATCTGTGTGCCTCTTCGCAAGCCTGTTTTTGTTCCGAGAAAAGAAAGCTCTTGGTGGCCGTTCTCTTCTTAATGGAGGCATAGGATATAGCTGACCTCTAATATATGCTTTCAGGGCCGCCCATCATATTCTATGGGAAGTCCCCCGGCTGTGTTTCAGCTGGAGATATTCCTGAATGCAACCCCTCATGAAGTGTATATAGTCCTTGTCTTTCAAAACAGTGGGTCAAGCCTCCAATTCCATGCTACTCTGGGGGCCCCAGTACCCCTAAGGGAAACAGTGTGGACAGCATGGTCAGAAACCAAAATTGGTTGATATACCGCTTCCCCAACCCCCTGGATGACAGGATCCTATCTGTTCTGGCATATGAGTGGTGGGCATGCGAGAAAAAAATATAATCTCGTCCTGAGGGATTGGCATGCCGCCAGGCATCCACCAAGTCTAACCCAGCTTGCAGCTCTTCCAGTGCCCTGGCATTTTGCGATTTGGGGGCCGTGGTTCTGGCTGAGCGGTCCAAAATCATGTCTAATATACAGTTAAAGTCTCCCCCAGAACCCACGAGCTGTCCCAGCTTGTCATATCCAGGGCTAAACATTGGAAGAAAGTGGGACACTCTCAAAGATGGGGGCATAAACTGAACCCACTAAGAGCACCCCTCTACCAGGTATGCTGAGCTTGGCCAGGACATATCTACCCGACTGGTCTACTTGGCTGTCCAGCTCTTGAACTGCTGTTCCCCATGGGATCCAAATTGAGGCCCCCCTTGCCTTTGAGGAGAAGATGGCCAACATCCAAGTTCCCCCCATAAATGTTGCCGTTTTTGGGCTTCCAAGTGTGAGAAGTGGGTTTCTTGCAATATGACAATTTACCCCTTAGCTCTACGTATTTCCCCCAACACCTTCCTTCATTTCAAAATAGATTTCAAGCTGTTCACGTTCCAGGTAATGCATTTAAAATTATTTATTTATGACTTTGATAACCGGGTGAGTGCACTGATCCCAGGAACCGTTTTCAGGCACAACTCAGGCCATAACACATGGCGCAGGGTGACAGTGGAGTACAAGGTAACAGTAATGCACGTGAAACAGATTTGATGCAAGCAACAATAGTAAGCACAATATACAGGTTTGATGCTTAGGTCCATCTAAGAACAGTGCATACAAGGTTTCAATATCAGACATGAGGAGATTTGGTACAAAACAAACAAATCGTAGGCACAGTGTACAGTGTGTGACTGCATCATCCAGTGAGCAAGTAATACACAGACTACTCAGTGAAAAATATACAGTATATACAATATGTACAGGCAAGGAAGTCAAATATTACTGTGAAAAATACGATATAACAGTTGTAGGCGGGGGAGTTGACTAGTGTGGGTAGGTGTCAAACCCCAGGGAGCAGCGTCAGGATGAGTTTGCCAGGAACCAGACTTTAAGGCGGGGCCTGAAACTGGAGTGTGTATCACTGGAATGGAGTTCAGCCGGTAGTGTGTTCCACTGCAAAGTGGCAGCTGCAGACCAAGCTCTGCTACCCATGTTGGTAGATGCCCTAGAAACAGCTAGAGGGGGAGCACCATTAGAGCGGAGGTTGCAGAGTAGCATTCTGGTTTTCAGAAGGGCAGTTAGGGGGGATTCTGGAGCTGTGTGGATGACATTGTCGACAATGCAGCAGAGGGCTAGATCAAAGCGACCTTGTAGCGGTAGCCATTCAAGGGTATTATAGAGGCTACAGTGGTGGGTGGAGAACAGGGCCAATAAAGCAAAGCGACAGGTGCAGTTGTAGGGAGCAGAGAGTTTAGCCAAGGTAGTAGCTGAGGCCCTGGCATAAATAGGGGAACAGCAGTCAAGAATAGGGAGAAGATTACCCTGGACAATGGCTAGTCTGGCTTCAGGGGTAAGGTATTGCCTGAATCTATAGACGGCACCTAACTTTTGATGGAGCCTTCTGACAAGGGAATTTGCAAGCTCGGTGAAGGTGATGGAGGGGTCGAGTAGTACTCCTAAGTATTTGTAGGTGTGATGTCCTCAGGGGCTAGGCCGTCTGGGGGTGAGAATGGATAAGGGGGCATGGGTTTTAGTTTTGGCCAGAAAGGGCTTAGATCCGAACAGCATGGATTTAGTTTTTTTGGCATTTACTAAGAGGAGGTTTTTTTGAGAACCAGCTGTGGGCCACAGCATAGTTGTGCAAGAGAACTGAGGAGATTGCGGCCATGGATTTGTCACTGTGGAAGAGGACAATGTCATCGGCGTACAGGAGACAGTGACAGTTGAGGCAGTCAAAGGGAAGCGCACTAACGAATAAGGAGAAAAGGAGGGGACCCAGGATTGAGCCTTGAGGGACCCCACAGAGACAGGCAGAGTAGGGGAGCAGGTTTGACCAATACACACGAATTCCAAGCGTCTGGTAAGGTAGTTAGTGAACCAGCTTGTGACTTTCTGAGAACAACCAAGGAGGCTAAGCTTGGAGGTAAGGAGAGCATGGTTAACCATGCCAAAAACCTTTGAGAGGTCAATGAAGACAGCCCTGGTGGCTTTACCATTATCCACGTTTATCAGCCATAACTGCCTACCTTATAAAGGCACCAATAAACAACAGGAACAAGAAAAAGCACATATAGATCCTTCAGTTTCCCCAGATAAACCCTCCAATCTCCCGCCAATGTGAAACCACAATCCTCCAAACTAATGAATCCCACACAATGTCCAGTTTACAATCGTACAGGATCATGCAACAGTAGCACCACTCCACAATGCCCCAGCACAGCTTTAGAAGGCACCCACAGAGTGCTACTCCCAGCAGGTCCGACACAAATGTAGGGACAGCTTGTGCACCCCCTCCCGTATTCCACAACTCCCCAGCCCCCGACACTCAGAAAATCTCCCATCAACCTTGAACAAATAATCTATTCTCCCGCCATCAACCCATGTCCAGCAGGGACGACAGTAACCCCAAAATCCCCAAGGTGGGAAAAAAAAATGCCAGTGCTCCCATTGCAAAAATTAGGCAGAGGGTGAGCCTTATACTCCCCATAGTGCTGAACATCGAAGAAGTGGGACATCAAACAGGAATGAAGGCACAGTATTTATCAATAGCTGTGTGCTAGTTTAACAGAAGGGCAACTAATAAAGAATAGCAGTCCAATCCAATGGGGCTCAGAAAAACGACTATACAGCTTCATTGCATTCGAAAAAGCATAAGGTGGAAACATTTGCATCCGGGCCATCCTTGAGGATGCTAAATGTTAAAGATCCAAAGGAAAGAAACTGCCCTGCCAGTGTATACCAGGACTATTCAGTTGGCCGGGCAGTGTGTATCAGTCAGTAGCAACCCGCTGATACCCATGCCCCCCTGGCACGGTCGGGTGACAAGGCAAAAGATTCCATTCGGAAGTTTTAATATCCAGGTCCCAGCGAGGGTGGGATGCTCAGTGATCTGTGGTGCAGAAAACTCCACCAGGTCTTGAAAACCTCAGGCCCCAGTGTAGGATTACTGAAAGAAAACCAAGCCCCCTGAAGACTTAACCCATATCCTGGAAAGGCAAAATTCTTCTCTGGGGAGCATAGAAGGCAAAGAGCACAGTGGATCCTGGGGCCAGACTGCATCGGGAAAGTTTAAACACGGTCATCCTTCCCCCTGTTGTTACCCGTGTCCCCAGACACAGTGGGGGGAAGAGGTCAGCGTAACATGACCCAGAAAGTACCCGCGCTGAGCACTACATCATGGGGCAGGTCTACGAGGGCAACCTCAGGAGCTCAGAATTACACATCCCAATGCTTACAGTCTTCAGAAAGTCCCTCCTTACAAACTGACTGGAAGGACATGAAAGCCCCGGGTAGAACAGTATTATGACAAAATGCCACTTACTTGGTGCATTCAGTGATTCTTTCAAGGTGGACTCGGTGACCTCCCCTGCTCTCCTGGACTCCTCCTTCTCCTCCTCAATACACTTTTCTGCAGCTTTAGGGCATACAAATACCTGAGGACTTTGACTGGGTCTGTTGATTCTCAAGAGGGCAGGGTACAGGAAAGAAGAGGACCAGCCAAGCTAAAAGAGCTTGGATTTGACCTGGCTGAACGTTTGGCGCCTATTCTGCAAGTCCTTGCTATAGTTCTGATAGATATATACCTTGCCCTTATCGAACAAAATATGGCCCTTTTTCTTTGCTTGGTGTAACACTGTCTCTTTGTCCACAAAACGAAGATACTTGATTAAGCAGTGTCTGGGTCTCTCTTCCGGTTTCGGTGGGGTGCCTATGCGATGTGTCCATTCAATTTCAAAGGCCTTGCACTTGTCTGGGAGGCCCAACTGCTCGACTAGCCAGTGGTGCAGGCCCCTTGATGGGTTTTTGACCCTCAGTGCCTTCCGGTAAGCCAATTATACAAATGTTAGATCTTCTAGATCTATTCTCCTGTTCATCGATGCGTTCCTCTAGTTCTGCCAGTGTTAAAAGGAACCCATCGCGTTCTGCGGAGACCCCCGCATAGGAGTCGTCCACCTGACCCACACGGCATTCAAGCTCCGAGATCTGGGAGGTATGCGTGGCCATGGTCTCTGTAAGGCCAGCAACAGTCGTTTGGAGATGGGTTAATTGTGCCGTTATGTTCATAAATCCGGCCTTCATCTCATGCTGCATTTGTAACAGCATGGAGAGGACCCCAGTCACAACTTTTGTAAGGTCTGCCATGGAGCTGCTCTGCTGGTGCTCCTCCGTGCCTTCTGGCTCCATTTCCCATGATCTCAGGCTGCTCTCCTCACCTGCGGTAGGCTTTACTGCATTTTGGGCACTGAAAGAAAGCTTTGCCTGCCTTTTCTTGTGGTTGCCTAATGACATGGTAGGAGGACATCACTTCGTGCCACCTTGAGCAAAAGTAAGTCAGTTTTTAGCTGTTGAAATAGTGAAAATAAAGATGTCCCGAAAAGCCGTGCTAGAAAGTGTCTGCCATCATTGCCCCGGAGACATCATCTTGTCGGTGGTGAGAGTTGTTTCCCTGTTTTCTCCCCGACCCAAGCTGGAATGTGTGCAGTGGTGTGCATGTACTGCATGAAGACACAGCATGCCTCTGTGCCTGCTCTCAGCCAACTAGGTGGGTGACCACTGCTGCTCCACCTAGCCTCTGTTGGGTGGCAGCCAAGCAGCAGTACACACTGTCCTCCCCCCATCCTGAAGGAGGAAAGTCATTTAGGTACGCTCAGTCCTCCTTCCTTTGGCCAGCCCCTGAATGACCCTAGTCTGTTCCTTAACCTGTGTCGCCGGCTTGGTAGAAGATGAGACGTGCAGCACCTCACCCCTCCTCTGCAGTAGGCTGACTCAAGGAAACATTTCTTTACAGAAAGGATTGAGGATAAATAGAACAAACTACCTAGTAAAGTGATTAACATTAACACTATGTCAGGGTTTAAAACACACTTGGTGGGGGGGGGGTGGAGCCAGCAGCCCAACAGGAGACTTGCATTTCCCTGAGTGGTACTGTGTTGGAAAAATTGCCTTCATTGGGTAGTAGAAGACTTCTTTTACCATTTACTTGTTTTCTGCATGATGGGTTGTCCACAGAATGCTGCAAAAATGGATTCAGCCCAGGTGGGACCTTCCAAGCCGCCAACCTCGCTGCATATGCTGGCAACCCCAGAAGAATCGCTAGCCACACTGTAATCAGTTCAGCTGGCAATCCGTTTCCTCACACAATCTGTCCAGAAAATTGATTACAAATTTGACTTGTATACAGAGTGTCTGGTCATTGTTGAAGTGAATGTGGAGTGGATAGCAATTAAGGAAGATGACTCAGCTTGGTGGGTAAGGCATTGGTGGCATCAGCAGCGTCCATTAAAGAACAGGGGATTATGAACTCCTAGTTGGAACATCTAGACAACATTTTGAGGGTAGCTAATTTGGGGATGTTGGGCATCCCAGAGGGAATCAAGGAGGAGGATGACCAGCCACCTGCATGGAACGTTGGCTCCCTGAAACCACTGGTTTGGTATTTGCACCTAACATAGTACGTGCGTACAGAATTCCTTCCAAGTGGGCCCACTCACAGATCGAGTGTCTGCAAACTATTCTGCTTGTGACTGCCTCTTCAGCAATGTAGAATAAGATCCTTTGAGCTGCCAGGGAGCGCTGAGAACTCACTATGGGAAAAAAAAAAAACCATAAAGTCATCCCCCTCCCCCCGAGACTATTAATTTGCCACAAAGGCTCGCAGAAAGGCCTTCAAGGGGGTGACAGAAGCTGTGGGAGGTGGACATACCATATCATTTCAGCTTCCTTGCAGGCCTGCAGTTCACACTTGATGAGAAAATGTACTCGTTCACAGATTGGAGGGCTGCAGGGACATGCACAAAAATACTTTTTACTATCCTGCAAGTCTCTGTGCTCGATAAACGTAACTTGGGAGCAGATGATGCGTGACTGCTGTTTGAGAAGATAATGGGGAGAGCGAGTACGGTGTGTCTTTAAAAAGTGGATGCAGATGATTAGTGACTGATTGTAATACACTTTTATTATGACTTGCATTTAGAAAGTTTAGAATCACGTAGTACTGTATCATCTTGAGTTTCAACTGTGCAGCAGCACCGTTCTGCACGTCCAAAGGAACCATCCATGTTGCAGTTTGTTATTTACCTGTTTTCCTTGTTCCAGTTCCGCTTTAATCGTTTTACGACTCTTTGAACTGCAGCTGTGCATCTAATGTAACATATGTCACTTAGACTCCACTGTGGGGGTATGAAACGTGATGGTAGACAAACTGAGGGCTAAGATGGCGGCTCCTGCTGGGTTGTGTGGAGACCTCTTTAAGCTTGAGCGTGATTTTATATATTTTTTGAAAATTTCAGAGACTACCTTAGAGCACAAGTGTGCTGTTACAAAGGTTCTATGTCAGTAAACGAGATTACAAGACAACATGAATACAGTAAGCGAGCTCCAGTGGAATGAAGTCGAACAAGTACAAATAAACAGGCTAGATCAGTTGCATGCCATTTTACAGCAAGGCAGGCAAACAGAAACAGTGTAAAACGAGCAGAGTAATGGTGCATGGCCACAGATCCACTGTCTGACACAGTTCAAAGTGCATACCGAGAGCGACTTAGGATGATTAGCAGTTACAGCTGCATTGAGCTGTTAGGGTTGCCTGTAGTGCTCTCTTAAACTTGTCAAATTTAGGTAGATTAAGCAAGGAATCAGGCAGCTTATAGTTATACAACACAGCGCCACTCCAATCCAGATTCTAAAGGATGCTGCTTAGCCACTATTTTCAGCAGTCTTTCAGTTTTATTTAAAACAGAACACTTTTTAGTGGTTACAGCAATATTCTCCACCTCAGCTCTCACTTGCCCCTGCGCTTCGGCCTTACCCTTCCTCAGGGGGCATGGCTTATGGATCTAACATCATTCATTTTATTGGATGAGGCTGGTGACATCGTAAATTTCACAGTTGTCACTCGCACATCCTCCATTTCAAGATTCTTAAAGGAAAAATGTCTTATACTGGATCAATTCAGGATTCTCCATCACTCATTATTTTTCTTATTTCCTAACACAGTGACGCATGTCAAAATAACATAATATAAAAACAACAAAAAATATAAGTCCCACCTCTATATTTCTATTCTAATTCAACAGCAATAATAGACTGGCTTTTACACCGTTGCTAAATTATGACTAATCTTGATTAAGAGAATGGATATACCAATACCGAAGGCACTTTATGGAAGTACATATTGGAGATTTGAGTACACGAAGGTGTATGGGACTAGAACATGTCAAACAACCGAGTGGAGGTGGTTAATACGAGCACTTAAGCCTGATTGAATGCACTATTTAAGAGAGGCTGGTGGGTGAGTGAGGTCACCGCTGATGAAGCCCCGCCCAGTCAGGGCAAAATGTAGGGTATTAGTACCAGTTTAACTGGTAATGCTGTCGGTACTGGGTCTGCCTATCTCTCTTGTAGTTTCACCTTGCTATGTTTGTAATTTTAGTGTGCTTTTTTATTGTTTCTACTTTGGAAAACAAAACTGTGAGTATTTTTTCTATTTCTGCGTTTTGGGTTATGATTTTAAACCCTTAATTATACTGCGCAGTAAGAACACTTTTTGAAGATTATGGGTGGGTGAACCAGTTTTTGCTGCCGGTGTCTAACATCAGCAGTGAGGTTGACCCAGCTTTGGTACAAGACTTCCAGCCTGCTGTTTATCGTGGTCACTGTGGGGAGCAAAAGATAAGGTATAGTCCAGGATCACCTGGAGGTATTTAAAGGTTTTCACACGCTCAAGTATATGTCCCAGGTCATTGTGGATGGCAAGTTGGGGTACCTTTTTCTTTATTTGTGGGCTTGTGAAGAGTTTTGCCTTTTTTTTTTTTTCTGTAATTTAGAGCCAGTTTGTTTAGGGAGAACCATTTTTTCAGTGGCCTAAAAATTAGGCTGGAGGACGGAGGTAAGGGTTCCAACGTCAGAGTTCTTGGAGCATATTACAGCATTGTCTGCATAGAGAAGTACATTTGCAGACTGACGGGCATGAGGCAGGTGGTTTATGATCAAGCATATAGTAGGGGGCCCAGAACGAAGCCCTGAGGAGTGCCAATGGATACATTCCTTTTTTTTAACTTTATACATTTTTATTAAGTTTGAAAAGATCAGTGCATATAAACAGTGATATAAGGAACCGTTCATAGCCACAGATAATAACACAAATCACTATACAATCATAAAATATTTACAGGTATTATACTTAACTGATTCTGTTTTGGGGGGTAGGAAGAAGTAGGCTGTTGGTTAACTAGGATCTGCAGCTTATCCAGTAGGTAGGGAAATGGGCAAACTAGGTGGGCCAAGCGGTCCTTATCTGCCGTCAAAGTCTATGTTTCTATTAGTTACATGTCCAGCTACAACTAAACAACTAGCAACATTCCTAACATCTGACAAGGACCCATCTGTCTTAACGCATTGAGTGCGATTAGTGAGGTAACTCTGGAACCAGGTGACTGTATCTAGTGACAGGCCTAGGCCACGGCGTTTGTAGAGATTGAGCCTATGAGTGACCAAGTCAGAGGCTTTTTGTCACACCAGTATAGATGGAGCCAGCCTTGTTCGCATTGTCAAGGGCCTCAAGGACAAAACTGGAATGCTTAGTTAGTGCTGTATTGGTGAGATGTTTTTTTTCTGAAATCCATGCTGTTGGGGACACTGTACTGTATTTTGGCATGTGCCTCCTCCATTCAGAATTGGCCTTAGCTCTGACGGCCGAGGGAGTGCATCCCTGCCTCTCTCTTTTACTAAAATGGAAGAGCCTGCAATGGATTTTTGCCTTTAGCTCGCAGCATATGAAAAAATTCCTCAGGTTAGTGTTTATAACGATGGCAGCTGATTCCCATCTTTTGGATGATATTTGTGTTTGCACACTAGTAATAATGCCTGGGTTTGTTTTTTTTTTACTTTTTATTTATAAAAAAGATTTTATGATAGTACAGCAAGCTGTGATGCACATAAAAAGTGAAGTGTGCAGACCTCCGCAGTACATGTACAGATACACTACAAGATGGTGCATTTCTACAGGGTTTATAAATTCCAACACTACAGACAGCTGCTAAATTTATGCTAACAGGAGGATGGCATGAACTAATTACCCTGTAGGGCAATGATACTCTCGCCACACAGCTAAATTCAAAAGGACTATGTAGCCAGGATAGCAGTTCTCTTGTAGAAATTAAATATTGTGGTGGGCTGAGTGACGTATCCACTTGTAGACAAAAACTTACAACTACAGCCTGGACTCATTTAAGTTGATTGAGAAACCCTTAGTATATGGCAGAGCAAGGCAAGCTGCCCTATGGGTACAGGATACAGCTCAGGATATATTTAAAGTCCACAAACTGAGTGGTGATTATATTCACCATAATGACATCAACTACAGTGTTAGTCTAACGGTAGCTTAGTACAGGTTATGTTTAACAGAACAGCAATTTAGGCAACCTAACCAAGATCGGTAACCACTTCTATAACAGCTATGTATTCAAAACAGGAATAATCAGAATTTAACTTGCATCCTGAGAACAGCAGAGAAAAAAATAGTAAACAACCTGAGTATATTAAGTAATTGTATTTATAACCCCTTGGATCCATAAATACCACCCCAGTCCTTAAATGGGTACAATTCAGGTTCCTGAAATGCAAACAAGCACTTCACCCATCTTCGTCAGATGTGAAGTCCGGTGTGTTCAACTTTTGCAAGAGTTGTGAACTGAGCTGCTGTAGTAGGATCTAAAAATGTGTAAGATTTGGAATCGTGCCTGACTTGAAGGTGTGCAAGATAGGTTAAGCTGGCTTCAATGCCATGGCTCAGTACATCTTTTTTCAGTATTTGGAGCTCCTTCTTCGTGCCTGTGTGGGAGGGGATCAATCGGGGTGGGGATACCAAGGCAGCTGTCTTTCCAGATAATCTCTTCTCTCGATTTAGCAGCCTACAGAAGCATGATCTGAACCTCTGGCACTGACAATGTGGCAATCGCCGTGAGCGGTCTCTGCTGTGTGTCCCCTCATTGCTTAGATTGCTAAGGGATATTTTTAGACCCAAGTCCTTGGGTTGTATACAACATAATCTCAGGTTTCCAGCAGTTTATTTGGCACTATTTTAGAGCTACTTTTAAAAGCAGTCGCCATCTTGCTGCTCCACAGCGCCTCGTCGATGTCAGTGTGTGTTATTACTTTCGTTGTGACCTACATGTTGCTGAATCTAGTAACAACAATATCTGGTAATCTTCTTCGAGGCAATCTCTTGCAGCAGGTCATAACACATGGGAATTCAACCGCAGGCGTCATTTCCTCTGGATGACTTCTCAGCAGTCAACCCTGGGACCTTCCCCTAACACTACCATGTGTTGTCTGCCTAGCAGGTGTAAAAAGGGGAGGTCCCAGCTACTCCTCAGTTCTTTTCAACCGCGACTTGCATGCAGCAAGTCCTCCTTCGGAGCTGTGCTTACAAGTCATCAACCAGAAAGAAAATCTGTTCGGGGCTTTGGCCGTGTGCATGGTACCTAGGATTTACTGGGGTCTCACTGCTCTGGAAAAACTGCGTTACGTCCCTGCTGCTCCCCAGCAGGGCCAGCCTTCTGTCTGAAGGCCTTCCTCTAGTCGTGGGTCTGGAGACCCCACCAACGGCCGTTGGGGTCAGGTTTCCCCTACAGCTGTCAGGGTGGCAGGCTATCTCCTCCGACCGGTGGCTCCTGCTACTAATTGAGAGAGGACACACACTGGAGTTAATGGAGATACCTTTTCCTTTACCACCCAGGGTCTCTCACTACCACCCAGACCAGGCGCATGTCCTACAGACTGAAATCGATGCCTTACTGTTAAAACAGGCTGTCAAACCAGTTCCCCATCTCCAGAAGGGTGCAGGATTTTACTCCCACTTTTTTCTGGTTCCAAAATGGACGAGGGTTTTACGCCCCATTTTGGATCTGAGGTGTCTCAACCTCTACATCACTTACCAAAGGTTCTGCATGGTGTCTCTTCCAACACATCTCCCTTTGCTGAACATGGGAGACTGGCTGTGCTCTCTGGATATGAAGGATGCTTACCTCCATATCATGATGTATCCAGCTCACAGACGATTTCTCCTTTTTAAGTTCCAGTGTCATCATTTCCAAGTCAGGGCCCTCCATTTTGGACTTTCTTCGGCCCCACGGGTATTTACAAAATGCCTAGTGGCATACGTAGCGATCTTCTGCAGGGAAGGTCTCTATGTCTTTCCCTACCTAGACTGGCTTGTGAAGGCATCTTTCAGCCAACAGCTGTCTCTGACGCTTTCTCTAATCCTACAGTTGTTCGCACAGGTGGGAATTGTGGTAAACTATCCAAAATCCAAGATATACCCTACACAATGCCTCCATTATATCAGAGCTATACTAGACACCTCTCTGGGGAAGGCATATCTGCCCATAGCTCGGTCGGACACCGTGATCACTTTGGTGTGCAGATCAGAGTCCAGCAGGTTAGTCTCCTCAAGAGACTTCCTTTGCCTCCTGGGATATTTGGCAGTCACAATATTGATGATCCCAAATGCCAGGGTACATATGAGGGTCCTTCAGTGGTCCATCAGAGTCCAGTGGGTCCAACAATAGGACAATTTCGATGCCCCAGTCCTGATGTCTTCCCCAGCTCTTCGGGCTTTACAATGGTGGAAGACCGGAGACAGTCTAATGTGTGTCATGCCATTCTGATCTCCTTCTCCTTCTTACTACAGACACCTCCTTAACGGGGTGGGGTGCTCATCTCCTACACGTCAGTTCCCAAGAATCTTGGATGACAGTGGTGGCATGCCTCCACGTCAATATCTTGGAGCTGAGAGCAGTTCTCTATGCCTTACAGGCATTCGAGACTCGCATCCCCTGGGTTGCCTGCGAGTGCAATTGAACAGATTCTACGGTAGTTCACTATCTAAACAAACAAGGAGGCACCCATTCATGCCCTCTCTGCAGAGAATCAATGAGGATATGGTATTGGGCATTCCAGAGACATATTCATCTTATGGCAGTACACATCCCAGGGGTGTTGAACACCTTAAGTGGATCCTCTACCCAGGCCCATGAGTGGAAAGTCTTACCAGACATTCTGAACGACGTCTTCCACTTGTGGGACCGACTGGAGTTGGACCTATTTACCACTCTGCAAAACACAAAACTGTTGGTTTACTGCTCTCTCATGCGAGGTCCTGGAACTGTGTGGTGGGATGCATTATCTCTTTCCTGGACAGGAAGATTCTTTATGCCTTCCCGCTCTTTCCACTTGTTCAGAGAGTACTACTCAAACTGGTCCAGGACAGGGAGTCAATGATTCTCATTGCACCATTCTGGCCAAGAAAGATTTGTTTTCCTCTCCTTAAACTACAGCTCTTGAAACCAGAACCTATACCCCTGCTGATTTGCGAGGCCTTACTGTCCCAGGTACAAGGCTCACTGTTGCACCCGGACCTGCGTTTCCTCAACCTGCACGCCTGGTTCCTGAGGACATAGTCCTCTTATGCTTCAGGGTGTCCCCAAAGGTGGTGGAGTTTCTCCGGGCAGCTCAGAAGCCTTCTACTAGATCTTTTTATTCCCAGAAGTGGAAACGCTTCTCTATTTGGGCATCTTTCCTGGACTTAGATCCTTATTGGTGTTCCCCTCAACGCATCTTAGTTTATTTGCTCTCCTTATTGGAGGGTGGACTGAAGTATTCCTCAATGAAAGTCCACCTTTCAGCCATTGCCGCATTTCATTTGCCTGTGGGGAAAGTACCTTTGTCCCAGTTGCCATGGATTCAAACATTTTTAAAAGGTATTCTGCACCTCCACCCCCCTGTCAGGGATTCAGTCCCTGTCTGGGATTTTAATATTGTGCTTCAAATATTGGCTACGAGTCCATTTAAGCCCACTGAAACCAGCAACCTCTGTTATCTTTCATGGAAAATTGTTTTTAGTTGCCATTACGTTTGACAGACGTGTGTCGGAGTTCCACTAATATGTTAACTTTAAACGACCAGGCGTCTTTTCACACTTACCTGGTGTTCTTCCCAAATGTTGTTTCGGAATTTACTTTAAATCAGACCATTCAATTACCAGTGTACTATGCAGAGCATCAGAATCCAGGGGAAGCCATGCTTCCTCCTTTCAGTGCATAAAACATCGAGCATTTACCTTCTCCGCACTCCACAGTTGTATAAAATGTATGCTAAATGTGACACATTCTGCCAGAGGCATGGCTGCCTCTACAGTGTGTTTTCAGGGCGTTTCTACCTTAGATAGTTGCGAAGCCTCCATGTGGTCTCCTGTACATGCCTTCACCGAGCATTCCAGTACCAGACTTCACTTCTAGGAAGCAGATCAATTTTGGACGGGCTGTCCTACAAGGCCTACAGTCCTCAGCCTTCCTGCTTCGCTACCTCCTCCCGCTGCATATAATAACTGCTTGGGAATCTTCCCATGTATTATGACCTGCTGCAAGAGATTGCCTCGGAAGAAGATAGTATGGTTGCGTAAGAACTTACTGTAACAGTAGATATTCAAGAGCATCTCTTGCAGCAGGTCATGCAGCCTCTCCCTCCTTTCCCCTTGCTGTTACTTCAGAAGGGTTCCTTGCTCCTGTCTTTTGCAACTCCATGAGCAGCTACTGTAATTTCCCTCCTCGGTTCCCATCGGAGGCCATAGAAATGTGTTCACATTCAGTCGCCGGGATGGGAAAGAACTGAGGAGTAGCTGGGACCTTCCCCTTTTATACCTGCCAGGCAGACATCACATGATAGTGTTAGGGGGAGGTCCCAGGGTTGACTGTCGAGAAGTCGTCTGGAGGAAATGTCATCTGTGGCTGAATTCCCATGTGTTATGACCTGCTGCAAGAGCTTCTCTCGAAGATCTACTATTACGGTAAGTTCTTAGCAGCTGTACTTTCCCCCACAGTACCACTCCGAGCTTGGTGAAAAGCCTATAATGTGCTCACTAGTCTGCAATTTGTCAGATAGCCGGAGGGCTGGTTTGAAATACGCGGGTGACTATAGCTATTCAGATATTCTCAAGGTATTGGCTGCTGTATGGTTTCTCAGTGTTTAAAGCATTCAGGAAAACATGCTGAACTAATGTTGGATAGCCCTTCATGTTGTACCACAAAGATATGTGCATTAAATCTGATGCCTTAATTGTATGTGAATTTATCTGTGTTAACTATATGCAGTCTCTTGGAAATTGTGTATACTTTGTTGTATTATAACACAATGCAAAAAAATATATAAAAAAATGGAATAGCTACAAAGGGAATATTACAGACAAGTGAGAAATTGAAATGAGGTAATGGAGCTCCAGAATGTTTGAGTAAATCTTTATTTTTAAATGTCTTTGTCTTCCCCTTTCTCACATTGCCCCCGATCTCCCTCCAGTCTCCCAAGGCCAAACACTGATCCTGGTCCTACTTGAACTCCTGAGGTGCCAACCTCCACAGAGCCACAGCTTGCCTCCCAGGTGTGGATGGGTGGAGAGGATATATCCCCGAATATTTCTTTGTTTTGTTGGGAGACATCCTCTCTCCAGCCAGGCAGGGGGATGCAGTGGCGCTGGGAGCCTGTCGTTGTTTGGTGCAGGGTGCTGATTTTTTCTTTTTTCCCTGTCCCCACAGGAGCTTCCCAGGGAAGGAGGTGTCCTCTGGGATGCTAAATTCCACCCTCCCCCCCCAGCCAGCACCCAACAACTGGGTCTCATTCCTGAACCCAGGTCACCAGTGGTGCGAGCGGCACAGTTACTGCTGCACCAACAGCCCGACAGTTTGAGTAAATCTAAGTAGGAATAAGACAGCAGAACAGATGGTCTTTTGTCTTTATCTGTCCTTCATGTATGTGTATCTAAATTGAGTGCAGGTATTAGTGAAATGCATCAGATACCAGAAGAATCCAGCCCAGGTTTTACCTAGAGCATTACATATTATCCTAGTCTGATTAATAGTTCCGGACGTTTTTTTTACGGTGCTGCTCTCTGCTGCTGGATCCAAGTTCTTCACAAATAAGTCTGCTTTCCTTTCTAAACATGCTTTTTCTTAAGTAAATAAATATTTTTAAACTGCCACTGTGCTGTGTGTGTGTGTGTGTGTGTGTGTCCTCTGAGCAACTGCTTAAAGTGCTGTATGCTTCCATTAGGCATTTTGTTGTACTTACAGAGTTATTGATTACACAGTTTCTATAGATGTGGCGATTGTGTGAACATAGGGATTTTACGAATTGCAACTTTGCAGATTTCGAGTTTGTATGTTTGTATTGGGGGGGGGGGGCTGATATGAGTGTTACTTTGGTTCTGTACTCAGAAATGAGATGGAAAAATGTTATTGCCCATCGAGTACATCCCCTACTTCTCAGTAATTGTATCCACTAAGGAATCCCTCGGATATATATCCTGCCAATGTCTTTTTTAACACTATATCCAAGGTCTCTGGTTGAACCATCCACCTCAGGTAGGTTGTACCAAATCCCAACACCCTCTCTGTAAAGAAGCATCATCCACTGTGGGTCACACTAGAAAAGCGGTCAGGAGCAACACTCCGCCTAGGTGTCATCTACAGACCTCCTGCAGAGGGGGAGGAAGTGGACAAGGAATTAATGCAAATGGTGCAAAGAATGGCCCACAAGGGTGAACTTTTGCTGGTGAGGGACATTAACCTCCCAGATGTGGACTGGGGTATCCTGGCAACGACATCAGCAAGAAGTAGGGAGATGCTGGGCTCCCAGCAGGGAGCATTCCTTCAGCAGCTGGTTCGGGAACCTACCCGAGGCGGGGTGAAACTGGACTTGGTGCTGACGAATGGGGAGAGTGTGGCTGATGTTTCGGTGGGACACAGTCTGGGGTCCAGCGACCACCGGGCTGTGAGGTTCAGGATTAGGAGGGGCATGGAAGAGAGTCACACTAGCACAAGGGTACTGGACTGCAGGCATGTGGACTTCAACAAAATAAGGAAGATCTTCAGGGAGGCTTTGGTGAGCAAAGAGGAACTGGGGGGACATTGAGCTGTAAAGTGTAATAAGGGGGTTATTTTGAGAGCCACAGAACATTGTATAAGAAAGGTCAGCAAAACCAAAAGAGAAGGACGCCACTCTGGTTCTCCAGTGAGGTGGCAAGGGCAGTGAGAGAAAGAAAACAAGCATTCAGGAGGTATATAAAAGAACACAGAGGAAGGGGGACAGAGAGATATACAGGGATAAACTAAGGGTGGCAGGCAGACAGTTAGAAAGGCAGATACAGAGGAGAGAATAGCTACGGAAGTCTGAAAGGGTGATAAACTTTTCTACAGGTGTGTCCGCGAGAGAAGAAAATCCAAGCAGGGGATAGTGAGGCTTTGGGGGTCCAGTAGAAGGGGACCTAAAGAAAGGTGAACTTACTGAACAGGTACTTCTGTTCAGTTTTCACAGTGGAAAAGGAGAGTAGAGGACCAGAGTTATGCGGGAGGGGCAGAGAGATAGACTCTAGCCCATTCAAGGAAGGAAGAGTACCAGAGGAACCATGCAGGTTGAGGGTGGACAAGGTAATGGGGCCAGACGCCCTACACCCTAGAGTACTACATGAGCTAAAGGAGGAACTGGCAGCACCGTTGACAAAACTGTTCATTCTGTCGCTGGACATGGGGAGGGTTCCAGGTGACTGTAGAAGGGCAGATGTGGTGCCACTCCATAAGAGTGGTAGCATGGAGGAGGCAGGCAAATATCGTCCTGTCAGCCTTACCTCAATCGTGGGTAAGATTATGGAGTCACCCCTGAAGGAGAGAAGTATCAATTACTTTGTAGCCAGTGGTCTCCAAGACAACAGGTAACATGGGTTCACTGAGGGGAGGTCATGCTAGACGAGCCTGATAGTTCTTTGACTCTGTGACAAGGCTGGTTGATCAAGGAGGGGCAGTGGACGTGGCCTGTCTGGACTTCAGCAAGGTCTTTGACACGTCCCTCACTGGAGGCAGGTGAGCAAGCAGCTTAGAAGCAGGCCCAAAAACAACTAAATGGGCGGAGAGTTGGCTTAGTGGCAGATGCCAGAGGGTAGTGGTAAATGGGGTGCACTCGGGGGAGGAAAGGGTGACAAGTGGGGTGCCCCAGGGGTTGGTATTGGTGCCCATTCTCTTTAGTGCCAGTGTCAGTGACTCAGCAGGTAGCACACTCGCCTTTGAGGCCAGGAGATCAGAAGGCTGTGGGTTCTATCCCCACACCAGGCACTTGGGTTAATATCCCAGTACTGACACTGTAGTGCAGCAGGAGGGGTTGCTGCACCTGAGGTGCCGCTTTTGGATGAGTCGTTAAACGAGGTCCCATCTGCCTGTTCTGGTGGTAGTTCAGATGGATGTTAAAGATCCCATGGCACTTCTCGAAAACAGTAAGGGAATTTCCCCGGTGCCCTAGCCAAATTTCCCTCTATTCACTAAAAATACCACTAACAGCTTAATCTGGTTCATGGTCAGTTGGCATTCATCTGTATCCCCCCTCCCCCGGGTCGTGCCTGAAAATAAGTAGGATTGAGGGGGCGTTGTTGAGCCCAAGCAGCGAGAAGCAACTTTTTCTAGCTCTCCACAGCATACTACTAAATCCACCCTAATACTCCCTTTTGTGAGTTTTGGAACTGAAATTGGACTTCACCAACAGAAAGAGCAATCTTGTTTTGGTGAGAATGAGCCCTAAAAAGGATAAAACAATCGCTGGGTCAGGGAAAAGTAAGGGACAGGGCAAACCAGATGATGGTGCACAGCTTGAGGAGGCCTCTGGCTTGGGAGAAACCTTAGCAACATTAGGGCATAAAATGCAAACCTTAATCGCATCTCTATCCCACGCTCAACCATAAAGTAGACGAATGTAATGGTTGGGTTCTGGTACTTGAAACTGCTGTTGATTGCCTGAAGGGAGAATACGGCAGGTCCGTAAACAGGCCGACATGTCTACTGGAGCCATGGCCCTCATGGCTAAGGAGTCCCAACATCTAAGGGCTAGACTGGAAGCCCTGGAAAACCAAGCAAGATCTGCAAATGTCCGGCTAATGGGGCTGCCTGAGGGGTCAGAGGGAGACCATCCGATTATGTACATGCAAGACTGGCTTTCAGAGAAGCTCCTACCAGAAGGATTGCAAGAGGATTGGGGAAAGTATATCGGGTGACCCCGTGGGGCCGCGCACTGAATTCGGATGAGCCTCGCACCATGATGTTAATTACTTCAGGAGCTGGGGCCAGGGACAAGATCCTGCAACATGCTCATCGTGCTGCACCCTTAACTCAGGATGGAAACCAGGGTCATCTGTTTCCAGATATCAGTTACGCCACGAGGCAGAGGCATAAAAAGTTTGATATGGTTAGGCGAGTACTCTGAGAAATCAATGTACCGCATACAATAATATTCCCTGCAAGGCTTCTGATCGTTTATCAGGCTAAAACATACATCTTCTCAGATCCCATAGAAGCCGGCAAGTGGGCCGAAGGTAAAGTGACTGAATCGCGAGTTCGACCGGGTGGAATCGGAGAGCGAGGAGGAGATATGTCGAAGGAAGATAAACATTGGGACTTTCAGTGAACTGCATGTTGCAACGACTATAAGTAGGGCATTGACTTCTCTCAGATATATATGTCTGCTCTATTCTTTTTTTACTGTTTATTAGAGTGTGCTAACAGAGAGAATTTAAACGTTCCTTTCCTTGGTTTCCAAGAAGGTAAAATAATATCTGATAGGTTTTCTCTCTCTCTTTTTTCCCTTTTCATGTAAGAAATATGAAGAGGAATATAGGGTCAGAAAGTTTGTTGCATTAAGACTAGAACTAGTTTGCTACGAAACTGTTTATTTGAAATGTTTTTCATTTGGCTTTAACACATGGCTCCAACTATCCCTTCTTGGGATGATGGCACTACAGGATCAGATTGCTGGACAATCCTATAATCTTTGGGACTGCCATGTGGCTCATGGACTCAAAATAGCAGCAAATTATGGACTAAATGTTGGAACTTTTGATAAAAGAAAATGTTGGTTCCCTCCAATGTTGTATCACTATACAGCAAATGCATATTATATTCTTTGATTAAAGGAAATTGTTGTTCCCAAAGGTTGATCTATCTGATGGACTGTCTGCTGTTTGTTATATTTGTCATGAGTCATGATTATGATAAACAAAATAAAAATAAAGTTAAAAAAAAAAAAAGAAAAGAAGTAGGATTTGTCTAGTGCACTTACCCGGTCAACAAAAACTAAATAAATAAATTAAAAAAAACAAACATCTACATCGGTGATATTGTGGAGGGACTAAATGGGAAGGTGTGTCTATTTGTTGACGATACAAATATATGCAATACAGTGGACACACCGGGGAAGCTGTGAAGGAGGACCTAAGAAAATTGAAGGGGTGGTCGGAAATTTGGCAATTGAGATTTAGTGCAGATAAGTGCAGAATAATACACATTGGGCACAGAAACCCATAGGCCACTTACACATTGGGGGAAGAAGAAGTTATGGTAACAGAACGGGAGTGGGATCTGGGGATTAACATTTCAGACGACCTAAAGGTAGCTAACCAGTGCAATAGGGCAGTAGGTAAGGCAAGTCGCATGCTGGCATTCATAGGGAGGGGTATAACTAGCAGGAAGAGGGAGGTGTTAACGCCCCTCTACAAGTCCTTGTTGAGACTCCAACTCGAGTATGAGGTCCAGTTCTGAAGACCTCACCTCTGTAAGGATATTGATAGGGTGGAGAGAGTGCAGAGGAGGGTGACCAGAATGGTGCAGGGCATGCCTAGGAAGCCCTATGAGGAGAGGCTGGAAGAGCTAGATCTGTATCCCCTGGAAATATGGAGAGGGAAGGGGGACATGTTTGACACATATAAATATTTGAAGGGGATTAACAAGGTGAAGGAGGGGTCATCTTTAGTTGGAAAACAAGTCCGAAAACTACAGGGCACAATTTGAAGTTGGAAGGAGGAAGGGTCAGAGGGAACAGGAGAGGATACTACTTCACAGAAAGGGTGGTGGTCCCATGGAATGGACTACCAGCAGAGGTGAAGGGGGCCAAAACGGTAGGTGAAATTAGGAGAGCATGGGATAAACGCAAGGAAATAACCAAAAGCGGAAGGGGGAGGAACACGGAAAAGGAACAGGGATTGGAGTCTTCATTGGGGTTGGGAGGGGACCAGGGGATGTGATCAAAGAGTTAGAATCTTGGGTTACCTATGGGGCTGGGTATAATGGGCAGACTGGATGGGTCTGGAGGTCCTTTCCTGCCGTCAAATTTCTGTGTTTCTATTTTTCTACTTTCCTTCCTAAATTATTTGCTATCAGTTGAAGTTTGTTTCTGCACAGATTGAGTCAGAATTTTAAAGCTCTTACCCAATTCCTCTGTTGTAAGTAAGTGGCTGTTACTTTGGTTTTTTCAGTGTGTAACATTGCTTCAGTGGCTAATAGATGATTGACATTTCATTTAACACACATCACTTCAGCAAATAACAGTGTATTACATGGGAAAAGTAATCTTAAAGGGCCACACTTCAAGAGTGGGGCTTGTCCCAGTGTGCACTTCGTGTGCAGAATCATTTTGGCTTACTTTTTGTTTACTGTAGTAGTAGCTCGCAGTACGTGTTAGGCTTTATATCGGCTCTGATCTTTTGTTTAGTGGTCCTGTTGTCCTGCCTGGGCTACATACAGTCACAGAAGACTGTACGTAGTTCCCGCAGATAAGCAGAACCATAAAATATCTGATAGGAGATTTATAAATGCTCTGACATGCAGTGCAAGCTACTGAATCTCCCACTGCTACCTACTGCTCTGATGTCAGCTGCAGGGGGATTATGGGATTTGTAGTAAAAGATGTCAGCCTACAAGTAAGCAAAATTAGTCTGAAATAAGGTACTATACTACAGTAAAAAGAAAGTAAGCTAAAATGTTTTTGCAGACAAAGTGTGCATTGAGACCAGCCCCACACTTGAGTGCGGGGCCCTTTGTGATGACTGTTCCCCTTTAACTGACACGTAGTCATCAGTTACCCCCTGCAGTGATTCAGTCTAAGTGGAGAACGAGAGTTATCAGCAAACGAAATTAGTGAGTAATAGAGGGTCAACCATGTCATGTATTTAATTTTTATAGCATCTTTTATACAGAGTATCACAAAAGACTTTAGAGTAATTTGTATATTAAAAGGAACAGTAAAACCAAAACCAGTAGTTAAATTTGAAAATAAATTGGTCGAGCAAGTTCTTCTGAGACATAATATACATACTAATAGATTATTTAAATGGTACGGTACAATGGGGTGCTACCATGAAATAATCATACCCCCACGCGCCAGATGGTTTGCCGGGAGGGGGGAGGTGGCATTACTGATCAGTAACCTGCCCCTCTGAGGACCTTCCTATAACTATAAAAGAAGTAAAATATTCTGACTTGATTTTGATATTTGAAAAATAAAAAATAAAACCTCACCATTGATTTCACACGCGCCGGGCTGTATCATGCAGTGGCATGTGCGTTCACACGGGTCTCGGCCAATAAGAAGGCTGAGTTTTTCAAACCAATTTTATAATACAGATATTATAATTAGTACTATGAGTGGATAAAATTGGCACTAACTGGCATAATACTAGGCATTGATAGAGCAAGAGAGGGAGAAAAAATAAGTATGTGTTAAGATCAGATTTTAAGTGTGGAGTGAATTTGCAACAGGGAGTAGGTAAAACTATGCCATGTCCAGAGTAGAGAAACTTAAAGAATCACCGTAAGAAAATGAATGAAGGACTTAGGAGGAGCAAGAGGGTGAAGTAGCGCTGAGCAGGAAGAGGTTAAGACCGACAGAAATCATGGCAAAACAAATTATTCTTGCCAATCGGAAATTATCAGATCCACCTTCCTATAAGTAGTGGGTAGCATGAATAACTCAGGCGGCTGTTCTTGAGAAATTTATATTTTTATTCCAGGGGAAAACGAGGCTACTTGGTTAAAACAGGACCCTTACTACTCAGGTGTCTAGAATCTCTGTCACCCAGAGTGCTGTTCCCGCAGGAGTGAATCCTGGTGCAGATGGCATCTCGGATCATCTGTATTGCAGTCACATAGCTCTAACTCTCTTTAAGTTACCTCAGTACTCAAGGGGTTAAATCCGCATTAGCAGCAGCATCCTGGGATAAATGGTATCTTATTGGCAGATTCAGACAGTCGCTTCACTACCCCACTCGTTTGTCTGCCTCTTCATAATTTCTGTTTACAGTGTCTAGGGATCCTATGCGCAACCTTTCATTTCCTGCCTCAGGTGTTTTACCTTATCTCTGTACTGTATCGGTTCAAGTTGTGGAATAGTCCTGCACACTGCACATGAAATCTTGACTCATGTACCTTGGTTATTGTACTCCTTGTATAGACACTAATAAAGACATGTTTTTTTTTTAAGGAAAGCAGTCAAAATACAGCGCGCCCCACCCCCCCCAAAAGGCTTAGCCCCTGATTAAGCTTTTCAGAAAGAAAGTGCATTTTTTCTCCCAGTGGAACTTACTTTATTTAATTTTTCAAAAGGATATATGGCTACTGCTGTGCAGCTGCATGTAGTGTAACAGTGCGGCACCACACCACTCGCTTCAGTAAATTTGCATTGAAGTGAACGGTGCAACGCCACACTTTTACACTAAATGGAGCCGGACAGCAGTCTCCACATTCCCAACTCCCGTACTTTTGAAAAATTTAAATAAAGTAAGTTACACTGAGGAAAAAAATGCATTTTTTTTGTGAAAGGCTTAATCGGGGGCTAAACCTTTTGGGGGGGGGGTGCCCTGTATTTTGACTGCTTTCCTTAAAAAAAAAAAAAGCAGAGATATGAAGGAACCAGACCATGATGAATTTTGAAGGCTCTGTGCTCACATTAGAATGGCCACTGAGAAGAACAGGGAGCCAGTGTAGATTTGGGAGACTAAGTATTATGTAACCACACTATCTGGTAAAGGTCAAAAGCAGGTAGATCGATCCATTATAGTATTTCAAACTTAAACATAATGCAGAATAAATAAGCCAAAGAATAAGACTATAATAAAACAAAAAGTAGAGATGGCCCATTAGCACAGTGGCTAGATAGTTGCATGACAATGGCTATTGCACTTGAGACTGGGATGTCAGTGCGGGCCAGTAGAAGGCTGGTTGGGCATCCCATGGTACACTCCCAGCCTCCAGGGTTGGACAGCATGGTGGTGACTGGCGCTCCTGCGGCCCCCAGGTGAACAGCACTCACACACCGTTGTCTACTATCTGGGACGTCAGTGGGTCATTGGAGCGGCACACCAGTGCATGCACGCACTCACGCAAGAGGCCGCTGGGTGCCACTGTCTTTGAGGAGAAAATACAGGAGGATTAGCTAGCCGCTGTATCATGTCACAGACATCCAGGAAAGGAACAGCAGCAAGTGAAGAGGTGACTGCTCTCTCAGTGGAAGGGAAATAAATGCAAATCTAGGAGCTTTCATAATTACTTCTTCGCATTGATATTGCATTGGAGAAAGGAGGAGTAGGAGTTTGAAGAAGGTTGTGCAATGGCTACTTAAAGTCTGTTTTTGAGTGTGGATAGGAATATAAAAAGCAGTTGCTCAATATATCTAAACGTGTGCAACAAAGGGGGTAAGGGAAATAAAGAAAATGTTTTGCACTGTTAGAGGAGGAGAGGGAGACTTGGGGAGTGTTTGGTATCTTGCATCTGGAAGGGTGGGGGGTCGCCAGGGCAAATACAGCAATGGGTAGGGTGGTAAGGCTGCAACAACTGTGGTGCACCAATCTTTCTAAAAGTTGCCTGGAGTGTGGAGGATGTTTGTGTGCAACCACATAGAAAAACTTAGAAAGGAGATTGAGGGTCTGCAGGAGGAACTAAGACAGGCAAGGCAGATTGGGGGTGGGTTTAGCCCAATACTGGAGGGAGGAAGAAGGGGAGATGAGGGAGATTTAAGCCAACAGTGGTGAGGAGAGGGTCAGAAGAAGGGAAGCAGAGACAAAGGGGCCCAGGCCAGGAAGAACAATTGCCGGGAAACCAGGTCAGGAGACAAAAGACAAATGGAAGGAGGAGATAGGGACTTGTGAGGGGAGGTGAAGAAGTGGCAAAAGTCATGGAGTGGAAAGGAGAGAACAGGTTACTATGAAGAGAGAGGGAGTGGGCATTTGTGAAGGGTCTTCAGAAAATAGTTGTGCACTGCTAGAGAGGAAGAAGGTGGAGGAGGGAAATGATGAAATTAGAGGAGTAATTGATAAATGCCTGGAGCAAACTGGAGCGGGGAAGTTCTGCTGGGAGAATTGCAACAGGGGTAAAAGGGGGAAATAATGTTCAGGAGGAAGAAGAGGAGCTGGAAATGAGAGAGGGAGATGAATGGAAGCAAGCAGGGAGTAAGAAGGGTGGAATCTTAGTGCTGGGGGACTCAATACTAAGAGGAGTTAGGTGGGGTAGCAAGGGGAGAGGCATAGTCGCATTTGGGTGGAGGCCATGCCAGGAATGACAGCGGAAAGGGTGGGACAGTCTGTTCTGAAATATGCTAGAAGGGGTAGGGACAAGCCTCATTTAATTATGCATCTTGGGACAAACGATCTGGCTGACAAGACAGTAGATACAGTCCAGAGGAGGTTTGAGGAACTAGCACAATTATGTGGGGGCAGGAAGATCAGTAACTTTTTCAGAGATACTTCCTGTGCCAAAGGCAAGCACAACAAGAAAGCTGAGAATAGAGGAATTTAATGGATGGCTAAGAACCTGGTGTTGTGCTAAAGGGTATGGGCTGTTGGGGTGGGGGGGGAGGGACCTGGGAGGACAGTAGTCTCTATGCCAAGGGCAGACTACACTTGGAGTGAGGAGGGAAAGAAAGTGTTGAAACAGAGGATGGAGGAGTACATAGAGGAAGTTGGGAATTTAAACTAGGAGTGGGGGTGGCAGTTGGGGAAGAGATATGCAGAGACCACAGGTTGGGAGCTATATGAGCTACCTCCATAACAGTGACAAAGGACAAATGGCAAGTACTGTTGGTGATGCTAGGAAAGGAGGGCAGGATGGGGGGAAGGGTGGAAGGTGGTTACCCTTAATGCTAGGAGCCTTGGGAGGAAAACTGCAGAGTTACAGGTTCTCATGGCAGAAGGAGAGGTGGACATTGCAGCCATCATGGAAACATGGGCCACCCAATACAATGACTGGGACCTGTCTGTACCAGGGTACAGGTTATTTCGTAGGGACAGGGTGATTGGGAAAGGAGGAGGGTGGCACTATATGTGAAGGAAGGACTGAAGTGTGTAAGGGAGGAAGGGGAGGAGGGTAGTATGGAGTCACTTTGGATGCAAATCCAGGATTCCAAGAATAGGATTCTTAGAATGGGAGTGGTGTACAGGCCACCATCTCAGACGGAGGAGTTAGACAGGGAACCAGCGGGACAGATCAGGAGGACCTGCGAGAAGGGTAGTGTGGTGATTGTGGGGGACTTCAACATGCCAGGAGTGGACAGGAGCACCCCAGCAACCAGGAATAGATGGGAGCAGGTACTGCTGGGTGCCTTCCAGGACAGCTTCCTGCTGCAAATGGTCAGTGAACCAACCAGGTTAGGAAATACCCTTGACCTTGTGCTGGCAAATGGGGACTTTGTGAGAGAACTTACATGGAGGAACCGCTGTCTCGGAGTGACCACCGCTCAGTATGGCTCACATTGGATATGGGCAAGGAAGGAGTGGAATCTGGCACAATAGTGCTGGACTTCAGGAGGGCCGACTTTGGGAGGATGGGGGAAGTGGTAAAAGGGTACCTGACCAGAATTCAGTCTAGTATGGAGACTAACCAGAGGTGGGAGCTCATAAAGCTGGGGATAGTGGAGGCAACCAAAACCTGCTGCAAAGCCCAGAGCAAGAAGGCTAGGGCTAAGAAACCGATCTGGTTGAGCAAGGAGGTCATGGAAAGGTAAGGAGGAAAGAGCTGCCTTTAGGAAGTACAAGAAAACGGGGGGGACAGGAGGAGTACTTGACAGAATCGAAGGAAGTGACAAGGGCAGTAAGGGGCCAAAGCATCTATGGAACTCAGGCTGGCACAAGGCATTAGAAGGGGAAGGACTTTTTAAGTACATCAGGAGAAAGGGCTGTAAGGACCACGTAGTAAGGATTAGGAAGGAGGGGGGTTGGGTGGAAGCAGGGTGCGATAAGGCGGAAGCACTAAATGAGTACTTCTGCTCAGTATTTACTAAAGAGAAGAGGGGGTGACACCCAAGGGGGGAGAAATGGCAGAAGCAGGGGGGGAAGGGTGACAGATGGGGAAATCATGGAGAGCAGAGTTCGAGAGGGTTTGAAGGCACTGAGGGTGGACAAGGCGCCAGGCCCAGATGGCATCCACCCCAGGGTACTGAAGGAGCTGGCAGAGGTCCTTGCAGGACCTTTGGCAGACCTATTTAATGCCTCACTACATTCGGGGTGTGTACCTCAGGACTGGAGGATGGCTCATGTGGTGCCCCTCCACAAGAGTGGCCCCAAGGATGAACCGGAAACTACAGACCAGTGAGCCTCACATCCATCGTGGGTAAGCTAATGGAGACTATCCTGAAGGAGGCTGGTGGCCCTCCCTAGAGGCCAAGGACTACAGGGCAGCAGACAGCATGGTTTCATACGTGGCAGATCCTGCCAAACCAACCTGGTCGAGTTCTATGACTGGGTAACTAGGCAACTGGACAGGGGCCATGCAGTGGATGTACTGTATCTGGACTTCAGTAAGGCATTCGACTTGAGTGCCACATGGAAGGCTGGGAAGGAAGTTAGTAGGCACAGGGGCGGGTGCAAAGCTGGTGAGATGGGTAGGAAACTGGCTGCAGGGAAGGCAATAGAGGGTGGTGGTGGGTGGGGAGCTCTCACACTCAAGGGCAGTGACGAGCGGTGTTCCACAGGGCTCAGTGTTGGGACCAGTGTTGTTTGGGATATTCATTGCAGACATATCATGGGACATCAAGAGCAAGATCAGTCTGTTTGCTGATGATACCAAGGTAGGCGCGCGGTGG
This sequence comes from Neoceratodus forsteri, assembly GCA_016271365.2. NCBI lineage: Eukaryota > Metazoa > Chordata > Ceratodontiformes > Ceratodontidae > Neoceratodus > Neoceratodus forsteri. Next base: position 1,010,874,112 of record CM028134.1, on the reverse strand, counting down.
TGGATGACCTAGGGGATGGCAGGGGTTGCAGGATGATCTGGCAAAGCTTGAAACCTGGTCAGACGCCTGGCAACTGGGCTTTAATGCCAAAAGTGTAGGTGCTGCATTTTGGGATGAAGAACCCAAGAAGGAGTTACCAGCTAGGGGAGTGCAGCTAGCCCAGACAGAGGAGGAGAAGGATCTGGGTGTGCTCATTACAGGGTCAATGAATAACTCGGCACAATGTAGGAAGGCAGCTGCAAAGGCCAACAAAATGCTGAGTTGTATTGCAAGGGGTATATCCTCGAGGAGGGAGGAGGTGATTCTGCCACTGTATAGGTCATTAGTTAGACCACACCTGGAGTACTGCGTGCAGTACTGGTGTCCGTATCTGAAGAGGGACATTAAGTTACTGGAGGGGGTGCAGCGCAGAGCGACAAAGATGATCAAGGGGCTGGGGGACTTATCATACGAGAGGAGGTTGAAGGAGTTGAACATGTACTCACTGGCGGAGAGGAGAGACAGGGGTGACATGATTGAAACCTTTAGATACATGAAAGGAATAAACAAGACAGGTACAGAGGGGCTGTTCAAGGTAAGGAAGGGGAGGGCCACCAGGGGCCATGATATGAGACTGGAGCGAGGAAGGTTCAGGAGGGAGATGAGGAGACACTTTTTTACAGAGAGGGTGGTGGCTGGGTGGAATGGTACCTGCTGAAGTGGTATGCAGTAGAACAGTGGACTGCTTCAAACGAGGATGGGACAGGACAAGGGGAGGGTTAATGAAGGGAAGGGTGGAAGGGGAGGGCAGCTGCAGATAAAAGGGTGCTAGCTGCATTCAGGCATGAACTTGATAGACCTCTAGGCCTTTATCTGCTGGCAAATTTCGTATGTTCGTATGATGCTGTAGGGCACTCCCGAAGCTTTTCATCACTGTAGCCTGCAGGCTCCATAAGCCAGGTATCTAAAGAGGCTTCACCCAGGACCCCTGGAAAACGGTTAAGTAGCAAAGAAGAGGCTGAGAAATGGCCAAGCTGAGGTGGACAGTTACTTTTGAAGGTGAAGGGGGGGAAAGAAAATGTAAAACAAGATTTGTCTGGTGGAACAAGGCTGGTCTTGCTTTTTTTGGTGGTGGTTATGTATGTTTTTGTATCAGGCCTTACTGTGTCACCAGTCTCACTGTTCTAGAGGACCACATGCAATGTCAGGTTTACAGATTTTTTTGTATACCGTACCTACAAGGAGGGCTTTGACACAGTGGCACTGCTTTTCTCTGTACACAGTGGTTCAAGTCCACCCAACATTTAATCCCCCAGCACCAAATTCACTTACAGCCCCCCTTCATATCATCTTTTTTTTTATTCTCTGCCGGTCCAGATTGGACACCAGACCCATCAGGTAGTCGTGGGGAAGAGGGACAGATTTTTGTTATTCCCTGATGGGCCAAGTTGGGCATCGGACCTGTCCTGTGGTTTGGGGAAGGGAGACAGATTTGTTTTTTCCTTTTTTTGAGGGGGGGGGGGATTCTTCAGGTTGTTGAGGGGATGGGGAAAGATTTCTTTTTATCCCTTTTAGTCCTGGTTTGACCCTGGACTCCTGAGGTTTTTGGGTGGAGGAGAAAAAAAAAATAAAGGTTAGCTATCCAGTCACGAAGTTGTGCACATACAGAGAGTGGGTGTCTAAGTCCTTCCTCTCTGAGCTCATATCAATCAATCAATCAATCAAATCTTTATTTATTCAGGCGAACATCATTGAGCACAGCTCATTTGCAAGATGGACCTGATAAGGTCAAGGTTCAATAATTGGTACATGTATAGGAAGATTTAAAACACGTATATACTTATATACAGTAATCAAGGTTCAATAATTGGTATATGTACATGAATAATTAAAACACTTATATACAGAAATCAAGAACAGAAATTGTTTAAACATAACAGGATATGGTAGGAACATATGAGATGCACTCTAGGTAAACCAGTATATACATATCAACATTGGCAGTAAACATGGCATACATTCAACATGATATACCCAAGATTCCAAAGATCCAAGGGAAGTTAATGTGGACAAAGAGAAATAGTGATTGGATGACTGAAAGAGGTGGTCGTAGACTGAGACAAGTGACATGGTAGGAAGGGGTACGCATGACTAGAGCAGGGGCTGGTGCTAGAACTGGGAGGTGAAAGGCAGTAATAAGGGCTAAGGTAGGAGCCTGGAGTTAATGGGAGAAGATTATAGCCAGGGGGTGAGGTATTTGTGGAGTTGAATTCTAGGGAAGTGAATTGCCATGATATGATGGCAGCCTGAGAGGGGGAAGGAAAGAACTGCGAATAAACTAGAACTTGTGGAAGCAATTGCATTTTCAGGGAAGAGACTTAGGTATAGATGCTTGAAGGATGCTAAGGATACCCGGTTGATCAGCTTCAAGGACTTTTGAATCGTGTTCCATGATATAGCTAGATTATAGCTGATAGCAGATCTCCCATGCCGGGTGTTGACTTTAGGCACTTTGAGCATAATGAAATTGTAGCTTCTTAGGGCGTAGGTGCCAGCTGTGGCCTGTGCGAAGCAGTCTAATATATAGTTTGGAAGCATCTTTTGGAAGCATCCCACACATTCAGTCACTTCACTACCAGTCTAGCATTGCTTGTAAAGCGCTTTGGATGTATGAAAAGCGCTATATAAATGCTGATTCTTCTTCTTCTTAGTCAAAATTCTGTATGTCCACACTGCAGCATTTCTGTTTCTTCTGAGATGTAGAGATGTCCAACCGACTGCTGCATAGAGAGAGCAATCATATATTGTCATTGCGGGGGGGGCAGGCTGAACGCCCTGAGAGGGCTTCTTCAGTGTATCACCTACAGTAGGTCATCTACGTGTCCATGAGAGTCACCTCACTTGCTCAGCAGGTTCTAATGCACTCTCCTCCTTGCAGCCACAGAAAGTTAGTAAACTTATGACAGCTGGAAGGAGCAAAATCAAGGCACACACTTATTGACAGCCATAAAAAGGCATGTCCTAGTCCTCCAGTGTGTTTCAATGGGCCAGCTAAAAACACTTCCTGACCTTGATCCTAGTAGACACTGGTCTGTTGTGCAGACCAACTCTAAAAATAGTGAGCAGTGATTCAGAACATGAATAACGATGTCCACTTGATGGCAGCAGTGTTATACGATGACCCTCTAGCATATGTCTAGGATTAGAGACATTTCCTTTTTGAGTACATCATGGCACTCGGGGGCAGACAAACTCATTGCTATAAGAGGTGCTCTACAGGGGTGTGCCCAATGGAGAGCTCCGTTTCTAGGGGTGGGTAAGTTGCAGGCGAATCAGTCAGCAGTCTGGCGATGACTCCGTTTCAGCTGTTCGGGCGGAGTTGGACAACTTTTCAAAGAACAGAGCCACACCAATAGTGGCACAGCTCGGTCCTTTGATGTTGCATTCCTGCTTACTGCGTTCACACTGCTGTACAGCTTACAGCAGTCTTGACAGCAACTGAGTCAGGCTGTCGGCATGCCTCGCGTTAAAAACAAACCGATGGGTGCCCAATCCCCCTGTTGGCATCGTCACGTTCCTCCCAGTTCATTTTCCGATTGGGGTGCCCACTCCCGTCGACATGTCCCCCAATTTGTTGTATGTTGAGGTGCCTAATCCTCAGCTCTTGCCTCTCAAAAAACACTCTGTATTTGCGCAAACAATCTCTAATACCGCCTCTAACAAACATTTAGGTCCGCTGGAGTTCACCTCACTATAAACCCTGTAGTGAAAACCTTCTTTGAGGAAATTTTTTAAACCTGTAAACTAGAAAGCGGTCCTCGTTTAACCGGTGGCCCCTCCCCACCCGTGCCCTCTCGCACCCACCTCCCCCACACACACCCTCATCCCATACTTACCTCCGGAGCCCAGCGAACGATCTCGGTGGACGAACACGATGCACTCTTCAAAGCCGACTGCAAACTGAAGAAATGCCGGTAAGCTGTATAATGGCATAAATGTTGTTTTTTTTTCCCCGACTTTGGTGCATATCTCAGCCATTTTTTGCGAATTTTGACACCAGATTTTCAACATGGGGTTCTTGGGACCTCATGAATTCAGTCACTGTCATGTGGTTATTTGGTCCGGAAAGGTGATTTTGCGGTCACTGCGTGGAATCACTTTTCGAGACCAATTAACGAAACAACAGTGTCACTGTTCATGAGGTGGGTTCCCAAAAAGCCTATGTTGAAAATTTTGTGAAAAAATTCCAAAAAATGACTGTTACGAGCGTGCATTGTGCAGTTTCAATGCACACTTGTAATGTTGCGAATATGTAATATTTTCACTTCAGATTTTCAACATTGGTATTTTTTTACACTTGCTCATGAACAGTACAGCTGTCATTTTCAGCATCCTGGCTGAAATGTGTTTTCGCACTTCCAGTGCAGAATAGCGCGGTCGCTGTGGGAAATCAGTGTTCGGGACAGATTATGAAAATCACAGTGACACTGTTCATGAGCAGAGGTCTCAAAATACCTATTTTGAAACTTTGGTGACAAAAGTCCATATAATGACTGTGTTACTAGTGTGCGTTGCACAATTTCCACACACACACGCAGCTTTGTGAATGTGTAATATTTTCACTTCAGACTTTCAACATTGGCATTTTTTTATACCTCCTTTTGAACATTACCGCTGTCAGTTTTCACATCCTGACCAAAATGTGTTTTCTCACTTCCAGCGCAGAATAGCACGGTCTCTGTGGGAAATCAGTGTTCGGGACAGATTAAGAAAATCACAGTGACACTGTTCATGAGTGGAGGTCCCAAAATCCTGTGTTGAAAATTTGGTGACAAAAGTCCATAAAATAACTATTTTACGAGCGTGCGTTGTGCAGTTTCCAAGCACACTCGTAACATCGAGGATTTGTAATATTTTCACTCAAGAGTTTCAACATTGTTAGTTTTGCACACTTCCTTATGAACAGTACAGCTGTCATTGTTCACATCCTGCCTGAAATGTGTTTTTGCACATCTGGCGCACAATGGCGCGGTTGCTGTGGGAGATCAACATTCAGGACAGACTGAGAAAATCATAGTAACAGTGTTCATGAGCAGAGGTCAAAAAATGCCTATGTTAAAATGTTGGTGAAATGATTCCACTAAATGATTATTACGAGCATGTGTTGTGCAGTTTCCGCGTATGCTCCAACGTTCAAGCATTTTTAATATTTTCACTCCAGATGTTCAACACTGCCATCTCTTCACACCTCCCTATGAATGGTACAGCTGTAATTTTTCACATCCTGTCCAAACTGTGTGTTTCCCACACATCTGGTGCAGAATGTCGCGGTCGCTGTGAGAAATCAACATCCAGGACAGATTAACAAAATCACAGGGCCACTGTTCATGAGCAGAGGTCCCAAACGCTTTCATGAGGTGGGGGTCACAAAACGCCATGTTGAAAATTTGTAGTGCAAATACCAACTAATGCCTGGGGCCTTAGGGTTTCTAACCATAACACCCCTCCCCCCAAACCATGGTGGGGCTCCAGTGCCCTCATCTTCTCTGAACCGCAGACACATCGTCACATCGTCACTCCTCAAAGCCAGATCATGAATTGAGGAAACAGGTATGCACTTCACTGTATTTCCACAGGAATGTGAACTTGGTGGCATAACTTGTTCTTTCTGCTGGGAACTGTAGTCCTACCAATCGGTGCGTACCAACAGCAATCCCAAGGACGAACTCCGGCATTGACAGATGCTTGTTGTAAACATCTGGTGATGGCCATATAAAGAGCTGATCTGTGAGATGGAGCCCAGCAGAACATGAATAAAGATGTCCACTTGATGGCAGTAGTGTTATACGATGACACTCTAGCATATGTCTAGGATTAGAGACATTTCGTTTTTTTAACATTTGGTGCCATATAGAGATCTGATTTGTGGGATGGATCTCAGCACATGTTAAAGGGGCACTGTCAACTTTGCCCTTCATTTGGCAAGTAACTCTAATCATTGTGCCTCTAGGCACGTAAGTGTGCAGCAGTTACCATAGAATGCCCCTGTGTAGCCCCTCCAAAAGGTTTGTACCTAATTCTGTGAATATAAGCATTAATTTCTTTACATTTGGTCCACACTAAACTCTGTCATCACAGGAGGAATGCGCGTCTGCTTGGGAGTGCGGTCCCGAAGTGTACTGCTTCCGAAATCGCACACATGTGGAAGAGCTGTCTGAGTAGAAATCCTGCACATGCACAAAAGCGGCACACTCTTGTGCACGTACGGGATTTCGGCACCAGCTCTTCCGCATGTGTGCGATTTCGAAGCCGTTTTGAAATGTATTTTGTGGAAATACTAGTGCTCGGTTTTGTAATCCAGATACAAGGGCCACTTCTTTACATGCAAATGTACTGTGTTAACTTCTTTTTTCAACTGTCATGTAAAAAAGTACACTTTGGGACTGCGCTTCCGAGCAGACGCTCGTTCCTCCTGTGGATATGCTTCCAGTGATGGCAGAGTTTAGTGCGGACCGAATGTAAAGTCATTAATGCTTATATTCACAGAATCAGGTACAGAACTTTTTTGGGGGGCTACACGGGCATTCTATGGTAAGTGCTGCACACTTGTGTGCCTAGAGGCACAATGATTAGAGTTACCTGCCAAATGAAGGGCAAAGCTGACAGTGCCCCTTTAACCTTTCTGGAACTGTAAATTTCTTTGTTTCACAACTTTTTTGAAGCAAACGTATACTTTTTAATACAGACGGTATTGGGTAATTCTTTGCTCACAAGGAACAGAAGCAGTGTTGATCAATATTTATTTTTTAAAGATGTCAGAAGGTTTCACCATTGCTTACTGTCTGTCATTGCAAAATGCCTTTTTTCAGACTGTACCAGCTTAAACAGTGGTAAGGATTTCCCCCAAGGGCACTCTCCTTCTGACAAAAGGAGGGTGCCTTGGCACAAAGTGACCCCTGTGTCCCAGGAGAGAAGGTATGGTGAAGCACCTTAAGGGGCACCAGCAGGCCTGCGTGTCACAGTATCCACTGAATCACACTGGGGGCATGCGATTACTAGGCAAAGGGGTGATCGTGCAGAAGAGATGAGATCCCCCTTTAGAGTTGGTCTCCACAACTAATCCAGTACCCCAACGCTGTTCCCCTACCAGAATCTTCTTGGCTGGCTGGGTTGGTCCGACTCCAGTCTCTAGGACTGCAGTGTTGGAATTACAGGGAACTTGCCAGGGCTCGGCCCCCCTAGCTCTGAAATGAACCCCAGTAGCTCATGCAACACTGCCATTGACATATAATAGGAAGTGGGACTCCGTTCATTGACATATAATAGGAAGTGGGACTCCGTTTAAAGATAGGAACCTGATAGGCCCCCCAGCTGCTAAAGCTCATAAAGTGCAACTCTGACTCTGTCTAGAAGCCATGCAAGGAGAAGGCAAACTCCCTGGATTACACTGGAAATCTGGAAGTCCAGGGTGCTAGAGACAGAAAGAAAGAAAAAAAAAGAGAACGACCCTTAGAGACATTGGGAGTCCAGGCTTGTGGGGTCTGAAGGAGTACGAAGCCCTCCACTGTGTTGGAGCAACACAAATTAGCAGTTTGCATGTTGTTATTGTTTTTTATTCCAGTTTTCATTGTTCTCCCCATATCTTCCCACACCTGCCCTGCCTATCTGCTACCTCGGGATACCACCAGAGCCAGGGTCCTTCACTCTGGGGTGCTGTCCCTGCTTGTTGAGCCTTCACTAGGGCCATCTCTCAAACCCATTGCAATGAAGCCACGCCATTAAATGACCACTGGTCCTTCCTCTTGATCTGTTGCCTGGGGACCCCTTTTGAGCAGCTCTGGACTGTGCTGGGCAGAAGATGGTGTACACCGGAGTTGAAGGAGTGAGAAGCAGCACTGTTACTGTGATGGTGTATGCACTCCCCGAGCCAAGACTGCATGGATGTTGCGGTGTAGCCTGGTGTCAGCCCCTCCATATCCTCCCACCAGTAGGCCTCCCTCTATGTCCAGTGCCCAGAGATGAAGGCAGAATTAGTCGGGTTCCCCTCTGAAAGGCTCCTGGTCCCCATGGGGTACTAGAGGGCAGTCATTCAGTGCAGATTGCAGGCAGCCCTCTCCAGAGCAGAGCCCTTCCCTTGGGATACCAGGGAGAAGCCATTCAGTGGAGGTGCAGGCAGCCCTCCCTGGAGAAGAGCCTTTCCCCTCCGGATACCGGGTGCAGCCGTTCAGCGAGGAGTGCAGGTAGCCTTCCCCTGGGATACTTGGGGCAGCTGTTCAACAGGGAGTGCAGGCACCCCTGGAGCAGAGCCCTTCCTCTAGGATACCAGGTGCAGCAGTTCCAGCAGGGAGTGCAGACAGCCCTCCCTGAAGCAGAGCCCTTCCCTTGGGATATTGGGGGGCAACTGTTCAGCAGGGAGTGCAGGCAGCCCTCCTTGGACCAGAGCCCTTCCCCTGGGATACTAGGTGCAGCTGTTCAACGAGGAGTGCAGGCAGCCCTCCCCAGAGCAGAGCCCTTCCCGTGGGATACTGGGGGCAACTGTTCAACAGGGAGTGTAGGCAGCCTTCCCCAGAGCAAAGCCCTTCCCCTGGGACACCAGGTGCAGCAGTTCCAACAGTGAGTGCAGGCTGCCCTCCCCGAAGCAGAGCCCTTTCCCTGGGATACGGGGGCAACTGTTCAGCAGGGAGTGCAGGCAGCCCTCCCCGAAGCAGAGCCCTTTCCCTGGGATACGGGGGAAGCTGTTCAGCAGGGAGTGCAGGCAGCCCTTCATGGACCAGAGTCTTCCCCTGGGATACCAGGAGAAGCCAGTCAGCAAGGAGTGAAGGTAGCCCTCCCCAGAGCAAAGCCCTTCTCCTGGGATACAGGGGGCAGCCATTCAGCAGAGATATGAAGGAGCCAGACTGTTGAATGTTGAAGGCTCTGAGCTCACTTTAGAATGGTCACTAATAAGAATAGGGAGGTGGTGTAGGTTTGGGAGACTAAGTATTATGTAACCACACTGTCTGGTAAAGGTCAAAAGCAGGTAGATCGATCATTATGGTATTTCAAACTTAAACACTGCAGAATAAATTAGTTAAAGAATAAGGCAGCAATAAAAAAAAAAAAAGCAATGCCTGCCCGTTAGCACAGTGGCTAGGTAGTTGCATGACACGCTAGCTATTGCACCTGAGACTGGGATGTCACTGGAGGCCGGTTAAGGCTAGTTGGACACTCCCAGCCTCCAGTGTTAGGGACTTCCTCAGCATGGTGGTGACTGGCACTCCTGGTGGCCCAAGGTGAACAGCACTTTCACACCGTTGCCTACTATTAGGGACGTCAGTGAGTTATTGCAGCGGCACACCAGTGCATGCACACACTCATGCAAGAGGCCGCTGGGTGCCACTGTCTTTGGGGAGAACGTAGAGGAGGATTAGCTAGCTGCTGTATCATGATGCTGTAGGGCACTCTCAAAGCTTTGCATCACTGTAGCCTGCAGACTCCATAAGCTAGGTACCTAAAGGGGCTTCATCCAGAACCCCTGGAAAACAGTTAAGTAGCAGAGAATGGGCTGGGAAGTGGTTCAGCAGAGGTGGTCAGCTACTTTGAAGGGGGGAAAGAAAATATAAAATAAGATTTGTCTGGTGCAAGAAGGCTGGTCACGCTTTTTTGGTGGTGGTTATGTATATTTTTGTATCAGGCCTAACTGTGTCACCAGTCTCACTGTTACAGTTACAAAGGACCACATACAATGTCAGGTTTAGAGAAGTGTTTTGTATACAGTGCCTACAGGGAGTGTTTTGATGCAGCGCCACTGTTTTTCACCAGTGCTTCCTACACTGTTCACAGTGATTGAAGTCTAACCAACACCAGGCAGTTTAATTCCCAGCACCAAATTGACTTACTGTATTGCCCCCATAATCATCTTTTTTCTCTGATGGTCCGGGTTTGACCTCAGACTCATCAGATAGTTGTGGGGAGGGGCCAGATTTTGTTATTCCTGATGGGCCTGATTAGGCACTGTATCTCTCTCAGGTAGTTGGGGAGAGGACATACGTTTCTTATTCCCCACATGGGCCTGGTTGGGCATCAGATTTGTCAGGTACTTTGGGGAGTTAGGCAGATTTTTTTTTTTTTTTTTAATTCCCTAACAGGCCCGTGTTGGGCCTGGGGTTCATAGAAACATAGAATTTGACGGCAGATAAGGACCGCTTGGCCCACCCAGTCTGCCCATTTCCCTACCTAATGGATAAGCTGCAGATCCTAGTTAACCAGCAGCCTACTTCTTCCTACCCCCACCCCTAGAATTGCCTTATGACTGTCCCATGCATGCTTGAATTCCACCACTGTTTTTTGACTCCCGACTCCTCGAAGGCCGCTCCATGCATCCACAACCCTCTCTGTGAAAAAATACTTCCTTAAATTACCTCTGAGCACTTCCCATCTTCAAATTGTGTTCCCTTGTTCTTGCACACCCTTTTGAAAGATGCTACCTCTGGACTTTGTTGATTCCCTGAGGTACTTGAAAGTTTCTATCATGTCCTCCTCTCCTCCTTTCCTCGAGGCTATACATATTAAGCTCCTTAAGTCTCTCTTCATATGTCTTCCGGTGCAGACCCTGCACCATTTTAGTTGCCCTCCTCTGGACAGCTTCCATCCTATCTATGTCTTTTGCGGAGATTGGGTCTCCAGAACTGCACGCAGTACTCCAGATGGGGTCTCACCAGCTGTCTGTACAGAGGGATAATAACTTCCTGTTTTCTACTGGTGATGCCTCTCCCTATGCATCCCAGTATTCCCCCAGCCCTCCTTGCTGCCCTCTCACATTGCTTGCCCACCTTTAGGTCATCTGATATGACTACCCCCCAGGTCCCTTTCCATTTTTGTTGTTGTTAGTATCTCACCCCCGTGGTGTACTCTTTCCCTGGGTTTTTGTTTCCCAGGTGCATTACCTTGCACTTCTTAGCATTGAATCTAAGCTGCCATACATTTGACCATTCCTCTAACCTTGCCAAGTCCCTTCTCATCCTTTCCACCCATCTTGTGCATCAACTCTGTTGCAGATCTTTGTGTCATCTGCAAAGAGACATACTTTTCCTTCAGTCCTCTGCAATGTCGCTTATAAAGACATTGAAGAGGACCAACTTAATACTGAACCTCGCGGTACCCCACTAGTAACCCCTTCTTCAGAGGGACCTCCATTTACTATTACTCTCTGTGTCCTATTCTCCAGCCAATTCCTTACCCAGCCTGTCATCTTGGGAGCCACCCCAGGCTGGCTAACTTGCATATTAATCTTTGTGTGGGACTGTGTCAAATGCCTTGCTAAAGTCTAGGTAGGCCATGTCCACAGCCCCTCCCTGATCTACTACTTTGGTCAATCAGTCAAAGAAATCTATCAGATTTGTCTGCAGATGACCTTCTCGCTGTGAATCCATGCTGCCTTGGGTCCTGTGCCCTCTGGCCTCCAGATACCGACAATTCTTTCCTTCAGAAGTGATTCATCATTTTCCTACCACTGAGGTTAAACTAACAGGTCTGTAGTTTCCTGCTTCTGCCTTGCTCCCACTTTTGTGAAGGAATCACATCTGCCCTCCTCCAGTCCTCGGGTACCATCCCATCCTCCCATGATTTGTTAAAGAGGGTAGTCAGTGGTGCCACTAGTTCTACCCTTAGTTCTTTTAGAATTCTGGGATGAATCCCATCAGGCCCCATTGCTTTGTCCACCTTCAGTTTTAAGAGTTCTTTCAGAACCCTTTCTTCTGTAAATGGGCTGGTATCAACTTCTGTATCCAGAGGGTTTCTACTGTTTGTTTTAGGTACCTCCCCCTCTTCCTTTGTAAATACTGAGCAAAAATATTTGTTTAGTATCTCTGCCTTTTCACAGTCACCCTCTGCCCACCCCCCATCCCCTTTATTAAGCCTCACTATCCCTTGGTCTTCCTTCGCTCCCTGATGTACCTATAAAAGGTTTTATCCCCCTTCTTAACTGAGTTGGCTATCTTTTCCTCGGTTTGGGCCTTTGCTGTTCTGACTGCCTTCCCAGCTTCCTTTGCTTTAACTGATACAGTTCTCTGTCCTGCTCCTTCTGTGATTCCTTGTACTTCCTGAATGCTTTTTTCTCTTGAACCTTCACTGCCACTTCCTTTGAGAACCATAGTGGTTTCTTACATCGTTTTGTTTTGTTTATTTGCTTCACACTAAGGCTTGTTACCTCTGTGATGGCAGTTTTTATTATTCCCCATTGTTCTTCCACCCCTATTTCCTGCCCATTTGCTAGTGCATTCCTTAGGCACTCACCCATTTTGGCAAAGTCAGCCCTCCTAAAGTCCAGTACGTTTGCCTTTGTATGGCTTGACTCTATTGCTGTGTTTATTGTGAACCATACTGTTCGTTGGTCGCCAGTTCCCAGATGGCTACCCACTTCTACATCTGTGATCCTCTCTTCATCTCCATTTGAGAGAACCAGGTCTAAGATTGCTCCCTCTCGAGTGGTCTCCAAAACTAGATGTCTAAGGCATGCCCCCTGTAGGGCATCTAGAATAACCCCACTCTTCGAAGTGGCTGCTGCAACTGCACTCCAGTTAACATCTGGCATATTCAGATCACCCATCAGCAATATCTCCCCTTTTTCTGCCATTCTAAGTATACTTTCTATCATTTCCTTGTCCATTTCCTCCCCCTGAGAAGGGGGTCTGTATACAACCCCTGTGCGGATTGTGGTGCCATTGCCTGTCTCCAAATTTACCCACAGTGCTTCTTCTCCTCCCTGTTTACCCTTTTGTTCTGTTGCTTTGATTCCTTCCCTTGTGTAAAGAGCTACTCCTCCTCCTCTTTAACCCTCCCTGTCCCTCCTGTAGATAGTGTATTCTGGTATGTTTACGTCCCAGTCATGGTTTTGTGTGTACCATGTTTCTGTGACTGCCACGATATCCAGATGTTCCTCCTCCATCAAGGCCACTAATTCAGGAAGCTTGTTACTCAGACTACGGGCATTGGTACTCATTGCTCTCCATTTTTTGATGGCTTTACCTTGTGTTGCAGCATCCCCCACTGACCTTTCTACCTCGGTCTTTTTCTCATTTAGTACCCTGTTTTGTAGGGAGAGGCTGGGATTTTCCTGCTGCTTATCAGTGCCTCCCCCCTTGACTAGTTTAAAAGCTTGCCATCAGGTTGTTGAGGGGAGGAGAAGGAATTTTTTTTTATCCCTGACATTCCTGGTTTGCCCCTGGACTTATCAGGTTTTTAAGTGGAGGAGAAAGAAAAAAAAAAATAAAGGTTAACTTTCCATTCACGAGTTGTGCACAGTGAGTGTATTAATCACTCTCTGAGCTCACTATTGTCATTCTTGTCATTGCAGGGGGGGGGCGCACTAGGCTAACTAACCCCAGTGCTTCTTAAGTGTATCACCTAGGTCAGCTGCACGTTCATGAGAATAGCCCCACTTGCTCAGCAGGTTCTCTTGCACTCTCCTTTTTGCAGCCAACAGAAAGTAGTGTCACAGACAGCTGCAAGGAGCAAAATCAAGGCACACACTGACAGCCATAAAAAGGCATGTCCCAGTCCCCCAGTGCATTTCAATGGGTCAGTTAAAAAAAAACACTTCCTGACCTTGATCCCAGTAGGCACTGGTCTGTTATGCTGACCAGCCCTAAAAATAGTGAGCAGTGATTCAGAACAGGAATAAAGATGTTCACTAGATGGCAGTAGTGTTGTACCATGATGCTCTGACATATGTCTAGGATTAGAGACATTCCTTTTTTTTATTTATTTAGGGATTCGGATCATACCTTTGAGCTCAGAGCTCTTTTACAAAGGTTCCACATCAAACAGTGACAATGACAGCAATAACAAACAGTTTACATACAATACTCGAATAGTAGGTAGCTAGTATACAGTAAGGATACAATATCATTCATAGTACCAATGGTGATAGTACAGCGTCAAGAGCATTCAACTAGGGTAAAGGACAGTGTTTATATGTAGCGAAGGAGATAAACAGGTGTGACACCTAGTGTGAGAGTCCAAGGAGGAGTCAAGGTGAGGGGAAGGGGAGACGGGGGGAGTGGGCAGCCAGAAGAAGTGGCTTTGTCTAGGAGGTTGGGGAGGTAGTGGTAGTATGTTGGTTTTAAGGTTGATCCAGTGGGAGAAAAGGCACAGGGGGGAGAGGAAGACAGAGGGATAGGGCAATAGGGAAGAGTGGGTGTAAAAGGAAGGGGAAGGAGAGTGTGGGTGAGTGGGCATTATGGGTGTTGTAAACATCTGGTGCCATATAAAAAGCTGATTTGTGGGATGAGGCCCAGCACATGTTAACCTTTTTGGGAATATAAATTTCTTTGTTTCTCAACTCTTTGAAGCAAGCATATTTTTTTAATGCAGAAGCAGTATTGATCAATATTTATTTATTTATTTTCTAAAGATATCAAAAGGTTTTACCAGTGCTTAACATCTGTCATTGCAAAAGGTCCTTTTTTGTGTTCGCCATGTGCGCATGCGCAGCGAACACTTCGGTATAAGAGTGCCCTTTATGGGGTGTAGACACTGTCTGCCCAATGCAGAGCAGTGTTGCAGGGGTGTGACAGTGCCACACCAATCAGCACCCAGGCTGACTGTGACAAAGTTTCTGGTTTGCTGGGCAGGGATGGCACCAACTTCAAAAGAAGTTGCCATCCCTTTGATCTGCGCTATCCAGCAAGCTAGGCTGATCTGTCATGGTCAGCCTGGAATGCATGGAATGTGTGCCTCCAACAAATTTATTTATTTAGCTTTTGTTTACCGGGTAAGCACACTAGACAGTCACGTGCCTATTTTCAGGTGCGACCCGGGAGAGTTACAGAGATACAAGCAATAACAGTACAGAGGCTAGCATCAAGTTACACAAAGGTACAGTCAGAATACAAGCAAGAAGGACCAGCCGAAACAAAGTACAAAAGCTTGGGTTCAACTGTCAGGCAAGGTCATCTATCGATGTCTGTTGCTGGTGGCGCTAACTGTCTCCCAACTCGACTGTCCCTGTCAGTGTCCCCCCCCCACACACACACACAGACACACAAACAGTAGTGATGTCTGCTGCGCATGCCCCCTCAAAACATAACTCGGTGACACTGGGGGTGGCCCAGTCCCCCACTGTCCTGAAATATTTAAGCACTGTCCCTCCCACTTACACTGGGGGTGCCTAATCCCCCAGTGTCCTCCATTAATAGTAAACTGTCCTCAAATCAAGAAAACTGTTCCACGCTGGTTTTTTATAAACCTGAAAAAGAAACTGTCAATACTGTCTGCTGCGCCTGCTACTCACCCCCTACCCGACCCTCCCACTCAGGACCCCACCTCACACACACAACCCCCTACCCCATACTTACCCACCGGAGGTCCATCGCCGTACTCTTCCTTGGACCACAGACACATCTTCACTCTTCAAAGCCCAGCTGCGAACTGAGGTAAGCGCTTCAAGTGTATTTCAATGGGGTTTTCAGTTTCAGTGTATTTCAGTGGGGTTTTCAACTTAGTGGCATAACTTGGCCATCTTTTAATATTTTTGCCCCACATTTTCAATATAAATTTTTTTGGGACCCCACCTCAAGAACAATTAAGTGACATTACGCTATTCTGTCCCAAAAAGGTGATTTTGTGGTTGCTGCGCAAAATCACCTTTCGAGCAGGAGTTGAACATTTTCTCCACCTTTGTTCATGAGGTGCAGTCATAAGAAGTGCTATGTTGAAAATTTTGTAAAAAAAAAAAAAAAAAAAAAAAAAAAGATTTATGAGCCTGCATTGAAATTTGCAAACACAGGCTCAAACCTTGGTAATTTTCAATATTTTGACCTCAAATTTTCAACATAGCCATTTCTTCACAGCACCTCATGAATGTGACAGCTGTCATTTTTCAGATCCTGGCCAAAATATGTTTTTGAATCCCAAAAGGTGATTTCACTGTCTCTACGCAAAATCACCTTTCAAGCAGGAGTTGAAAATGTAGTCCACCTTTGTTCATGAGGTGGGGTCATAAGAAGGGTATGTTGAAAGTTTGGTGTAAAAATATTAAACAAGAATGACATTTTGAGCCTGTGCTGAAATTTGTGAATGCAGGCTTGTAACTTTGGCAATTTTCAATATTTTGACCCCAGATTTTCAACATCGCCATTTCTTCATAGTACCTCGCGAATGTGACAGCTGTCATTTTTCAGATCCTGGCCAAAATATGTTTTTGCACCCAAAGGTAATTTCACTGTAGCTGCACAAAATCACCTTTCAGGTAGGAATTGAACATTTACCCCATCTTTGTGAATGAGGTAGGGTCATAAGAAGGCTATGTTAAACATTTGGTGTAAAAATTTTAAAAAATAACAAAGTCATGAGCCTGTGTTGAAAAGTGGAGTGCAGGCTCATAGCTTTGGCTATATTCAGTGTTTTGACTCCAAATTTTCAATATAGCCATTTCTTCACAGCACCACATGAATGTGACAGCTGTTATTTTTCAGATCCTGGCCAAAATGTTTTTTGGCATCTTGACTGGTGATTTTGCAGTTGCTGCACAAAATCACCTTTCAGGCAGGAGTTGAAGTTCTCTGCACTAGTTCATGAGGAGGGGTCGTAAGAAGGCTATGTTGAAAATTCGGGGCAAAAATATTAAAGTTTTGAACCTGCATTGAAATTTATGAACTTGGGCTCGTAATTTTGGCAGATTTCAGTATTTTGACCCCAAATTTTTAACATAGCCATTTCTTCACAGCACCTTAAGAATGTGACAGCTATAATTTTTCAGATTGTGGCCAAAATGCTTTTTTGTATCCCGAAAGGTGATTTTATAGTAGCTGCGCAAAATCACCTTTCAGGCAGGAGTTGAATTTCTCTGCACTAGTTCATGAGGTGGGGGTCATAAGAAGGCTATGTTGAAAATTTGGGGCAAAAAATATTAACAAAGTTATGAGCCTACGTTGAAATTTATAAACACAGGTTTGTAACTTGGGCAGTTTTCAATATTTTGACCCCACATTTTCAATGCAGCCATTTCTTCACAGCATCTCATGAATGTGACAGCTGTCATTTTTCAGATCCTGGCCAAAATTTGGTTTTGTATCCCGAAAGGTGATTTCACTGTCTCTGCACAAAAGCACCTCTCTAGTAGGAGTTGAAAACGTAATCCACCTTTGTTCACGAGGTGGGGTCATAAGAAGGTTATGTTAAAAATTTGGTGTAAAAATATTAAAAAAAAACAAAACAACAAAGTCATGAGCCTGTGTTGAAATTTGCAAATGCAGGCACATAACGTTGGCAATATTCAGTATTTTGAACCCAGATGTTTAACATAGCCATTTCTTCACAGCACCTCATGAAAGTGACAGCTGTCATTTTTCAGATCCTGGCCAAAATATGTTTTGAATCCCAAAAGGTGATTTCACTGTCTCTGCACAAAATCACCTTTCAAGTCAGGAGTTGAAAATGTATTCTACCTTTGTTCATGAGGTGGGGGTCATAAGAAGGCTATGTTGGGGGGCATGGCCTGAAGCTGATCATGGCGGACGCGGCTTAGCTAAGCTCCTGCAGGCACTCGGCAATTTTGGTCCACATGAGGTGTGCTAGTAGTTAAACTTGAACAACTTTTTGGAAAAGGGTCGACCGGTATTGATGGCATCAGGTCGGAACAGGAATAAGCAGTCCAAGTTGCATTTTGAAGCGTCACAACCTCAAAGATCGCAACACCGCAGCCTAGAGACCTCGGACAGCTCAGGAGATACAGGCATGGCACAGAAAAGAACTGTAGAACTGGAGAGTGCCCTGGCATCGGTGCCGGCCATGCTGGTGTTAATACAGCACGACATACAAGCTGGATTTGATAATATTACTGCCCAAATCTCACATATGCAGTCTGTTGTAACAGGGCTGTCTGAGGTTTCTGCCACTCACACTAACCAGATTGCAGAGTTGGAAAACCGGGTAGGCCTGCTTGAAGATTCCTTAACAGAGGCTACCAGAGATAATACCACTCTAAAGAAGCAGCTTTTGTACTTACTGGACAAGGTGGATGACCAGGAAAACAGATCTCGACGATCCAATCTCAGGATTGTTGGTCTCCCTGAAGGGATCGAGGGGAATGATCCGGAGCATTTGTTGCATGCGTGGCTAGTCGAGCACCTGGGCTTTCCCCCAGAGCAACATAATTGTGAAATTGAATGTGCGCATAGAGTAGGCCCTCGTTCTTCAAATGCTCGCCCCAGGCATTGCCTAATAAAACATCTTCAGTTTGTTGAAAAGGAGGCTATACTACGAAAGGCAAGGGAGAAAGGGCCAATCACTCTAGAAAACAATAAAGTATTCATATTTCAAGATTATAGTAAAGACTTACAACAAAGGAGACAGAAATTCGGTGAAATAAAAGGGCGTCTGTATAAACTGGGCTGGACCTTCGCCTTCCAATATCCTGCTAAACTGAAAATAGACCGCCCTGGTGGAGCAACTCGTTCATTCACTTGCCCAAAAGAAGCCATGAAATGGTTGGATGAAGTGGTTAAAAGTGGCGCGGGAAGGAGTGGGATGCAGCGCCGTGCGCTGGAAGATCGTTGAGAGTGGTAGGCCTGGCTTGTCCCGGTGTATCCTACATATTGCTGTCTTCTGAAACTGTAGACCCATGTTCTGGTGTTGCGGTGTGAAATACTTTATTTTTGGGGCCAAACGGTGCTTGATAACAATGCCCCAACGATTGTCTCTCTCTTCCAGCAGTGGTGACTTAATTGGAACGGTAACTGATAGAGAATGGTCTTGATCAAGGGAGAGATGAGAATACGCACACTTGTTTGTTTGCCATGGTTATACAGGCGCAAGTTACACCTCAAGTTAATGTTTCCTTTTCCTTCAGAGACACCCGACCTGATCTGGGGATCAGGGTACCAATGGGGCTGCAGAGCAGATGGCAGATTTCTGCCGCCGGAGCGCATGAACACGCGTAAGTTTCCTTTATAAGTAATAATTATACTGGCTATGCGAAGTGTGCTCGGGGTTATTGATATGCCAAAGATTGAGCAAGTTATTCTTTATCTTTGTTAATGTTATCACACATAAATAAGTTAAATGGTGCTAATGCGTTGCTTGCAATAGGAAGACCACAATTTAATGTTCGCCAATAGTTTGCAAGGGAAACATTACAGGAACTTTAATGGTCCTGGAGGGGGAGGGGGTTACTAAAGTTAAGGTTGAAAATTCTATGTATTTGGGGAGTTGTGGTAATTGGATTGGGGAGGGGTCAGTCCAGAGAGGGTAAAGGAAGCATGGTGCCTGGTCCCCTTGGAGGTTGGCCGGTTTTGCTGTGTGGGCTAACCTTACATGTGGACGCTACCAGACCCTCTCAGATAGGGTTGCTACTTATGGGTTTTTGGGGATTATTAATAGAATAAGACTGGGTTATGTAAGCGATGCTGTAGTGCTGAGAAAGAACCTTGTTATACCTGTTGAACATACCAAATGGTGGTTGTGGAAATTTAAGTGACATTTTGCTAAATCTGTTAATGGCTAATGTGATAAAAGTGGCCACATGGAACATTAATGGGTTATAAACAATTAGGAAGTGCAGAAAACTGCTGGCTGAAGTTAAAAAAGCTAAGTGGCAGGTAATTCCTTTGCAGGAGACCCATATGTCCAGGAGGGAGGCTTCTAGAACGGAGGGGTCTATGGGGGGGTATTGGGTCTCCGCTTATTTGTCAGCTAAAGCTAGAGGGGCCGCTATCTGTCTACCGCAGGGTTCGCAGGCTAAGGTATTAGAGTCTAAGGTTGACTCAGCTGGATGCTTTGCCCTGGCAAAAATATTGTTCCCTGGGACTGGGGTGCTTAACCTGGGCTGCATTTATGCGCCCAGTATTGATGCACCCCAGTTCTTTCAAAAATTGTCCCTGGAGCTGGTGGCTTAGTTGGGCCCCTGGGTAGTGGGTGGGGACTTTAACTGTGTAAAGGATACTATATTGGATAGATCTAATGCTAAACCTGCCAAAACCTGTGACAAAGGACGTGAAGGCCTTGGGGTATTGGAACAAGAAGTCGGACTGGTTGACACGTGGCGACATCTTTACCCCTCAGGTAGATACTATAGTTTTTACTCCCACACGCACAGATCCTGTGCCAGAATAGATCATATTTTGGTGGGCCCCACTCTCCTTCTGAACTTGTTGGGGGCAACATACTCCCCCATCCTGGTGTCAGACCATGCTTCTTTGACTATTGGCCTGTCACTGGGAGATTTTGCTGTCAGTGCCAGGCCTTGGAGGCTGGATCCCTTATTATTGAAGGACCAGGCCTACATAGAGCATATGACAAACAGAATTAGGGAGTATCTAGACTTTAATAAGAGAGGGGATACTTCCCACTCCACTAGATGGGAGGCACTAAAGGCGTTTATCCAGCGCTAAACCATATCATTTGCAGTGCACAAAAACCGGACAACCACACGGGAAATTGAGGCCCTGAGGCTTCAGATTGAGACATGTGAGCAAGCACATAAAGCCTCTCCTAATCGATTGGTGTACAACAGCTGAAATGGCAGTAAAATGCTGTCAGCGGGGCTCGACTGGAGAGGGCTATCTTGCTATCCCAAGCAGGGCAGTACTTTGACGGTGACCGTGCCGGGAAGCTGTTGGCCTGGCAGCTGCGGAGGAGAGACGGGGAAAGTGTGGTATATAGTATTTATGACTCTATGGGAAGCCTCATTGACGATCCGGAAGGGGTGGGCCAAGCCTTTGGAGATTACTATAAACATCTCTACACGTCTGAGGTGTCACCCTCAATAGAGACCATACATTCCTTTCTTGGACATGCGGACCTCTGCACTATATCAAAACAGCAGGCTAGTGACCTGGACCAGCCACTGACTAAGGGGGAAATTAGTAGGGCTATTAAAGCTCTGAGGGGTGGGAGGGCCCCTGGCCCTGATGGGATATCAATTGATTTTTTTAAATGTTTTCATGATCTGCTTCTGGAACCATTAGGAGATATGATGCTTGAAATTCTGTCCGCGGGGAGACTGTCCCCCTCCACCCGGTCTGCTGTGATCACTGTCTTAACGAAATCAGGTAAAGACCCGACCAGATGTGCTTCGTATAGGCCCATTTCTCTTTTAACAGCTGACTATAAAGTATTAGCCAAGGTTCTGGCAAGCAGGCTTGATCCTATCTTGCCAGAAATAATTCACCAGGATCAGGCCGGCTTCGTGAAGGGCAGGCAGGGGAAATATAACATTTGGAGGACCCTGAATGTTATATACAATTGGGAAAAGTCAAACATGGTGCTGCCATGCTGGCTTTAGATGCTGAGAAGGCCTTTGACCAGGTGGAGTGAGGGTACCTCTTTGTGGTGCTAGAAAGATTGGGGTTCGGGCCTCATCTGCTCTCCTGGATTAAAACATTGTATACAGATCCCTTTGCTCAGGTAATGGTAAACGGGTGGCTATCCCCAAGAATCAGCCTGGGTCAAGGAACAAGGCAGGGGTGCCCTCTTTCCCCACTGTTATATGTTCTTTCCTTAGAACCACTAGCAGGGATAATCCGAAATACTAAACAGATTAGGGGTTTTCGAACACAAGGCCATGAACATAAGATTGGCTATGTATGCGGATGACCTCCTACTATATCTTCAGTGCTCATCTGTAGATCTCCCCGAGGTATATTCTATCCTGCAGAGGTACGGCTCCTTATCAGGCCACAAAATAAATTAGACTAAAAGCAAGGTGTTGCCAGTGGGTACTTTGTATAGACAAGTTTTGATTCGGGAGCTAAAGGGACTACAGTTAGTAGCAGATCTTAAATATTTGGGGATCTATATCTCAAGTAAATTCCATGCATTGTATAGGTTGGATTTTTTTTATTTTATTTCATAAGAATCAGAAATACCTTTGAGTCATAGACTCCTTTACAAAGGTTCCACGTCACATATAGTAAATCAGATTACACAACAACAGTTTGTACAGACAGACCTACAGAAACAAATAAAGTGATTGTTACATAGTAAAGATATGTACAACAGGAATGCAAGGTTAATCAATCAGGATCTAGTTCAGTTCGAGACAGATAAAAATAAATAGACTGGGAGAGTAACATCCCTAAGTTAGTGGGCTAGGAGCAGTGTGTAGAGGCAAGCCAGAGGCCATTGTCAGTAATAGAGGGGCTGGACACCGATTTACATACAGTCACAGTCACTTGAGGACAGAAGATGGGTCCTAAGGAGCGTTTTGAAGTGATCAATGCTTTGGTCAAGACGCAAGGAGGGGGGTAGGTTATTCATCCACAAAGGTGCCCTGTAGCGAAAGGATCTTTGGAATTGAGTTGTGCGACAGGAAGGGATGGAGAAACGATGGGTATCTGAGCTACGGGTGTGCTTAGCTTTAGAGTCCAAGGTGATTAAGGAGGTGAGTGAAGCAGGGGAGAGGCCAAGGGTGATCTTTTTAGCTAAGACACAGGTGTGGAATTTTATTCGATTTTTCAAGGTTAAGCCAATTTGTGTCCTTATATAGCACACAGGTATGGGTGAGTCTGTCACACCCTAAAATGAGGCGACAGGCCTTGTTTAGCACAAGTCTAAGACTATCTAGGCCGAGGGGCTTGCCCCACCAAAAGTCAAAAGGCCATAGTCAAGTAGGGAGAGTACCGAGGAGGAGATAGCAAGTTTGAGGACCCCAGGGTAAGGCAGTGTTTATAACGATGCAAGAGACCAAGCTTGTATTTAGGGCCTTGGACAACTGATGTATATGCTCATGATAGGTGAGGCCAGTATTGGAGAGGATGCCCAGTATTTAAAGGTGGCATGCACAAATTCCAGGGGGGTCAAGGCCGATGATAGCAATTGAGGAAAAAGCCCTATCCTAGAATTCTGCGGGTGTGCAAACAGCATGGCTTTGGTTTTTTTATAGTTAATAATAAGGCGTTGTGAGGCGAACCAGCTTTCAACAGCGTTGAAGGAGGACTGGAGGGAGTGGTGGAGTTGAGAGGGGTCTGGGCTGGAGGAGAAGATGACAGCATCATCTGCATAGAGTAATAGGTTGGAGGTGCAGGATGCGGGGAGGGAGTTTAGGAAGAGGCTGAAAAGGAGAGGACCCAAAATGGACCCTTGAGGGACCCCAGAGAGGACCGCGATTTGGAGGATAGCGACACAATTTTAACTTGAAGGGTCTGGTTGGTAAGATAGTCTGCAAACCAACCCACAGCATCCTGTAGAGACCCAGGTTGATCAAGGTGGTTTGAGTAGTGAATGGTGGACGTGTCAAAGGCCTTAGTGAGGTCAATGAAGACCGCATCTGTGATATAGCCTTTATCCAATGCAGAATGGATTGTGATGTTAGCTCAAGCAAGGCTGTAGTAGTGCTGTGCCCTTTGCGGAAACCATGTTGTTGTTTGCAGAGTAGGTCATATTTATTGAGGTGATCAGAGAGCTGATCTGAAACTATCCTCCAATGCCTTGGACGGGGAGGATGAAATTGGGCTATAATTATTAGCAGAGGAGGGATCACCCCTTAAATATGGGCGTGATAGAGGCAGATTTCCAAGAGGTAGGAATTTACTTAGTGAGAGGGAGAGGTTTGAATGTGGTGAGGGAGTAAGGACTTCCTTAAGGGAGAGCCAAGCATTCTGAGGTCCAGGGGGTCGGCATTGAGGAGGGATGACTAAGGGCAGCAGTGAGGTATGGTTCTGCAGCCTTAGGAGAACACGGTGGAGTAAAAGGGGGCCACTGAGGAGCCAGCGAGGTACATGCTAGGAGATGGTGGGTCATAGAAATTCGGGGTAGAACATGGCTAAGGTTGGTGAAGGTATCTCGAAAACTGCAGCAATGTGAGTAGGGTCAGAGGTCAAGGATCCATTTGACATGACTTGGGGAGGGACCAGGTTGGGGACCTTACCACAAATTTCCTTAATGTTGTTCCAAAACTTGCGCGGCCGAGCCCTGAGATGAGGTTAAGGCGGATTTATAATAATCCGCTTTTGCCCTGCGAATGGCCCAAGTGCACTTGTTTCGGGCCACTTTATAATTCTGTCTGTCAAGGGGGAGGCCGGACTCAATGGAGAGCTGCCACAGTGAATCTCTGGTTCTCATTAAAGTCTTGAGCCGCTCAGTGAACCAGGGTAGGTGATTGCCTTTAACCATTCTTTTTGTGAACGGGGCATAGAGGTCACATATATTATTGAAGGACCGGGTAAATAGATCCAAGGCACTGTCAACGTGAATAGTGTTCAAATGAGGGACCAATCCATGACCCTGAGGTGAGCTTTTAGCTGTGCCAATTTACCAGGACCAAGTATGCGTTGCATAATTATTTTGGGAGGGGATCTAGGGATTTTACAGGACCAGGAACAGATAATTGGGGAGTGGTCGCTGAGGGTGTTAGGAAGGACGGAAATATTAGAGATCTTGCCCGGGCGATTGGAGAAGATGAGGTCTAATAGGGAGGAGGAACCAGTACGTGGATCCAAGCGTGTGGGGGATGTGACCAATTGAGTTAGGTCTTGGGCTGAGGCTAGGTCGATGTGTGGGGTGGCATCCTTACTTAGCCAGTTGATATTAAAATCGCCAAGTACAAGTAACTCCGATTGTGATGGTAGTGTATCCAGATGAGACAACAATGCTTGGAAAGCTGATTTTTGGTCCCTTGGAGGAATGTATACCGTTGTTATGTATAACGGGTTTTGTGCTCTTCCCAGGGCCAGTTTGACAGTGAGGGCCTGTGCACCAGCCTCAAGTTGAGGAGAGAGGAGTAGGAGACCTTGTAAGGTGTCCTTGGTGTATGGGCACAGCCACCCCCACGCTTACCCTGTCTATCAGCACGGTAAAGGACAAATCCGGGCAGTGATACAGCAGAGTCTGGGGTCCGAGGGGTGAGCCAGGTTTCAGACACTGCTATGACATCTGGTTGGTGATGTAGTACCCAACCCTGAAGGAGTCCCACTTTTAGGATGCTACAGATATTGAGAGAGGTACGCAGCTGACCCTGGGCACGCTTGGGGAGGTGACATGCCATTTGGGGGTCCAGGGTTAGGGTGAATATTACCCGATAGGAGGAGGAGGAGAAGCAGGAACCTAGAGGAGGGGTACCAGGAACACTTCCTCCTAGCAAGGAAAGAACACAAGGTATGAGGTATGGTGGTAGTAATGGTCGGGATGGGTAATGCATGGGCAGTAAGGTAGGCTTGCAGGAAGTGGTGGAAGTCTAGGGAGGGGGACGGTGTTCCAGGTTGAGGTTTCTACATCATGACTGCCCCTTGGGGAGCGACCAGTGTAGGATGCCTAGACAGGCAATCATAGTGAGAAGGTGGACTGAACTATAAGCCAATCTCCTATAATGGTATGATGGGGAGGGCTAAGGTTTACACAGTGTATAACTAGTTGCCAGGCATTCAGGCTGCGGTCAGTTGCAGAGTGGGGGGGTGGAGGGGTAGCAGGGAACGACAGGGAGGGGGGATGAACCAGGGGGAGCACATGGCAAAGCAGCAGGATCAGAATAAGCATCCTGTCAGCCCAGTGAACTATGAAACAGGAGTACAAGCAGTAGAGCAGCCTCTAGTGGTTGAGAAATATAATCTGCAAATGGGGAAAGTGGCTGATTGGTTAAAGCTGCCTATACTATAGGTTAAACCTTTACTTGGGAAAATATAAGATTACTGTGAAAGGTGGGTGGCCCTACCCCTGTCATTATTGGGGAGAGTGGGGGTGATCAATATGATGGTACTACTGAAGTTTTTATATTTATTTCAATCCTTGCTGATTAAAATACCAAATAATAATGCATGGGATAGACATAAAGGAATTCTGGAGGTCAGGGGTAAGGTGCAACAGACTTCTAGGAAAACAAACTGAACTTACAAGCTCAAATGGGCAGACTGGGTGGGCCATAGGCCCTTATCTGCCGACACTGTCTATGTATGTATCTATGTATAATTATTCTTGGCGAATAGATTCAGTAATACATAAATTACTATGGCAGGTAAGTCGGCTAGGGTCCCCAGGTCCACTCTCCAAATGCCTCAAAAATGAGGTGGTTTGGGACTTCTGAACTTTTACCACTATTACCTTGCAGCCCAGCTTGCAGCTATTCCTGGTGGTCTGGGAGGGGAGGACTTGGGCTGGTTAGCAATGGAGGAGTCAAGCAGTGACTGAAATTAAAGAGGGCCTGTTGGCGAGAACACTGTGGATGGGGGATGAACCAGTCCACCCCAACCCTTTTATGACCGCCTCACTTAGTGCCTGGTACGCGGCACATCGCATTATGGGTAGATCCCTTGCCCCCACTAGACAGACCTTGATACTGGAGGCCGTAAAATTGAAAGTCTCACCCACGGTGGCCATAGTGCAAAGGTTGAAACAATGGGAATGTAGAGGCCTCAGATGGGTAGGACAACTCTATGTGGGAGATCGCTTGGTTAGTTTTAATCAGTTACATAACCAGTGGAGAGTGCCAAGGGGAGACTTTTTTGTATTTATTACTTGAGGAATCTACTAGGCAACACTTTGGACAGGGGGGATGGCTGGGCTCCGCTATCCTCATTCGAGGAGGGTCTATATTCCCTCCAACCAGGTGTGAAACTGTTATCCATCTTCTATCGAAATTTAAGAGGGAGGGAGTGGACCCCTGCACAACAAATTCAGACAAAATGGGGATCTGATCTAGCAGTTACATTAGATGATAAGGAGTGGCTTAGCATTTGTAAGCACCTTATTGTATGCTCCAGAAACAATAAATTAAGACAGGTGCAGTTTAATTAACTGCATCAGGCTTATTACACCCCAGTGAAGTTGAATCGCCTAGACCACTCTAAATCGGATATTTGTCCCAAATGTAATACCGCTAAAGGGGATTTCATGCACCTAGCCCTGTTGTCCCCAAGGGTTGCCCCATTCTGGCACGATATACATCAAATCATGTCCCAAGTGCTGGGATTTGCTCCTCCCAATAGCCCCATTGAGTTTTTACTGGGCGCTGACCCAGACCACCCTAGAGGAAGGGGGCTGGGTGCGTTGTGGTCCTTGGCCCTAGTGAATGCCAAAAAAACTATCACTCAAGTGTGGATGGCCCCTTCCCCGCCTTTGCTTCAGCAATGGGCTAGTAATCTGAAATTATGTATGCCCATTGAAAGGTCTCATTTTTCAGCTTCTGGACAACTGAACCTGTTTATGGAAATGTGGGGACCTCTCATACAAGCCATAGAGAATAACATATTCCCTCTCTAAAGTAAATTTAGTGCTGGACTAGAGCTGGTATTTCCCTGAGATTGATTCATAAAAACTACAATAACTAAGTAATGACATGGTAATCCGGCAATTGCTCGGCAGTTAATTGTTTCCTTGTACTTTGTATGCTTAAAATGTGGCTAACACACCCATGTCCTAATGTATGCCTATAAGAGCTTATTAATGTATCTGTTTTTAGTTCCATACCACTTGAACTGTAAACTGTGTATGTTTATTCTGCTGTATTGCACTTGCCCAAGTCTTAATAAATTAAAAATGTTGTTGGGGAAAAAAAAAAAAGAAGGCTACGTTGAAAGTTTGGTGTAAAAATATTAAAAAAGAATGAAGTTATGAACCTATGTTGAAATTTATGAACACAGGCTTGTAACTTTGGTAATTTTCAATCCCAAATTTTCAACATAGCCATTTCTTCACAGCACCTCATGAGTGTGACAGCTGTCATTTTTCACATCCTCGCCAAAATATGTTTTTGCATCCTGAAAGGTGATTTCACTGTCGCTGCACAAAATCACTTTTCAGGCAGGAGTTGAAAACTTACTCCACCTTTGTTCATGAGGTGGGGTCATAAGAAGGCTATGCTGACAATTTGGTGTACAGATGTTAAACAACAACAAAGTTATGAGCCTGCATTGAAATTTGTGAATGCAGGCTCATAATTAATTTTTAATATTTTGACCCCGCATTTACAATACAGTCATATCTTTACAGCACCTCAGGACTGTGACAGCTGTCATTTTTCATATCCTGGCCAAAATGTGTTTTTCACATCCCGAAAGGAGATTTTGTGGTCCCTGCACAAAATCACCTTTTGTAATTTGCCTGGCTCCCACGGCTTTCAGAGGAGGCCTCATACCTCCTCCTACTCCGTCCGCCGGGGCGATCCCAGTGGCATTCCATCCCCTAGTTTCATCTGCTCATAGGGCCAGGGGTGTTTCATTTTTCCCCTGTTTTTCTCCCATTCCCCTGAGATGCCTGCGTTTAGGACTGGCGTCCAGGCTTGCTGGCCTTGCGCCGACAGCGTCCCCCCCTCCCGCTCGCATGCCGCTGGTGCCCAAAGCCTGTGCATCCACTGGCTCAGGGGCCAGGTGCCAGGAAGGCACCCCTGGTTTCCTGACCCCAGAGGGAGGAGAGCATCCGCTGGGACACTCGATCCTCCCTCCCCTCTGGATCTCCAACCACCCGAGTCCGCTCTCAACCCGGTCACCGGTGTAGCGAGGGTGGCGCCCAGCCAACCCTCAGCGCCAGCGGGCCGGCTCAAAATCACCTTTTGGACAGGAGTTGAAAATTTTCTCTGCACTTGTTCATGAGCTGGGTTCATAAGAAGGGTATGTTGAACATTTGGAGCATAAATATTAACAAACAAGACAGTTACACTGCCCAACATCATCACTTCTACTTTACATTCTTAAGAGTAGGTTTTGAGTAATAATAATCCCTCCCACATATGTAATAGCATACCCTCCGATTAAGAGATTTCTCCATAAAGAAATTTTTTTCCCCATCTGTTTTTCTTAAAATAACACTTGTAAAACGACTCTGTAGCACTGTTAGGCAAAATGCTCACATTCCCCGACTTGGAGCTGCGCCCCCACACTTGCACGATATGTAAGGTCAGCTCAAGGACGGTGCAGGGGAGCGCTGCATTGACTACACTGGGGCAATTTTTCAAGTTGTTTTTATCATATTAAGTGCCGAATTTGAGAAAAGAAAGGCAACACTAAACAAGGACTTTGTTAGTCGAGCAGTGCCCTTCCTTTCTCAAATTCAACACTTAATATGATAAAAACAACTTGCAAAAGTGGCCCCCGGTGTAGTTTGTGGAGCATGACCCTGTGCCGCTCTTGAGATGTCATCACATAACGTGCAAGCGTGGCGGCCTGGCTCTGAGTCGGAGTATGTGAACATTTTGCCTACTGGCTCTATGGAGCTCTTTTACGAGTGTTATTTTAAGAAAAGCAGATGGAAAAACATTTTTCTTTATGGATAAATTTCTTAACCAGAGGGTGTGCTATTACATATGTTTGGGGGGAATTACTATTACATAAAACCTGCTCTTTAAATGTTAACAAAATGATTCCTTCACCGAGGCAATTTTCAACACACACACACCCTACGACACCTGTGTACACGGCGAACACTCAGCATTGACAAATGCTTATTTCTGACTGTATCAGCTTTAACAAACAGCAGCAAGGCTATCCCCAAGGACACACTCCTTATTTATTTATTTATTTCATATTCAGAAAACAACCTTTGAGTACAGGACTCTTTTACAAAGGTTCCAGGTCATGTAAACATAAACATGAGATGAAATAATTAACAGACTAATGGTTACATCCTGTTCTCTATACACATAATTAACTGACATAAGATGTCATCCTATTCTCTATAATCTAAGGCCCTGTCCACAATGCACATGATAAACCGTTACCGGTGCTTTGAACCGTTACTGTGAACTCCAAAAATGGGTCACATCCACACTGGTAACAGTTTACCATACGATTTTAAAACCATTCTTTAGACCTGTCAAGATGTGGTCTTTAGGTCGGAATCTGAAACAGTTCATTTTCTATAACGTTTCTCTTACCAGTGCGGACGCGTGACTGTACTGATTTCTGTGCTTTATGTATGTGTGTATGAGGACACCCTGCAAGGCACTGTGGGATAGCCCCTTGATTTGGTTTACATGGAGCTCCAAAAAAGAGCAGCAGTGTGGATGGGAGGTGACCGTTTCAAGAAACAGTTCAGCGTCAGTGCGGACAGACGGTAACAGTACATACCATACGGGTTTTAAAACAGATACCGCTCTACCGTGTGCAGTGTGGACAGGGCCTTAATGAGGCTGTACAGAAAATGTAGCGGAGCTCTGACCTGCCTATCGCAGTATCAGCTGAAGCACACCGGGGCATGTGAGCACCAGGGAAAGGAGTGGTGGTGCAAAACAGAGGAGAGCCTCCTTTTCAGTTGGTCTCCACAACTCCGGTCCCCCTGACTCTGTTCCCCTGCCAGAATCTTCTCTTTGGCTAGCTGGGTTGGTCTAACTTGGGGTCTGACTCCAGTCTCTAGGAGCCATGCAAGGAGAAGACAAACTCCCTGTATTACACTGGAAAGCTGGAAGTCCAGGGAGCTAGAGACAGAAATTAAAAAAGAGAGTGACCTTTAGAGACACTGGGAGTCGAGGTTTGTGGGGTCTGGAGAAGTACTAAGCTCTCCTATGTGTCGGAGAAAAACAAAATCAGCAGTTTGCACTTTTTTATCATCATTTTCATTCCAGTTTTCACTGTTCTCCCCATATCCTCCCACACCTGCCCTGCCTATCTGCTGCATCTGGATCCCACCAGAGCCAGGGCCCATCACTCTGCGGTGCTGTCCCTGCTTGGCGAGCCTTCGCTAGGGCCATCTCCCCAACCCATTGCAGTGAAGCCACGCCATTAAACGGCCACTGGTCCTTCCTCTTGATCTGTTGCCTGGTGGCCCCCTTTGAGCAGCTCTGGACTGTGCTGGGCAGAAGATGGTATACATTGCAGTTGAAGGGGCGAGAGGCAGCTCCATGATGGTGTATGCACTCCCCCAGCCATGACTGCATGGATGTTGGGGTGAGGCCCGGTGTCGGCCCCTCTGCACCCTCTCACCAGTAGGCTCCCTATATGGCCGGTGCCCAGAGATGAAGGCAGAACCAGGTAGGTTCCCCTCTGACAGGCTCCTGGTCCCCATGGGGTATTAGAGGGCAGCCATTCAATGGGGAATACAGGCGTTCCTTCCCGGAACAGAGCCCATCCCTGGGATACAGGGGGCAACTGTTCAGTGAGGAGTGCAGGCAGCCCTCCCCAGAGCTTAGCCCTTCCCTGGGACACAGTGGGTAGCTGTTCAGTGAGGAGCGCATGCAGCCTTCCCTGGAGCAGAGCCCTTCCCTGGGATACAGGGGGTAGCCGTTCAGTGAGGATTGCAGGCAGCCCTCCCCAGAGCAGAGCCCTTCCTCTGGGATATCAGGAGGCAGTTGTTCTGTGGGGAGTGCAGACAGCCCTCCATGGAGCAGAGCCTTTCCCCTGGAATACCAGAGTGTAGCCATTCAGTGAGGCATGCAGGCAGACCTCCCTGAAGCAGTGAGAGAGTTACTGGGTCAGCTCTTCCACAGCTGATTGGGATTGCAGGTTCAGTGTGTGAAAATCCATGGTCCCTGAATGGACAGCAAGCCCCCTTAATCACTAGGCCATTTGGACTACCCAGTTTGCAGTCTTGATGAGCTTGATATGCCTGCATTCAAGGCATCACATTATGTGTGTTATTGTGGGGTAACTGCACGCCTCTGGAAGTAAGCCACAAGGCATCCCCGAGTGCCTTATGCACCTAAGAAGTGTCATTATCCCACAATCACACACAGCCTAGAGTGCCATGTTGTTCTACTGATTTTTGTTTTAAAAACTGCTTAATTAAGTGTAGAACATTATGTATTTCTGACTTGTGCTGTTATGCTGGAAAAAATGCTCATTAATACAATTACATCTCTAACCAATCACAGGCCTTGGTTTCTTTTTCCTATTTTATAATCTAGTGTAAGAATATGAGGAAGCTGGATATAACATTCTGAAAGTGACCTTCCCACCATGGTTGAAAATGATTGCTACTTGCAAGTTACAGTAAAATATCTGCACTGTTCCATTCTCAGAAAATACTTGCAATTTAATAGCATGGGGAAGATGAGGAAGAACTGAACTGAGAAGCCCGTCCCCATCCCCAAGGGGAAACTTAAACAAAGCGGAGAAACAGCTGCATTGATTGTCTTCAGTAAACACTGGATCTTCCTGTTGTGTTTTGTTTTGCAGGCTGGGAAACTCCAGAGCTGAGTGTCCGTGATGCCCTGCAGCCCTCATTCTGCGTTTCCCCCATGGTTTGCTAATTATAAGTTATGTTTACACTCTTGCTGTGTTTTGATAGCATTTCTTCTCCTGGCTGTGGGTTTTGGACATGCCTGCACATGGGAATTGTGGAGCATTCTGAGTGGCCCAGCCTATCCCTCTTCTTCCCCCACCCCGAATCCCAGTATATTACCATTGTGTTATGTTTTTAAAAACAAAACTGCCCTCTCCCTCCTTCTGCTAGCTTCTTTCCACTGCTAGACTTCCCATGCCTCCAGTATTTTAAGAAAACAAAAAGCCTCCCAGTTACTTCCTCCGCTAGCTCAATCTCCCAGACTGGACTCTAGCAACCCCACAAGCCTGGGAAACGTCCACAAAGGGACAGAAAACACCTGCAGCTCTGCATTTTCCCCACCCCCACAGCGACTCCTTATACCCTAAATGTATTGTCCCTCAGCGTGTCTTCAGTACTGAATCGGCTCTTGCACAGGCACTGCTCACACAGCTGGTGCCAAATGGTATAGTAAGCGTAAAAAGGGCTGAAAGAATAAAGCAGTGTGATAGGCTGCAAGATTCTTCAAATGGATAGATTTTCTCCATACAACTTGTTCTGCATGGTACTGGCTGGGCTCTTCGAACCCCCGGCTCACCTCCCTTGTTATTCTCCCATAGCTTACCCTCATGGCAGGGCCAGGAAAGAGGCCCCCCGGTCCAGGGTCGGTTTAACTTCTTGGTCCTGCGGTGATGGTGTAAGCTGGAGCAGGCAAGCGGGCTTCCCATTTGCAAAGCCCCCCACCACCACCCACAGTTTCCCTGGTTTTCTTCCCCTGTCCCCAGGTTGGCATGCATGCACTGGTGTGGGCATGTAGCGTGAAGACACCACATGTGGCTGCACCCAGCCTGCAACTGGCCTTCTGAGATGTAGCTGCATGCTGTGCCAAGCAGCGGCAAGTGCTGTCCCCCCCTCCCTGAAGGAAGGGAGCTGTGTACGAGCACTTAGTCCTCCTTTTCCCAGCTGGCCCCCAAACGACCCTGCTCTGTACCCTTAAGGGGTCCAGCGCCTCAGCTCTCTGTGCCACCAGCCTGCCCCCGTCAATGGATTTATTTACAGTGTAGAAACCCGTAGGTATAACAGAGCCATACAAATACAAACAAAAACTTTTTATAATTTCATTGAAGAGCTTCCACTTTCAATATTATTATTTCTGTTTTTCCCAAACTTTAATTCCATGAAAGAGCTCCCATTTCCAATATTATCATTTCTGTTTTTTTTCCCAAACTTTAATTCCATGAGCTCAGAGCTCCCATTTTCAGTATTATTTCTGTTTTTTCCCCCCAAACCTCTGGGCAAATCAGCATGTTTGCTTTAACATTTGGCACTGAATTGTTCTGTTATTGTGCAGGGCAGGTGGCAGGATATGGGTTCTGTGCACAGTTTAGTGTTAAATGTTTTTGTGTTTTTCCATGCAAAATAGAAGCTTTTGGGTGGTTGAAAAAACATTTGGCACAAAGTGCTACATTTAGTGCACAAATGCCCAATTTGTTTTTTCTCAAAATGTCTAATGCCATAGTTCCTACCTTTTCTCTGTTTTCCAAGATTTATCAGCCACAGGTTTCTGCTGAGCTGTCTACCTCTTCACACCTTACGGAGGTGATTACCATCGCATAATGTGGAATTATTTCATTATGTAAACGGAGCTCTTGAGGATCTTTCCACATAGAGAGGCAGTTGGCCTGGTTTCCTAGAGTTCTGGGTCACCACTGAAAAAAGGACCGTCTTGTCTCAGTGGGCCTACCCAGTCTCAAAATTCAGATAAATAAAATAAATAAACTTTTGGTAAGGACTGAAGATGGGAATGGGCGGGAAACCTGCGGGACCTTCCGCACCTCTGTGCAGATATAACAAGTTACCTTTAGAAAATAGGTTGAAGGAACCCAACTTCCTGATTGTCTGACATCACCACAACCCAGGCAGGTTATCAGGCAACAGAGACCAATAAATAACTGGCCCCTATGCTTTTCTGCCTTTTTAATGTATGAAATACTACACCCGAACAGAATTTTCAAATTGGTAATTCCAGCCACTTTGTTTCACTTGCTTCACTCAGTCAGCTCCGCCCCTCTTTTGCCTTTATTCTTCCGATACTGTCACACGTTCATTCGCATATCAATACTAAAAGAAAATAAACTGTTGCTCCATAGCATTGCCAATTGCAAAAAAAAAGAAAAAAAGAGAAAGAAATTAAACTGAGCACTCCATAGTGCTGTCCTGTCTGTCGCACACTCACTTTGAATTGGAGTGTGCCCCTGCTCCTCACTTGCCACTGCTGTCTCAGATTGTTTCGTAATGTCCGAGCAGGCCCGTTTCCCCCCCCCCCCGGACATTTACTGGATCACAGGAACACCCCCACCTGCAGACACCTGTAAAGGAAAAAAAAAAAGACAGTCGTAGAGCCCCACTATAGCCTTTTTTGCCTCATGCCAAACTCTGCTAGATCTGCTTCCATGCCATTCAGACGCGATCATGCGCCTCAGTAGTGCAAACGAGGAGGGGGGTCTTGTACCTGATCAGCACTATAACAGTAAGAGGAGGAGAGGAGACATGACTGCACCTAGTTCACTAGTTGGTTTAAAAAAAAAAGAAAGTGGTGCCTTCTACTGGGAAGTGTACCAGTAGAGGGACTACTTTACAACAAAATATTTTTGTATTCATTTTCATGTGAATTTTTTTTTTAATTTTATTATTTTTTTTAATTTGAACAGTAAGCCAAAAGCACAATAATAAGCACCCCCAACCCCCGGTGGGCGATATGGGCTGTAAGGCCCTCTGCCTGCGGTGTTCAACCTCATTACAGTCCTGGGCGGTCTGGTATAGCCCAATACTGCCCGGTATTATTGCTTGTGTGGAAGCCTCCATTAAGGAAACTGCAAAGCAGCCACTCAGAAGATTTCTTGTCCTCTGGAGACAGACACTGGACACGGATCACTGTTGTCACTTCTCGCATGTTGCCTCTTTATTTACGAAGGAAATGACATTCAGTAAGAAAAGTCAAAGAAGAAGAGTGAACTTGTTGGCTTAGTAACAAACTGTTTTATTACTTGTAGTTATTTTTGAAAATTAGATAGAAAATTAATGGAAAGCCTGTTCGCTGAACATCTGTGGGTAGATGAACACTTGTAGATGAACTGTCAGTGAAGGGCTTCTTCCCAGAAAACCTACAGGGTGGTAGCTGTCGATCCTGAATGTATAAAAGTTACATGAACTCCTTTTTCCTAATAGGATTGTGTCATTCTGGAAATTACAGGCTTCAAAAACAGAGTTAAGGGAATTCTCTTGGGACTCTGGGTGGGAACAATGACTGTGCAGCAAGAGCAGCTTCCACTTTCCAATCTTTCTTCTCCCATATGGAGACCCCCAAGGTCAGCTGACTTGTGGAAATGCACCACTTCTTCTTGAACTCGAGGCCTCCCATATCTTGACTGTGCAAAAGTCCCCCCAACCCCCGATGATCAACATTGTATTCTTCCTCCTTTTGGTCTGTGGTTCTGAGTTCAGGCCCCCGGAAACACTCCTGGGTTAGGAGAGCAAGCTTTCAGCCCCTTATGGCTTTGCTGCAACTTTTGCCTCTCCACCTGACATAGTGGGGTGTCCTTCCCAGCGACAGGGGAACCCTGGGCCATTCTGAGACCCAAGGCATGAGCCATGCCTCAGACCCAGAGGCACAACTGCCACACAGATGCCCTGAAGCTGGCACACACCTCGATGCCTTGCTCTCTCTCTCTCTCTCTGATCTGGAACCCATACCTTGCTTCTTAAGGAAATGGTGGGGACCCTGTTTGTGTCTGCCTCTGGGCTGAACCAGTAGGATGGCCCCCTTCGGGTAGGAAACTAAGAACAGACCATAACCTCTGATTTAGTAGGACTATTACACTTACAGTTGCACACCTCAAATGGATTGCTCTTTTTTCATTATTGTTAAAAAATATATATATATACATATAATATTTGGTGCCTGTTTTAAAAGCACAATAACACACTTTTAATGCATGTGATTGTCAAGACACGTGCATTTCTCGGTGGGGGTTATAGGCACTTGCTGTGCCTCATGTCCAGCTCCCAAGGTACATGTATATTGAAGGCATGTGTATATTTCTATAGCATCACACCCTGTGGTGTGTCATCACTTCCTTAAATCACCCCATGATCCTGCCTTTCTGTGTTTTAAGAGCTGGTCCGTGCAGCAGACCAGTTCTTCAGTTCCTGTTGCAAAGACAGGAAGTGTTTTTCATCTGTGTCATAGCAATGCATTAGGGGCCAGGACTTGCTTGGGAAACTGCAGGGATAAACTTGATACCCATTTGTTGTTACTATTGTCTGTATTATACTGAAACCATACTGTTGGTTGATGCAGTAACTGTGTCTGTGGATGGTGTGTGTAAACGGTGAACCTGTCAGGAATGCAGTGGCAAAGGTATTGTCAGTGCACATCTGTAGTGTGTTACTGACCCACGCAGTCGATCCTGAGGAGGAGGATTGGTGGGAGTGTTGCACTGCCTTAAAGAATACTGTAATCTGACCATCTGTGGTGGTCCTCCTCATCCTAATGATCAACGTTGAGTGGGATTGTGAGAAGGAACAGCAGGAGACCCTGGACCGGTGGGGGCCTTACCTTTCCCTTGGCAGTACTATTCACATCCTCAGACTGGCAGGGACTTTTATAGTTGCTGCTTCTCCCTCCCTCCCTCCCCCCTCACCCCCCCATCTCACAAAACACCAACTGTGTCTGTTCTCTTAATTGCCGCTTGGCTACAGTTCCGCGCTCTCTGCCCGCAAAACTTTGGCCATGCTGGAGGCTGAGCAGCACGAGTGTGGAACACCAGCATCGATGCGACTGTAGAGAGGTATCATGTGGGACTAGGCCGCTGCATCCCTATAGCCAAACAGAGCTGAGAGCGGAGTTGGTTGTTAGGGAGGGAAGGGTGGCAATAAAAGCAAGTTTTACGTAGAAGGTGCAGCTGGGAGTCCAGCTGTAGTGAGCAGTGGCACTCTGGGGTTCAGCTCTAGCAGCCCAAAGTGCTGTCTCTAGTCGCACAACATTCTAAGGGTTCTGTTTTAGTCTACAAGACCTAGCAAGCTGGCTCAGCGCAGTCAGTCTTGGCTGCTGCTAGTACTCTTATACTGCCATGCTCATTAGCCAGGTTTGATCAGAATGACTGAGCAGTGGGACAAGGTGTTTGCAAGTGTTTGAAGACCTGTTTTGCTAAAGTTCATAGTGGGGTAACAAAATGCCTCTTTAATCAACATATTTATTAAAAATCGGTTTCCTTATTCCATAGCAAATATTTATGAAATAACTCTTTAAGCTCTCACCAACTGAGGGGGAATGGAAAGGGCAGGTCCTCCCCGTGCATTCCCTTGCTGGATTGGCTGCAAGCTCTGTTACTGCAGCCCGATTAGCTGTTAGGTGAGGGTGCCAAATTTAAACTTAGTAGAGCTGGCTTTGTGGTTGAAGGCAAGAGGGTTCCAGCTGCAACACCCACATGACCCCGACTGACAAACAGAAGCTATAGCCACAATCGATCAACATACCCAGCTGGCCCAAGTACAGTGGTTCTGTGCCACGGGGGAGAAGGCTGGAGATGTGGGCTGTTTCTCTGAATTTAGTCGTGCCTCCGAAGTGCCCCGACTGGTCGTCATCTTGTCATCTTCCTTCTGAATGACCCAGTTGGTACTCTTCCTGGGGGCACAACATAGATTGGCTAGGGCCCAGCCCTGGCTCTGAAGAGCTCCAAGCCACACAAAAACCTTCAGTGCCAATATGTTCCACCTGCATTGTTTCATGCGTTTATCTCAGATTAATTAAAACAGTGACCAATGCCTTTAGGTCCCACTGCTCTACATAAAAGCTGGGCTTCCAAGTATGTTCCCCTAATTTTTACGAAACTGAAAAACTGTATATAATGAGCATTGGAATCTGTGTTTGAAACACCCTTCCAAGATCTCTATTCTGTAGTTTTTTTCAGTCTGTAATCTCAAGGATTTTAATTGAGTCTCCATTTTAAGTAATGATACTGTTCCATTGTCTGTATGGGTAGGAGTTGAGAGGAACTCTCTGAATGGTGTACAAAATTCATTAGGATTCATTCCTTACAATTCATTAAAATCACGGTTTCTGAATTCTGATGCGGTGCATGGCACCGGGCTTGATATACATGGCCATCGGTGGCAGCAAGGAAACTTGTGTCTCTTAAAGGGGAACAGTCAGCAGTAAGAGCCTGTGGGACCGATCCCAATTTGCTCTTTGTGTATAAAAACATTTTTTTTGTTACTTAAAGATAGTATCAGACTGAATCTGCTGACTCCCAAGCTGGCATTTTCTGGAACTACAAATTCCAGAATCTCTTGCAGCTGACAAAAGAGCAGGGCTGCTGTGGTGTGCAAGTCAGTAGTCTGCAGTGCATGTTAGAGCTTTTATAGTCACTGATCTTTTGTTTGCTGGTCCCAATGTCCTCTCTGGGCTGAATACAGTCACAGAGGGCTGTATTTAGTCAGGGGAGAACAGCGGAACCATCAAACATCTGTGGCCCAATATACAAAGATCAGCGCACCCGCAGACCGGATTAATGGCTATGCTGATCCAGATTTGCACTGGTGCTCCTGGCTGGTCCATAGTCAGAAGTTTCGGGAGTGCCAGCGCAATCCCGCAGCGCTAAAGTGCTATAATACTGCTGCATCTATGCAGATAAGGGGGTCCCCCTATGCTTGTTGGTGCAGTGGTATCTTCAAATGTTTGCACTGGCGGTAAACAGCCCCCAAAGGGACATTACTTACCACCTCCAAAAACCACCTCTTGACAGGGCACCCCCATCCCCTGAAGCCAGGGCAGCTGTACTGTGGCTGCCCATCCCGATCACCCGTTTCATTTTAAGATAACTATCCCTAGTGTCTAGTGGCACCTTCCACCCTTGAACACCAGTTTCATTATATGATAGCTATCGCTGGTGTCTAGTTGCGTCCCCCTCACACACCCATTTCATGTTACGATAGCTATCGCTGGTGTCCAGTGATGCCCTCTGGCTACCCATGTGCAACTATTAAGTACATTCTGGTGTCCAGTGGTTCCCCCCACCAATCCGATCACCCACTGACCGAAGTGATCAGTGGTGATCCAGTGTCTCCCCCACCCGTTCTTCCCGCTCATAGACCACCACCTTGCGCACGCGCTCACACATATACACACACACACAACCTTACCTGGGTGTCTGGACATCAGCGATGCCAGACAGGGTAACTGGCACAGCCCTTCTCTCACCCTGAGATTTCAGTAAGCACGTGTATGTTATGCTGTGTATTGTACACACTCTCACTGACAGCTCATACAACAGCCGACTGAGGAAGTGAGAGGAGGGCTGTGCCTGTTGCCATACTGGACATCTTTTTTATTTATTTTTTATTTTATTTTATTGAAATCTAGGATTACAAATACCTTTGAGCAGGAACTGCTCGTTTACAAAGGTTCCACATCGAAGGAATGGGGGTATACATACATACAAAGGTCAACATAATAATACATAGTTACACAATAAAAAGAAGTAAGAGACTCTGGTTTAGGAAATTCCAGTAATTCAAAATGTGCCAAATGTTAGGTAGCACGACATTATCAGCCAAACCTTAGAAATAAGCACTGCAAGTGAGAGGGAAGTGGGTATGCAGGCAGGAAGGCCATTGTTGGAGGGTAGAGGTGAGGGTAAGAGCTCTAAAGGGGAGGGAGGGGAGGGATAAAAGTCAGGAAATGCCTGGGGGGAGGAAAGGGAGAGAGGGCAAGGGGATAGACAGGTAGGAGGGGGCATCACTGATCTCCAGATACCCAGGTAATGGGGGTGCGGGGTGGTGGTTTTTGAGCAGGTGGGATGAGAGTTGGGACACTGGACCACCACTGATTATTTGTACTTTTGTCAGTGGATGATTGAGGGGGGGCAGGGGGAACCACTGGACACCAGGGTGTTCTTATTAGTTGTACACACCAGGGATAGCTATCATAATACAAAATGGGTGTTTGGGAGGTGCCACCTAGACATGAGGGATAGCAGTCATCATAAGAAATGGGTATTCAGGGGTGGGGAGTGCCAGTAGACACCAGGGATAGCCTTCATAATATGAAATGGGTGTTCTGGGGTTGGGGGTGCCACTAGACACCAGGAATTGTGTCGGTCATACTCAGGATGGATGCTGATGGGCTGCTGCGCTCCATGCAAATGAGCCCATAATGGACATGCAAATGATCCCTTAGTGCCCTTCATGCCCAATGGTCTCATTTGCATGTTGCGGCTGAATATAGCTCATAGGGGTCTTGTCACTATCTGTTTTGGGCAGCGCTATTCTCTGTGAGCCATATATAGCCCAGGTCTGTGTCAGGACAGTGCAGTTTCACTTAATGCTGCACCGAAGCGGTCTGATATTCAGTCATCTAGTGCCACCCACTATCCAAATGAATATAGCAGTCACAGCTTTTGTGCTATACTTGCACTTCTTTTTGAATATCAGGCTCCTGATCTGAGCTTATAAAATCACTAACATGCACTGCAGGCTATTGAATCTCCCAGTGCTACAGCCTGCTCTGATGTCAGCTGCAAGGGATTCTGGGATTTGTAGTGACAGTAAATATCAGCTTGGAAGTCAGCATAATCAGTCTGATACTGTTTCCTATATTGCAGTAAACAGTAATTAAAAAAATAACGTAGAGTATAATGTAAGGACAACTATTGGTAACAAGCCTATGTAGCCATCGAGAGATCGCCATGGCAACTGTTTAAACCTCGACAGCGCCACATACGCTAGTTGCCGATAGTGGACCATACATTGTCTTTCAAAGTGTATGGTCCACACACAATGAGAAGCACAACTAAAAAAAAAACGTAGTTTCTCCTTCTTTTAGGGTTTTTTTCCTCACCGTCGCTCTCTTCCTGGGTCTGCTCTCACCACCGCGGCCATTTGAGAAAGACAGGATGGTCGCGAACCGCGCATGGGGAAACACATTCCAGGTTGTTGTGCTGCAGTAGCTACATAGCCAGTGCAGCACAACAACTACCATGACGTACCTATAGCAGCACAGCAACGTTGTTCAAGGGATGGATTTGCATCCCTAACAATGTTCAGCCATACACTGTAAACTGTTTTTGCACACAGAATGCAGATTGGGACCAGCCATCCACGTGGATGTTGGTCCCTTTATGCTGAGTGTTCCCCTATAAAATTAGACAAGGCCACCCAGAACAGTACACTCAACCTGTCAGTGGGTGGCGCCAAATGGCTCTCACATGCTCTTGGCTGCTGCACTTTGGTGGTCATATTGTTCTTCCTGCATAGAGTTTGCCAAAGTTGCTGTAGTAAGTGCAGCATATCATGGCCTGGAGGTCATCCATTTTGTTCTCCTGACTAGTGGCATTCGTGGATATCACGTTCCACATCCCATGTTTTCCAACCCCACCCCTCCTTCCTCTGGTTGCCCTATTAGCTTTTTATACTTTATTTCTTTATCTCTGCCACCTTGGCCCCTTCCGCGCAACCCCCAGCCCTGTCACCTCGGCGTCCACTGGTACTTACCTCTGACTAGAGGTGCCAGCTGGCTGGGTTCGGCACCTGTGGGGGGCCGGCATCATCCCGCTGGTTGGTGGAATTTTTTCAGCGTCCATGTTTCTTCCCGTTACAGAGTGCAGAGCTGTGATGTGCAATGACGCCAATGGCTGAGCCGTGCATGCTTCCGCATGCAGCACACCAGGCGTCTGCTCAGTCTCTGCCCCCTGTCCTTTTGGAGCCGATGTGCCAATCTCCAGTCATCGCTAGGGGCTAGGCATGCACCAGTTTCCAGTCCCACACGTCCCCGGATGCTTGATCCTTTCCCTCCTTGGCCGACCCCTGGTGACTCGCTCGCACCACGAACACAGGTCGTTGGCGTGGCAGGAGGCAAGGCAGTGATGCCTCAGCCCCCCACACCACTGGGATGGCATTTGTTTTGTTTTTTAATTCTTTGGTAACTGAGTAAGGCCTTCTAGGCACAATGCCTATTTTCAGGGACAGTCTGGGAGCACTGTGAGGTTAAGTGACATGCTTAGGGTCATACAGCATACAAGTGGAGGTTGTAAGAATCAAGCCCAACTCTGATGGAAGTAACAAGCTCATTCACACACAGTTTTTTACTCTACCCTCTAGGTTACACTGCCAGCCAGCTTGCACCCTCCTTGTCTTTTTTTTCCTCCTATTCCTCTCCCACTGTGTTCAGCTTTCCCCTTCCCCTTTCCCTTTTTCTTATTGTCCCCTCCACTTGGGAGGAGGGCCTTCTGTTGTGAACCCTGGGCTCTGCACTCCCTGGTGGTCTCCCCCCACCCACTCAATCTAAACTCAGGCTGTGTCGGAGGTACTTCCCAGGCCGTCACATAGTACCCTGGTTCCCCCTCTGCTGAAGTGTAGCCTGTCTGGTGAGTACAGGGATTTCTCATCACAGACTGTTCTCCAGTCCTCCCCCCCTCCCCCAACACACACACACAGCCAAAGTCCTCTTTGCACCAATCAATCAATCAATCAAAATCTTTATTTATTCAGGCGAACATCATTGAGCGTAGCTCATTTACAAGATGGACCTGATTGGTCATAACAATATAAGGTTACAAAAAACACAAAAAACCACTGTATCCTATATCACCAGTATCCTATTTTTTGTGTTTTCCCAGTTGTCCCCACCCCTCAACATCAATCCCCCCCAACCTGTGGGTGGGGCTGAGGCAGGCAGCATATGGTCGAGTACTTTGCAGCACCTCGTGCTGGTTGCTGAGAGGCCCTGATGCAGTGGGAGGCCTGAAACCCTCTGTTGGATCCAGTGAGTGCTGCCTTGATGGTGCTCATTCTCATCGGTGTCTTTTTTTTTTTTTTTTTCCGGTATATCTCCTAGTCGCCCAGCCTGTCCCTTATCCACCCTCTCTCCCCTGAGCCCTGTCACCCCACAGTCCCTGGAACCTACCTTACCGACAGTTACAGGGCCCCACAGTTTACTCCTTATGGTGGAGCCCCCTAGGTTACCCAGGCCTGGGAGGAGTTTATCTCAACTATAGGTCAGGGTGCCAATTAAGCAGGTGTGAACCTGTGAGCAGAGACGGATTCATCCTGCCAACTGGGGGGTC
The DNA here is from genome assembly GCA_016271365.2 of Neoceratodus forsteri. NCBI lineage: Eukaryota > Metazoa > Chordata > Ceratodontiformes > Ceratodontidae > Neoceratodus > Neoceratodus forsteri. The sequence goes on along the minus strand of CM028134.1, from coordinate 1,010,830,913 downwards.
CTGGTTATATCATTCCCCAACCCAGGGAGACTCCGTGGAGGTGATGGCTGGACGTATGCATCTCATTGGACGTATTGACGTTTTCTCCTGGGTTCATCCCCTACCCGAGACTGCTGCTCCTGACCTGCACCACCACCTGTGGTCACCTAGGTGGCGATGGCGTGCAGGAGCAGGCTGCCATCGTTCCCTGTAGGAGAGGTGCACAGGGTTTTAGTGATGTCTTTCTCCAGGGTATCTTATGTTTTAGCAGATTCTTCTTGGATCTGGGGTGTTACAGCTGAGCATTACTTGTAAATTGCTTCAAACTGTGAAACTGTTTTACAAAAAATGTGATGGGAGAACAGCTGACATAGAAAGTGTTGAGGAGATTGGGTTTTGTTACCAGATACAATTTAGAGACCTATCTTGTAACCATTTGAGCTATAGAACAAATAGACTTTGCATGGTCTAGGAGAATCTGCTTTATTTTTGCTGCATTTCCAAGGCAGCATTTTCTTCTCGGTGATCATTTCCTGAAGTTGTGGCCCCCTGTGGGACACAATGCATTTTCTGAAGACAACATACGCTTAGGGAAATTCCAGTCTCCAACTGGTGAAGGGCAGTCTTCAGCAGCGGCTGTGGAACTCTGATAGTTTAAAGTTTCGTTGTAATGCTGTACATTGTGACCCCTGGTTTTCGTGTAGTGTATTGCATGCATTTATACAGAATGTACGGTTTGCTGCAGGTATGGAAGACTAAATCAGTGGGAGCCTGAAACAACTGTGCAGATCTTTTTTTTATTTATTTTTTTAATTTATTTATTAATGTCTTTGATAACTGGGTGGGTGCACTGATCCAGTGGACCATTTTCAGGCACGACCCATGCCATTTGCATTTTAAGGTGAAATGGGCAGTTTCTCTTGTGCAGGAATTAGGGAGTTGCATTTAAGATTTTAATATTTGAATGCACTAAATATTACATTCACCAGGGAGACTGTATTTTTTCTGGTGGTGCGTCTTATCAGATGCAAAATGAGCACACCGGCGCTGTTAGAAGGCACTCCCTGTTCTCGATTAGAATGGTACCTACTCTTAAACATTTTTGAGGGCAGGTGAGCAGCTGCCTCCAAAGTTTACACCAGTGGTGCTCCAGTGTTGGGTGTTGAATGGTGCATGGATACTTGACGGCTCTCACCCTTCCCTGGAGTGAAGCACCTCCCATCCGTGACTGAAGTCTGATGTCTCTTGTGTGGCAGGGTCAGGGATTAGAGTTCCCATCAGTCCTGATATTGTCTGGACAGTTCTGGTTTGGAAGAATGGTGTCCTGCCAAAAAAACAGCCATACTGTACCGATCTTAAACTAGAAAAAAAACATTTTCTGACTTTCCTCCAGACATTGCTGAAAATTACTGTACATTAAATAAAATGATGGAAAACCATATGAATAAGTAATGAAACTAAAACACTCAATTCTGATTATTTAACGAAAAAAGTGTGTTGCATTGGTCTGAGTTACATATTGCCCTGCGAAAAATCATGTTTCAGTACAGAAATGTCCTAACTGTGACTTTTTAAAAGGTGGTAACTCTGTGGGGGAATTTAACTTGAGCTGGGGATTGGGTGGGGGGAGGGGGGCCGTTAGTCTGGCTTGAATTTAAAAGCTGTTCATGTTTTTACGGTTAAAGTTCTTTGTCCAGTGGTCTTCTAGGCCTACCTAGAAACGGTTTGAATTTCGGGAGATTTGCAGCCCATCACATACTGTATCTGGACAGATACTAGCAGCTGCACAAGGAGGGATGTGAAATTCGTAGTAGTGTGGTGGGTTTTTGGAGCAGCCTTCCAGCAGAAGTGGTGGGGCTAAAACAGTGGTGGTGTTCAAAAATGTACAGAACAGGCACAAGGGAATCATAGTGGAAAGGAAGGGGAAGGGAGAAAGAAATGTAGATCAAGTAGGGTCTTTCCTGATGGTGTAGGTAGGGGAAAATGGGCAGACTTGATGGGCCAAGCAGTCCTTCTGTGCTGTTAAATTGTATGTTTCTGAAGCAGTTACAGCATGGGTGGGACTAACTCTCATGTTACTTGCTGCAGGAAGGATTCTTTTTTTAAACCTGGGGAATCCCAGATGCTTCCACTTTTAATTTTAAAGCTTCAGCCTTTACTCAGTTACCAAAGGTTGTGGTTTTCAGTTGTCACGTTGCATTTTAAATAGCAAAACTCATCAGAGAACTTAACCTGAATCTTGTGAATGCCCTTAAAATTAGAAGGCAGGAGCACCTACACATGAAAGAGCAGTAGTCACTTCAATAAGTGCTTTCAGCAACATAATGTTTCAACCCCTACGGTTTGCTTAAGAGTACATTTTTGGAATATTTGTATCTTTCAAGAACCGGTTGTCGCCATTGATTCATACTTGTGGGTCTAGAGCCAGAGGCACTAGGACCTCGAGGGGGCTTTTTTCTGTAGGGAGGGAGCTGACATCTGCTACTGATGTCACCTGTGCACCTCACGGGGTCCTGCGCGCTGGCCAATAACTGTCATCGGTGCCCTCAGGCACCTCATTTCTCTTCTTTCTGCTGTCGAGTGCACACCATAGCAGCAACACGCCCTCAGCTTGACCGTCTCAACAGAATTTCTTCTGCGTCTCCGTCGAAAAGTCTTTCAGTATGCGGTGTCGCCTGTTTTTATTTTCTGCATTGTCAAAGTCCAGGAAGAAAGGGGCAATAAAAGATCTCAGCCCCCAATTGTGTGTCATTGCCCCTAAAAAGGGGACAGTAAAAGACTTCAATCCACCAAGATGTGTCATTTGCCCCTGTAGGAAACATATTGTGGCTATGTACTAACATCCAGTCTGCTGGACCTGCTGTGGCCCAACTCATGATGTGGATTCATGTGATACCTGCTTCTCTGTGAACCGCTGCACCCTAGAAGTCCATGCATTGAAGTTGAGTTGCTGACTCCCACCTTCAGAGGCTGGTAGTGCATGCGTGAGGCCAAGGCCAGGTCCCCTAGACCACTTCCCAGTGCCTCTGGTACTGTGGAAGCACAGGTCCTCCTCAACCACACCTAGATGAGGCATTGGTCTACACCAGTGGACACGTGGTGTTGCATCCTGGTGCTGTCCCAGCTCCTGACACCATCCACAGTGTTGGTGAGTGGGGGTGGTGCTGTCTGTAGTGTCAGGCCCCCTCCTGGTACTGGGAGAGGGACTGGCACCAGGGCTGTGTGGCATCCGGTTGCTGAGGTGAAGGTGGTGATCTTTGCCTCAAGCAGCCCTTATGACTCCAGGAAGGAGGTTGATGCCACCCCAGGTGGCAGGCACAGCACCAGTCCTGGTGTCAGCTGGGCCCGACACCAGGCGTAATGGCAGCGACAGTGCTGCTTCTTGGTTCGTCCCTGGTTCCGGTGCAGTTCACAGCACCAGACCAGCCCCCAATGCTGCTCGCGGTGTCAGGGGTGGGGATGGTGTTGAAACCGGCATTGGGCCTGCTACCAAGGGTGGTGCCAACCATGGAGTCAGTGGGGAACCTGTGTCTAGGCCAGTCCCTGACCCTGAGTCTGGTGCTGGAGGTAGCACCTGCTCAGAGTTGGAAGACCACTAGGGCATGGAGACCTCTCCAGACCCGCAGGCAGAGCCTACCACTAGTGATGTCCAGAGCTGCCCCAGGAGACTGAATGGCTCCAGTCTCCCCCATGGGCACCATCCTGGTTGTTCCTATTCTGTAGGTTGACCTTGTTCAGGCAGTTTTGCCAGGCCCTCTCTTCAGGCAAGGTCCACTGAGCATTTCTGCAGCCCAGGCAAGGTGGGAAGAGGGAGTTAAGCACCTTTTGCCAGGCCATAGGTGCCAGTCGAGAGAGGCAAAGCCATGCTGTCTGTCAAATGCAGACTCTGGTTCCCACCACCCTGGAGGCCACCTCACTGGCATCATACGACATTCTTGTCTGGTGCCTCGCCAACTCCAGGCTCTTGACAGAAAGGAAGATGGCTTGCCCAGTTAACTCCAAATGAAGCATGACAGCTAGGAACTGTCCTTGCTGCACCGACAGGCGCTTGCTGAGGAGGTACAAGCCTGGGCGGGAAACAAGAGCCAGAGGCACTAGGGCCTATACCTGGGCTCAGGGGTTGAAATAACCATCTGTCAGCCTGTCCAAGACACCCAGTTTTCCTCAGAGATAGCTGGTATCCTTTTTCTGCCTGTCCCTGGGACAGGCACCAAATGAAACAGCCCTAGCTGGCACTGGGACCCAGGAGATGCCTTCAGTTCTAGAACCATAAACATGAATCAATGGTGATATTCAGGAAGATGAACAGTTATGGAAGGTATGTCATTTTCAGTTTTTTCTTAGTGTCTAACACATCTTGGTAATGGCAGCCCATCCAAGATGTCTGCATTTTGCAACTAAATTTATTTTTACTTCAGCAACAATGCAAACTAAGACTTAAGACTAAGCAGAGTGGTAAAGATAATGGAGGAAGGAACAGGGGCATTAAAAAGAGAGTTGGGAAGAGGGAGGGCAAAAAGGAAAAAAGGGGGGCAACAAGCAGAGTGGAATCAAAATCTGGAAGTTTGTCAGTGTGAATGCTAGAAGTCTAGGAAATAAGATTCCAGACTTAGAGGCCGTCATGGCAGAGGCTGGCCTGGATATAGAGGCCGTTACCAAGTCATGGTGCACTGAAAACCATGACTGGGACATGGCCATACCAGGCTGTACTCTGTTCAGGAAGGACCAGGTGGGAAGGAAAGTAGGGGGTGTGCTCCGTGCTCCATGGTCACACTACTCATGACTGCACTTGTACCAAACCCTCTACTCGTACCTCTCAACTGTCACATATCACAAGGAACATCACTCATTTTATCTTTCACAAACCCTCTGTCCCACACTGAGAAGGTGACATCAAGCATTGACCACTGAGACTTTTAAGCAGAAATGTATAATTATAGCATTATAAACATCAGTACACTTATTTCCATAGTGCTCTGAGCTTGCGGTGTCATATTTGATGATTTATCACACATTTTGTCCAGTTGTCACACATCTTCTCACACATTTGGGTGATGAAAGGTTGAGGGGTATGCCTCTACTACTCCGTGCTCACACTACTCATTGTTGCACTTGTACCAAACCCCTCTCCCGCTTTGCACTCACAGTACTCATGGCTGCACCAGTATCAAACCCCCTCTTCTGCTTTATGGTCACCCTACTCATGGCTGCACTTGTGCTGAACCCCTCTCCTGCTCCATGCTTACACTACTCATGGCTGTACTTGTATCGAACCCCTCTCCTGCTCCATGCTTACACTACTCATGGCTGTACTTGTATCGAACCCCTCTCCTGCTCCATGCTTACACTACTCATGGCTGTACTTGTATCGAACCCCTCTCCTGCTCCACAATGACACTGCTCATGGCTGCACTTTTAGAGAACCCCTCTCCCACTCTGTGCTCTTACTACTTATGTCTGCACCTGTATTGAACCTCTCTTCTGCTCCGTGCTCACAGTACTCATGTCTGCATCTGTACTGAACCCCATCATACGAATAAATGAAAATTGCCATCAGCAAAAGGCCATCATGGTTTGCCTAGGCTGTTCATGAATTCAGCTATCTCCTTATTCAGCAGCTGCCCTTCCCCTTACCTCCCCTTATCTTCCCCTTTTCCCTGTCCCACCCCTTCTTATAATAATAATATAATAATAAAATGTATTTAGTTAAATGCCTTTCAAATGTTCAAGATGCTGTACATAAAAACATGAGAACACCAGCATAATCAATACATATAGTAAAACAACACAACAACTATTACAGGTTAAAATAACCAATTACAACATGACAGAAATGCCTTCTCCCATAAAAGGACTTTAAAGCCCTTTAAAACTTTCCACCGTCGTACTCTCTGGGCTGATGGGGCAGAAGTTCCAGAGGGTAGGAGCCATAAAACCGGCCTTGAAGCTCCAAGAGGACTTCAAATTTACCTCGGAATCTCCAGCAACCCCTCGTAAGTTGAGCGGAGCTGTCTCAGAGGGGTGTAGGGCACAAGAAGCACTGTGTTGGCAGCCAGTGCAGAGTGCGCAGCACCAGGGTAATATAAGACCTTCTTGAAGCCACAGTCAACAAACGTACTGCCGCATTCTACACTAGCTGCAAGCGGCGGATATCAACCCCAGAAAGTCCTAGGTAAAGGGAGTTACAGTAATCAAGACGAGATGTCACAAAGGCGTGGACCAAAACCAGCAAGTCACAAGGTGGAACCAGGTGCCTAATCCTGGCGATGTTTCTAAGATGAAAAAATGCAGTCTTGACAACTGCAGACACCTGATAACGAAGGGTCAGACCAGTGTCAAGCTCCACACCCAGGTTACGCACCCGTTCAGAGGTAGGGATCTGGCCTACCCCCAGAATTAATCCAGAGGGAGACCCTGCCCTAAACCCTCAACCCTGCGACCGGGGTCCACCACCATAATCTCGGTCTTTCCCGGATTCAACTTCAAACCACTGGTATTCATCCAGTCTTGGATATCAGCGAGGCAGTTATTCAGCACCGAGATAGCACTAACCTGGTCAGGTGCAAAAGACAGGTAGAGCTGGGTATCATCAGCATAGCAGTGAAACCTCAGCTCAAACTGTCTTACAGTGTCTCCGAGGGGTAGCATATATACTGCAAATAACATGGGGGAAAGCACCGAGCCCTGAGGTACCCCGCAAGGCAGAGAGAAGGCCCCGGATGAATGCAAACCTGAGACCACTCTCTACGTTCTCCCCTCGAGGTAAGATGAAAACCATCAGAGGACCACACCCGATAGTCCACAAATGGACCTCAGGCGTTCGAGCAAAACCCCCTGATCCACAGTATCAAAAGCTGATGACAGATCAAGGAGAACCAAAATAGAGCGGTGTCTCCGATCTCTCACCATCAGGAGATCATTGAGCACCCGAACCAGAGCAGTCTCAGTGCTATGCCTCTTACGAAAACCAGACTGGAGAGGTTCATATAAACTATGGATGGTCAAATGGTTATCCAATTGTGCCGCCACAGCTTTCTCAATAAGCTTCCCCACAAAAGGGAGGTTAGAGATCAGACGGTAGTTTGCTAGGTCATCCGGGTCTAAAGAGGCTTTCTTCAGAAGGGGAGTCACCACCCCTTCCTTCAGAGAGCTGGAGAACACTCCCGTCTCCAGAGAACACCGGATAATCTGAGCAAGAACCAGGCCGATAGTCTCACTACAACCCATAATCAGGGAAGTAGGGCCCGGATCCAAACTACAGCATGTTGGGCGCATCTCATGGACAATCCTCATAATGTCTACGAAATCCGGTAGATTAAAGGAACTCCAGGAAACGCTGGGCTCTGCGACAAAACATTGATCAACTGTAACAACCTTAAAGTGAGGTCAGGGACACTGCCTCCGAATGTCTTCCACCTTATTCGCAAAGAATCGAGCGATCTCCTCGCAGTCAATTTGCGTAAAAGCTCGACGGATCTGCCGACAGACTGGGTTGCACAATCTGTCGACAGTTCTGAAGAGCTGAGCCGGTCGATTCTGAGTGACAGAAATTTCCCTGGACAGGAATTCTGCCTTCTTATGGGAAATTGCTGTTTGGTAGAGCTTATAATGCTCTAGCAAAATAAGATGGTCGGCATCAGAGGCAGTCTTCCTCCAACGATGCTCCAACCTACGCCTCAACCTACGCAACCCTCTCAACGCCCCATCAAACCATGAGGCAATGGGACGGCGCGGGAGAGGGCGAACACAGGCTGGTGCAGTCTGGTCAAGAGCAGCCGAGATGGCCCCATTATAGGTCACTACCAGCTGCTCAGGATCAGTGCACGACTCATCAAACAACGAGAGGTCAATAACCGCCATCAGGTCTTCAGGGACAACGTCCCGCAATGGGCGGTACTTGATCAACTCCACAGGGGCCGACCTACCCAGGGGGGCCTCAAAATTGAACCCAACTGAGTAATGATCAGACCAACCGACTGGTTCCACCACCAAGTCGGACGCCTCGATCCCCAGGAGGAAAACCAGATCAAGAGAGTGACCTCCTTTGTGAGTAGCTGTGGAAACAACCTGTGTGAAGCCCAAGGATGTCATCACCTGGAGAAAATGTTGACCAAAGCGAAGATTAGGCGTCGATGAATCGCATTGAAGTCACCCAGCACCATAATCTGGGCGACTCCAAGGCCATGTCGGCGGCAAAATCTGCTATTTCCTGCAGGAAAAGCTTCTCATCCCCTGGTGGACGGTAAATGAGGGCAATCCTGCACCCCACACCAGCTACCACAGTGCACTCAAATGATCTAGCCTCCTCAACTGGAACACCAGTTAGGCCCAATTCTCTCTACTGCCACCACCCCCCCATTGATCCAGTCTTGGGCGGTGTATAACTGAGAACCCGGCGGGAATGGCAGCCTCTAAAAACGGGGCCACATTCCCATCCAACCAGGTCTCGGTAATGCAAGCCAGATCTGCCCTTGCGACAAAGTCTGCAATAAGACCGGTCTCATTGCAGACAGATCTGGCATTGCACAACAGCGCCCAGGTTGGTTGAGGATGACGAGTTGTCCCAACCACTTGCCCTCCAGAGCAGGAGGTGCCCTTGGGTATGGGAACCAGAACGGGACTACCACGCTCCGGAAGCCATTTTGTCCCAGGGCGTCTTCTAGGCCTAACCATCCTTATGGGAGAGCACTGCTCACTCCGCTGTCCACAACCCCCAATTCCCCTTCCCCCCTTCACACAATCCCTAGTGCCCGACACCGGTAGTAAACATGGACTGGCAAGGGGGACAAGAAAAAGGGGTGGAGGGCATGGCATTCTTGAAGCATTCCACTGTGGTACATGCCACCACTTCAGGTGGTAGTGCGTTCCACTTTGCCACCACCCTCTCCATAAAGAAATGCCTCCTCATCTCCCTCCTGAATCTACCCTCCTCCAATCTCATGTCATGGCCCCTAGTGTATCTCCCCACCCTCCTCTTGAATAGACCCTCTGTGTCCATTTTGATTATTCCCTTTCATGTATTTGAAGTTTCTCAATCATATCTGCCCTGTCCCTCCTCTCCCGCAGTGTGTACATGTTTAACACTCTTAGTCTGACCTCATATGGCAATTCCCCCAGGCCCTGAATCATCTTCATTGCCATACGCTGCACCCCCTCCAGCAGCCAAATGTCCCTTTATAGGTACGGGTACCAGTACAGCATGCAGTATTCCAGGTGGGGTCTAACCAACAGTCTGCACAATGGTAGAATAACCTCCCTTCTTCTTGAGGTAATTCTCCTTGCAATGCACCCCAGCATTTTGTTGGCCATTGCCGTTGCTTTTCTGTATTGTGCGGAATTGTTCATTACTCCTGTGATGAGCACCCCCAGATCCTTCTCCTCTTCTGTTACCTCCAGCTGCACTCCCCCCAGATGGTAGCTTCTCCTCGGATTTTATGTTCCGAAGTGCAGCACCTTGCATATTTTTGCGCTGAACCCCAGCTGCCATCTGTCAGACCATGCCTCCAGCCTTGCCAGATCCTCCTGTAGCATCTACCACCGCTCCCATCTTGGTGTCATCCACAAATAGACTGATTTTGCTGTTGATGCCCTCCAAGATGCCTGCCATAAATATGCCAAACAGCAATGGGCTCAAAACCGAACCCTGTGGAACACCACTTATCACAGGCTTAGGGAATGAATTATTCCCCACCTACCACCACCCTCTGCTGCCTATCTTTTAGCCAGTTCTCCACCCACCCCACCAGTTTTGCTCCCACACCTGTGCCCTGTAGCTTGATTCCAAGTCTCCCATGTGGTACTGAATCAAAGGCCTTACTGAAGTTTCTCCCACTCTGTACTCACACTACTCATGTCTGCACCTGTACTAACCCCCTCTCCTGCATGCTCCTTACTTTCCTTTCTACCCTCCATTTTTTTCTGCCTTCCTCACCCCCCATTTTTATTTATTTATTTATTTAAGTGTTTTACCAGGGAGGCATACTGAGCAGAGAACCGCTCGATTCCAGATGCACCCTGGGTGAGGAGGGGGTAGGGAAAAAAATACAGAGATACAAAGCAGAATTACAGAAAAATGCAATCAGCAAATACAACTGTACAGCGAACAAAAGAGGAGAAAGATAGATAAATACAAATATATGACGGAGTACAATTTAGAATATGTACACCTACATGTTGTTGGCATTGAGGAGCAAGAACAACAATGCACCAGTAATGGAATACTCCGTAGGACAGAAAAATAGACCCCTAAACTACCACCTAAAGGGCCTGAAAGCAAGGCAGTATATATGTCTGACTGAGTTGTAAGAAGCAACATTTTGTAGTGGCAGCAGTAGGGTCTGTGGATATCGAGTGAGGAGAGAGAGCTGAGCAGTAGAACAGGCCTGATGCCAGGACCAATCAGAGCTATTTGCATGAGCAAGTAGAGGAGAAGTGCATCTTTAGGACAGAGTTGAGATGGAGTGGGCTGGGGGCATGTCTAATGATGACCTGCAAGGCGTTCCAAATCTTTGGCATACGGTATTTAAAGGCAGCCTGGCCAGAGGTAGTTGATATATGTGGGATGTGGAATAGCCGGGAATCAATGTTCCTGAGCGAGTAGGCTGGTGGTGGGAGGGCTGCTAGTGTTGCTGCAAGGTAAGGGGGAGGGTCTGTGCCCAAAATTTGGCTGTGGTCCTAACACAATGTGACAGTCTCCGATCATGGAGGGAAGGGAGATCTAAAGACCGGTAAAGGATGCAGTGATGGATTGTGTCGGGGGCAATCTAGGGTGAAGCAACAAAAGGAATGGAAAAGAGGATCGAGTCTGGCTAGGGAGGACTTAGGTGCTGCACTGTAGACCACGTCCGCATAGTCCAGTATTGGGAGGATCATTTTTTGACAATTTCTGAGCGCGTTTGCAGGGGGATGCAACTTTTGTGGCAGTATACAGCCCCCAGCATAGGGTACAGTTTCTTGTGGATAGAATCGATATGCTCCACAAAATCTAGATGCTGATCAAGCTAGACCTCAAGGTATCTGAAGGACTTACAAGCCTCCAGAGGGGAGCCATCAAGGGTGTGGAAGATAAGGGTGGAGGGTAGTCTAGAGAGTTTAGCCCTCATGCTGAATGTGAGGGAGATGGTTTTCTTAGGATTAAGAAAGAGTTGATTTGAATGAAACCAAAGTTGGACATTCTCAAAGTCCTGTTGAAGCCTGGTTGCTACTTCAGAAGGGGATGAGCCTGAGGCATACAGTCCTGTATTGTCTGCATACAAGTGAATGGAAGTATGTGGGCAGGCCAGGGGCAGATCGTTCAGAAAGATGGAGAACAGTATTGGGCCAAGGACAGAGCCTTGTGGGACCCCTGTAGTGACAGGGAGGGGGGAGGAGGTGGAGGAGCTAACTTGGACCGATTGGGACCTGCCTGCCAGGTATGAATTGACCAACTGATGGCTGAATCAGAGAGGTGGGCTAGGGAGAGCATGGACAGTAGCAGGGTGTGGGAGACCGTGTCGAAGGCCTTAGCAAGGTCGAGGAAAATGGTTGAGGTGATTTCCCCATTATCCATACCCATGAGGATGACATTGGTGAGTCTTCGGAGAGAGGTTATGGTGGAGTGCGATTTCCTGAAACCAGTCTGGTATGGAGTGAAGAAAGAGTTTGAGTCGAGATATGCGGAGAGCTGAGAGAGGACGAGGCGCTCCTGCAATTTGGCTAGGATGGGGAGAAGGGAGATAGGGTGGTAGTTTCCCGGGGAGGAGGGATCACCGCCTTTATATAGGGGGATAATTGTAGCATGTTTCCAAGAAGATGGTAGTGAGCCATTTATGAAGAAGAGGTTAAAGAGAGCAGCCAATGGGCTGGCAATGGCTGGGGCAGCTGTGAGGAGCATTTTGGTATCAAGACCCGAAAGGCACTTATCTTTGGCGGGGTTGAGGAGCATTAGGGCTTTTAATACCTCTGAGGGTGTTACTAAATGAAAGGAGAAATTTGAGGATGGGGGTGGTGGCGTAGCTGGGGATGAAGCGGATGGCTGTAGACAGTGGGGCAGAAGTGAGGACAGGAGGGTGGATACACAGTTTGTGAAATGGGAGTTTAACTCAATGGCCACCACGCTAGGGGCAGAGACAGTGTTTCCTGCAACATTGAGGGCTGGTGTAGGGGGTTGGACCGGTGAGGACCAGAGGGACTTAATTGACTTCCAAAACTTTGTTGGGTGATTGAAGTTGGTGTTGAGGGATGCCTTAAAATAGCTTGATTTGGCCTGACGGGTAAGCCTTGTGCAGGTATTCCACAGTGACCGATAGTGTTGGAGAGCCGTTTGGGAACCTGATGCCTTGTAGGCTTTCCAGGTGCGGTCCCTGAGTTGAAGACGATCAATGAGATCAGTGGTCACCCAGGGCAAGTGGGCACCCCTTGCTCTGGATCTTCTAAGTGGTGCATGGTGATCCCAGATAGCCAGAAATCTCGTTGAGAAAAATTCAAGGGCAACATCAATATCAGGTGCGGGTGGGATAAAAGACCAATCAACATTGTATAAGTCATTTAGGAGCTCTGTTGGATCCAGGGATTTATAGGACCTGGTGAGCAGGGAACGGGGGGCGGTGCCTTAGGTTTGAAAATTTTCCGTACCATATAAATCATGTGGTGATCGCTGAGAGAGTCCGGAGGAAGACCGGTGGCGAAAATACGATGGGGGTGCGAGGTCAGGGCCCAATCCAATAGTGTATGTTTATTTGATTTGTGGTTCATGCGAGTGGGTTCCGTTATTTGCTGGGATAGGTTTAAGGCATTTACTTGGCTACGTGTTTTGGAGCTAGTACTGGAGAGCCAGTTCTGGTTGAAATCACCAAGTATGAGCAGCTGTCCACCAGAGGAGGGGGATTTTAGAGTGCTCAAGTGGTCCAAGACGTCTGACAGCTGGGTATCCGGGGAGCAGTAGGACCCTGCTATGTAAAGGGGATTTGTGTGAGGGAGTGAGACTTTAATAAGCAGAGAGTCTGTAGCTTGCATGGTTACGGAGAGCCTGATTGGGGTAAACTGTAGCCTGGAAGCCTGGAAGAGATGAACATGGCAGTGCCCCCACCCCTCATTTTGCCACGATGGTCCTGTCTAATTAGGGAGTAGCCAGGGATTGAGAATTCTGCATCCAGATTATGGAGCTTCAGCCAGGTTTCTGTAATGATTAGGATATCAAGGCACAGAGAAAGGACGTTAGGGTGAAGTGCTGTGAATTTGTTAAGGATGCTGCATATATTTAGATGAGCTATTTTGAGACCCTTTAGTAAGTGGGGCGTGGGAGGAGAGAGGTGGCCATTACGGGAGGGGGGTGGACCAGGGTTACGCTCGACATCCCCGGCTAGGAGGAGAAGTAGGGGCAATAGTAGTTTTATAGCCCATTGAGCCTTGCGGTGGGTGGGGGTTGCTGAGGTAAGCGGGTTTTATGAGGGAGTAGAATAGAGGAGATGTTTAGGACCGGCAGCCCCGCATGAAAGGAGGGAGGGAGGATGGCAGCTTCAAGTATACCATAGTGCGTATAATATGGGAAGAGCTGTCCAATGGTGGAGGTTGCTTGAGTGGGCTGTGTCGTATTTGTAGCCTCCAGTATTAGGGAGCATGGCTGCTGTTGCTGTTCTGGGTAGGAGGGGGGTATGAGGGATGATGTGGGTATGAGTAGGCAGAATAACACTAGAGAAAGAGGAGACATGATGGACTGGATTAATTTGGCAACAGCAGCTGCAAGAGCGGCCACTAGTGTGGGGGGAGTATAATCTGCAGATGCCAAAGTGGGCTGATTGGTTCTGCACTCACACGTGATGCCACCTATATAAGAAACAGCTCACCAAGGGTGGTGGTGGGAGTGGTGGGGCAGCCTGCGCCAGGCGCGGCGGGGCTAAAATCACACAGCATCATAAGCAGTCATCTGCTGCGCCTTGTCCCATTCTCAGCCGTACCTGACGAGGAATTCTTTGTTTGCTCGGGGGGGGGGGGGCAAGAGGTCCGACGCCCTCGCGACCACCGGAGGAGCTGGGGCAAGCTGAGGAGAGAAGAAATGTTCAGGGTTAAATAATGTAGGGAGAGGGAGGGGCTGCACAATTAAAGACTGTTTTAATCCGAATTTATCTGTGGCACCAGGGTCCGAATTACGGACTTAGCAGATTTGCACACTAGGAGCTACTGCAGTGCAGGTGGGAGCAAATAAAAGTACTCCAACTACCACTTTAGTCTCGCTGATGATCGCGTACATTTTGCACTATAACTTCTATTTCTATCTGCAGCACAACAGTTCATTTACAGCTGAGAGCACATAAAATAAGGAAAAAGCTGCAGTTTTGTCTTAAAGTACCCCCCAGCTTTTGAATAAACCCTCCGCAATACAGTTGAAGTTCGTAGTAAAAGAACTAAGTAAAAGCTGCAATTAATGTCTTGAAGTACCCCCAGCTTTCCCCAAAAAACCCTGCACAATACTGTTGAGATCTGTAGTGAAAAACTATCAGTTGGGCTCTGCCGATAGAAAATCAGGGTCTGTCTTTTGTTTGAAAAGGCACCAAAAAGTTCCAATCACACATCATACAGCAACACAAGCAAGCGTCTGCTGCGCCTTGTCCCGTTCTCAGCCGTACCTGATGAGAATTAGTTTGCTCGGGGGAGGTCAAGAGATCTGATGCCCTCACGACCACCGGAGGAGCTGGGGCAAGCTGACGAGAATTCTTTGTTTGCTCTGTGGAGGGCAAGAGATCCGATGCCCTTGCAACCACCGGAGGAGCTGGGGCTCCTTCCAACAACCTCTCAAAACCCCCTGGTCCACATAGGGATGCCCATGACCATGTGTGAACGTGTTAACCAAGTAACAAAACAAAAAGGTAACATTAAATACATGCTGAAAACAGAAAATGGAGTCAACATCAGTGTTTCAAGCATGGGTTTTCTGCAGGAGTTATTTAAAAAGAGAAAACAACTTAGTCTGACTTTGCTATTTTCTTTTTAAGGATAATTTCTTAAGTATACCTATAATCAGAATGTTGATTCTAACTTCATTTTCTAGTTTCAGCGTGCATTTAATATTACCATTTTGTTTTTTTCAGCCCACAGGCTGACGTAGCACCTAGTGTGTTTTGCACTTACCCTAGTAAGAGTTCAGTTTACTATTAGACTGTCTCAACTGCATGCTGTTCTACACAGTTGCAGGCTTATCTTTGGTTTTTAGTGATCTATTGTATTTTTGCTGTATAATGTATTCGACATCTCTGCCCCCAGGATGCACCTGGAAACAAGCGCATGTTCAGCTCAGTGTGCTCTGCTATTCAGAATTTTTTTTTTTTTTTTTACAAGAATCTAAATGTCAGCCCCTTCCAAAAAGAAACTCAGTGTTCACTGCAGAATTTTTTTTCCTTTCCTTACTAGTGCAGAGGAATGCAGGGCTGAACTGGAAAGAGCAGAGATCACCATGTTTGCAAAGAGATGTGCTGGAAGATCCCTGAATTACAGGAGAATGCCGTTGCTTAGCGTTGAAACATTTTTTTTTTATGGAGCACTGTGAAGGAGCATTGTAGACAGCAGAAAATCTCTTCTGAGGAAAGAGGCAGAGAACGTCCTAGGTAGAGAGAATACAGCAGGCAGGCTTATGACTGGAGGCATGCTGTAACTGTTACAGGCAGCAAGGGGATTTCCACGGCATGGAGTGCTATAAACACAACATCATTCTGCCATGTATGAGACAGAAAGTAAAGATATGGACTGTGGAGATAAAAACATGTATTGCAGATCTAGGAATGCAGTGGTACGCAGCCAATGCTGGAATGTGTATCAGAAGAGAAAATGGAAAAGACGAATACAAACTGAAATGTTCAAGCAAACAGAGGTTTGTAAAAGTCCAGCCAGGGACTAGTGTGGAATAGAATGCAACCTCAGATAAGCCTGCCCCTAACTGTGGGTACTTTACTACAGAACAGGGCACAGCACTCCAGGTGGGACCTCACCAGTGGTCTATACTAGCAATAATACCAGACAGGGTGGGTGGTATTGGGCTATACCAGACTGCCCCAGGGTTGTAATGATGCCCAGCGCTGCAGATGGAGGGCCTTGTAGCCTCTGGAAGGTCCAGTATAGCCCATACTGCCCACCCTGGAGGGCATTATTCCACTTAGAACATGGGTTTTTGTTTCAATTTTAAATAAAATGTCTTAACAATTTAAAAAAAAAGTATATAATACATAAAAATGAATAAATAAAAAGTTGTTACAAAGTAGTCCCTCCACTGGTAGAATTACCAGTAGAGAGCGCTGATGTGTCTCATAAGCATTTTTACGACTGCAGTACTGCAGAGCCCTGTGGATGTTTTGCGATCAAAAAAGGACTCGCACTCCAAACAAAGAACAGTTTAGGACTTGCAGCACAGTTGTCTCCGTGGTCTGTGAAGCACTCCTTTGTCTCAGTGCAGTCTTGTCATAACATAATTTTTTTCTGCCGTCCATTCCACATGCATGCGTGGCGGAGGTCCCTTTTGCCCCGTTTACCCACTGCTGCTTTGGCCTGAGTCCCCCATGCTGTCCGAGTCTCTGTCTGGCCACACATAACATTTGTCCTTGTAAAAGGGGTCTGGAGGAGCAGAGACACAGAATCACTTGCACCGACACCGAGAATGTACAAGTTGGTGGTACGCACATGCATGCACAATGCAGGTGGCGAGAGGAGCCAGCAGCGAGAAAGCCTAGTGGATTGGCCCAAGAGGACTGTACTACATTTTCCACAAAAGGGCAAATCACTTGAAACTTAATTGGATAGAGCACACTGGAGAACTGGCCTTGTAAAAAGGTACTGTTAACTGTGGGGCTGTGGTCAGGGGCACTCTGCAAAGGATCTGCTAACTTGGGGATTAATCTCGGGTAGTAGGGGAGGAAGAAGGGGAAAAAGCCCCCAACGAGCTGAATGGGACATACTGGACCAGGGGGGAGGCTGTGTGAAACAAGGGTCTATCTGAAACGTCTTGAGAGTCTAATGCTTAATCTTTGCATTTTGTGTTTGGGGAATCTCTGCATTTTCTGTATTTTCTGTTTTGAGTGTTAACCCAGCGAAGGGCTGCATTTCTGATGTAAAACAGTTATGATTTCATCCTAGTGACTAGGATGGGAAAGGGACCTATACACTGTCTGGTGCATACAGTACTTGTCATACTGGGATACCCTGGTGATGGGCCAAGGGTACTAACATGGGAAGAATTGTGGGATGCAATAGATGGGAGGATGTCCAATGTGCCACAGGTTAAGCAGGCTGGAGGAGGAGGTGAGGAGGATTAGGAGGGAACTTGAGAGGATGGGCGAAGGGAGGATAGAATCGGAGGCAGGGGAATGGGAGCATGTGAGAAACACACAGGCGGGGCATGAGGGGGGAAAATGGGTCAAGAGAAGGGGAAGGGGTGGCGGGCATCAATGGGGACAGGCAGTCCAGCAATGAAGGATGGACTAAGGTCGCGTCTACCAGAAGGGGAGGGTCCCAGGACAGGACAGCAGAGAGTTCGCAGGCCAAGATGAAAGAGAGGGAACAGTTTCGAAGCACTGTTGATACTGGATGGGGGAGGAGAAGGAGGAAGAGATACAGGGGAGGAGAGGGAGGATGAGATGCAGGGGAGGTGGGAAGTGCGTACAAAGTTGGAAGGGGATATGGGAGGCCATAGGGCTTAAGAAGTGAATAAGAGCCAGGAGGGGAGGCAGCAGCAGGGCTGGGGTGTGGGAGGGATGGGGAGGGAGGCGGGAGGCAGCGAGCAGAAGGGAGGGTGGAAGGATGGGGGCAGTGGAAGCAGGAGCAGTGATCCTAGGGAAAAGGAAGCCAGAAATGAGTACACGGGGGAAGGGGGAGCTTAAGTGGTTCAAGGGAGGAAGTGCGCGTGTGTTGGTGGTGGGGGACTCCATACTTAAGGGGATCAGATGGGGCAGTAGAGGGGAACAGCATAGTCGCATGTGGGTGGAAGCCATACCAGGTCTAAGGGCAGACAGAGCAGGGCAAGCAACTCTAAGATGCATGAGGAGGGGAAGGGGGAGGCCGCACATAGTGGTGCATGTGGGGACTAATGACCTGGCAGGGGAGACTGTGGAGATGGTGAAGAGAACGATTGGAGAATTGGGAAAGTTATTCGAGAAAGTAGGGGAGATGGTTGTCTTTTCAGAGGTGCTCCCAGTACCCCGAGTGAGCACAGTGAGGAAGGAGAAGATTAGAAACATAGAAACATAGACTTTGACGGCAGGTAAGGACAGCTTGGCCCACCTAGTCTGCCCATTTCCCTGCCTACAGGATAAGCCGCAGATCCTAGTCAACCAACAGAGAATCCAGCATGTGGCTGGAGGAGTGGTGTAGATCAAAAGGTTATGGGTGGGTGGGGGGATGGGGGCAGACCCTGGGACAAGACTGAACTATATGCAGGAGATAGACTGCACCTAAGTGGGAGGGAAAGGGGGCATTAAAGCAGAAGCTACAGGAGTATATAACAACAAAAGTGAATTTAAACTAGCTGGGGGTCAGACTATAGGCAGGGTGCCCAGGGACGGGTGAACCTACCCCAAACTAGCAAGAAGGTATTGGGGATTTATTCCAGAAGGGGCAGGGTGGGAAGGGGATCTGAAAAAGGAGGGAAGGGTGACGGGGTGGAGGGTGGTCTCAGTGAATACGAGAAGCCTTGGTAACAGGGCGGCGGAGCTACAGGTGCTCTTGGCTGTAAGGAGGGTGGACATCGCGGCCATCACAGAAACGTGGGCCACAGAGCACCAGGACTGGGACCTGGCAATCCCAGGGTTCAGACTGTACAGAAAAGACTGTGGGGAAGGGAGGGGAGGTGGTGGCTGTCTATGTACAGGAGGGGATCAAATGTACAAGGAACAAAATGGAAGAGAGCGTTACGGAGGCAATGTGGTTACAGCTCCTGGACTCCAGGGGAAGGAAGTTGAGGTTTGGGGTGGTGTATAGGTTGCCATCCCAGACAGTAGAAAGGGACAGGGTACCAGCGGAACAAATCAGTAGGGTATGTAGGAGGAGGATGGTGATCATTCTGGGGGATTTCAACCTGCCAGGGGTGGACTGGACCATGCCAATCAACTCCAGTGCCAGGGAGAGGGTCTTCCTGCATGCATTCCAGGAGGGGTTCCTGACACAGTTGGTTGCCGAGCCCACAAGACTGGGGAACACACACGACCTGGTACTAACAGTGAGGCAGTGAGGGACATAAGGGTGGAGGATCCGTTAGCTGACCATGATCATCAAACAGTGTGGTTTAACGTAAAAGAGATTTCAGCCGTATTGGTTCTTGCAAAACAGGAGAAGATAGAAGGTTTGATACCTTTTATTGGACCAACAAGTGTCTTGTACAAAGATGGAATTATACACAAGCTTCCGGGGCCACACAGGTCACTTCTTCAGGTGAATAGCAAAACTGAGCAACAAGCAGTATTTATATCCACTGTGGAACAATTAAAAATCAGGAAGTGAAGTAGGAAGGTGATAAAGAGGACTAGAGATGAAAGTCTAAGATGCAAAAAATAAAAACATGAGAAGAAATGGGAAGGGGGGCATAGTAGGAACAGGTCAGTAGGAGATCAAAGGAAGCTAAAGGGAAGACAAAAGCATGCAGATAGGATCTGCGATTGGTTTCATGACCCACTATGGTAAACTGTAATTCATTTTTATTGTGTACTAAATCATGTCTCTATTATCACACTTTGGTTCTGTATCTCTGTGACTAGTCTATTTTTTTCTCTGAGTTCTGCCTGTTCTGTTTTTTTTACCTTTACTTTACATCCTCCCTGCCTCTCCTATTAACTCCTGAGCTCAGTCCCACCTACTCCCTCTTGTTTTCACACCTCTGTTTATCTAGGCCTTTGTTCTTTTGTTTCTCCTAATTTCTTGATTTCCTTGCATCTTTAGGCATCTCCTGTCCATTCTACCTTTTCAGCCAGCCTCTGATCTCGGATCCTATCTACGTGCTTTTGTCTTCCCTTTGGCTTCCTTGATCTCCTACTGACCTGTTCCTACTATGCCCTCCTCCCCATTTCTTCTCATGTTTTTATTTTTTGCATCTTAGACTTTCATCTCTAGTCCTCTTTATCACCTTCCTACTTCACTTCCTGATTTTTAATTGCTCCACATTGGATATAAATACTGCTTGTTGCTCAGTTTTGCTATTCACCTGAAGAAGGGACCTGTGAGGCCCCGAAAGCTTGTGTATAATTCCATCTTTGTACAAGACACTAGTTGGTCCAATAAAAGGTATCAAACCTTCCATCTTCTCCTATGGTTTAACATCAAAATGTACAGGGAGCAGGAGGGATCCACAACAAAGGTGGTGGATTTCAGGAAGGCGGACTTCGGGGGAAAATGGGAGCATTGCTGAAGGGGAGACTCAAAAGAATAAAGTGGGGATGGGGACAGCGCAGAAGTGGGACATAATAAAGCAAGGAATCATAGAGGCGATGGAAACATGCACCAGGCTACAGAGGAAGATGAATAGGGCAAAGAGACCATGATGGCTGAACAGGGAGGTGATATAGAGGGTGAGCAAAAAGAGCAGTGTACCAGAGGTTCAGAAGGACGGGAAGCAGGAGGACAGGGAGGAGTACACCAAATGGTCAAAGGGGGTGCAAAAGCCCCTGGGGAACTCAGATTAGTGCAGGAAATTAAAGGAGGGGAGAAAGACTTTTTTTTAGATACGTCAGGGAGAAAAGGAAGTGCAGGGACAGTATAGTGAGGATAAAAAGGGGAAGGGGGGGCGCTGTTGGGCCCAAACAGTATGGCCGCTAATCTCTAGTGCTCTGCATATACCGAAAAATAAATCCGCCTTTACAAGTAATTTAACTTCCGGTAATTAACCAAGCTCCACACTGGCAGAAGGAGGATACTCTGGGGAACAAAATGGGCAATCCCTGTAAAGAAAAACAATCAACTGATAGAGCTAGGTCGAAATCATCTTCGAGACCCTCCACTGCACGAGGTGAACTAGGCCAAGATCTCAGACAGGCAACGGAAATCAGGGAAGAAACCCTTCAATTGCTGGGTGAAAAGTTAAATCACCTAATTTCTTCAGTCTCGGGTCTGTCTAACAAATGTGATTCCCTAACTAATTGGGTCACAATGGTGGAAACTACTCTGGGCTCAGTGACCAAAGCATGAGCCCCAGCTTCTAAAATGGCCAACGCCGCTATGGAGGCAGTGGCCTTAGTTATTAAAGAAAACTCCCACTTGTGCTCCCGGCTGGAGATGTTAGAGAATCAATCGAGAGCTTCCAACATACGTATAGTGGAGCTAGCGGAGCGTAGTGAAAGAGACCATCTGTCTTTATTTCTCACGGAGTGGATCATACAATAGCTGGGAACTGAGGCTGCCCCCAATTATGCAGAAGATCCAAAAAGTTTACAGAGTTGCCTTTAGAGGACAGTAGTATAATCCTGAAGCCCCACGCACTATTGTACTGGTCCTGGATGGAGTGGGATCGCGGGACTCCCCGATGGCTCTTGCACGAAGAAAGAAGATCCTATTGCACGAAGGGAATCAAGTTAGACTTTTTCCTGATCTATCCTGCGCGTACCCGACAGAAGAAAACGTTTTGACGGGGTATGTGCTATGCTAAGAGAAGCAGGCATACCTCATGGCTTAATCTTCCTGGCCTGTTTGAGGATCGTACACTCCAGCAAGATTTTCGTCTTCACTGAGCTGGCTGAAGTGCTTAAATGGTGCCAGAAACATGCTCCTTCGCGTAGGAGAGACCCAGAAGATGAAGTTTCATCTGAAGAAGAAATTCCTTGAAAGACCTGTTTCACTGAAGATAAGTTTATGTACTTTTTTTTTCTCCCAGTTAACGTTTGAGAGAGAGGGTACTTTGTTTAGTTTTAAAATTTCAAAAACCTTTGCAATATTCAGGCCCCAAATATATGACATTTCTTGTCTAGTTCTAATAAGTCGCAGCTGGTCTGGACTCTAACTGTGCGACCTGTGGGGGTCCTGGAAAGTGCCGCCCTTCTTCAGTACATATTATGACTTAGAAAGGCCCATTACTTAAGGAACTTCTTGTTACTTCCTTATACTTTTATAGAAAGTTACTCTGTTTAAGCGCCTCTTGGTCTGAGAGCTATATATTACATATGTAGATCCAGAAATAGTGAATTTTGTAAAGAGCTCTGGGGATTTTAATTTACTAACACTATATCTAGTGTTTTACTGTGGGAACGCATGGTGTTCACTTCCTTACTGTTTGGAAAGATATGGACAATACTACAACTGTGGACTTGATTTTCTTTTTTAATTAACCATGCAGCTCTTGGACTCTATTGCAGCACGTGGATAAACAGCTGTTTTATAATCGAACTGTAATCCTCCCATATGACGTATCTTATATCATTTGTCAAACTCTTTGTATGTATTAAGAGGAGTGGCACCCTCGTGTTATTCATCTGAATGGTCAAATAAAGGTGTATAAACTGTGTGTTTGTCCTACTAAAAGAATAAACATAAAGTTAAAAAAAAGGGGGAAGGAGTGGTTAGAAAAGGGGAAGGAACAAGCGGAAGCACTGAATGAGTACTTCTGCACAGTGTTCACAAGGGAGGAGAGGGGTCCATTACCACCCTGGTCGGGGGATGGGGGTGTGAGTTAACGGATGGTAGGATAGAGGGTAGCAGAGTCTTGGAAGGGCTAAGGGCACTGAAAGTGAATAAAGCGCCGGGGCCAGATGGTATCCACCCCAGGGTGCTGCGAGAAATGGCAGAGGTTATCATGGAACCACTGGTGGACCTGTTCAGCACCTCCCTGGAAATGGGGGAGGTGCCTCAGGACTGGAAGATGGCCCATGTGGTACCGTCACATAAAAGCGGTCCTAAGGATGAGCCAGTGAACTATAGGCCAGTCCGTCTGACGCCCATAGTGGGTAAGCTCATGGAGACGATACTAAAGGACAGGCTGATGCCATTTCTGGAAAGTAATAACCTGCAGGACAGGAGGCAGCACGGGTTCATTTCAGGGAGATCCTGCCAGACCAATCTTATATAGTACTATGACTGGGTGACGAGGGAGTTGGATGGGGGCCATGCTGTGGATGTGCTATACTTGTATTTCAGCAAGGCCTTCGATTCAGTGCCCCATGGGAGACTAGGGTTGAAGTTATCCGGGGTGGGAGTGGGGACAAAGATGGCAAGTTGGATCTCAAACTGGCTACGGGGTAGGCTACAGAGGGTGGTGGTGGGGGAAGTCTTGGAGCCTAGATCTGTGACGAGCAGGGTGCCGCAGGGCTTGGTGCTGGGCCCGATGCTGTTCGGGTTTTTCATCTCAGACATTGCGCAGGGGGTGGTGAGCAGGATTAGCCTGTTTGCTGATGACACCAAAATGGGTGCAGTAGTAGACGATGAAGAGGAATGGGTGCAACTACAGAGAGACTTGACAAAGTTGGAGGAATGGTCAGGGAAGTGGCAGCTGGGGTTCAATGCAAAAAAAAAATTCAAGGTGTTGCATTTTGGGGCAAGGAACCCAAGGAGAGAATACTGGCTATGGGGGATCAAGCTGGGGAGCACCGAGGAGGAAAAGGACCTGGGGATATTGATAACAGCAAGCAAGAACAATACTTCCCAATGCAGGAAGGTGGCGGTGAAAGCAAACAGGATACCAGGGTGCATAGCACATGAATTCACGTCCAGGCACAGGGAGGTGATTTTGCCCCTCTACAGGGCGCTGGTTAGGCCTCACTTGGAGTACTGTGTGCAGTTCTGGAGGCCGTACCTGAGCTGGGACGTCAAGCTGCTGGAAGGAGTGCTGCGAAGGATGATGAGGATTATTCAGGGGATGGAGGGAATGGATTATGAGATGAGGCTAAAGGAACTGAATATGTACACACTGGAAGAGAGGTGGGAGAGGGGGAACATGAACGAGACATTCAAGTACCTAAAGGGTGTCAAAAAAGGGGGGCGGAGGGGGTGTTGAAATTAAAGAGCTGGAGGGAGGGAGGGAGACTAGGAGGCATGGGCTAAGAATAGGGGGGAGATTCAGGAATGAGAATAGTAGGCATTACTTCACAAGGAGAGTAGTTGTGAGGCGGACGCACTACCAGAAGGGGTGATATGCAAAAATGTGGTTGGCTTTAAGAACCCTTGGGACAGGGTACAGGGGTGGGTAAGGGTGGGCGAGAAGGACAACAATGGGAGGTTAAGGGGTTTGGGGAAGGGGCAGCTGCCTGCCAGGGAGCTAGCTGCACAGTCGAGCAGACTTTTTTTTTTGAAATCGTAATTTATCCTCCTTCCCTCAGCCTGCCTCCTCTGACACTTGGCGATGACCGTGAACATCCACCACCGCAACCTCATGAACAGTCCACAGACCCCCATGGAGCAGCAGCTTACCCCAGGCGGGGACAGGGAGGGACAACCCCGTAACTAGAGTTCGTCAGCCCTGCGGACTGTCAAGTGGCGCGGGCAAATCGCGAGCACGCCCCGGTCTCGCTTCCTCCTGGACGAGGCAGGCTCTTTTCCATTTTCTCCCTCCCGAGCAGACTGCGATCCCCCGACATCATGACTCTCATCGTCGGCGTCCGCTCTGCTGTAACCACCAGGCCAATCCTGCAAGGACTTGCACTTCCTCGAGCCTCCGCTCGAGGTTCGCTGAAATGCCGGAATGCGGCCAAATCCACCCCGGAGTAGGCGAGCTGTTGTCGGACGCTCAAGCCTAGCTCCCTCCGGCCGACCCACCGGCTACCCGAGTCCGCTCCCGAACCCGGGTCGCCGGCGTGGAGCGAGGTGTGGCGTTCAACGCCTCAGCCCTCTGCGCCACCGGGCCTGAGTCGAGCAGACTTTGATAGACCGGTAGATCTGTTCTGCTGGCACCTTCATATGTTAGTATCTATCTGTTTTCTCGCCATGATAGCGGCACATCAGGAGCTTCTCTGGTGCCCCTGGACCCTGAGATCACCTCGTTGGGGTCAGGAGACACGAGGGCTGCGGTGCAGAAGCTGCAGATGTATTAATTCATCCCTACAGCGGTCATTGTCACGCTTTAAACAAATACTTTCACAGCTTCTACAACACAGTCATCGTGTCTCCAGACTCCAACTAAGTGACCCTAGGGTCCAGGAGCACCGGGGGAGCTCCTGATGTGCCGCTCTCACGGCGAGAAAATGGATATGCACCACCATGCATGCGCAGACCGCCAACTCTCACATTCTCGATGCAGCTGCAAACGGCTCCGCATCTCTGCTCCTCCAAACCCTCTTTACGAGGACAAACATTATGCACAGCTGGACAGAGACTCAGACAGCATGAGGGACTCAGGCCAAAGTGGTGGTGGCCAAATGGCTCAAATGAGACGTCCGCGACCTCGGCTGCAGCTATATTGGCTCTGACCAGAGTTTTTCTATTGTGGCCACTTTCATTTGATTGCACCCCACAATACACAGCATGAATTGACTGAAGCTAGTTTGTTACTGGACGCGGGTGAAGTACAGTGGTCTTTGTTTGTGGTTTGTGCTCCCCCGGTAGGAGACATGCTTTCGGGTCACATGGGCACAAACGGTAGACTAGCAGCTGACAACTAAGCCTCACTTTGCTATTTTCTTTTTATAGATAGTTGCAGAAGAAGACCTACAGTTGAAATGTTGTTTCTAACTTAAAGAGCTTTACCAAGCTAGCATAAGGCACCACATCTTTCTGTGCCTTACCAGAGGGAAAAGCTGCCTGTGTGTAGTTGCCAAAAAGATTTTCAGTCATTTTAGAGAAAAAACGCTCGCAAAATCATATTTACCGGTGCTCCTGTACTTCCCAGTATTTAGATCCGCCCCTGCGCCGTCCCACGTTCTGGCATCCTAATGACGTGATACTAGGGAGAGCGCAGAGATGCACTACATGATACAGTATGGGGGGGTAGCTTTCCAAGCAGTTTTGTATATAATTATTATGTGGTGATGAAACGAGGGCACGGATGACTTACAATGCCTCGTTAGTCATCCGGTGCCTCGTTCGCTCATTACCTGTAATATATATAAAATTGCTTGGAAAGCTTCCTCCATCTGTATCATGTAAGGCCTCGCGCTCTCCCTGGCATCACGTCATCAAGATGTCAGAGCACGGGATGGCGCAAGGGCAGATCTAAAGGAGGCAGTATAGCGCAGTGGTCTAAGGCTCTGAGCTGCAAATTTGATGACATCCAGCAGACCAGACCTGGGTTTGAATCCCACAGCTTCCACTTGCATACTGTGTGACCCTGAGCAAGTCACTTAACCTCCTTGTGCTCCCAGGTCGCTCCTGTAAAAAAGCTTTCAGCTTAGCTTGCTGTACCTGGTTAAACAACTAAATAAATAAAAAAAATAAATACCAGGAAGTACAGGAGCCCCGATAAATATGATTTTATGAGCGTTTTTATTCTAAAATGACTGAAAATCTTTTGGGCAACTACACATAGGCAGCTTTTCCCTCTGGTAAGGCACTGAAAGATGTGGTGCACATTTATTTAGAGACAGCTTGGTGAATCTCTTTAATTTTTTATTTTCAGCGTGCATTTAATATTACCTTTTTTTTTCCTTAGCCCACAGGCTGACACAGCAGCACATAGTTTGTTTTGCATTTACCCTAGTAAGAGTTGTTTCAGTATACTGTTAGACTGGCTCAACTGCATTCTGTTTTATGCAGTCACAGGCTTATCTTTTATCTATTCTGTTCTATTTTTGCTGTATAGTGTATGCGACTTCTCCCCAACCCCCCGGATGCACCTGTAAACAAGCGTATATTCAGCTCACTGTGCTTTGCTGTTCAGATTTTGTTTTATAGGAATCCAAGTGTCGTCCCCCTTCCAAAAGGAAACGGACTCTTCATTGCAGAAATTGTTTCTGTTTTAATTCCCTAATAGTGTAGAGGAATGCAGGGTTGACTTGGAAAGGACAGAGGTCACCCTGTTTGCTACCATATGTCCAGCAAGACCCTGAATTACAAGAAAAACCTGCTGCTTAGAGTTGAAGCATTTTTACTGAGCACTGCAGTGTAAAGGAGTATGCTAGACAGCAGAAAATCTCCCTGTCTTTTGAGGAAGGAAGCTGAGAGCTTCCTAGGTCTAGATAACGCAGCAGGCTTTTGGCTAGAGGCACGCTATGGTTAAGGGCAGCAGGGGGATTTCCGTTGCATGGAGTGCTAGAAAGACAACATTGTTCTGCCATGTACGAGACAAAAAGTAAGACTGCGGAGATAAAAACATGTATTGCAGTTCTAGAAATGCAGTGGTACGCAACCGATACTGGGATGTGCATTAGTACAGAAAGTGGAAAAGCCAAATCCAAACTTTAATATTCAAGCAAACAGAGGTTGTTAAAGTCCAGCCAGGGGCTAGTGTGAAATAAAATGCAACCTCAGATAAGCCTGTCCCTAACTGTGGGTACTTTACTACAGAACAGTGCACAGCACTCCAGGTGGGGCCTCACCAGTGATCTATGCTAGCAATAATACCAGACAGGGTGGGTTACATTGGACTATACCGGACCACCCCAGGGGTGTAATGATGCCCAACCCCGCAGATGGAGGGCCTTATAGCCTCGGGAAGGTCCAGTATCGCCCATACCACACACCCTGTAGGGTATTATTCCACCCCAAAAATGGGGTTTTCTTTCTTCTTTGAATAAAGTGGCTTAATTTAAAAAAAAAAGTATATCATTCATAAAAATGTAGAAATAAAAAGTTGTTGCGAAGTAGTCTTTCCACTGGTATAACTACCAGTAGAGGGCGCCGATGTATCTCATAAACCTTTTTTTTCAGTTGTGGCCACTTTCATTTTGAATTACGCCCCCCCACCGGAACACGCGCACACACAGCCGAATTGACTGAAGCTGGTTTGTTCCCAGATGCCGAGTGAAGTACCATGGTCTATGAGACCAGCAGTATTTTTGTGGTTTGTGCTCCCCAAGTAGCAGACATGCTTTCTGGTTACGTAAACACAGAAGATGGGCTGACAACTAAATCTAACTTTGCTTATTTTCTTACGGTCGAAATATTGATTCTAACTTAATTTTTTATTTTTGACGTACATTTAATGTTACCTTTTTTTTAGCCCACAGGCTGACATAGCACCTAGTGTGTTTTGCACTTAACCTAGTAAGAGTTGTTTCAGTTTACTGTTAGGCTGTCTCAACTGCATTCTGTTTTACGTAGTCACAGGCTTATCCTTTGTCTATTATACTTTTTCTGTATAATGTATGTGACTTCTATTACTACCAAGATACACCTGGAAACAAGCATACGGTCAGCTCACTGTGCTCTGCTCTTCGGATTTTTTTTTTATAGGAATCCAGGTGTCAGCCCCCTTCCAAAATGAAACTGAATCTTCATTGCAGAATTTTTTTTTTTAATTCCCTAATAGTGTAGGGCAGAACTGGAAAGGACAGAGATCACCATGTTTGCTAACAGATGTCCAGCAAGACCCTGATTTACAGAAGAGCGTGCTGAATTTAGAGTTGAAACATTTTTACTGATCATTGTGAATGAGCATTGTAGACAGCAGAAAATCTCCCTCTCTTTTGAGGAAGGAGGCTGAGAGCTTCCTAGATCTAGATAATGCAGCAGGCTTTTGACTAGAGGCACGCTATGGTTAAGGGCAGCAAGGGAATTTCCGTAGCATGGAGTGCTATAAAGACAACATTGTTCTGCAGTGTATCAGACAAAAAGTAAAGATATGGATTGTGGAGATAAGAAAAACAGAGAAACTGTATTGCAGTTCTAGGAATGCAGTGGTACGCAACCGATACTGGGATGTGCATTAGTACAGAAATTGGAAAAGCCAAATCCAAACTTTAATATTCAAGCAAACAGAGGTTGTAAAAGTCCAGCCAGGGACTAGTGTGAAATAGAATGCAACCTCAGATAAGCCTATCCCTCACTATGGCTAGTTTACTACCGAACTAGGCACAGTACTCCAGGTGGGGCCTTACCAGTGGTCTATGCTAGCAATAATACCCAAATGGTTGGGCAGTATTGGGCTATACCAGACCACTCCAGGGGCATAATGAGGCCTGACACCACAGGCAGAGGACCTTATAAGCCCTGGAAGGTCCGGCATAACCCATACCGCCCACCCTGGAAGGTATTATTCTCAAAGTGGCAGCAAGCCATTGGGTGAGTCCAAATCCTGGTTAAAGCCCACCCAGCCAGACTCCCATTTACAACTACAAGGGTACGCACTCCTGCCCCAGGACAGGCCAGGCAGAAAGAGGGGTGGGAGTGTTGCACTGTACATGCAGGAGCATATTACTGTCACCGCCACCAGCTGCTCAACCCCCTGCTCCCCAAGTGAATGGCTCCTCACCGAATTAACCCTAGGTGCGTCTAAGAAAATCCACATTGGCTGCTGCTACAACCCACCTTCAGGAGGCATTACAGGGCTATCCAACGTCTTGGATGGCATAGGGGGTGCAACCCCCTCACGTGATTTGGTAACGATTGGAGACTTCAGCCTAAACTGGTTGGATGCCCCTGCTCCAGATTATGCTAGCATGCTAAAGGAACACAATCTGGAACAAGTTATCTCCTCCCCCACCAGGCACAATGCCTACTCACACAACCACTCTCTCATTGATTGAGTGGTCACAAACCGTGCTGACTTACGAACATACATACGAACATACGAATGTGCCAGCAGAAACGGACCTCCTGGGCTATCAACGTCTGCACAAGTGTGCCGCTAGCGCCCCTAAGTTGCAGCTGCCCCACTTGGGGCAGGCACAATGACTGACTCAGTCAGTGACCACACCCCAGTCTACACCATACTGTCTTTCAAAATGAGCCACTCTCTGTACAAGCGCCAAACATTCAGAATGTTTGACCATCAGGACCCAGCACCGGTCCTCATAGAGGTCTGGGCAGCAAACTGGTCTGCACTCTACCGCCACAACATCATCTGAGGTGGTCACGCTCTTTACCGCCACCCTTACTCGCATTCAGGATACACACTTCCCCCTCAAAACCAGAAGGATTAGAGGAGGTTGCACCTGCTGGCTATCCAAGGAACTTCTGGCACAAATGAAAGACCGAAACCATAAGTGGAAGGACTACAAAGCATCCCCCTCTCCCCAACTCTGGAATGTATACAGACAGTTGTGCAACTCTTGCAAGCAGACACCCAAGTCGCTAAAGCATAAGTATTATTTAAATCAACAAGTCAACAACCTTGGTAACCCACAAAATTTCTGGGCCTCCA
Organism: Neoceratodus forsteri; assembly: GCA_016271365.2. Taxonomy (NCBI): domain Eukaryota; kingdom Metazoa; phylum Chordata; order Ceratodontiformes; family Ceratodontidae; genus Neoceratodus; species Neoceratodus forsteri. The sequence continues at coordinate 1,010,800,771 of CM028134.1, read as the reverse complement.
TTGGTTCTCTCCTAAACTCAAAAAATAGCAGGCAGATAATGCAGCTGTTATCTCTCTCTGGTCTCATCTCTAACCCAACTGAGATTGCAAATGCTTTCAACTTAAAATTCACAGACTTATCACTGTATCTCAGCAAGCTCTCCACCCAGTCCTCCCCTGCCCAAAACCGTCAACCAAACAACTAACCCTCTTCCTCAACCACCATCCTGCCCCCTCCTTTCCACTTTAGGACCATTAGGCATATGGACACTACCAAGATACTAAAATCCCTACCAACCAAAGGAAGCCCTGGCAGCAATGGTCTGTACCCTGCGTTTTCTAAAACTCATCTCTCCTTCAATCGTAAATCCACTCACTTTCTTCCTCAATCTTACTCTTACCACTGCTGCTGTACCCGACTCCTAGAAACATGCTAACGTCATACCAGTCTTCAAATCCGGCAATCCCCTGTCCCTTGACAACTATCGACCCATCTCCCTCCTCCTCCATCTGAGCAAACTGCTTGAAAAATCCATACACTCTCAGCTAACCGAGCACCTGGAAAAGTACAGTCTCCTATGCCCCCTCCAACATGGCTTCCATAAGCAACATAGTACCTCCTCTGCCCTGGCCCTTTTTTCCAATCATGTACTAAGAAGTATGGACCAGGGCAAACCCACAGGCGTGGCCTTCATTGAGCTGTCAAAAGCATTTGACCTGGTTGACCACCGCCTCCTCCACTCAACCCTGCTTCTCTTTGGCTGCTCCCCAGGACCTACTGCCTGGTTTCGCAGCTATCTGTCAAACAGGACTCAGCCAGTTATCATTGGCAAGGTTTCCTCTGTTCCCCTTCGTGTACCTACTGGAGTTCCCCAGAGCTCCATTTTCGGACCACTTCTCTTTTCCATGGTTATTAATACACTCCCCAATGACAGGCTCAACTGTAAAGCTCTTCTCTACACTGACGATATGGTCATCTATCATAGCGACAAATCTGTTCACTCAATCTCATCCGCCCTCACACAAAACTACGCATCCGCCCATCATTGGTTCCTTTCAAACAAGCTCCTAGTCAATGAAAAAAGACTAAATCCATGCTGTTCAGTTCCAAGCCCTTCCTATCCAAAAGCCAACTCCTCCCTTCTAGTTCTCATCCCTGCTGGTCCTCCCCCTTGAAACTGTTACATCCTTCGAATATCTAGGTGTTACCCTGGACTCCTCCCTTTCTTTCTCAGAACATGTCAACCATATGGTGTGCCGGATCCACCAGAAGCTAGGCGCCACGTACCACCACAGACATTACCTATCCGTCTATGTGTGCCTGGTCATTGCACGTGACAACCTACTTTCCCTCCTTGACTACTGCTCCCCAGTTTACTCGCACCTATCCACCACCCTGCAGAAGCGGCTAAGCTCGACATATACCTCTGTCTGTAGATTCGTCCTTCCAAGTCCCTTACCGCTCCCACCACTGCTTACTCTATCAGTCACTTGGGTGGCTCACCCTACAAGGTCGCTTTGACTATGTGATGGGCTGTCTGGTGGATAACTCCTTCAGGACCCAACATATGTTCCCTTACTTACCCCCTTGACAGGTAGAGTGGTACATAGGAATATCAGGGAATCCTCAGTCCCCCCGCTAGAAGTACCCCATGCCTCCACCACCATGGGAACCCGAGCCGGAGGGCAGTACAGTTTAATTTTCTGCCTCCCCCTGCACTGAATTTGGGACTGTTGGTGGCTTCTGTGATACAGAAGAGATGCTCCTGACTCCGCTCAGACAAAGGGATTTTCCTCCCACCCCCATCCAATCAGTAAAGGGACATAACTGAGTTGGGCAATGTGAACGATGACTAATGTGTGACGTGGCATTTCTGAAGGGAATGGTGCCTACAGTCCTGTCTCTAATGATGTGTCCCTGGAGCTGTGGTGCTATTGTGTGCACACAGGTGGCAGTGTTTTGGGGAGATTCTAAATTTGCAGTCAGTGCTAATGTAAGGTTATGTTAATCCACGGCATGTGATCTGGTTATTCAAAACTACCATTTATGTTGTGCTATGGTAATAACTCCTTGGATATAGTGTGTGTGATTGTAGGGTGTGAAGGTACTCAGTTTTAAGTGTCTTTAGTGCTGTTGGTAATCCAATCTAATTTGGGGTGCAGTATATACAGCTTTGTGCAGCAGTGTAATATATATGATATGCTCCTTATAGACAGTTCTTCTATTCTTAGTCTAGGTAGAAACAATCCTACGTTTGACCTGGCCACAGTCGCTGCCTGTGGGCCATATTGTGAGCAGAGCTTGAATTTCTGCTGTCTGTATTGTGATCTGAGCTTTTAATTTCAGCAGTGCAAGCTGTACCAGCATTGAAACATTAGATCTTTTTAAGTGGAATACGGACATTCAAATTACTGTCTCAAGAGACGATTGGTATAGACACATGGATCATTTTATTAGAATAACTTCATCAGATACGTGAAGAGAGTTTGCCTGAAAGTGCTGCATGAGGTATTTCTATACCTCTGCTAGTGTAGCTAAAATTTTCCCCACGAGCCCAGGAAACTGTTGGAAGGAAGAACATGCAGACCAGGCTCAAATATTGTTTTACCGTTCCGAATTGGGATCATGCTGGAGAGATCGAGAGACACAGGCGCTTTTAAATAAGGGTGAACCCAGCCCTTTTGACACCAACCATGACATTGCTTAATGTATCCCAGGGTAGTGTCAGGATGACATCCAGGTCCGTGACCCCATTCTAATTTTGGCTGCCAAGAAAGCCATCACAAAGAAATGAAAATAAATCCAGTCCCCTACTAGAAAGGAATGGCATCACATTGTGAATTATATTTGTTACATGGGTCCAAAGGTAGCAGTGAAATACAGAGATCACATTGGTGTAAACGCACCAACTGACCGAAAACGAATGGTGATTAATACACCAGTAGAGCCCGCTTCTGCACTACAACTTTCAGCCACAGCACAAAGCAAATGTCCAGAATCAGAATAATAGTAACAGAGCTGTTATCGCGCACAAACCCAAATGACCTATGTGTGGCGAGGGCGGCAGCGCTAAAAGCAATGGTAGTGATCGGCAACCACACAGACATGCCAATAGCACTCCAACCTGCTCCAAGCTGGAGCCGACGTAAAGCACTACGACTCAGCATGTCTAACGATAGCGTCGGATGGCTGCACCACAAAAAAACAATGAAATAAAGTGCTCACCATGCGATCTGTTGTAGATCTTCCATATAAATGTAATGTTCCCAGTAGTGTTGAACAAAACACAGCAACTAAAATATTACTCCCATGATTCACTGCTCTTACCAATGTCCCCGATCTAGCAACGAACGCGAATACCGGAAAACCATCGGCCAAATGAAAAAGAAAAGTTAGAATTTAAACTTCTGTAATACTCCCATGTAATCTAACCACTTGTACAAAATCTGTTCACACTACATGAAAGCATGTCATCCCTGGAACGTGAATGGTCTTGCAGCATCACTGTAAGAAAACGAGCAACCTACAGCATGTGTTATGCAGACCAGTACTAACATACTAAAATGCCAGCAGAATAGGCCTAACGGTCTTTCGAGTCTGCTTGATTGGTCAGCCCCCACCCTGGGTGCTGACCTTGCTGCCCCCCTCGCCTTCTCTGGCTTCTCCCTTCCCAGTTCTGGATATTTCTTGCTGCATTGGATTTTGCTTCCAGAACCCTTCCCTGTACCTGTCCAGCCCTCTTGAACCCCTCCACCGTCTCTGCCTCCACCAGCCCCTAGGCAGTGCATTCCATGGCTCCACCACCCTCTCAGGAAGTAGCCTCCTCCTTTCTTCCCTGAATCTTCCCCCCTCCAGCTTCCACCCATGCCCTCTAGTGGCCCCTCCTCCTTCCTTCGAAGCACCCTGACTGTTCCTCCCCTATTTACCCTCTTCATGTACTTAAAGACCTCTATCATGTCCCCCCGGTCCCTTCTCTCTTCCAATGTGTACATATTTAGCTCTTTGAGCCTCTCCTCATAGGTCCTGTCCCCCAAGCCCCAAATCATTTTGGTTGCCCTCCTCTGGACCTTCTCCAGGAGTTTAATGTCCCTCTTTAAGTGTGGCTCCAAACTGCACGAGTACTCAAGGTGTGGCCTCATCAAGCAGTTATACAGAGGGAGCATCACTTCCTCCTTCTGGAGGTGATCCCCCTAGCGATGCATCCCAGCATCCTGTTGGCCTTGGCTGCTGCCCTCCTACAAGTCTCAGAGTTGTTCATTTTGACATCCACCACCACCCCCAGGTCCCTCTCAGCCATTGAGACTTGTAGCATTCCCCCCCAGGGTGTACACTTGGCCTGGGTTTCTGGCCCCCAGGTGGAGTATCTTGCATTTCCCTGCATTGAACCTCAGCTTCCACTTTCTAGACCATCTTTCCAGAGCCTCCAGGTCCCCCTGTAGGGCCACCCTCCCCTCCTCCCCATCCACCACCGCCCCCAGTTTTGAGTCATCTGCAAAGAGACTCATCTCACTCCTGATTCCTGTCCTTATGTCAGAGACGTAGGCGTTGAACAGGAGGGACAAGGACTGATCCCTGGGACCCCACTAATGACCCTCTTTGGGGATGAGACTATCCAGCCAACTACGACCCTCTGGGTCCGGTCATGGAGCCAATTGCCTATCCATCTGATCATCTGGTTCCCCACCCCCCATTTCTCCCAGCTTATCTGACAGGCCCATGTGAGGAACAGAGTCAAATGCCTTGCTGAAGTCTAGAAAGAGGACGTCCACTGGTCTACCAAGGTCCAAGGCACTCGTCACCCAGTCATAGAACTCCACCAGGTTTGTCTGACACGATTTCCCAGAGCCGAATCCATGCTGTCTATCATCCAGGCACCCTGACTTTTCCAGCCCCCCCCAGCCTCTCCTTGACAATGCCCTCCATCACCTTGCCCACCACCGATGTCAGGCTGACAGGCCTGTAGTTTTCTGCCACCTCCCTTGATCCCCCCTTGTGGATAGGCACTATATGCACCACCTTCCAGTCCTGGGGCACCCACCCTGTCCTCAGAGAGATGGTGAAAAGCTCCGCTAGGGGTTTCGCCAGGAGATCCACAAGTTCCTTCAGCACTCTGGGATGTAATTTATCTGGCCCAGGTGCTTTCTCCGTCTTAAGGGAGCTGAGGGCTTCCCTCACTCTCTCTCTGCCGTGATTTCCACTTCAGTACCTCTTCTCCCTGCTTGCCCTCCCCTCCTGCCAGTGATGCCTCCCCTCTCCCCAGACCCGCCGATCGGTAGGGTCCCCCTCCTCAGTATCTCTGTCTCTCCCATGTATGATGCAGCACCCCATTTTCCTTGGTGGAAACTGAGGTGAAGTACTCATTTAGTACCTCAGCCTGCTCCCCAGAGTCTTGTGCCCATCTCTCCCTGATTTAATCCTGCTAATCTGCCCTTCTCCTTCGTTTTTCCCCAATGTATCTAAAGAACCTTGTTCCCTCTCCTGATTTCCCTGGCCAGGTTCTGCTCCTTCCTTGCCTTAGCCGCCCTCACCACCCTAGTGGCCCTTCTAGCAATCAGCTCATACTCCCCTCAATCCCTTTCACTCCTTGAGCACTTGAATTGCCTATAGGCTGCCTTCTTTCCCTGCACCACCTCCTGGACCTCCCTGGTCCACCAGCAGGGTTTTCGGGCCCTACCACATTTTCGTCTTACTCTTGCACAGTTGCTGGTAGCATCTTGCACCCCTCTCCTGATGATTTCCCACCTACTATCAGCATCCATGTCTGACCCAATCACATCCAAATGCTCCTTAAGGATCCTTCCCATTTCCTTAAAATCCGTTCCCCTGAAGTCAGTTACCTCCGTCTTTGTGCAGCTTTCTAGCCCTCCTAGGTCTAGGCAGAACCAGACCGTGGCATGGTCACTCCCTGCCAACGGGTCCCTTACCTCCAGGCCCCTAATCTGGTCACCGTCTGCCAGGACCACATCCAGTACCCGTGCCTCCCTGGTCGGTTCCCCCACCTGCTGAGTTAGGAACGCGTCTTGAAAGACATCCAACAACCTCTGTTCCCTGGTCACAGAGGATGTCATAGTCTCCCAGTCTGTTCCTGGCATGTTTAAGTCCCCCAACACCACCACCGTTCCTCTGCCCAGTCTGCAGTGTCTCCCAACATCTGCCACCAGACTCTCCTCCAGCTCCTCCGCCAGGGCAGGGGTCTATACACCACTCCTATTTTACTCTCTTGCCCCTGTTATCAAAGGTGACCCAAATTGCTTCCACGGTTCCCTCCGCCTCCTCTACTCCCCCTATGCCAATGCAGTTTTTGACTATCATAGCTACCCCTCCTCCCCTTCCCTCCCCGTCCTTCCTGAACATAGTGTAACCCTCCAGGTTCAGGTCCCAGTCGTGTCCTGCAGTGGCCCAGGTCTCAGTGACCGCTGCCACATCTACTGCTCCCTCAGTTAGCATCGCCTGGAGCTCAGGCATTTTATTTCCCAAGCTCCTGGCATTTAGCAGGACTACCTTCCACCCTTTCCCTATACTTCCATTTCCCCTGCTCGTGTTCCCATGGGGATTCTGTTTACCCCTGGTCTGCACTTTACCAGTCAGCCTTTTCCTGCAATCCTCCAGCTCCCCAGGGGGGTAGAGACAGAGTCGCTCCTTTATCGGCACCCCCTTGACAGCCTTTTCTCTCATCCCTCCCCCCTTCACAAGTTTAAACCCCACTTTTCACCAATGAACCTCTCTATTTTCAACTTAAGGATTTCCTCCCTCCAAATTGAGATGGAATCTATCTCTAGCATACAGCTCCTTATCCTCCCAGGTCTCCCCCCAATCCCCCATCAACCCATACCCTCTGGCCTCACACCACTCCCTGAGCCACTGGTTTATCTCCCTGATCTTCCTTTTGTGCTCCCCACTAGCCCTTGGCACCGGCAGGATTTCCGAGAAGGAAACTGTGCATCCTATGTCATGACAGACCCTGGCAAGCTCCCTGAATCTTGCCTGTATCTCTAGCTCGCTATTTCCCTCAATGTCATTTGTACCCAGGTGAACCAGTATGTCCGGGGAATCCCCACAATCCTTTGCCAGCTGATATACCTCATGCTTAGCCCTGTGCACCGTTAGTCCAGGGAAGCATTTTGTTCTAACTGGCCAGGCTTCTCCCTCCCTATCCCATTTGATACCCCTGATCATAGAATTCCCCAACAGGAGCACTCTGACCACTCCTTTTCCTCCATTTCCCCCCTTCCATGTCCCTCATCCTTTCTACTGGCCCTTCCACCCAGCCGGATCCTTGTTCCTCCCCCTATCTGGGTGCCACATGCCACCCCCTCCTTATTTACCCTAGCCACCCCCTCCCCTCCAATCCTATGCCTCTCCTCCTCCTGAGTATCCTTCTGTACCTTGCTAACTCCCCCCTCACTGCTCGCAACTGGTCCTTCTCCCCCATCTGCTAAACTAGCCTGGCTCATCCTCCCTTCCTTCCTGTCTCCATTTAGTCCCTCCTTGCTCGTCGTGCTCCCCTGGCCTAAACCCTCGGCTCCCTTTACTAAATCCTCCTTGTACTTCTGGTCCTTCTCCTTTACCTTTCCTCCCAACTGGTCCTTCTTATTGCGCTTTCCTCCCTCTTCCCCCTGCCCCTCCTGATCTAATTCTCTGCTCCCCCCATTTTCCTGCATTCCAGGTTCCCCCCTGTTCTTCCTGCTATCTGGCCTCTGCCTCCTGCCCCCCACTCCCTTTCCATCTCTAACCACCCCAGTCATGGCTACATCACCCCCCTCATCCTCGAGCAGAAGAAGAGAATTGAAGCGGTTACTGAGTGTAAGATCTGATCCACCTCCCTGCCTTGCTTCCTTCTGTCCAGCCCTGGTCATCTGCCTACTTCCCTGAGAATGTTGTTCCCTCTGTCCCTCCTTTGTGAGGGTCCCCAGTTACCTGCCTGCTTCCTTGGTAGTGTCCTTTTGGACCCCCTCTGCCAGGGTCCCTATGTGACCCCTGAGTATTCTCTTGCACTCCTCTCCCTATGCTGCTGCCCCCAGTGCTTGGTGTAACCCTGTGGAGATCCCTGCCCCTTCCCCAACCATACCTCCCCTTCCCCAGCTGTCTCCTAATCTCCGCAACCTCCTCCCTAAGCTGTGCCAGCTGGTAGCACACTGGGCAACCACCAAACTTCCAAGCCCAGTCCAGTATCATGGCTGCTCCACACCCTGTGCACCCCACCACCCTCCCAAAGATGCCGGCCCTAATGCCATGTGGTTCCATCCCCTTCCAAGTAGGTTTCCTTGGGTGAGCCACCAGGTTCCCCCCAGTCCAAGATACACCCCTACTGCCTAATCAGGTCACCCACTAATCTTAGATACAGTCCCACAGTACACCAGTAACCCTGTTACTAGGTGCAGTACAACACAGTAAACTTAGTAAGCGACCACCAGAATATGTAAGTCATTCTCCATATTATGTGACACTAACACTACTTTCCTGCCACTTGCCATGTTACAAGTTCATTAATCACCTTCAGCATCAGGCTATACCTTTGAATTAACGCCCGGTGAGTGGATGGAAGCACTCGGCCTGCGGCCTCGTGCACCACCCCACCCCACCCCAACCGGGCACCCAGGCATTAATCTACCGGTAGAGCCCTCCTCTGTCAGTGATTAATGCTTACTTATTGCATGGAAAGAATTACAGCATATATAAATGATAAGTTAGAAACGTTTAGGCAAAGATAGCAACAATGGGATATATATATATATATATATAATGCAGTATGATGTAGATTTTATTTCATGTATGGGTGTCAGTAAGGTTAGAAATGGAGATGAAAATCACATAACATCTAGTACTAAAGCAGAAGGCTGGTAAGCAGAAACCTGTAAGAGGGAAGGAGAGAGAGAATTTAGTTGTAGATAACATAACATTGAACAATATGTATATGGACAGCTAGATTATGTGAAATAAAAATATGTTTACCAATGTGTACTGAAACAAATATATAAATTGTAATAAGACATGATAAACTGCACTACAAGACTGTATGTATTATACTGGAAACAATAAAAAGAAATGATATAAAAAAGAAACATTAGATCTTTTAAACATTTTAGATGTTTTTAAATGTTATTTATTTATTTTTTATTGTACTCAGTAGAATGTCTATGTCCTGGAGAATGCAATGCTTCCCATTTATTGTAGGGATTACGCTAATGGCTATGCTGGTAGTTGTTGACTATCCAAACTTCACACCTGATTGCATTGACAGTCTAAATACTCATGCTGTAACCTCATTTATATTCTCAGATTTATTAGCAGGGATGATTAAATCCCCAAAATGCTACTGGTATCTGAGATTTCTCAAAATAGCTTACATAGAGCAATACCTTACTGCACGCTACTCTTATTTTTCACTGAAAGGTTTCATGTTAACATTTTTCATGGAAGTCTGGCAACATATTATACTTGTATCCTTATCGGGTGACATTGAATCAAATCCTGGTCCCCCTACTAAGCCCATGTGCTCCCCAAAATGGTTCACCACCAAAGGTCTGAAAATCGCTCACATGAATGTTCGTAGCCTCTCGACCAATTTTGCTGAGGTAGAAGCCTAGGCATTATACTACTCCCTTGACATTTTAGGATTAGCAGAGACTTAGCTAAAACCTAGCACCCCAAACGCCCTTTGGACCCTGCAGGGCTGTATGTTACTAGCGGTGGACATCACTGCCCAACCAGTCACAGCCCTCCGCTCCTGTGAAGTCCTACACACTGTACTTGTCCTTGGAGATTCAAAAAAACTAAACATCATATATGTGTACAATCCCCCTAAGAGTGGTTTAAACGGGCTACAGTAAATTACACAATACCTGACATCACTGAAGGGAGAAAATAAGGCATTCCTATTCCTAGGGGACTTCAATCTTGGGAAAAAATCCACTATACATGCTGAGATATTAGGAATGCTCCACCTATCACATCTAGTCTCCTGTCCAATGAGAGTAGCTGCAAATAGTGAGCACCAGTCCCTCATAGACTGGAACAGGAAAGAAAGAGTCCATAATGTAGGTATACTGCCTGATTCTGTCAGCGAAAGCTTGCCTGTATTCTGCACCTGGAAGGCATGCACCCAGAAGCCTTCTTCCAGGGAAATTCAATTAAGGGATTTCTCTAAACTGGATATGGGTGCCCTAAAAGCTGATCTGCACCTTATAGACTGGTCCCCACTGTTTCAGACCTCTAACTTAGAGAATGCCTTCTTTTTCTCATCTACGCTCCTGGCTCTACAAGATAAACATGTACCCCTCAAAAAATGAAGAATCGGAGGTTCTGTAACACGATGGATGCATAGTGACCTTCTGGCATCCATGAAACTGAGGGACAAGACCTGGTTCCGGTTTAAACTCACAAAGTCTTCTTCCAGTGCTCCCAGATCTACAGGGATTCCTGTATTTTAAGGGATTTGTACTACAAAAATGGGATACGGAAAGGAAATCTTTTATTTTTATAATATCAGGGGAAATGGACATACACTACGGGAAAATGCCTACTATGAATTTCATGGCTGCCAAGATCCAGACAGAGCCCTCCAATTGGTGCTCAGTTTGCTAAACTAAGCAATTCTGTTGGTCCATTTGCAGCCTGTGTTTCTCTGGGGTAGTAAGGTAATATACTGGCAGTGCATCTTTTTGAGGATTTATTCAGATCTTCTGATCAGGAACCAGTGAGCTGCTGCATGATCCAAACACCTGCCATGTGGCCCCACTCAAAACAGCAACACCATTGAGTCAGCCGAGCTGCATCTCAAATGCCACTGTTCTGGGCTAGCAGAGCCTAAGCCACTGAAGGTAAAGAAGCCTTCTTGTGGGCAGCCTCAGGTTAGTCTATTTTAAGTGCAAAATGAGTCAGACAAAAGACTGACCACTTGATGGTGTTATGCTTTGGGGAGGGGGGTGCAAGTAAGAGTGCTTAAGTGTTGCTTGGGGGAAGCAGTGCCTTGAACCACCAAGACAACAAACCTTCTGTCTTGCAAATTTGTCTATTTTAAACACATGAAGTGCAAAAAACAAGCCAGGCAAAAGAGACTCGATGATGGTAGGCTTTAAAGGGTGACGGGGATACAAAGAGTGCTTAAAGCAGCAGTATTACGAAAAAAATATTTGCGCTTTTTTGACAGTTTATTCTTTGTTCCCTGCTAATCATATACCTGGTACTCTTTCTCGTCGGCATTGTACTATCGCCGAGTAATTTGCTCAGTTATTCTCTGCTTTTGTTTACATTTCTGCCACTCAGCATGTTGCACTGGAACCCCCTCTACTGCCAACTGCACATTTGAATGACTTGCAGGGACATCAGAAATGGTCAGCAGAGGGTCCCTCTGTTGTTGTCAAAAGACGTGATGCGACCGGAAGAAAAAGCACAGCTGAAATTAATCAGCCGCCATATTTGTTGTAGCGCTACAACACTTCAAATAAATTGCAAATATCTAAAAAACTAAGGACGACTGGGAAAAAATATTTACTGGTATGGAAACTGGAACTTTGGCCGCATGCTTACAGCTGAAAAACAGAATTTTGATTGGTCACTTCTTGATTTCGTAGTACTGCTGCTTTAAGTGCTACTTGGCCAGTTTGGTGCACAGAGCAGAGTTGTGTTTTTAAAAAGATCGTTAAGGCAGCACTTCTTCTGACTAGCCTAGAGGTTAAGGTTATTTGAAAAAAAATTAGAAAATGTTTCTATTTAATTGTGAGCCTAGGAAAGGTATGGGAGTGTCTTCATCAAGATAAGCAGGAGTTATGATTTATATGTGTGAGATCAGAAGGGACCCATAGACCCTGGTCTGGCCTACGGTTAGTAAAATAAATGAGAAAAAAAGGGAATATTTGTTTTTACCTCAGAGTTTGGTGCACAAAGCTGTGTGTGTAGGGGGATGCTTAAGCGTGCTAATGAAAAACACAATACACTGAAACAATGTTTATTAATGGAGCATTACAGGTACGCAGAGCTGTAGGCCCAGTGCACGACTGGTGTGGAGTGCCTGTGCACGCGTATCTGGGGCGAGTAGCTACTCCACACCCCCTGTGCTCCCTGCATGGCATGCACAAAGGGGGCATATGCAGACCTACTGCACCCAATCCCCCATGTCTGCAGACAGCTCAGCAATGGGGACGTTCCGGGGGTGTGCCAGAACTATGTGTATTCACTAACCTGCGTAGCGCTGGCTGCATGGGTGCAGAGGGTGATGCAGGGTACACTAGGGAGACCCTGCCATAATCCACAGCATGCCCCCATGAACACAGGCATTCGGTCACCAGGGACCAGGACAGAGGACACTGTGCTGCTCCCGACTGCTGGGCAGCAGGAGGTGGCAGGGGCAGCTGGATGGGTGAGCACCCAGAAAGCTTATGTGAGGCAGCACTGGGACTGGAGGGTGCCGCACTGGTCTGGGTAGGTGCTATCAGCATGCACAGCCCCAGACCCATGCCACCCTACGTGTGGGATCCACTATGGATCCCAGGGTGCATCCTGTTGTATGTCTGCCTGGGATGACTCCTCCCCCAGCCACCCTGCAGAGTCCTGTGCATTGAGGGAGGAGCCATGGATAGGTGATCGGCATTGGTGAATGCCGGTATGGACGCACCTGTCTGTGGGCTGCAGGGGCGAGGGTGGGGTATGTGCATTTTGTGCATCCCTATGCCCCTTTCATGCATTGTGAGCAGAACACAAAATGTATCAGTCTGTGATTAAGGGATAAATTTGAAGTTAAGGCATTTCATACTATAAATAGAATGCTGTATAAGGGACTGTATTATTACAAGGTTATAATACCTTCAGGAGGTTCTGGAGACATGTGAACCTTGAGAACTGCGCTTTATAGGTTCCAGCATTTCCCCAGAACCTCAAGATGGTATTATATTGTTACATATAAAGTTTTTATAGTTGTAGAGTAGTTATGTGATACGTTGTAGGTGATTTTTTATATTTAAAATAAATAAGAACACATAAAATAGCCTGAACATTTGTCCTAGTGATTTTATTGACTGGCACAATGACACCAATTGCGACTTACATTGATTTGTGCATACAGGAAAATCTACAGAAATCTCATCCCAGTTTTACAGAGAAAATACAGGGAAAGTTAGGGTGCACTACAGGAAAATGCTTTGCCTGATCTGAGAGCACTATCTTCTTCTGACTGGGAAGATTACAAACATCTGCAAAATGATTGTAAAAAAGAAATTAGAGCCACAAGAAGGAACTACTGCATACACCTTCTGGCACCTTTTACTGATTCTCACTGGTTTTGGAGTCATATGAAATCATTTATGGGTCAGGGCACAAATCAGTGCATAGTCGAAATGACGCTGGATGGCTCAGACTGTAACAATACTAGTATAATTGCAAAAGCATTAAACTCCCACTTCTCGGACCTATCTAAGTACTGTATACGGAGCTGACTGGTCAAGTACCTGATCAGAATCCTGAAGTGTTGGATAATGATTACTCCCATTTTAACCTGAGGCCTGTCACTAAATCTGAGGTACTTCTATTCCCGAGGACCATCCCTGCTTGTGGTTCTGCTGGTTCTGAGAAGTCTATCACACTTTTCTTCAACACAGCTGCTCTGCAGTTGACTGCACCGATCACTAAACTGTTCACTAAACATACCACCAAAAGCTTAATCTGGTTCAAGGTCAGTTGGCATTCATCTGTATCCCCCTCCCCCGGGTCGTGCCTGAAAATAGGCAGAATTTGTCTAGTGCACTTACCCGGTCAACAAAAGCTAAATAAATAAATAAATAAAAACCTGTCCTTGCTCAGTGTTGAGGTCCCAATGCTTTGGAAGATTGCCAAAGTTGTCCCCTTGCATAAAAAGGGTGACACCAAGAACATGGATAACTGCCGTCCCATCGCCATCCTATCTGTGTTAGACAGACTACCAGAAAAATTAGTTGCCTCACAGGTAATGGAACACCTTCAGATGCACAGCTTTTTATCCCCTGCTCAACATGATTTTAGGCACGGGCACAGTACAACCCCATCTCTCATAAAATTTGCGAGTGATGTCAAGATGTGCATGGATAGCCGGCCCGGTAGCTCAGAGGGTTGAGGCGCTGGATGCCACACCTTGCGTCACACTGGCGACTCGGGTTCAGGAACGGACCCAGGTGGCTGGGAGTCGCCGGGGGGGGGGAAGAGATTGAGCATCCAGAGGACTGCTCTCTCTTTCCCGGGGAGGACTGGGGTAGCAAACGCTCAATGAGTAGCCGAACGAGCGTCGTGGCGTATGCCAGGGGGTGGAGCCACGGTATACGCTGCCTTGGTAGCTGGGATCCACAGGGGACGTAGTGCTAAAAAGGAAAAAAAAAACAGCTTGTGGATAGGCGAAGGCACGTGCATCCACCCAACCACACTGCAATGCCGGTTGCACTCCTTACGTGGGCCGAGCCCAGCCCGAATTTCAGATAGAGCGCCCTGGGTGGATAGTACAGCCCTACCTCGGGGGGCTCAGAGCCGGGGGGTAGCCGGGCTGGTGCCAGGAATCAGGAGGCCTTTCAGGCACGGAGGTAGAGTCAGGTGCAATGCAGGATGCCTGAGAGAGTTCCACAAGTCGGGAGGAAAAAGAGAGTTCGGAAAAAAAAAAAAAAAGAGATGCATGGCTAAAGGCATGTTAACAGGGGCAGTTTTCATTGACCTTACCAAGGCGTTTGACCTTGTAGATTACTCGTTGCTGTCCAGACTAGAAGACCTGGGTTTCTCCACAGTCTGTCCCAGCTGGTTTGCTGGATACCTCACTGGTAGGCAGCAATTTGTTGAAATAAATGGATCTATCTCTGCGTATCCCTCATCATAGTGTTCGGGTCCTTCAAGGATCCATACTTGGCCCTTTAATGTTTTCCCTGTTTCTTAATCATTCTAAAGTGTCTGGTTCTTGCTCTACCCTTCTATATGCTAATGATATGGTCTTATATACTAGTGCAGATAGTGTAGAATTGATTGAATTCACGGTTGCCAGAATTCGCGATTGCTACTGCTCTCACATATTCGCATCTATTTGTATTAGTGCATCAGTGGTATTGTAAAATACGGTCTCACTGTATGCACTGTCTACACTGTCAAGATGTCGGCTGCAATCATTTAATTAATTTTGCTGATCCAGTATTAGATTGACTGATTGACACTCCCTGCATTCCAGACTGTTTAAAAGTAAGTCAGTCAGTCAGTTCTGGTGTTTTGTATGAGCCTGCGTGTGTCTTCTAACGGAGTGTGACACCACACACTGAGCAAGAGGGGGAGAAATAGGACTATGCTGGAACAGCTGTTTTGTTTTGTTTTCTTGTTTCTTGGAACGGACCTTTTGGGGGGATTGCCATGGGTTTGCCTTTATTTTGGTTACCATGACTTTACTGTATTTGTCTTATTTTTGTGGCTTGAATAAATGTTAAACTGATAATTAAACTACTGTATGCCTCTGCGTGTGTTCACCGTACACCCGCCCCCCTCCAACCGAAGTAGAAAAGTTGAAACTGCCAACATACAGCAGTATATAGTTTATAGCTTGAAAAAAACTGACTAGGTGATCGAAGATAATCTGATGTCAGATAGCAGGTAGTTAAAAACCAAAAAGCCTGCTGTAATGTTCTTTGTTTTTGGTTTTGTGCGGTAATGGCACTAATGGCTGATAATTGTGGGAGTTTAGCAGCTCCTTGATGGCTTTTAATGTGCAATGTATTGGGATATCATTTCATATTATAATCGTGGTCCGTTTGAATTCGCTGCTGTATTAAATTAGTGAATAGAGCGAAAATAAATGGACCGCGATTATTACCTACTCTACAGTATATCTCTCATTAATTCAAAATTAAACAAGGAGTTTAATAAAATGCAGCACTGGCTAAAGAAAAATAGACTATCTTGAACACTACAAAGATGGTCACTATGTTATTTGGCTCGGGACCCAAAATCAGGGCATGTCCTTTCACCGTAAATGTCTGTGGTCTAGATTTATTTTATTTTATTTCAGTCTTTGGTAACTGGGTAAGACTCACTAGGCACAAGTGCCTGTTTTCAGGGGCGACCTGGGAGCACTGGGCGGTTAAGTGACTTGCTCAGAGTTGCACAGTTTGCAAGTCGAGGTTGTGAGAATCAAACTCAGGTCTGGTCTGCTGGATGTATCAAGCTCGTTCACACCTCATTCCTCTAACCTCTAAGCTGTACTGCCAGCCCTTGGCTCCCTACTGGAGATTGTTGACTCTTTCAGGTACCTAGGAATCACTCTCGACCCAAATCTTGACTTTAATCTACATCTCAAAACAATCTGTATGACAGTTAACATGAAGCTTGGCATCACCTATAAAATTAGACACAAGTTAACAGCAACTTCTAGACTGGTAATTGCCCAGGGTGTCTTACAGCCCAGTCTTACCTATGGGTTGATGTCTTTTGCTGAGGCTGATAAAGGGTATCAAGCAATTGGAATACATGGTGTAATAACATCTACCGTTTGCCCTATCAGTGCCCAGACATATCCATCACTGTATACTCTACTGGAGCGTTGGGTGGCTCTCTCCTAACTCGTATCATTTGTACATGGTAGGGTGTTTCATCGATGACATTATTAGAACTGGTGCACCAGCAGTACTGGCCAACATGTTCACTCAAGTCTCATACCCCATGAGGTCCTTGATGCAGTCATTCCTTGAGGTACCGAATTGTTCTACAAAGATGGGCGAATATGCTTTCTTGGCCTTTGCTTCTAAGCCCTGGAACTCTTTTCCAGTGCAGTTAAGAAATGCTAAATTGGCCGGCCCGCTGGCGCGGCGGTGGGATTTCCGGGCTATGACACCGTGACCCGGTTCGAAACGGATCCGGCCGCCGGAGGGTCGGGCTGGGGAGTAGGATCGAGCGTCCGGCGGACGGCCTCCACTCCGGGAGGGCGTAGGGCCCTGGCGCTGTGAGACCCCTGAGGAGACCGGGGTTCCACGCCAGCCGCGCCGAGCATGGGGATGGAGGCGCCGTGACACTGGCGCCATTGCACGCCCCGCCTCCTCTAGGGAGAAACCAGAGGAAAAAGATGGAGGGCAGGACGGCCGATTGATGAAGCCCTCCCCGAGAGCTCCACATAGTTGCTGCCGCTGCAGGACCCTGCCTAGATACAGTTCCGGGCCACGAGGTGGCTCAAGGCCCCAGCCCGGGGTAAGCTGGGGTAAATCGAGGGTCCCTTGAAGGCAATCGGCTACGGGCGGAGGTCTCCGGGGCCGTGACCAGGGTGGACGGTTCGTGGTCCCGCGGGGAAAAAGAAGAAAAAAAAAAAAAGAAATGCTAAATTGTACCAGGCTTTCAAAACGGAACTTCGTAAGTTTCTCCTAGTAAATGTATTTATTTATTGAAATGTTTCACCAGGAGGGCAGACTGAACAAGTTGCTCATCTCACGGTGTGACCTGGGAGGAGGGGGTAACATGAGGATAAGAACATAGAGATGATACAATTAAGGATGTAAGAATAGTTACACATTATGTAGGAGCAGGTAGAAAAATAGTGCAGTATGTAGAGCATAGGTCCTAGTAAAAACAGAGAGAGGTCAACACACCACTAGAAGGTCAGGAGACCTTATAGTTGCAACCAACTGTTGCTTTAATCCCCCAAAAACAGTAAAAAGAACTAATAAAGTAACAGAGGCCCTCCTCAGGGGTAAGTATCCATATAGATCATAACTTTATTGTGATACCAAAGAAACCTCATGTTGCACTTATCCAGCCGCACATAACTGAAGTTAAAAAACTTACTAGAGTTTTTTATCCAATATGGTTTTGAGAAAACCATATTGGATAAAAAAAGCTTTTATATGGCATTCAGTTTCAGTATTGCTGTTGTTTCATATCGTGCTGAGGTAAAAAGGAATGTTTTATAAAGTTTTGGAAATCCACTTACTCACTGGAGTGTGTCCTCTAGCCGCATCGCAAGCCAGAGAAACGAGAGCACAAACAGTGCCTTAAAGTGCTGAGTGCAAGCAAAAAGGTCCGTATTATAAGGATTACCTTTGCTAAATGCCGTTTTACAAAAGCAAAAAATAACAGCTGAAAAAACACTCAGTTACCATGCAGCTTGAGAGACACTACAGCATGAGCAGCATCCGGATAAGGCAGCAACATGCTGATGTTTCGATCAGGATTGATCATTATCAGAGCTCTGATGATGATCAATCCCGATCGAAATGTAAGCGTGTTGCTGTCTTACCCAGATGCTGCACATACTGTGAGTGTCTCCAAACTGCACCAGATGCTAGTTGTGTTTTTGAGTGTTTTTTTAGCCGTTACCTTTTTTCCCTCTCTGCTGCCCCTGCACCTTCCTCCTCTACAGTCTCCACTACTACATCCGGGGATTTGCTTCGGGTTTCATCCACCTGGGCATGGGTGCTTTCTCCCAGGGACAGTCTCTCAAACCCCACTGAATCCCCACTGGCTGGTGACCACAGTATAAATGAGCTGGCGGTGGAACTGGGAGTATACATCCTCAAATTCAGAACTGGCAGCCTGCCTATACAATATGGGCATATAGGCAACCTGGCAAATGCCTCCCCCATGAACCCACACCTCACACAACGTTCATGTCCTTTACATTTTCCCCCAGCCTTCCAGAGCCAGGAGAGCAGTGAGCCAGGAACTGTAGCCAGGGGTTCCTCCTGAAAAGTTGCTTCAGGTCTGTCTACATCTCCTCCTGCCACAGCTTGCTGCCAATCCATGGTGGATGCCTGACTCAGTCTTTCCCCTCACAGTTCTCACACTCACAGATGGCACAAAGTTTGTTTGCTTCAAATATGTGCGGCCCAATTCAATTGCCTGCACCATAGATGTGCTCAGGAAAAATAGTCTCTTTTGTCTTTCTTCTCACTAGCGTTATTCCTCCTGCTACTGCTGGTCTCCACTCCCTCAGCTCCACTCACTTCAGTCTCCCTAACATGGCGCCTCTGCTTGCAGCTGCTGCAGCTCCTTTCTGCCATCTTCCAATCGGAACCCTGCCTGAGGGTCACGTGATCAGCCGGTCACGTGACCAACCAGTCACGTGCACACATCCATGCCAGCAGGCCGAGATTTATGCCTGCTCCAGGCTTACTCCCATAGCATTCTTTACTGCGCAACAGGGCCCAACCAGGCTGGGAAGCCTGGCACCACAGCGGACTGCAAGGCTTAGGGTCTGGCAGCAATTTTAGGGTTCAGGGAACATCCCGGTCGAGCCCCCACAATGTAACCCCCTCCCTCCATGCCCCCCGTCTAGGGGCATAACTTTCTTTTGCAGGTGTTCTGGGGCAATAGAAAGGGGGCACTCTCTAGCGATAACATTGAGACAAATGCACTTCCAGTAAGGAAGGGAAATTCATATTCCTACCTCTCTGTCGTCTTCAATACTCGTGCATTTTACCTTCTTTCTCAGCATCTGATTTTCTCCTCCCTGAAGCTGCCCACCAGACCAGGACCTCTGTTTTGTACCTCACTGTCTCAAGAGCCCTTACTGTCCCACCCAGGATGGAATGAACACTGCAGCTGTAACTCCTAGAAAATTAATCAAACTGAAGATAAAGGGGAGAAGTAGGATTTAATTTTATCTATTTTCCCCTCTCAGTTAAATAATGCACATAACCACTATTTCTTCCCCAAACTGGCTTTTATTCTGCACCTGTAATGCAAATGATTTCCAGCAATACAGGGGTCACATACATCATCTTTAAATAGAAGCAGCAGCTCCATGGGGCTATTTAACTTTTTACAACTGGCTGGACATTCTAAGGCAGCAGAAACGATGGATACAGGCAGTCACAAGCAAGAATTTATTTTTCCTTTTCCTACCTCGGATGTTCAACCCAAGACATACTCGAACTCAGATCCCTGCAATCTCCTGGTTTGTACAGATCTGGTAAGCAAACACTTTGCTTTTTCCTTTCTCATCCGGGTCACTCTCACTGGCACTGGTCACTCTCCAGGAAAGTGAGCTGCCTGGACCCCTGGGCGCTGGCCCATGTCTCAGGGGCTCCAGGAATTTTACTGATGACCCAGGCCCGACTCTCATGCCACGGTTGACACTGTACCTGGTGCTACTTCAGCACCTGCCAGCTTTACACGGCTCAGCCTCTCCTTTGCTCCCCCACTGGTGCAGCAGTCCCAACACTGGCCCCGTTCCAATACCGGCTCCATGCTGCGGGCTGAAATGCCTCCTACTGATGGCCCAAACACTCCGGTTTCTGCTGTTATACTTTCTCGGGGGTCCCAGCCAGTCCCAAGTACCCTTTACGTCTCCTGGGCTTGAATTAAGTTCCAGCATGGGGGCTACCCTCCAAGGTCTGCCACACAGCCTATGACCTGCCCGAACCTCAATGTACCGGCGTCCCAGGACCTGCCCCTCTTAAGCAGGCCCCACAGATTGGGTAAAAGACCCCTGTCTCCCTCTACCCCCGGAAACCACTGCCACTGGCTCCCCCCCCCGGGAGGGCCCTGCCACTGCCTTACCAGCCCTGATGACCTGTGGTACACCTGCTAGAGGTTGCTAAGGGCTCCTACACTTTCCTGGCCTAATACAGCCACCTCTTGTCCTAGCCCCCAACGATGCAAGACCTGGCTACATATTCCCTGCGAAGTGCCATCCCTCAACTCCTCGTCGACCCTGGCACATGGAAAAACCATCCTGACTGCACTTCTTTGGGGGGGTTTCCCCACTGGCCCTCCTGGACCGCTGAGCTCCCTCACTTGCCCACTTAATCTTCTCCTAGCGCTACACTTCCAGCCCCAGGCCTAATGCCCGGGCTGGAAATGCCCCTATACTTCCTGTCTGTCCCTTTTTATATCCCTAAAAACCCACTCTCTGCTGCCACCTTGAGGCGTCCAGCAGCAATTTCCCCCAGAGCACTAACACATTCCCTAGCTCGGGGGCGTGGGGGGTAGGAGGGGCAAAGGGATGCCTAAGATGGGAACATAAGCCCCTCTTTTACAGGGAGCTTACAACTGTGAGGAGAACTGTTGACAAGAGGAGAAGGGGAGATCAGCTGCCAGCTGAAGGCTTGCTCGGTAAGTGAGGAAAACAAATTGCGGCTGGTCAGCATTTTCAGATTTACATTAGGAGCCTGGCATATGAATTTCGGCACGTAAGGAGGCAGCTGGCAGTGGGTGTTGTTTTTCCTGGTTTCTGGCACATAAATATACCCCTTGCCAAGGGGTTCAGCCAGTCAGAGGCTGGGAGGTCCCCCTACTTATTTTCTAAAGAGAGTCAGTAATACCTCCTTCCTTTTGCTATCAGCAGCCCTTCCTATACACCCCAGCATCCTGTTTGCCTTACAGTAGGCTTTGTTATGGTGGTTTGATTGTTTTAGGGATTCACTGATAATGAATCCTGTCTTTTTCCTCAGAGGTCGTGCCCAGCTTTACCCCCCCCCCCCAATCTAGTACTCTGTTCTGGGGTTCTTGTTTCCTGTGTGCATTACCTTGCACTTTTTGGCATTGAATTTCAACTGCTAAAATGTGGGCTGAGCATTCCTGTAGGTCTACCCAATAGGAGAGTCCACCAAGATATTTAAAAGGTGCTTTAAAACATTCTCGAAAAGAAATTATTTGAACTCTTCCTCCAACAGACTTATTTTCACAGTAGTTTCTTGTTTTATTTCATTACAGTTTTCTGTATGGCCACTATATTTCTACATCCCAAACATTTTTGCTGATTACTTTTGACTTTGTCAAGGGAAAGTGGTCCGGTATGAAGCCGGCCCCGTGGTGTAGAGGGCTAAGGTGCTATAAGTGCCTTACCTCTTACCATGCTGTTAACCCGTGTTTGGGAATGAGCACAGGTTGCCAGGGGTCGGCCAGGGTGGAAGAGGATCGAGTGACCAATGGGCTGCCCTTCTGTCCCGGAGAGAGTTGACTACATACTCCGCCAAGTGACTGTCACCTGGTGGAGGCCAGGTGGGAGTGTGGGTCAAGGAGGGCAGATGAAGGGAGGTGCTGTGGGACTCCATAGCCTGCGCATAACTACACACGTGCACCTACAAGTATGCCCTAGCATGGGGAGGGGACTTCACCTTATGGAGGAAAAGTGACGGAGCAGGGCAGAATGAAGCCTAGCTGCTGATCTCCACCTGCCGTATCACCAGACCCTGGAGCCGAAGACTGGATGTGTGACTTTGGGGGGGGGGCAGCCCTCCTCTTCTGATCCCGTCATGGGGGACAATTCGTCAGGGTATTTGGGCTCTCGGGGTTCTAAGAGATGTAGGATGGTGAGGTCAGTGGGGCAGTGCTGATGGGAGCCCAGCCTGTCCTGGCTATGGAAGGATACCCAAGAGTCCCGAAGATATCGGACAGGTGCCGAGGTCTTCCCCGACATCTCATCCTGCCTTGGCGGTGTTGTGCAATGCCAGATCTATAAAAAACAAGACAGCTATTATAGCTGATCTTGTTGGGTCATCTGATCTGACTTGCATTACCGAGACCTGGCTGGATGAAAATGCTGGCCCTATATTGGCCTTGGCAACTCCAGCTGGGTTCTTGGTAATACACCGTCCAAGGCTGGATCGTAGGGGCGGAGGTGTGCCATTATGTTTAAATCTGAACTGGGCCTTTGTGGATGTTCCATTGGGAACACCAGATCTTTGAATATATCCTGGGCGAGGTGCAGGTTGTGGGATTCTCTCGTCTACCGTCCACCAGGTGGGCGAATTCCTACAGGATATTGCAGACTTCATTGTCGACCTTGTGTTGAGTTTCCAGATTAATACTTCTTGGCGACTTCACGCCTGGTCGACGATGAACTCTCCATTTTGGTCAAAGTCTCCTCCAGTTGATGAATACACTGGGCCTGACATAGGTTGTGACCACTCTACCCATATAAGGCGGTCATTCACTAGATCTGGTCTTTCTCTTGGTATGGAGATCACTGACTGGGGTGGAACCAGTCAGTTGGTCGGACCATTACACCATAAGGTTCAGTTTCAGGGCCCTCTAATAGGTCTGCTCTATGGAGATGGTCCAATACCGCCCTTTAAGGGTATTGGCCCCAGTGACCTAATGGCGGTGCTGGACCTATCGAGTTTGTCGGGTGAATGCATGAGTCCAGATGGTCTTGTACTTGCCTATAATAAGGCTGTGGAGATGCTCTGGACAAAATTGCTCCTGTTCGTTAACTGCCTCTCACCATCCGTCAAGGAGTCCATGGTTTGATAGCTCCTTGAAGGAATTAAGAGTAGGTCAAGGCTGAGAGAGTCTGGGAAATCGGGCCTTGATGTTGACAGGCTTAGATTGTTAGCCCATTATGATGGCTACCAATCAGAAATCACTGTAAGAAGGCAGAATTCCTGTCCAGAGAGATTTCTGCTGCAAAGAATCGACTGCTCAACTTTTCGGACTGTGGACAGACTGTGCAATCCAGTCTGTCTTCAGCCTAGAGAAGCTTTTTCTCAACTTAGATGTGAGGAGTTCGCTCGCTTCTTTGCAGATAAGGTTGCCAGCATCAGGTCCGGCATTGGTCCGACCTCTCCTTCGGGGGATTATGGTGGACAACAGGTGGTACTTAATCCTCGGCCTGTCTGGTTGGATTTTCACTGCCCGGAATTCATTGACATTGTGAAGATCATCCAAACAATGCGTCCAACTAGTTGTAGTTTGGATCCGGGTCCTACACCTCTGTTAGTAGGTTGTGTAGAAGTTATCTACCCAATCCTTGCTGACATTGTATGGAAATCCTTGGAGAGGGGTTTTTTTCCTAACCCCCTTAAGGAGGCAGTAGTTCGACCACTCCTAAAAAAATCCTCCTTGGACCCAGACTGTCTAGCTAACTACCGGCCTATCTCTAACCTGCCATTTGTTGGTAAGTTATTGAAAAGGCAGTTGCACTGCAATTGATGAACATCTCACCTTCCATAATGTCTATGATACTCTCCAATCTGGCTTCAGGAAAAGGCATAGTACTGAGACTGCCCTTGTTAGGGTATTGAGTGACCTCTAATGGCCAGAGATCGAAAGGCTTGTACCATTCTGGTCCTTCTTGATCTTTCTGCCGCATTTGACACTGTAGACCATGAGGTGCTATTGGAGCGACTGGGTTTTTGTGGGCTGTCTGGTACAGTCCACGTAATGGTTTCGCTTCTTACTCACTGGTAGGTCTCAGAGAGTCGCCACCGAATTTATTCCTCTGACGCCTTCTCCCTACCATGTGGGGTACCACAGGCTCCATTTTAGCTCCCATGCTGTTTGCAGTGTATATGCTGCCATTAGGAGAAATATCAGGAGATACAGCTTGAGTTTTCACTGCTATGCAGATGATACTCAGCTGTATCTATCCTTTTCCCTGATCAGAGTGATGCACTCTCCGTATTTAACAACTGCCTGGATGAGATCAGAATTTGGATGAGTTCGAGCTGGTTAAAACTTAATCCGGATAAGACTGAGGTATTGTTGTGGACCCAGGTCATCCTTGGAGGGGTTTGAGAGCGGGACATCCATCAGGCTTATTACTTGGTGGTGTACAGCCTCTAGCTCTCGACAGGTGCGAAATCTGGGCGTTATTTTTGATGACGGTCTGACCCTGAAATCACAAGTGTCAGCTGTTGTCAAATCCTCTTTTTACCATCTGAGGAATATCGCCCGGGTGAAACATCTGATTCCCCAAGAGGACCTTCCGACTTTGGTCCACGCCTTTGTTACCACCCGCTTGGACTACTGTAATTCCCTATACCTAAGGCTACCAGGGGTTGATATCCGCCGCCTGCAGCTGGTGCAGAACGCTGCAGCCAGGCTTTTGACTGGGACTCTTAGAGCCAGTCATATTACGCCTGTGCTTCGCGAACTGTACTGGCTGCGTGTGCGGTGGTGGATCACCTTTAAGGTTGGTTTACTAACCTTTAAAGCCCTTCACGATCAGGGACCCGGTTACCTGAAAGATCTTCTGGTTCCCTATTGCCCCCTCCGCTCCGCCAATGAGGGATTGCTAGAGATTCCCAGGGTTCGTTTGAAGTTGTCAGGATCTCATGCCTTTGCCTTTTCAGCTCCTACCCTGTGGAATTCTCTACCTCATTGGTTAAGAGAATGCCCGACCGTTGACAGTTTTAAAATTGCTTTAAAAACACATCTTTTTACTTTGGCTTTTTCTTTATAGTTCTGATTGTTTAATGTTGGATTCTTTTGTTTTATTTATTCTGTACAGCGCCTTGATTTTGAAAGGCGCTTTAAAAATAAACATGAATTGAATTGAATTGATAAACAGTTGATGGAAAAAAAAGGCATTTAAGTTTTATACTTAATCTGTCATGTCACAACTTAAGTACAGTTTTAAACACCCAAGGACCGTATCTGAAAGTCCACATATGGTCCGAAGGCATTCCAACAGCACGCCATGGTCCATAGTGTCAGATGCTGCAGCGAGATCCAGGAGGACCAAGATGGAACAAGACCTCCGATCTCTCACTATTAGGAGATCATTAAGTACCCAGACAAGTGCCGTCTTGGTACTGTGTCTCTTCCTGAACCCGGACTGGAGAGAATCATAGACATCGTGGGTAGTAAGATGGTCATCCAGCTGCAGCTCAACCACCTTCTCAATAACCTTACCCACAAAGGGCAGGTTTGAGACAGGTCTATAGTTAGCAGGAAAGTTTGGGCCAAGGGAGGGTTTTTTCAGGAGGGGGCTGGTAATTCCCAGTAGAAGCGGAGGGCAGTTCCCCCTGATATAAACATGAATAGATACAGTATATGCCCCATTAGTATTTACACTAAAATGATATGACACGACTGGAGAGTGAGAAACCTGCTCCCCAAAAACATAATAAGCGGATGAGTTAATAAATTATTACCCTCACTGAGCCATATTTGGATGCTTACCCAAGATATATACTAGCCAGTGCCTCCATAAGTTGTCAGATTTCGGTATGGATCCCAGCACTTTGACTGTCAGTTTTTCCGTCTGGTATATACTTATTGTGATGTTTTACTGTAACCCCCCTGCAAATGGGGGTTCCCAAAAGACTTCCAGGAGCTTGCTTGAATGCTCCAAGCCTGAATGGTGTTTGGCGTTTAAGCCATTTATCAGTGAGTGTTTTTAGAGCCTCTGGTACTGTCTCTTTAAGAGATGTCTGCTTGCAGACATAATTAGTTTGTATGGGGGGACTGTGTGCTTCTCTGCTTGAGTACCACTCGAGCTGCTGCCAATTCACTCCATTTTGCAGTCACTAGGAGTGCAAAGGAACCTATCTGAAAGATGTAACTGTTTGCCAGAAATCATTTAGAGTAATAATGAAATTACAGTTTGTCTAACCTGCTTTCTTTGCAGTCAGAACTGTGTTTGCCTAGTTCCCCATTCTAGTTTTGAACTGCTGAACTGGACCAATCAGTGTGGGTTAAGGTAGCTCTAAAATGGTGCCTTGGACGAATCAGAACTTGGACTCATAATCTGAGCCAGCCACAAGAGGATTATATGGGCAGTGACTCTGGGAGATGTAGTTTAGACTTCGGCGCCTTTTTGGACCAACAGGGGCAGTCTATTGTGAGTGACAGCCAATCCAGCCAAGAACTGGGAGGAACTCAAAGGAAGTGCCCGGTTTTGTCTGCTGGAGTTTCAGTTGAGCTCTGGCAGTGAAGAGGGAAGGAGCCCTGTGCTTTTTCTCGTGTGCAGTTTTAGTCGGAACGGTGTAAGGCACAGAGTTCCAGTCTGCAGCTTGTGTAACTGCTTGTTAGGACTGAACTGGCCCTGTGAAGAGAATCAAAGGATATCTGAAGAGTAGAAACCAGGCTCACCCTGTAGAAGACTGGAGAAATTGCTGAATTGCACTCGGTCTGTCAGGAACTGAATCTGCTGTGTGTTCTCCTGGGTATTGTGCAGTAATTGCGATTGGAATAGAGAAGCAGCCTGCCTGGTATAGTACTTTCTTTTTACCATATAAATGTGTGAGGAGGCTTGTGTAGCTCAAGTGAATCCTGCTGCCATTAAAGGACTTTTGCCTGTGACTGTTTACCATATAAATGTATGAGGAGGCTTGTGTGGCTCAGTGAATCCTGCTGCCATTAAGGACTTTTGCCTGTTACTGTTCACCATATAAATGTGTGAGGAGGCTTGTGTAGCTTCGAGTGAATCCTGCTGCCATTAAAGAACTTTGCCTGTTGCAGTTTGCCATATAAATGTGTGAGGAGTCTCGTGGGCTCAAGAGTAGCCCTGCTGACATTGAAGGACCCTATCTTGTTTGGAGGTTGTGAGTACTAATTCAGGGTCACTCCCTGTTGAATTGCCACATTGAATCCAAATGGAATTACTGTACTGCTGACTGTTTAACTAATTTTTCTTTTCTCTGTGTGAAAGGGCCCCTACCAGCTGCCACGGTTTGGACTAGCCACTAGGGCTTGGGTACCCAGGGACAGTAACTGGAAGGGATAGGCCTGTGCACAGAGCCATAGGTAGATGAGTAAAGTGATAAGCTAATTAACCTGATTCCCCTGTCCTTGTTATATCCCTAAATAAATCAGAGCTGCTTGTTTCAGCAAAGTTATACTGCCTGAGGTATTTGTCTATGTTAAAGTATTGTACTATGATTGTTGCACTGTATCTTATTTTACAGGAGGTCCCAGTGCCTGAACCAGTCCTGGGGGTAAGTGTATACTGTGAAGGTAATTCTGATATATTGTGGGGCCACTAGTGGGAAGAAAGGGGTTGCAGTGTCCCAGAGGGCTGTGACCAAGTTAGTTTAACTATTGCAAACCCTGACCTCTGGGTGGAGGCACCGCCATCGGATCCAGGCCCCTCAACCTGTTAGTAGCAAATCAGGCAGGGTAGTAGCCCGGATAGCGCCATCTAGGGTTACATCTTGGAGGCACCGCTGGGATTGTGTGTCCTCTAGTGGCCATATTTACTGAACCACTGTTAAGAAAAAAAATGGGTACCCGACAGAAGTGGCTGTGCACTGGCTGGTGGAGTGGTGTACTGGGAGGAGATTGACCCCAAAATGCTATGCTTATCCTGGACATCCCCTGGGTATCAATATGGACACTGTACAGGAGTACTTTCCAAGGTGGAAGGTTTACAAAACCCTGTGGTGGTGGGTCGGCATGCTAATCTGCTCACCCACACTTTCCTGGCCCTAGTAGAGTTTAAGGATCCCATAGATAGCTCCAAAGTGCCACAGACCATTACCCCAGAGGGAGCCCTCACTGCCTGGAGAGTGATAACTAAGTACAGTAAGACCGGGGAATGAGCCCCACCACTGTCTGAAACTTTGAGGAGAAATTTGCTAAATGGTTGCTGGGGAAGGAAACTGTGGAGGACTTGAAGAAACTATTCTTGCCACCTAGGGTGTTCCTCCCCAACACCCTCTCCCGCTCCAGTACCCGTAATGGTGGCTGAACCAATGCAGACTCCTATTTCTGCACCTGCCATTAGTCACGACTCTTACCGAAGGTTGAGGATCTTCTCTGGCACCCTCCCCACCCCCCAAGGGGAGGATGACTGGGAGACCTGGATAGACTATGTTGCCCCCCAAGTGCTAGAATGGCAATGCTCGGAAGCCGAAAAGCGAAAGAGGGTTAGTGAGAGCCTCCGAGGTCCTGCCCTGGCTACCATCCGTGCTAAACGGGCCAGTAACCCTGAAGTGACTGCACAGGCCTATCTTGAGGCCTTGGAGAATGTGTATGGGAGCCCAGATTCTGATGAGGATCTATGGTGGAGAGTAAGAAATGCACAACAGTACCAAGGGGAGTTGTTGTCTGTGTATGTATCTCGGCTGGAAAAATTGTTGCAAGAATGCCTCAGAAAGGTAGTTTGCCAGCGATTGAACTGGACCGAACCAGGCTGGACAGGATCCTTAAGTCTGCCCCCTTCTCAGAACTGCTGTTGCTTCAGTTACGCCTGGCAAATCGACTGAATCCCCACCTCCTATGATGAGTTAATGAGAGAAATTCGAGGAGTTGAGAAAAGGCGACCTCGGAGGGACCTGCACCAATAGCTGCGCTACGACCGAAGTGACTGAGGGTGGCCCATCAAGTGAAGTTCGGGGCAGAGGTTGGCAGTCAATGAGTGCTCTGACAAGGAAAAAGATATGCCACAATGGGCTAACTGTTGAGAGAGATCCGGGAATTCAAAAACAGTCCCTTTATGAAGGCCATGCCTGAATGCACGGCCCCGACCTATATCCGACTGCATCTGCTATGGGGGTGGGGGTACCACCATGTATCTCCTGCTGATAACAGCTCCAAACTAAATTGCTGACCATGGAAGTGGAGAAACTGACAGATGTCTCCAAATGCTTATCACGCAGAAGAGATGGCACCAAGGTTTCCAGTTAGTAGTACCCCGCCTGGCTCCCAGTATGGCGCCCGCCAGCTCAAACTCCCAGAAAGTATGTTTTGCTATAATTATGGAAGGATGGGCACATGAAGAGGGAATGCCAGTTCCCAAAAGACACTGACAAAGTTGCATATAGGCTACAAGGAGAACTTCGAGAACAAATCAGTGGTTAAGAGGTGCAAAATGATCCCAGTGAGGGCACCAAAATGCTAACTCACGCTCTTTTGTGGCAAGGTCAGTTGCCCAGGTCCCCACTACCGCCTCTCCAGACTGGTCCAGAATAGTGGGTCCTCCATGGAGACCACTGTAAAGGTGAATGGAGTGTCTACAAGAGCTGTATTAGACAGTGGCTCCCAAGTGACAATTATGTTCCAGGATTGGTATCAGAAGCATTTGTCAGACGTACTCTTACAACCATTAGAAGGACTGCATGTATGGGGGTTAAGTGAGAAGGCCTACCCTATTCCGGTATATCCGGATTTGGCTTGTCTCTCCCACCTCCGTGGCTGGAGTGGCCGAAATGTAGAGACCCTAGCCTTAGTGTGTCCCCCACTGACTGTATGATGGTGTCCCTTTGTTGATTGGAACAAATGCTCATATGTTCGGAAGGCTGGCACAGTTGTGTTATGAAAACAGGGGTCAAAGACTAGTAGAGCTTTTAAGAGTTCCGGCTTTAATTAAGAAGGCCTATGAGGCACAGAGAGATGCTGAAAAATAGAACCAGAGGAACCGTCAGAATTGTATGGAAGAAGGATCCTGAGTCTCTGATCCTGGTGCCAAATGCCCAGTGTACCTTACAGGAGAGGTCCATATCAGAAAGGATGTTAAGAATAAAATATTAATGTTGGATGCACCAGGCGGTGGAAAATTGCCAGAGGGACTGCTGGTCAAGCCTTGTATTTTGCCCGCTAGAGCCCATGCTTATGCCAGAAGGGTAATGGTCCAGTTCATAATGTGTCTGAAAGAGACATTCGAGTAAATAGAGGTTGCATCCTGGCTAATGTGCATTGTGCAGACACTGCAGTGCTACCCAGCAGCAAGAGTTCGAGGAAGAATGACAGAGTAACGCCTGACTTGTTTGATTTCGGCGACTCCCGTGCCAGCTGAATGGAAAGTGAGGATCAGTGAGAAGCTTGCCCAGAGAACCAGGTGTTTTCTTTAAAGGAATGGGATGTAGGATGCGGCAAGGAGCTGAGCACAATATCCGCTGCATGACGAAGACCATTTCGTGAGAGGTCTGGCGCCTGGCACCTGCTGATATAGATGATGTGAGACGGCATCTGCAAGAGATGTTAGGTGCTGGTGTAATACAAGAATCCAGAAGCCCTTATGCTTCCCCATTGTAGTAGTGAGGAAAAGAATGGGACAGTAAGGATGTGCGGATTATCGCCACCTAAACCGCGGACTATCCCTGATCAGTACACAATGCCCCGCATTCAGGATGCTTTGGACTGCCTAAACGGGAGCAAGTGGTTCTCTGTGCTGGATCTCCGCAGTGGGTACTACCAGATCCCGATGGCCCCAGAGGACCGTGAGAAGACAGCCTTTATCTGTCCGCTTGGTTTCTATGAATTCATGAGGATGCCACAGGGATTTCAGGTGCCCCAGCCACTTTTCAACGATTGATGGACCGCGCAGTGGGGACATGAACTTACTAGAGTGCCTGGTATACCTAGATGATGTTATTGTGTTTGGCAGCTCACTGGAGGAACATGAGAGCAGATTATTTAAGGTATTGGACCAACTGGAGGACTTTGGCCTTAAACTGCCATTGATAAGTGTCAATTCTTTCAAACATCAGTAAAGTATGGGACACATAGTATCCACCGAGGAATAGAGACCACCCAAGTAAAGTTGAGGCCTTGACCACCTGGCCACAGCCCAAAATCTAAAAAGAACTGCAAAGATTCCTGGATTCTGTGGTTATTATCGGCGCTTCATCAAGGACTATTCAAGAGTGATCCGCCCTTACTTAACCCTTACTCAAGGGTATCCCCAACCCACAAAAATACCAAAGTCAGCGTCCCTCAAGACTGAAAGAGTGTATTTTCGTCCGAGTGAAGTATTTGGGGCCCGCTGGACTCTGATTGTGAGACTGCTTTTCATGAGATCATATATCAACTTACCCATGCTCCAGTGCTGGCCTATGCCGATCCAAGAAAACCTCTCCTGCACACTGATGCTAGCTTGCATGGGGTTGGGGCTGTGTTGTACCAAGAGCACGAGAATGGCCTGAGACCAGTGGCCTTTGCCAGTAGAAGCCTGACCCCATCCGAAAAGAACTATCCTGTACATAAGTTAGAGTTCCTAGCTTTGAAGTGGGCTATTGTTGACCAATTCAATGAGTACTTGTATGGGCTAAAATACTAGTAAAACTGACAATAATCCTTTGACCTATGTGCAGACCTCAGCTAAGTTGGATGCCACTGGCCATAGGTGGCTTTCTGCATTATCTACATATGACTATGCTCGAATACTGAGCAGGTCTGAACCACATAGATGCTGATACTGTCTCCCGGAGGCCTGTTCCCCAGAATGATTGGGTCCGATAGCAGAACCTGACATTCGAGCACTCTGCCGGAAGTTTGACAGGAGGAACAAATGTCCACGGACGCAGTGGACTGCATGGTGGATTGCTTGGGACCCTCTGAGAATTGCATACCTGCTGCTTATTGCCACTTTTCTGCAATAGACATTGGTGCACTGCCTCAGCTGGACAATGACAGTATTCAGCAGGCTCAGTCCCAGCGATCCCATGATCAAAGCAGCTTTAGAAGCCCTCTATGCAGGAAAAGATGTGTCCAAATTACGCCCTCTGATTTGAGAACTGCACTGTTATACAAAGAAGGTCCTAAGTTGAAACTGATCAATAAACTGTTATACAGAGAAACAGTAGACAGAGGGGACAAGTAGACAAACAACAACTAGTGCTGCCCACTGCCTTTCGAGACTCAGTACTGATGTCCTTGCACAACCACATGGGCACCTCATAGACAGAACACTTGACTTGGTGAGATCCAGATTCTATTGGCCTAAGATGGGGCTGATGTGGAGCAACACATCTCGACCTTGTAGTCGCTGCTTACAGAGGAAAGCTTTGCCCAGAGGGCTGCCCCCTGTTAACATCACCACCACTGCACCCATGGAGCTGGTCTGTATTGATTTTCTGAGTTTGAGTCAGATCAAAGAAATATCAGTAATGTGCTGGTGGTCACTGACCATTTCACGAGATATGCCCAAGCTTTCCCCACCAAAGACCAGAAAGCATCCACTGTGGCCAAAGTACTTGTAGAAAACTTTTTGTTCACTATGGGGCTCCACAAAGAATCCAGTCTGATCAAGGGAGAGACTTTGAGAGTCGCCTGATCAAAGAGATGCCTCTCTGTGGGAGTGCGAAGTCCAGAACCACTCTTACCACCCCCAGGGGACCCACAGCCTGAACGTTTCAACCGCACTTTGCTAGATATGCTAGGCACCCTGCACCCAAAGGACAAGCCTAGATGGAGCCAACAAATTAGCACCCTGGTACATGCTTATAACTGCACCAAAAGTGATGCCACTGGGTTCTCCCCCTACCGCCTGATGTTTGGAAGAGAAGCTCGACTACCGTAGATGTGTTTTGGGGTCTCTCCTGATGGGGTTCAAGCTGACAACTATTTACAGTATGTGCAAAAGTTAAAGGCCCAGCTAACTCATGTGTACCAACTGGCTCAAACCATGGCTGCCAAAAAGAAATCTGGCCAACAAAGAAAGGTATGATAAAAGGTGAAAGCACAGGAACTCCAGGAGGGAGATCGGGTATTGCTAAGAAATCTGGGACTGCATGGCAAACACAAGATTGCTGACAGATGGCACCATCTCCCTCACATTGTAGTGGGCAAACTAGATGATCTGCCAGTGTATAAAGTAAGGCCTGAGAATAATTCAAAAGATGTAAAAACAATGCATAGAAATCATTTGCTGCCCATTGGACAAATCTTGATTGAGTCTGAGCCCCCAGAAGATGCCCCTCTGGACCAGTGACTAGAGCTGCTGCTAAGAAAAGATCAAGAAAGTCTGCACCTACAGAAGCAGAGTTAAAGTGTTCCTCCACAAGTCCCAGTTGAGCATGACTGTCAGTCCATATCAGAAGAAAGTGAGAGTGACTTTGAATACTATCCTTCTTACGAACTGAGTCAGTTGTTTCTGGGCAATCCCTATTTAATACTGGAGACGGTTGGCCTTCTGACTGTCTAAGCCCCAGCTTCGTCCCTGGAGCCAATGCTCCCAGAAAGTGAAGTGCAAAGCATCAGATCAGATGAAATGGAATCTTTGTGCATGGTTGAACTGTTTGAGCTTTCAGGGGAGGAAAATGATGGATTGGGGCAGACTGGTGATACACCAGAACAAGAAGAGTATTTTGAGTGCCCTGACAGTCCACTGCCAGTGTCCGAAAGCTCTCCATGCGAGCCAAATGTTGTGGACTCAGAAACTGTAACTCCTGGAGCTGAAAGTGCCCCAAGTTCTAGCCTCTCTACCCCCATGGAGACTCCCCTGACAAGTGAAGACAATGCTGAAAATGAGGCTCAGAGTGCTGAGAGTGTAACAGTTCCCCCTAGAAAGACTGGTCGAGCTGTAAAGCCTGTGGTGCACCTCAGTTATGATTCCCTTGGGAGGCCTGTGGACTTGCCTCTCAGTGTTGTCCATAAAGGAGTGTATGTGTCCCGAGCTCATTGCCAAACTGAGCGTCGTGCTAACTCCAAGTTACTTGTGTTGCTCTCTAGTATGGTGCCCTTGCCCGTCCAGCCCCAAGGTAACTGATAGGAAGGGCCCTCTCTTCAGGTTTCATGTACAAGAGGTAATAACTTGAGTTATGGTACAATGTGTGTGAATACTGTGTAAAGAGGACGTACTGCAATGTTTCAGAAATGTGTTCTTGGTAAAATGATGTATTGACTGATGATTACATGTGTGAGCCTAATGCAAATGTATATGGTTGCAGTTGAAACTTATGGGGTACTTGCTTGACGCGACATCAAGCTTTCCCAGGCCAGGAAGGGTGTAACCCCTGCAAATGGGGGTTCCCAAAAGACTTCCAGGAGCTTGCTTGAATGCTCCAAGCCTGAATGGTGTTTGGCGTTTAAGCCATTTATCAGTGAGTGTTTTTAGAGCCTCTGGTACTGTCTCCTTAAGAGCTGTCTGCTTGCAGACATAATTAGTTTGTATGGGGGGACTGTGTGCTTCTCTGCTTGAGTACCACTCGAGCTGCTGCCAATTCACTCCATTTTTGCAGTCACTAGGAGTGCAAAGGGAACCTATCTGAAAGATGTAACTGTTTGCCAGAAATCATTTAGAGTAATAATGAAATTACAGTTTGTCTAACCTGCTTTCTTTGCAGTCAGAACTGTGTTTGCCTAGTTCCCCATTCTAGTTTTGAACTGCTGAACTGGACCAATCAGTGTGGGTTAAGGTAGCTCTAAAATGGTGCCTTGGACGAATCAGAACTTGGACTCATAATCTGAACCAGCCACAAGAGGATTGTATGGACAGTGACTCTGGGAGATGTAGTTTAGACTTCGGCGCCTTTTTGGACCAACAGGGGCAGTCTATTGTGAGTGACAGCCAATCCAGCCAAGAACTGGGAGGAACTCAAAGGAAGTGCCCGGTTTTGTCTGCTGGAGTTTCAGTTGAGCTCTGGCAGTGAAGAGGGAAGGAGCCCTGTGCTTTTTTCAGTGTGCAGTTTTAGTCGGGAAATGTATGTAAGGCCCAGAGTTCCGGTCTGCAGCTTGTGTAACTGCTTGTTAGGACTGAATCCGTCCTGTGAAGAGAATCAAAGGATATCTGAAGAGTAGAAACCAGGCTTACCCTGTGGAAGACTGGAGAAATTGCTGAATTGCACTCGGTCTGTCAGGAACTGAATCTGCTGTGTGTTCTCCTGGGTATTGTGCAGTAATTGCGATTGGGATAGAGAAGCAGCCTGCCTGGTATAGTACTTTCTTTTTACCATATAAATGTGTGAAGAGGCTTGTGTAGCTCAAGTGAATCCTGCTGCCATTAAAGGACTTTTGCCTGTGACTGTTTACCATATAAATGTGTGAGGAGGCTTGTGGAGCTCAAGAGTAGCCCTGTTGACATTGAAGGACCCTATCTTGTTTGGAGGTTGTGAGTACTAATTCAGGGTCGCTCCCTGTTGAATTGCCACATTGAATCCAAATGGAATTACTGTACTGCTGACTGTTTAACTAATTTTTCTTTTCTCTGTGTGAAAGGGCCCCTACCAGCTGCCATGGTTTGGACTAGCCACTAGGGCTTGGGTACCCAGGGACAGTAACTGGTAAGGATAGGCCTTGCACAGAGCCATAGGTAGATGAGTAAAGTGATAAGCTAATTAACCTGATTCCCCCTGTCCTTGTTATATCCCCTAAATAAATCAGAGCTGCTTGTTTCAGCAAAGTTATACTGCCTGGAAGTATTTGTCTATGTTAAAGTATTGTACTGTGATTGTTGCACTGTATCTTATTTTACAGGAGGTCCCAGTGCCTGAACCAGTCCTGGGGTAAGTGTATACTGTGAAGGTAATTCTGATATATTGTGTGGGCCACTAGTGGGAAGAAAGGGGGGTTGCAGTGTCCCAGAGGGCTGTGACCAAGTTAGTTTAACTATTGCAAACCCTGACCTCTGGGTGGAGGCACCCGCCATCGGATCCAGGCCCCTCAACCTGTTAGTAGCAAATCAGGCAGGGGTAGTAGCCCCTGGGATAGCGCCATCTAGGGGTTACATTACTATAGAACCAAGGGTGGCGATGCTGTTGTAGAGGACAGCCAGTTTTTCATAATTGCCTTTTTTGCTACTGTAATAAGAATATTGAGACATTTTTTTAAGGAGTTTATCTGAGAGTATAAAAAAATAACACTTTGAAGCAGCAGGCTTAATGCTGTGCGCCTTAAATCCTGCAGCTCTTTTTTATACTTGGTCCCAAAATATATAAGAGCATGTAGCTCCAACTTGATGCGCCATATGTCCACAAGACTTTACTCTGTTGTACAGATGTAATGAAGAAGTTAGTTATTGTCTTCCAGGCGAATGTACACCGCTGTTTCCTGTGAACCCGTTGTTAATTCTGTCTCTGCCTCCCCCTTTCCACCACAGCCTGATTTGGTCCCTGGACATCGACGATGCCTGTCCATAGCTTGATACAGCTGAGAGATCAGATGTTCTGGTATCTGCTGTGACATAGTCCGTCCATGTTCTCTTCTGCATAGTTTTTAAAATATCTAGAAATATAGTGGTGCGCCTGGAAGCAATGAAGGTGGTATCTAGGAAGGTAGTTTCAATGTCGTAAAGTGTCTCAAGCAATTACATTGTCCTCTTGTAGAACTTGTGAAATTCGGTGTAATTTCAGCCGTTCCTAATAACAGAAACCACCGTCTGTAGATGCTGGGTGGAGTTATCATTACGGAGTGATAAACACAGAAAAAGGAACAGACCAATTTTAGGATGCTTGACCATTGCATTTCATGTTTGTAGAGATGTTAAGGTGTAAGGATTGTCATAAAAGATATTACGAACATATGAAAAAGCCAGCAGCTTAGGCCTTAAGGTCTAGCACGGCTGCTCGAGGTACAGCTCACAGTATGGTCACTGCTGCTGCCTGCCCCCTCCCCTTTTCACTCCCCCCAGGTTTTTCCACCCTGAGTTCTCCTGTTGGTCACTTACCTCCCCTCTTGTACCTTGCCCATGTACCTATCCTATCCCTTCTTAAAACGTCCTACTGATTTCATTGAAATCACTCTCAGATAGAGCATTCCAAGGTGCCACCAACCTACCCATGAAGTAATGTTTCCTCAGTTCTCTTCTGTACCCCCCACCACCATCACCACCAGTTTTTGGCTATGACCCCTAGTGGTCCCTTCCCCTTCAATCTGAACCAAACCCTCAATGTTTACTCTGTTAATGTATTTCAAGTATTTAAAGGTCTCGATCATATCCCCTGTCCCTTCTGTCTTCCAGGGAGTACATGTTCAGCTCCCTGTGTCTCTCCACATAGGGCTCCTTCCCCATTTCCTGGATCATTTTAGATGCCCTCCTCTGGACTCTGTCCAAGAGCATGACGTCCTTCTTTAAGTAAGGACTCCAGAACTGCACACAGTACTCCAAGTGCGGCCTCACTAAGGATTTGTACAGTGGCAGGATAACCTCCTCCATCCTCAAAGTGATCCCCCTAGCAATACACCCCAGCATTCTGTTTGCCTTTGCCGCTGCTTTCCTGGACTCATCTGAGTGATTCATTTTGCCAGTGATCAGCACTCCTAGATCTTTTTCCTCCTCCCATGAGATCTGCCAATGCCTTCCCCACCAAATGATAGCTGTACCCTGGCTTCCTAGCCTCCAGATGCAGTACACTATATTTCCAAGTGTTAAAACCTAGCTGCCATGTATCTGACCACTGTTCAAGTCTTTTCAGATCTTTCTGGAGAGTCCTCCATCCCTCCTCACTGTCTGCCACCATTCCCAGTTTGGTGTCATTGGTGAACAGGCCCATTTTGCTCATAACTCCCTCAGCAATGTCTGCAGTGAGAGAGTTAAATAACAGTGGACCCAGTACAGATCTTTGCTGGACCCCACTAATGACTCTTCTGGGTATCAAAAGCTCCTCCCCTCACCACCACCCGCTGTTACCTGTCGTTCAGCCAGTTTCCAATCCATTTCACCATCTTTACCCCATTCCTTCTGCACTCCCTGATC
Organism: Neoceratodus forsteri; assembly: GCA_016271365.2. Classification (NCBI taxonomy): domain Eukaryota; kingdom Metazoa; phylum Chordata; order Ceratodontiformes; family Ceratodontidae; genus Neoceratodus; species Neoceratodus forsteri. The sequence continues at coordinate 1,010,762,795 of CM028134.1, read as the reverse complement.
CCCTGTGCCAACCTTAGTTCTTTGGATGCCTTGGCTACCCTTACCACCCTGCTCACTCCTCTTTATTTCATATAGTACTCCTCCTCCCTGTCCTCCTTCCCACAAGTTCTCTTGTACTTTCGCAAGGCTAGCCTTTTCTCCCTTACACTATCCTGTACCTCCTTGGTCCACCAGCTAGGTTTTCTTGATCTTGCTTTCTTGCAGTGGGTCATTGTGCATGTTTTGTGGCCTCCAACAGGCTCAGCTTCAATATTGCCCACCTGCATTCGGTGTCCATATCTGGACTGATCTTCTCTAGGTGCTCCTCAAGGATAGTCATCATCCTCCCGAAATCCGCTCCCCTAAAGTTCACTGCCTTTATACTTGTCTGAATTCCTCCCCTTCCCAGGTCCAGGGAGAACCATACTGTAGAGTGGTCATTCCCCACCAGCGGGCCCTCTACTATGACATCTTTTACCTGGTCACCATCTGCCAGAACCAGATCCAAGATGCTTCCTTCCCTGGTTGGCTCTACCACCAGTTGTGACAGGAATGCATCTTGGAATGCATCCAGTATCCTTTGTTCTTTAGCAGTAGCCGATGACATAGTGCACCAGTCCACCTCTGGCAGGTTTAAGTCTCCCAACACCACCATCCTGCCCCTGCCTCAGTGGGTTATTAGGTTATCCACCAGTTCCCTGATATGTTCCTCAGACTGTGTTGGTGGCCCCAGATTGACCCTCTTGCCCTTAGTATCCTTTAAAGTGACCCACAACATCTCCACATTCCCGTCCTCGCCCTCTTCCCTGCTGCACTCTATCTCCTCCCTTACAACTAACGCCACCCCCACCTCCCTTGCCAATTTTTCTGTCCCTCCTAAACATTTTGTACCTTGGTATTATTAAGTCCTAGTTGTGGTACTGGGTGGCCCATGTCTCCGTAACTGCAGCCACGTTCCCCCCCCCCCCCGTCCCTCTGCCATCAATGCCTGTAACTTGTGTACCTTGGTAAATTGGATCCTGAAGAGTATTTTAGAAAATGGAGCCAAGTCATTCTCCTCACACTCCACCTCCTTGCATCTAGCACCATTAGAAGGAGCCAACTGAATAAGTGCTGTCTGGAGCTCTGCAGCTGTGGGATATGATTTGATAATTATAAGTAGTTTTCTGGGATGGGGGGGAGTAGAGTGGTGGGATGCTATTACAAGGACAGCAGGATGGGGTTGTATTATCAAATGGGTGGGGTGGTGGAAGGAGGATGGGAAAACATAGCTAAGTGAGTGGGGTGGCTAACACATAGGGACACTTCACTTATGAAGTGCTACTGTGTGTAGTCTTCGTCTGGCAGAGTGCCAACTTTATTGGGGAAAGAAGTATGCCAAGTGCCACTTGGCACTAAGCAAAGTTGGGGAAGTTTCACAGAGTTCTTCCCGTAGTGAAGTTTCCCAGCTTCACACGCCTCAGCTAGAAGAAGAAAAAGGGATTTGGTTCATAAGGACTTACCTTGATGTTGGTAGCCAAGCTTAAGCATCTTTTAGTCTGAAACGTGGAAACCAAAGACTCCTGCTTTAATTCAGGTAAGGAGAAAGAAATTGAAAAAATTGAAATATCATTTCGGTTGCTTTGGGACGATAATATAAGTTGTGTGCTAGTCTGCATCTGAAATTGATTATGGGCGGTATATAAATGCAATACTGACCACAAAGACATGCATGTACACTGGCCTGCAATGTTTTTAATAAACTCAAGTTTATGCATCCCCCCCAATTCCACTTTAACTTCATTAGGCATAGTACATAGTCTTCTTCCCCACTCAGCGTCATTAAAATGCTGTTTTTCGGAACAGGGCTACAGCCATTGGTGGCAGACCAGAGATAACTAGGAAGTTTCTAAGTGCCAGTTAGTAAATTAAATGTAGTATCTACAGGGCCCGGCCCAGTGGTGCGGAAGGCTGTGGTGCTGGTGCCTCTCCTACCACTGCACTGGCGACCCAGGTTTGGAAATGGACCAGGGTTGCTCATGGGTTGGCTGTATGAAAGAGAACTGAGCATCCGATGGACAGTTCTCCTCCTTTGGGGACTGGGGTAATGTATCTGACACCACCTAGTGAAGGATGGGTAGAGCAGCAGGTGAGCACCATGGGAAGGAGACCTGACACAGACCCCTGGAACATGCACATGCATCACTGCACGTGAGTGGGCCACAGGGGGAAACAGGAGGAAGAAAAGGAGAGAAAACCATACATGCATCAGCCACCAAGGATGAGAGCACCAGTGCCCCTGCATCCCAACCCATGTGGATCCTTGTCACTGTGACAGTGGGGTTGGTGGCAGATGGGACTGGGGGTTCTAAGTAACAAGCCAGAAGCAGGTGAGGATGGAGGCTGGGGGCCAAACAGCTATATGAAAAAAATACAGTATCTATAAAAGTTCAGGAAGAAATATTTTTAAAACTCGTTTATTTAGTCCCTTTGGCAGGAAGTTTCGTATAAGCTGCCTACCTAGGGCATGTCCGCTGCTAAGAACTATGTAAAAAGAAACTATACTTTGCATGGGTTGACATTCTTAAAATGTTTTGGTGGTAGTCAAAATGTTATAGGATTTAAATTCCAGCTGAGAGTTAGACATACTAGGACTAGAGCAATCACATACCAGTAGTAGTGACTCAGTATGACACTGAATCATTAGGGAGAAGCTGAGTGTTTCCTTGTCACTGCAGCCTGTGTGGCATTTCCCCATCACGTTCTCTCTCTCCTACCCTGCTCTGTTATTTAGCCTTTACTGTTCTCTTGTTTGCCCAGTATTTAACCAATAAGTCATAGCAGAGCCTGGGTTATTGGGGGATTTACCCATACCTCATGCGGTGTGTCATGAGGTGCAGTCAAGTGATTTAAACACATCAGAAGTGGGTAATCCCCCAATTACACAGGTCCTGTGGTGCCTTATTGCAATTATGCAATGAATCCATGTGAAAAATACATTTTCAAATGTGTTTAATTTAGTTTTTATGAATGCCTTTCCTCAGCCATGAGTTGTTGCAGGATTTACCCATGGGTAAAGACCTTTTCTAACCCAATCAGGTTACAGGATTCTTTTCATGTAGATTGTGAAATGAAGGTTGTGGAATCCACATCAGGAGTACAATACTAGAAAACTTAAACCAGTACTAAGATATCAAAAAGAGTTATCCAACTAGGGGTGTCACAGTATTAAACCTTGAGTATTGTAGGCCGACCTGATGGCACAGAGGCAGGGCGCCCATCTGCAATGTCAATGACCCGAGTTCGGGAACGGACTTGGGATGTCGGAGGGCTGGCCGGGGGAGAATTGAGCATCCTAGGGATTGCTCTCCTTCTCCGGGAAGGGGGGTAGAGTGTCCAGCACACTGCAGACCTCTGGCAGAGGCTGGGAGTACCGTTGTGCCGGTACTGTCACCTGAGGGGGGGGGCAGGGTGGACGCAGGATGGCATTAAATGACCCCGCCCCCAGAGATCGGCATACTTAAAAAATCTGGCCCCTGTTGATGCCCCTGCCTCTGCCACCATTCCCACTGCGACTTATGACCACCATGGGTTCCCGCTCCTGTGGCCCTGCCCTGGGGGGGGGGTAAGCCAAGGCAAGAAACCGTGTACCTTGGGGAGAGGGTGCCTGCCCAGTGGCATAGAGGAGCAGTGTGTGGGGCAGGGGGCTGACGCCTCAGCCCTGTATGGGCAAAGGGGGGGGGGACACCGGGGGAAAAAAAAAAGAAAACCTTGAGTATTGTGGTATTTTTGGAAAAGACAACATATAGTTTTGTTTTTCCATGGGCGATCACAGAGCCTTATCCTTATGTACAACGATGTCCTGGAAGTCACAGGCTGCAGGTTAACTTATGAAATAAAACAGCAAAAAAAAACACTAGTTGAGCAAGCAATGTATTACATTTAACAATGCAGTATAATTATTATTATCAACTGAATTGAAAAAAATCCAGCAGCCTGGTTGCCGGCTTCTTGGTTCCTGGCGAAGGTGTTCGCCGGGCACGCTGGTGGCCTGAGTTGGCTCACGAGCCTGAGATGTCAGGAGTGGAGGCCGGCAGGGAGGGCCCAAGAGTGTCCTGTGGATGCTCTCCTCCCGGGGAGGATGGGTTGGAGCACTTTGCTCTCTGGTGGCTCCCTGTGGCCGAGTTTGGCCAAGACACACTTTGCAGCATGGGTGACCGTGTGCCATGTGCGCGCCTGTGCAAGGACGCCATGCTGTGCGCTCAGGGGTGGGGGAACAGAACAAGGAAAAAGGCCGCCCAGCCACCTAGATGACAGCAGCTCGCCCTCCCTGCTGTTGCGAAGCTGGTAAAGATGGAAGTCTGTGTCATCGGGCACCGAGTGAGTCTTCCCGCCTGGTCCCCCCCCTACAGGCACATAAGGGAGCCCCTCCCCCCGGTGAAGGGATACACTGGGACAACCGGGGTCAGAGTAGCAGTGGACAGCAGCTGGGAGGTCGGAGCAGTGGATAAAGGGCTTAGTCGCCCAAAGGAGTGTGTGGCTGGGCTGCATGTTGGGGGCATAAATAGATGAAACCAAAAAAAAAGGAAAAAAATTCAGCAGCCTGATTGGCTGAGCACTTTTGTTAACCTATATTTTAAAATCCACAACATAACCACAGGTAAGAAAAGGTGCCAGCCAGCAGGTCTTTTACCCACTTAAAATCTCTGCCCCACACTGCCCACACTTTGCCAACAGACCAGATTTGTCGCTTCAGTTTCGAATCTGTAACTGCTGCTACCAGTTACAACGTAAACATAATCCTACCTGCTCGTTCAAACACATTAAAACGTTTACCACAGCACCAGCTGTATACCCAGAACTATATTACAGACACTTTCAGCTATCTGCACAGCCCTGCCTGCGAGGACAGCATATTGCAGGGGCCTGTATTTTGTGGAGCATTGGGGGTAGAAGGGTGAGCGAGTGAACCATCACGGACCTGAATCCAGGGTGGGTGAAAAACTGCAGTGGCTGCTGTGCTCACCTCACTGCACAGCCAAGTCTGCTATGCGTGAACAACATAAAAATGAGCACATCCCACATGGAGCAGCGGTGTCTTGAGATTCAATCTAAGTGAGAAGAACTGGGCAAAAACCAACCGAGTACAATACCTCAACATATTATTCACAAGATTCCCAATCTGTTTCATCTACATGTCTCTTCTGGGGATCTTCTTAACCCCCAATCAAGCCAGTAATAGATTTAAAAAACAACCCACTCCAGTACAGACAGACTGCTTGGTCAGTGCCAGTATTACAGTGGTGCCACCTGCAGTAGGGTACAACAGGGCCATTTGCTGTCCACAACAAACAATAACAGAACTACAGTATATTCTTTAAATGTTATTCCTTCATGCCGTCCCAGTGCTGTGGAGGGCAGAGGCACCCATGCCTCACCTGCCGCCTTGCAAGTGACCTGGGGTCAGTGATGGACTCAGTTTACTGGGGGCAGGCTGGGGAGAGGAGGATTGAGCATCCAAAGGATGACTCTCCTCCTCTGGGGTGGGAGAGTTGTGGGTCCTGGCACTCGTTTGGCCCCTAGCGGAAGCTTGGTGATAGGCAGCCAGTGCCGGCACAGTGGGGCATACAGGGGTGGCTGCTGTTGATGTCCCACGCACAGTAGCATGTGTGGCGCATCTGGACGGAACTGCATGTCCGTCCCTCTTGCACAGAATAGGGAAAATGGCTGGGTGCAGTGCAGGATGGCACCAGCCCCTCGCAGGCTCAGGCTGTACAGTGGCTATAGGGCCCTCTCCTGGAATCGGATCCATTCTGTCGGCTGTGAGATACCTACCGTTAACCCCCACCGGGGTGTGTGTGAGCTGGGGGGGCACCAGGAAGAGGTAAGTCCCTAGTACGCCGGGTGATGGGGCTGGGAGTGGGGTCGGTGGAGGGCTAAACCTGCACTTCAGGGGGGAAAAAAGATCAACAAAAAAAATGTTATCCCTTCGTGTTAAAAAATTATTAAAACATTTAAACCATTGAAACTTTTTTTTAATAATGGATCCAGTTCACAATAGCAGTATTACACTTCAGGATGTAGCGTATCATGAGAGATTGTCACTTCTCGGGTGCATGAGAGACACAGCCTGCGGCCTTGTGCCTCACAGTATATCCGAGGCATGACAATATCCTATGATATACCACACCCTGTCATGTATTATTGCTTAATTATGCAATGGTAACCAAAAAATAAGAAGTGTCTTTGGCTAACTGGGTCTTTCAAGCGTAAGTAATCCCTGCATAACTCACACAAAAAGATCCAGTTAGCTTCTGTATAAATCTGAACCAAAAGTGAAAACTGAAATCAGTCTGACAGCTTGAAATGCAAATATTTTGACCACCATCTTGATTTTTGCAGACTCATTCCTACTTGCTTGCAACCAGCCTCCCAAAACAACTCCAATAAAAAAAAAATTTTTTTAAAGCCCTTAAAAAAGCAGTTTGTGTGCTACACTCGCTCCCAGCTCTTGTACAAAGACAAGGAGTAAGAAGGGAAGGGCAAGGAAGCTCAGTTGGTTGACTCGAGAGGTTATGGAGGGGGTGAGAGCCAAGAGGAAGGCATTTTGGAAACTCAAGACATCGGGTGGAGGGGTTGACAAGGATGAGTATATGAAGAAGTCCAGGGAGGTTACCAGGCTAGTCAGAATGCCCAAGGCTTCAAGAGAGCTGAGACTGGCACAGGGTATTAAGGAAGGAGAAAAGGACTTCTTCAGATACATTAGAGAAAAAAGGAAGAACAAGGACCAGATTGTGAGGATTAGGAAGGAAGGATGGGTAGAGAAGGGGGTGGATCAAGCAGAGGCATTAAGTGAATACTTCTGCTCTGTGTTCACAAAGGAGAAAGGGGGGCAGATACCCAAAGGAGGGGTGGAGTGGGGTAGTGAGAGGGGGGTGACTGACATAGGGATTATAGAGATTACAGAAGACAGGGTTTTGAAAGGGTTAAGGGCACTGAGGGTGGACAAGGCACTGGGACCAGACAGCATTCACCCTAGGGTACTCAGGGAGCTAGCGGAGATCCTGGCAGGACCACTGACTGACCTGTTCAATACATCCCTGGACACAGGATGCATACCACAAGACTGGAGGATGCCCATGTGGTGCCCACTCACAAACGTGGCCCTAGGGATGAACCAGGCAACTACAGACCAGTGAGCCTCACATCAATTATGGGGATGCTCATGGAGACAGTCCTAAAGGAGAGGCTAATGACCTTTCTGGAGGACAGTGGTCTCCAGGATGGCCAACAACATGGGTTTGTCTTGAGCAGATCCTGCCAGACAAATCTAATTGCATATTATGACTGGGTGACCAGGGAGCTGGACGCTGGCCATGCAGTGGATGTCCTGTATTTGGACTTCAGCAAGGCCTTTGATTTCATGCTGCATGGGAGGCTGGCGGGGAAGCTGGAATACATAGGGGTGGGAATGAAGATGACTAGATGGATCGTCAACTGGCTGAATGGAAGGCAGCAGAGGGTTGGGGGGGGACCCTCATCACCAAGTGAAGTGATGAGCGGGGTACTACAGGGATCAGTACTGGAACCAGTGCTGTTTGGGATATACATAGCTGATATCTCATACGGGATTCAGAGTAGGATCAGTCTGTTCGCTGACAATATGAAGATGGGAGCTGTGGTAGATGACATCAAAAGGTGGAAGGGGCTGCAGGAGGACTTGACCAAACTACAGGAGTGGTCAGAAACATGGCAGCTGGGGTTCAATGTCAAGAAGTGCAAGGTACTGCATTTTGGAGCTAGGAACCAGGGAAGGAGCTATCAGCTGGAAGGGGTGCAGCTGGAAAGCACCGAGGAGGAAAAGGATCTGGGGGCGCTTATAATGGGCAGCATGAATAACTTAGCTCAGTGCAAGAAGGTGGCAGCGAAAGCCAACAGGATGCTGGGGTGTATAGCGAGGGGAATCTCCTCCAGAAATAGGGAGGTGATTCTTCCCTTGTACAGCTTTCTGGTCAGGCTGCACCTGGAGTACTGCGTGCAGTACTGGCACCCATTCCCGAAGGACATCAAATTGTTGGAAGGGGTGCAACGTAGGGTGACCAAGATGATCCAGGGATTGGAGAGAAAGTCCTACAGGGATAGATTGGGTGAGCTGAACATGTACTCCCTGGAGGATAGAAGAGATGGGGGGGATATGATTGAAATCTTTAAATACCTTAAGGGGATAACTAAGGCTAATACAGAAGGGATTTTCCAGCTTAGAAGAGGGATGGATACAAGAGGGCATCAGCTGAGACTGGAGGGGAAAAGATTCAAGAGGGAAATCAGGAGACATTTTTTCACCAACGGATGGTGGACAGGTGGAATGCTCTGCCCGAGGTGGTGGCATCCTGTAGAATGGTGGGCGGCTTTAAAAGGGATTGGGACAGGGTGAGGGGGGGTTGTGATGAAGAGGAGTGGGGAGGGTGGGGCAGCTGCAAGTTGATGGGCTAGATGCACTATCGAGCAGACTCGATAGACCGTAAGGCCTGCTTGTGCTGGCATTTTCATATGTTTGTAAACTTGCTAACCACCCCTACATGGCCTCAAGACAGTGCTGCAAGCAAAGACCCCCTCCATAAATTCAGTATTTCCCTTTACCTGTCTGTGAAATTTGAAGATGGCAAGAACCTGTGAAAACATAAGAACTGATTACAGGCTTTTGGACAGAAAATTCATGGAAATATTGATTTTTGCTTTAATAATATCCTGCTTTCACTGTACTGTATTATTCACTTGTATGCCACAACGCTGAGGTTTAAAAAAATAAGCCGTCTGTTAAATATAATAATAATAATAAAATAAAATGTATGTGTTATAGCGCCTTTCATGTTTCAAAGCGCTATACAATCATAATAAAAGCAGAATACAATAAATACAATAAAATTAGGAAAATGCAGAATAGGCTTTCCCCCACAGAAAAGTCTTAAGAGCCAGCTTGAAACACCCCACCGTCCCGCACTCCTGAAGCTGATGTGGCAGAGAATTCCAGAGGGTAGGTGCCACAAACCCAAAAGCACGTGCACCCGATGATTTTAAACTTACCCTCAGAATCTCTAGCAACCCCTCGTCAGCCGAGCGGAGCTATCGCAGAGGGGTGTAGGGAACCAGGAGCTCTTTCAAGTAATCAGGACCCTGTCCGTGTAGAGCTTTGTAAGTCAATAGACCTACCTTAAAAGTGATCCGCCACTGAACAGGCAGCCAGTGCAGACCGTGCAGCACAGGGGTAATATGAGTTCTTCTTGATACCCCAGTCAACAAACGTGCTGCCGCATTCTGCACTAGCTGCAGGCAGTGGATATCAACCCCAGGAAGACTTAAGTAAAGGGAGTTACAGTAATCAAGGCGCGATGTCACAAAGGCATGGACCAAAACAGGAAGGTCACTGGGCGAAACAAGGTACCCAATCCTAGCAATGTTCCTAAGATGATAAAAGGCTAGCTTGATGACTGCCGACACCAGATGGCGAAGGGTCAGACCATCGTCAAGCACCACTTCTAGGCTACGCACACGTTCAGAGGTGAGAATCTGGACCCCTCCCAAGATTAAACCAGAGGGAAGCCCAGTCCCCAACCCCTCTGTCCTGTGACCCGGGTCCACAACCAGAACCTCAGTCTTTCCTGGGTTCAACTTTAATCCGCTGGTACTCATCCAATCTTGGATTTCTGCGAGACAGCTGTTCAGTACTGGGATAGCACTAACCTGTTCAGGGGCAAAGACAGGTAGAGCTGGGTATCATCAGCATAGCAGTGAAACCTCAGCCCATACCGTCGTACAATGCCTCCGAGAGGTAGCATATATACTGCGAATAATATGGGGGACAGCACCGAACCCTGGGGTACCTCGCAAGGCAGAGAGAAAACCCTGGAAGAAAAAATACCTGAGACAACTCTCTGTGATCTACCAACGAGGAAAGATGTAAACCATGTGGGAACTGTACCAGACAGCCCACAGATGGACCTCAGACGTTCAAGCAGAACCCCATGCTCCACAGTATCAAAAGCTGATGATAAATCAAGGAGAACCAAGATGGAACGGTATCTCCAATCTCTCGCCATCAGGAGATCATTGAGCATCCGAACCAGAGCAGTCTCAGTACTATGTCTCTTACGAAAACTTGAGTGGAGAGGTTCGTATAAATTATGGATGGTTAAATGGTTATCCAATTGAGCCGCCACAACTTTCTCAGTAACCTTCCCCACAAAAGGGAGGTTAGAGATAGGCCTGTAGTTTGCTATGTTATCTGGGTCTAAAGAAGCTTTCTTCAGGAGGGGTCTCACCACCCCAATTTTCAGGGTGCTAGGAAACTCATCTGAGTCCAGAGAGCACCGGACAATCCGAGCTAAGACCGGGCCAGTGATGTCGATACAACCCAAAATTAGGGAAGTAGGACCAGGGTCTAAACTACAGCAAGTGGGACGCATCGCCTGGACAATCCTCATAATATCCACGAACTCCGGCAGATCAAACGTATTCCAGGCAACTCCAGGCTCTGTGACATGGCACTGATCAACAGCAACACTCACAGAGAGGAGTTGGAGGCATTCATGCCTGATGTCTGCCACCTTATTTGCAAAGAAGCGAGTGATCTTATCACAATCCTTTTGTGAAAAAACCCAACGGAACTGCTGACAAGCTGGGTTGCACAGTCTGTCAACAGTCCTGAAGAGTTGAGCCGGTCGGTTCCGTGCGACAGCTATTTCCCTGGACAGGAATTCTGCCTCCTTAAAGGAAATTTCTGTTTGATAGAGTTTATAATACTCTAACAAAATAAGGTGGTCGGCATCTAAGGCTGTCCTACGCCAGCGATGCTCCAACCTACGCCTCTGTTTCTGCAACTCCCTTAGAGTCCCATCAAACCAAGGGGCCCCAGGGTGACGCGGAAAGGGGCGAACACGAACAGGAGCAATGAGATTGAGAGCTGTAGAGACAGCTCTGTTATAGGCCGCAACTAACTGCTCAGGATCCATGCTAGTTTCATCAAATAGCAAGAGGTCAATTTCTGCCATCAGGTCACCCTTCCTGCAAAGGGGGGTAACTGACCATCTCCACAGGGGCCAACCTACCCGGGGGGGGGCCACAAAATTGAACCCAACAGAGTAATGGTCGGACCAACCGACTGGTTCCACCACCAAGTCGGAGGCCTCGATCCCCAGGAGGAAGACTAGATCAAGAGAGTGACCACCCTTGTAAGTAGCTGAGGAAACAACCTGTGTGAAGCCCAAAGATATCATCGACTGGTGGAAGTGTTGACCAAAAAGAGAAGATTCGTCGTCGACCCAGGCATTGAAGTCGCCCAGAACCATCAATTTGGGTGACTCCAATGACATGTTGGCGACGAAGTCTATTACTTCTTGCAGGAACAGCTTCTCCTCGCCTGGTGGACAGTAGATGAGAGCTATCCTGCACCCCACACCAGCTACCACGGTACACTCAAATGACCCAGCCTCCTCTACTGGAACATTAGTTAGGCCTAATTCGGTCTTGAAACAGGTCGACCCCCACACACGGTCCAATCTTGGGTGATGTAAAACTGAGTACCCGGCTGGAACAGCTGCCTCTAAAATAGGGGCAGCATTTCCATCTAGCCAGGTCTCGGTAATGCAAACCAGATCTGCCCTCCCAACAAAATCTGCAATAAGATCAGTTTTTTTGCAGACAGATCTGGCATTGCATAATAGCTCCCTAGTTGGATGAGGTTGGCGAGCTGTCTCAACTACTTGCCCTCCAGAAACGGAGGTGCCCTTGGGTATGGGAACCAGAACAGAATTACCACGTTCCAGGTACCATTTCGCCCCAGGGTGTCTTCTGGACCTAACCACCCCTATGGGAGAGCACCACTCATTTGGACACCGCTGTCCACAACCCCCAACCCACCCCCGACTCCTTCCCCTGCGAGTAATCCCCTGCGCTGGACAGCGCTGATAGACAAAAAGCTTATGGGGGTGAAGAAACGGTGGAGGGGCGTGGAGAGCGGAGGCCGAATAGTGCAGGACGGGGGGGGGGGCAAGCAGGCACATACCACTAATAATTATAGCAGAATAACAGGGAAAGCACATAAAATACCAAATTCCAAATCCAAAGGGAAACGGCAGGCACTTTAGAAAACCCCAAAACAATAATAACTTATCCGATAATCCTTGCCCTAATGAAATATATAAAACTATATTAAACTACCCTCCTCCGACAATAAGGTGACTTTAACCCAAGAAAAAGTAAATAATAAAAAATAAACAATAATATAGTCCCCTCTCACAGGATAACACAATCCTCTCTCACAGGATAACACAATCCCCTCTCACAGGATTAAAAAACAAACATATAAAATCCCCCCCCACAGCTCTGTCACTGCCAAGGAGTGAAGGAAAATAGTCAAACAATAAAAATAAACATACACATGAACATCAAAGAAATAACAAATAAATATAGGCACCCTGGAACTCTCAACACCAGGAGACCAAAAACAAAATTAATAAGTCTGGGAAAAGTCATCAAGCAGTAGGAGGAGCCATAGAAAAAATTCAAAACGATAAATCCAAGTCCAAATGAAAATTTTGAAGAATTCAACATAGGTAAAATCACAGAAGTTCCATCAATAGAATAGCACTTCAAATGTAGCCACACGCAGACTCAATATAGTTCCAGGACAAAACCACAAAGTCTTGAAAGGAGCCGGAGAAGCAAACAGGCCAAGTCACTAAAAGTGGGGCTCCCCTCCTCCCATACCCCCAAAACTGCCTAAATAGGTTAACTTACACCACCAGAACCTGCAGCTACAGACATCCTAGAGCCGGAGCACTTGGACCGACCCCAAGATATCTTAGGGGCCCACCACTAATCCCTAACTCACTAAAACCTAACCTAAAGATTGGTGGCAGTTCCATAGCCTCTTTGAGGCCATTACACTAGAATCCTTTGCCTCTTTGTTTGTGCATGATTGATAGAAATATACATAGATATATAGACAGTGTCGGCAGATAAGGGCCTATGGCCCACCTAGTCTGCCCATTTGAGCTTGTAAGTTCAGTTTATGTTTTCCTAGAAGTCTGTTGCCCCTTACCCCTGACCTCCAGAATTCCTTTATGTCTATTCCATGCATTCTTAAATCCCGTGATTGTTTCAGCCCCCACCACTTCCTCTGGCAGGGTGTTCCACTTGTCCACCACCCGTTCTGTGAAGAAATTCTTCCTCACGTTTCCTCTGAATCGTTCTCCCTCCAACTTCATCCCATGCCCTCTAGTCCTGGAACATCTTTTTCGCTTAAAAACAGTGTATTCCTGCACCCTGTTCCTCCCTGTAAGATACTTGTATGTCTCTATCATATCCCCTCTTTCCCGCCTCTCCTCCAGGGAGTACATGTTCAGTTCCTTCAACCTGTCCTCATAGGACTTGTGATGCAATCCATGTACCATCTTTGTTGCCCTCCTCTGAACCTCCTCTACCCTGTCTATGTCCTTACATAGGTAAGGTCTCCAGAACTGTACACTGTACTCCAGATGGGGCCTCACTAGTGTCTTGTATCATGGAATTATGACCTCCCTTTTCCTGCTGGTGATGCCCCTGCCTATGCATCCCAGCATCCTATTTGCGTTACCTGCTGCCTTGTCACACTGTTTCCCTACCTTGAGGTCATCAGAGATGATAACCCCAAGATCCCTTTCCTGCTTGGTGCATGCTATATCCTCACCCCCAACTGATATATTGTGCCAGTTTGTGCCCCATATATGCATTATCTTGCACTTCTTTGCATTGAATTTCAACTGCCAAACCCCTGACCATTCTTCAAGTTTCTGCAGGTCCTTCTCATTCTGTCTACACCCTCTGGTGTGTCTACTCTGTTACAGAGCTTTGTGTCATCAGCGAACGTGAAATTCTGCCTTCTAGGTCCTGCGAATGTCACTGATGAAGATGTTGAATAGGACCGGTCCCAGCACTGATCCCTGTGGTACCCACTGGTCACTCTTCCCTCTGTGGAGTGACAGCCATTTACCACCACCCTCTGTGTCCTGCCGCCCAGCCAGTTCACCTACCCACACACCTGTCCTGCCCACACCCATATTCCCAGTTTGTGTAATAGTCTCCTAGGTGGCACAGTGTCAAAGGCCTTGCTGAAGTCCAGATAGGCCATGTCCACTGCCCTCCCCTGATCCACCTCCCTAGTCACCCAGTCAAAAAATTCAACGAGGTTGGTCTGACATGACCTCCCCCTGGTGAAAATATGCTGCCTTGGGTCCTATAGTCCATTGACAACCAGATGTTCCACCAGTCTATTATTCCATGAATTAACTTGTTAAAAAAAATTTTGTTAATACTCAGGATTTTTGCAACGGTAAAGCAGCAGAAAAAGTTTAAATTTGTAATCTGTTCCACATTTGAATATAAAGTAACTTGCCTGATTAGATATGGTGTATTAGTATTTTTAATAGAGTATTTGTTTCAATTGCTTTTTTACCTGTTACTGGTCATTTTTGTTTTCCTTGCTCCTTCTGTCCGGAGCAGCCCAATTTAGCCTGGCAACATCCCAGCCCCATCCTGCCTTCCCTTTCATTTACCCCATCACCTCTTACCACTGACTTGCCCCTCTGTAGTTGGGTCTTTTTGGGGGGGCACCGCATTTATCCCCCACAGGACAACCAAGTTCTGGGTAATGGAGTGGGAGGTTAGCTTTGTGGGGCCCAGGGGCACTGGGGCCATGGTGCTGCACTTCAGTATTTTTTTTTTCTGCCCTGCCATTTAGACTCCCAAAAGACGGCTCAGTGTTGCACGTGTACACAAAGTGTGCTCTGCCCACAGGAGCTTGCCTGCATCCCCCTTCCCTTACTACAGCTTCTGCTGCACCACCAGTCATTATTTTGGATGCCCTCCACACAAAACAATAAAGGTCGCCATGGGTCAACAAGCATCTGCCTTTGCAGTTAGTGCCCTTCCTTGGTCAGCCGGGGGTGAAACGCTGTGCGACTTGTGCTCTCCCTCCCCTCCACGATATGCTCAGCTGGCTCGTGAACCTCGCCATTCAGAAATCTCCCAGAGGTCGACTAGGGTGAGGGGAGGGAGGATTGAATATCCCAGTGGATGCTCTTCTCCTCTGAGGAGGGAGGGCTGTTTTGCCTTATGCTGTATGAGTGGCAGCGCAGCAGTTTAGATGTCGGAGGGAGGGGGGCATTGTGGAGCATATGGCAGGGTGTGCATACGTCACACTCTTCCACCAGGACCTCAGTCCTAATGCCAACATTCCCATGGGGAAGGGGGGAAAAAACAGCAGCAAGATGGAAATAAAGGGGTAAATCCCTCTCTGTCCGTGCAGTATGGTGGCTGATTCAGTCAGCTGTTAGTATATCAATTACTCTGGACAAAGGGTGTACATAATACTTGTGTAAAGAAAAAAAAGAAAAATCTCCCTCAGGAAGTAATCCCAGAGCACCTTCTTCTTTGCGTCAATGTAATGGACATGTAGCAAAACTTCTATAGCACGTTGGCCCCTTTCAGTAGGTGTATTTCAGCATCTGCAGCTTCTAGCATCCTGTAAACTCAGGCTGAATTTCAGTCTGTGGATCTTCCTGGATCTATTCTTATTTTGGGGGTACTGCGTTTGAAAAGGGATAGGCTACTGAAACATGGACACCAGAAACTGGAAGCACTATAGAACATTTGGTTCAGGGGGCGTGGATATAGTTCACTACCCACACATTGGCGTTTCCACCAGAAAGTGGTGATTCAACAGATTTCTTGAAGCTACGTTTCTCCCACCACCCATGCAGTATATCCTCGACCCTGGCCCATGGCATCAGATCTTTCTTTCTGCTGGAAGAACAGGTCACCTCCTTCACACTCTCACAGAGAAATTAGTGTGCCATTGGTGAACCCTTTTCTTCTAAGTTTTCAAACTTCATAGTTTTCTTTACCCAGTCCCATCGATACTGTGGCATTAGTGAAGATGGAGCATCGCAAGCCAGGGTTCAGATTTTGTGTTCGGTGCTGTCAGAAAATGTCAGTCACTGATCTGCACAACATGTGCCTGTACTGCCTGGGCGGGCAACACGACATGGCAGGGTGCAGCTTTTGTTTATCGATGCTCCCAGAATCTTTTGAAGACAGAAAGTATAGACTTACCCTCAGACGGCCTTCAGATCGGGATCCGAAAGACCTTGATGAGGAAGCGGTGCTTGTTGTGGCGGGCACCTCCTTAGTCCCAGCACTACTTTTGGCTTGGGCCAGCATTTGGGGGTCATCCATGGAGGGGTTCTGTAAAATGTTCATAGCCCTCCAGATTTTTGGGGAGAGCCCTCCCCCCACTATGACAAGAAACATAAGGTCTGCCAGTGCTGGGCTTGGGACTGGAAGATATGGAGGTCCCCTCGATCCCTCGACTTCCCTGACCGCTCGATTCTGTTCGAGACTCCTTCGATCAAGTGGAAGATCTAGAGGTCCTCGGTACCTCTGCCAGGCTTGTAGACCTCGACTTCAGTCGAGCAGGCCATGGAAATCTTTCTCAAGTCTGTCAGCTGATTGTCAGACGAGGTCGAGGAGTCTGTCTTGCAGACCCTACTGCTCCCAGTCCTCACCGAGGAGGCTTTGGACTAGTCAGTTTCCCCAATCAGTTCACCTTGGGAGCAGCCTCCACTGGTGGTTGATCTTTCCAAGCTTGTCCTAGTCAGCATGGCCAGGCATGTGGTGTGCCACATCTAGCTGGAAGGCTCACCTCGACATTGATCATCCGGTCAACAGTCAAGGTCTCGGTCGCAGTCTCAGTCAAGGCACTTTCACTCGCATTCCCACTAGGCCGGGAGGTATCGCTGTTGACACTCCTTGATCTCCTCCTCATCCTCAGGTGAGGAGAGGCACTGCTGTAAGATGTGCTGGTTGCTACAAGGAGCTCTTCTAGCAACAATGGGCCATTGCAGGGTGGGGTAGGACTCTACCCCTGGACTTTTGGTCAACTGGCAGCCACTAATCATGCCCTCACTGGTCCACATAACGCAGATGCTTCCTGCATCTGCCTTTCTCCTTCTTCAGGTGGAACCACCACCACCACAACCAAAGGTGGGCTGTCCGACCGAGGAGGCCTGTTCAGCCACAGGTTTGCCAGGCCAGATGTTGGTGGAAATCACCCAAGTGAAAGACACTAGGGTGATTCGCAGAGAAAAAATGGTCAAGGCTTATTTTTGAGGAGTCCTACGACACCTCAGACCTCTCATCCATGGCCTCCTCTGGGACTCACCTCCTGGACTGGGTTTTGGTCGAGGAATTGACCACTGATCTTAGACCGGTGTCATTTGGCGCGCTTATCCTGTTACTGTCGGAGTCGATGCATGTCCCTCTAGAACCAGTCCAAAAAAGGGTCAGGTACTGTTGCACAGACATTTTGGACTGGGACAAAATCACTTGGTGCTGCCTTTCCCTTGGCTCAGGCCATCTTGGCACTGGCCCTGGAGCTTTGGCCGTTTTCAGTATCCTGCCTGGCACTCTCAACCTGTATGGACCACAATTATGTGGTTCATACTGGGTCCTTTTCTGGGTTTTTAGACCACCCTTTGGCTGAAGGGCTGGTTTCTGATTTGGCCTTCTGCAAGTCAGGTGGCCAAGGGGACGTGGACAAGCCTCCAGACTAGGAGTCTAGAAAGATTGGCTACGCTGCTAAAAAAAATGTCTACGCTGCAGCAACCTTGAGTCTCTCTCAAGTGAGTTTTGTTAACATGATAGCCAACTCTGGGCAATCCCTGATGGGGGTATCCTGGGAACACGGCAATCACGATTGAGTGACTGCAAAAACAGTGACTCGAGTCACAGCAGCTGTGTTCTGGGCTACCTGTCAGGGTAGCGACAGGGATACCATGGTGGGAGAAGGAGGGTGACAGGATGTTTACCACCGCGTAGGGGAGAGGGACCACACCTTGCGGGGACGGAGGAGGGTAAGAGGAATGGTGCAGCATTCAGCTGCCGAGCTGGCTGTGTGGCATGGTGGTGAGGGTGGCCAGCTGGGATTGAGAGGGTGACAGGTTCAGTTCTGGGGTGGGCATCACTTTTTACATCTGGGCTGAGTTTTTTATTTTGTTAAGTTTTACAATCCCCCCTCCCCCCGACATGCATCCGCATATGCCACATTCCCGTCGCCGCGAGTGTACCTCGCCATTATTTATTTTTGGCAATGTACACTCTCCCAAATGGTGATCACCGTTATGACATGGAACCTTGATGGGAATCCTGGATGAGATCCTGCCTCACCTCCCTGTCGATCAGCAGACGGCAGTAAAGTTGGTCAGAGACCAGGGCCAATCGCTGGCTAAGCATCAGCTGCAGGCGGTCTTGAACATGGGTGACTCCTGTGCCCATGCTATGGCAGCAGCCGTCTCCATGCATTGCAGGACTGACTGCATTTGTCCACCTTCACAGTGGACACCCAGCATAAGCTGACTGATGTCCCTTTCCTGGGCACTGACCTCTTTGGCCCTGGGATGGAAGGATATCTCGCCCGTATCAAAGTACAGTGCCACCTTTGACTCTGTGGCATTGTCTCAGAAGGACCAGAAGAAGAAGCCTAAGAAGTAGGCTTTTCAGTACAGGTCCTTTTAGCCCCAGCCTCCAAGCAGCCGCTTCAACAGGGGCAATACCAGAGCTGGTGTCCAAGCCCAAATTTGGCAGATAGGGCCCTAAGAAAGGTGGGGCCAGGGGTGGTGGTACCTCTCTCGCCACAGCAGCTGGTGCCTCTGCAAAGGCTGCCCAGTGACAGGTTTTGGGGCATCATTCCTCCACCCGTCCTGTCACTGTCTGCACTCCTGGTCAGGGGTCGTCTAAGTCACTTCTTGCCATGTTGATCTGCTATCCCAACAGACAAGTGGGTGCTAGAAGTGGTAGGTAGAAGGCCTCTTCTGGACTTCAAGGCTGTCCCACCAGGGTGTCACAGAACACATCCTCCACCCTTCGAGAGGACATTGCTCACCTCCTCAAAAAGGGAGCCATAGCCTGTGTCCCAGATGCCCTGGCCAGTCAGGATTATGTGTCTAGGTACTTCTTGGTTCCAAAATGGACGGGAGGGGGGGCTGGCACTTCATACTGGATCTGCATAATCTGAATCGGTTCATGCAGAAGCGTAAGTTCCGGAGGGTCACTCTGAATCAGATCATCCCATCATTGGAGCAAAACGTGGTTTTTGCTCCCTGGACTTCCAGGATGCGTTCTTCAACATCCTAGTTCATCCATCCCACAGCTGGTTCATCCATCCCACCTCTGATTCTGAGCGGAAGGGGTCTTGTACTAGTTCCAGGTCCTGCCCTTCAATATCTTCTTGGTGCCGAGGGTCTTCACCAAGCACATTGCAGTGGTGGCTATCCTCCTGTGGCACCAAAATGTCAGGGTGTATCCCTACCTGGATGACTGGCTGATAGCCAGGCTGTCCAAAGAGACCATTGAGAGGTTCAGATATCTGGCTCTCCAGGCCTGCCAATACTTGGGCCTGCTGGTCAACCCAGACAAGTCTGAGCTGGTACCCTTTGCAGGTGATCAAGTTAATCGGGGCAGAACTAAACTCCCTGAGGGCCAAGGTCTGCTTCTTTGTGGACCAGGCACTGGATCTTTCCTCCTTTACCTAATTATTTCAGGTTGGGCTTTTGTGCCATGACGAGATTTCCTGTGGCTGCTGGGGTACGTGACGTCCTGGACCAGCGTGGTCCATTTGGCCCGCTAGCAGATGTGCCACCTGTAGTTGGAGTTGGTCCATCAGTGGTCCCAGTGCCTAGGCCATTTGGACCAGCCAGTCACAGTGCCCCAGCCAGTATGGGATGCCATCCCGGTGGTGGGTGATCCCAGAACATCTGGAGGAAGAAATCCCGTTTGTCCACCTAGAACCAACAGTCATGTTCACGATGGATATATCTCTGATGGTCGGTGGAGCACATCTGGGAGATCACAGAGCCTACATTTCTGGTCACCCCGGGAGTCCTGTCACCACATAAACCTGCTGGCACTCTGTGCAGTGCGGCTTGCTCTGACAGAATTTGCACCTTTAGTCAGGTCAGGTCATGCAGGTCCAGATGGACAACACCAAGACCATGTTCTACCTGAACAGTAAGGATGGAACACACTCTATTACTCTGTGTCAGGAGGCCCTCCACATCTGGCCTCTCATGAGCAGACTGGGTGCAGATCTCCTGGCGATCCATGTCAGATGAGTGCACAGTCAACTGGCAGATGGTCTCAGCAAGGTAAGAGAGACCTTGCTTCAGTGGCCCCTGAATCAGGAGGTGAGGAACCACCTGTTATCCCTGTGGGGCACTCCTTGGTGGATCTGTTTGCCTTCTAGGAGAATGCCAAACAGAGGCTGTTTTATGCCAACCCCCCCACTATCTGGGACAGTGTTGGGGGATGCCCTTGCAAGGCCCTTGACTCCAGGTCTTATGTATGCCTTCCCTTCCTTCCCCCTTGATCCACAAGGTGGTAGTCAATGCCTGGAAGGACAAGATGCAGAGGATGCTGATAGCCCCAGACTGGCC
The DNA here is from genome assembly GCA_016271365.2 of Neoceratodus forsteri. Taxonomy (NCBI): domain Eukaryota; kingdom Metazoa; phylum Chordata; order Ceratodontiformes; family Ceratodontidae; genus Neoceratodus; species Neoceratodus forsteri. The sequence continues at coordinate 1,010,742,312 of CM028134.1, read as the reverse complement.
AAGGCAGTTGTGGTACCTGGATCTCCTCAGCCTCAGCAGCAGAGCTCCATGGCAGCTGCTTCTTCACCAGGACCTGCTGACGAGACAACAGGGGTCAGTCCTGCACCCGGACCTTCTGTCTCTGCACCTTACAGCCTGGTTCCTGAGCGGTTAAAATTCCAGACCTTGGGTCTCTTAGAAGATGTGCTTCACCTTGCAGAGGCCTCCCCAAAAGAGTCGACTCACCAATGCTATGCATTCAGATGGAAGGGGTTTTCCATATGGTGCCAGAGCAAGGAGCTTGATCCCCTTGCCTGCCCTGTGGCGAGCATCTTGGAGTACCACTGGTCCCTCTCTCAGTTGAGTCTGTGAGTGACGACCCTTAAGGTACACCTGGCAGCCATCTCTGCTTATTGGATGCAGGCTGGTAAGCCGACAGCCCAAGAGAAGGTGTTCGGATGCTTTTTCAAGGGCTTGGACCATTTATACCTTCCGGTATGTCAACCGCCACCACCACCATGGGACTTACTGCTGGTACTGGCTATGCTAATGGAGAAGCCATTTGAGCCTATGCACAGGTGTGACATGTCTCACCTGTCATGGAAGATGGCCTTCTTGGTGGCCATCACATTAGCCAGAAGGATCAGTGAGCTCCAGGCGCTATCAATGGAGTCTCCTTATCTGGTCTTCCACAAGGACAAGGTCATCTTTTGCCCCCACCCGAAGTTCCTCCCAAAGGTAGTACCTGAGTTCCACCTTAACCAGGTGATTAACTTACCAGTATACTTTACCAACCCATCTTCAGAGGCCCCACCGCAGGCTCCATACTCTGGACTTGCGGAGGGCACCTTCCTATCACTGGGTGCGCTCAGCTGGAGTTCGGGGTGAGGCTTTCCAGCTGTTTTTGACATATGCTGAAGCTGTGCTTGGCAGACTGGCAACAAAGCGGATGATTGTCAAGTGGATCACATCTTGCAGCAACCTCTGCTATGTATTGGCTGCTAAGGAAACACCTTGGAGCTCATTCCACTAAACATACCATTGCCTCGGTGGCGGCTTCCAGAGACATCCCCATACAGGAGATATGTAGGTCTGGTACCTGAAAGTCAGCACACATCTTTAATTCCCATTACAACATTGACCTTGAGTCTTGTCAGGATGCTGCATTTGGGTCCTCAGTTCTTCAGTCTCTTCACCAAATACAAACATACGAAGATGCCAGCAGATAGAGGCCTCACCGTCTATGAAGTCTGCTCAAGTGTCCATCTCTCAGTTTTGGATATTGATTCTGACCCCCAAACCCCCCATCTTTCCACTTCAATACATCATCTGTGTTACCTCCTCCCTCTCCCTCCTTCCCTATTCTGATTTTGCCCTTGACCCTGTCCCACCCCCTCTTAAATCCTGCTACTGATGCTTGCATTATCAGTTCGGCAGGCAAAGCAATTCCATGGTTCCACCACCCTCTCTGTGTGAAAGTGCCTCCTCATCTCCCTCCTGATTCTCCCCCTCCAATTTCTGAGTATGCCCTCTTGTGACCCCTTCCTTTCTGTACTTGAGTAGACCCTCCTGGTGAACCCTGTTTATGTCCTTCAAGTATGTGAAGGTGTCAATCATGTCTCTTCTGTCCTCCAAGGAGTACATATCTAGCCTCTGTAGCCTTTCCTCATAGGGCCTTTCCCTCATCCCACTTACCATCCTGGTCACCCTTCTCTGAACCCCCTCCAGCAGCCTGATGTCCCTTTTTAAGACGGGGTGCCAGAACTGCACACAGTATTTCAAGCGCGGCCTCACCAGTGCCCTGTACAGTGGCTGAATCACCTTCTCACTCCTTGAGGTGATTCCCCACAGTATGCACCCTAGCATCTTGCTGGCCTTTGCCGCCACCTTCCTACATTGTGCAGAGTGATTTTTTATTTACTTTTATTTAGTTTTTGTTTACAAAGGTAAGTGCACTAGCCATAGAGATGACTATTTTCAGGCACGACCCGGGAGAATTACAGAGCAAATTACAGGGAAGTTTCGGACAGTGGCAAATACAGAAAAAGATACAAAAGCAAGGTAAGATAACATCAGGATTTCCATTAACATACAGGGTACAGAGTATAGGAGACGATTACAAAACAGAGGTAGCATTGGTTTGCACAGTAGGTTCAAAACCGTCTTTGAAGTTAAACAGTAAGGTAATTAGCATTAATATGCCAGGTAAGGGCCCTGTCGGAGAAACTGGACTAATTCTTCACTCACCCCGAGAGGTTGAGGTGAGTCGGAGGTACAACTGTGAAAAACATAATATTTTCTGAGGGAGCGACAAAATACAGAGGTAATCAAGAATAGGCAGTATAGAGTACATACGCAAGTTGAAAAAAATAGTAAAATACAACACAACATGCAAACAACAGAATCTGTTTCAGGGCATTGAACAGTAGCCATTTAGAGCTCAAGTGCCTGGAGCGAGGAGATCAAAGTTACCAAAGGGGGAAAAAGTGGCAGCAGATGCAGGGTGCCATGTTCGGGGGGGTTGAAGCAGGTACAGGAGACCTGGCTAAAGAGGAAGGAGGAATATTTGATTTTAAAATTGACATGACTAGGAGCTAGACGGACATCCTGAGGTAGGGAGTTCCAGAGTTTGACTGCCGAGTGTGAGAAAGTGTTCCTTTGTTAGATTTGCATCTGGTTAGTAGCAGCAAAACTTTATCAGGTGATCGAAGACTGTGCAAGGAAGACAATGGGGTAAGAAGTGAGGCAGGGGTACGTACACTGAGAATATTATCAGTCAGGCAGCCAAGAGCGAGCTCTCGAACTGAAGTAGGGGGATTCATGTGGCCTGTGATCATCACACCCAGATCTTTTTCCCTCCGCAGTTATCGATAACTGCACCCCTCCCAGCTGGTAACTGTATTTAGGATTCTTGTTTCCAAAGTCCATAATCCTGCACTTCTTAGCACTCAATTCCAGCTGCCAGGTGTATGACCATCTCTCCAATGCCTTTAGAGCTTTCTGTAGCCCCCAGTCCACCACTGCTTCCAGTTTGGTGTCATCAGCAAACAGGCTTATTTGGTTCCCAATTCTGTCTGCCACATCAGCTACATCGATGCTGAATAACACCGGTCCCAGCACTGAGCCCTGTGGTACCCCACTTATGACTGCCCATGGCGTTGATAGTTCCCCCCCCAACCACCACCATCGGTTGTCTGTTTTCCAATCAGCTCTCAATCCATCTGACCACCTTATACACAACCCAGGAGAATTACAGAGCAAATTACGGGGAATTATCAGACAGTAGCAAACACAGAACAAGGTACAAAAGCAAGGTAAGATAACATCAGGATTTCCATTAACATATGGGGTACAGAGTTTAGGAGACGATTACAAAACAGAGGTAGCAGTGGTTTGCACAGTAGGTTCAAAACCGTCTTTGAAGTTAAATAGTAAGGTAATTAGCATTAATATGCCAGGTAAGGGCCCTGTCTGAGAAACTGGACTAATTCTTCACACACCCCGAGAGGCTGAGGTGAGTCGGAGGTACAACTGTGAAAAACATAATATTTTCTGAGGGAGAGACAAAATACAGAGGTAATCAAGAATCGGCAGTATAGGGTACATATGCAAGCTGAAAAAAAATAGTAAAATACAACACAACATGCAAACAACAGAAACAGTTTCAGGGCATTGAACATTAGCCATTTAGAGCTTAAGTGCCTGGAGTGAGGAGATCAAAGTTACCGCAGGGGAAAAAGTGGCAGCAGATGCAGGGTGCCATGTTCGGGGGGGTTGAAGTAGGTACAGGAGACCTGGCTAAAGAGGAAGGAGGAATATTTGATTTTAAAATTGACATGACTAGGAGCTAGACGGACATCCAGAGGTAGGGAGTTCCAGAGTTTGTGCCGAGTGTGAGAAACTAGGGTTCCTTTGTTAGATTTGCATCTGGTTAGTAGCAGCAAGGCTTTATCAGACGATCGAAGACTGTACAAGGAAGACAGTAGGGTAAGAAGTGAGGCAGGGGTACCTACTCAGAGAATATTATCAGTCAGGCAGCCAAGAGCGAGCTCTCGAACTGAAGTAGGGATTCATGTGGCCTGTGGTCATCACGCCCAGATCTTTTTCCCTCCGCAGTTATCGATAACTGCACCCTCCCAGCTGGTAACTGTATTTAGATTCTTGTTTCCAAAGTGCATAATCCTGCACTTCTTAGCACTGAACCAACTGCCAGGTGTATGGCCACCTCCAATGCCTTTAGATCTTTCTGTAGCCCCCCAAGTCCACCACTGCTTCCAGTTTGGTGTCATCAGCAAACAGGCTTATTTGGTTCCCAGTTCTGTCTGCCATGTCTGCTACAAAGATGTTGAATAACACCGGTCCCAGCACTGAGCCCTGTGGTACCCTACTTATGACTGCCCATGGCGTTGATAGTTCCCCCCCTAACCACCACCACCATCGGTTGTCTGTTTTCCAGCCAGCTCTCAATCCATCTGACCACCTTATACCCCACCCCAGGTCCCTCAGCTTACCTATCAGCCTCCCGTGTGGCACAGAGTTGAAGGCCTTGCTGAAGTCTAAGTACAGGACGTCAGCTGCTTTGCCTTCATCCAGAGCTCTAGTCACCCAGTCATAAAAAGTCATGAAGTTGGCCTGGCAAGACCTTCCTTTGGTGAATCCATGCTGCCTTTCATCAAGGAGACCATCCTCCTCTAGGAATGCCACTATTCTTTCCTTCAGGATAGTCTCCATTAATGTCCCCACAATTGACGTCAGGCTGAGCGGCCTGTAATATAGGGGGGTTGTACCTTGCCCCCTCCTTCCAGAGAACTGCTAGGAGTCTGCCAATGTGTGGGATAATAAACCGTATCCACCCACTCCCTAAGAAAAATAGGTTACTTACCTGTAACTATAGTTCTAGGAGTGGCATACAGTTTACATCCACACCAACCCCCTGGCCTCCCCTGGCAATGTGGCAGCTGGATCCCTGCTCCCTGGGTGCAAAGATCTGATGTCACAGGGCATAGTCGGGGGGGGGGGGATATACTACCCAGGTGGTGGGAGAAGCTTAGCTTCAAGATGTCCAAGGAATCAGAACTTCTGGAGTTCTGGTGAAACTGTCAATGTGTGGATTTGAACTACATACCACTCCTAGAACTGTGATTACAAGTCACACCTGCTAGCTCAGTGTAGGGCATTGGCCCTTTAAACAACTTTGTCTGTGTCCTGAGTCACCTAGCAAGCTGGAACTGGGCACGGGAAGCATGCCGCCAAGATGTTCATGTTGGACGTCTGATGCAGTGACATCATTGCGCTAGCTCCAGTCCAACGTCATCCTTACTATAAAAAGAAACAATTACCAGGAGGATTCCCTCTGCCAAGCTGAATCTTTGTCCATTTTCCTAGCAGCATAGACTGCGCAATAATGGTGAGTGCATTTGTAAATAAACTGAGAGATTACTTTTAAAAAATGTATACCGTTAATAGCATGGAACTTGGTCTCCTTTTTGAGCCTAGAAGCAATGGCACGCTTTAACAAACAAAGGAGAAAAATCAAACAATAGGTGAGCACATGAATAAAATGCTTGCATATATATTTTAACAATTACATTTAAAAAAGGCTACTACAGAAATTAAAAATAACAGTGCCTCGTAATGGAAGGTACTTAAATGATTTTTAAAGCAGCAGTGCAAGTTGAAAAAAAATCTGTGCTTTTGCAACAGTGTACTCCCTGTGCTCTGTTGAGCATTTACCTGGCAATCTTTCCGCTGGCATCATACTATCACCCTGTAATTTGCTTTTGTTTACATTTCTACCCACCTGTTGAAAGCAGCAGTACCAGATAGCAGCCGCCATATTTATTGTAGCGCTACAAAACTGGAAACTGATCACTTCTTGATTATGTAGCACTGCTGCTTTAAGGCTACTCAGACATTAAACGCCACTGCTATATGAGTTACAAAGAAATGTCGCAAATACACCAGTGAACTTTATATACAGTGTGTGTGTGTGTGTGTATGTATATATATATATATATAATCATTCACTTTAAGGAGGCAGTACAGCGTAGTAGTTAAGAGCACTGAGCTGCAAACCTGGAGACCTGGGTTTGAATCCCACTGCCCCGCCTGCATACTGTGTGACCCTGAGCAAGTTGCTTAACTTCCTCATGCTCCCAGGTCGCACCTGGAAACAAGCTTCGGCTTAGTGTGCCTTTCCCGGTTAAACAATTCCCCTTCCCCCAAGGCTGTAGATACATATCTATGAGAGTGACATTACCTACTATAAAAGGAAATTGATCATTTAAGGTATATTCTGAAAAGGGGTATGGTAGTTTGAGTTGGCTACATAAAAAATATTAAAAAAATGTATTTATAAATTTGATATAAAAGAGAGTTCTAATGGTTATTTAAGTATATTTTTACTATTAGAGAATGGCAGAAAAAAACTTAGTTGGCAGGGGCATGCAGAATTTAAAGGAGAAGATACTCCAAAGACGTTTCATTAAATATCAAAATAAATTAGTAAGGTAATTTAGTAAGTGTTTATTATATGGTATATAAAATGTGTTCATATTAGATCTACAAAACCAGTATCTCTTTTTATAGGGACTGTCTTATAAGAATTCATCTATTTGAAGTAAAAGGAAAAAAACAGACTTTATATGAACTTTTGGGGGGGTTTGTAATACCATGATTAATTTAGGATATGCTGAACATGTATATTTTTTTTTAACTAGGAGAGACACACTAAGCTGAAGCTTGTTTATAGGTGCGACCTGGGAGCACAAGAACGTAAAGTGACTTGCTTAGTGTCACACAGTATGCAAGTGGGGGCTGTGGGATTCAAACCCAGGGCCTCCAAGGTTTGCAGCTCAGAGCCTTAAACCACTGCGCTTTTAAGGCTTGTTCACACAGCGAGAAAGTTGGATCGCCGCTGTATAGATGGTTGCAGCCCAGCGATCTGAAATGCTGTGGAGCAGCGTTCAGACGGCATAGCTCTAGAACGCTGCAGGTGCTGCAAGAGAAGTTCCGGCATTTTGAGGAGGGTTCCGGTGGGGGTTGCAGTCAACAATACTACAGTGGAGGGGTTCTTCAGACCCAAGTTCAGCCGAAAGTAGTTTTAGGTACATTAAGCACAGCTGAACTCGGGCAAGTCGTTCTTTTATAAAACCGAGGGCTGTAAGTTGAGAAAACACGGTCCCATGGTGGAGCCGTGACACTGGGCAACGTATTGGATGGTGTTGGCTGTTCACACAGCCAAGCAAACTGGTGCAAAACTCCTACGCCACTGCGCGATCCCAAGAAAACAGGGATCATGGGCACAACGCAACGAAGTGGAAACTGCAGAACTGGGTGGCGCCATGTGCACAGTGGGCACCGATTCAGCGCTGTGCACCACCAGGCACCGACTCAGAATATGCAGTGTGAACGAGCCTTTAGACTTTGGTACAGGAGCCCTGAAGAACAGCTGGCTTCACAGACACTGACAGTAAAAATAAACCTAAAATAAAAATTCAAAAGTCTGGTGAGTGGACCTTCATTCCAGCCTAGTCTGTAGTTTAAGTATCACTGCTGAAACAAGCCCTCCCTTTGCCTTTCTATATTTGCAGATCCTGCAGCCACACTGGCTATTCTTTGAGTAACCTATTTTTATCAGCTTCAAGATGAACAGCAAGTGCGTGTGAAGACTGTTTGCGTTTGTTGCTGTGAATACACTGCGAGTGCTAATTATACATTCTACCCTGTGAATTCCAGCTAGAGTTCTTTGTGTACTGCCTTGCCTGGGCACACCTTAAACTTGGATGACCCAGAAGCCTGGAATGTTCCCAAGTACTGTACAGTGCTGGGATTTCCCTTTTGCACAAAGTACATGCTGTGCTGTATCATCAACACATTGTCCTGTGCATTTTGTCTTGGGGCCACAGGAGGTAAAGAGCTACAATTCATGTGAATGAAGAGCTTTTTGCCTTTGCTTTTTACTTTATAAGTAGTCATCATAAGGTTGACGTGGACATGGAAACCTTGAGAGTGGGTTTGAATCCCACAACCACCACTTGCATACTGTGTGACCATGAGCAAGTCGGTTAACCTTCCTGTGCTCCCAGGACACACCTGGAGACAAGCCTCAGCTTAGTGTGTCTTTCTTGGCCAAAAAATTGTAAAATAATATAAATAAAATTTGAGTGCTGTCAATTGGCATAACATTCTCTTTTTTTATACTTGTTTATTAGATTTATTGCCAGTACATTAGGCATAAAATTATCTTGAAATTTCAGGATAACAACACTCCCTCCCCTTCCCCCCGGTGTTCTGACACTTAGTCTGCAGCCTTGCCACCAGAGTTGTTACCTTCTAGGGGTACACTCCCCCTGGTTTTAAGTAAACATACCAGTTTACTCTGATGGTCTTGGGGGGGCACTGCTGTTGTAAGGCGGAGTGCTCCCTGCTCTAAAATTCATTGTTGTCCCTGGTGGTTTTATTAGCCTCCTTTCTTAACAGAACTGAAAATGCATGCTAATGGTAATTTATACACAACCTCGATTTGATTCAAAACCTTAATCTACTCTCATTGCATCCTTCCTGTGCATTAGGAACACACTAAACAGTGTAGTCACTCTTGATGCAACAGTCTCTTCTCCTCCCACTGCATAAAGGGTTCCAAAGTCCAGGAAAGATGCAGTGGGAGTTGATCAAAGTGAGTAAACAAATGTTTTTGTGTGGTAACACCAGTATAGTGGGCAGTCTGTTTTTAACTTTTTAAAAGAAAAAAAGAATCAGAATCAAACTACCAGCATCAGCAGAGTCTATAGAAACAAAGAAATTGACGGTGAGATAAGGACTTTTTGGCCTACCTAGTCTGCCCATTTTCCTACCTACTGCAATATTACTTGACCTCTGGCTTTTAACCTCTCTTTCCTATCACTAGGGTTGCCTTGTGCCTATCCAGTGCATTCTTGAATTCCCCTACAGTTTTGCCCACCACTTTCACTGAAAGGTTGTTCCATGCATCCACCACCCTTTCTGTGAAAAAAACCTTCCTCACATTATCCCTGAGTCTACCTCCCCAGCCTCGTATCATGACCCTTGTTCTTGAACATCTTTTTCTGAACTATGCTACTCTCTTCTACCTTATTTATGCCCTTGAAGTATTTGAATGTCTCTATCATACCCCCTCTCTCTCCTCACCTCCAGGATATGCATGTTGAGGTCCTCTAGTCTGTCCTTATTTGTCTTTTGGTGCAGACCCTGCACCATTTTTCAACCTTCTCTGAACTGCCTCCACTCTATCTATGTCCATCTGAGGTGCGGCTCAAGAACTGGACACAGTACTCCAGATGGGGTCTCGCCAGTGATATGTCCAATGGCATCACCACCTCCTTTTTCCTGCTGGTGTTACCTCTCCTTATACACCCCAGCATCCCACTGGCTCTCCCCATAGCCTTTTCACAATGCTTGGTCACCTTTAGGTCATCAGATATGATTACCCCCAGGTCCCTTTCCTGTTTTGTGGTCATCAGTACCTCCTCCCCCCCCCATCATGTACTCCTCCCATGGGGCCCCAAATGCATGACTTTACACTTCTTTGCATTGAATCTTAGCTGCCACATTCTTGACCACTCCTCAAGCCTGCTTGGGTTCCTTCTCACCCCGAGTTTCAACCCTGGTTGCAGATCTTAGTGTTGTCTGTGAGAAGCATACCTTCCCTTCCAGCCCCTCTGCAGTGTTGCTCATGAAAACATTAAAAGAGGACTGGACCCAGAACTGATCTTTATGGCACCCCGCAGGTCACCCCTCTCTCCTCTGAATGAGCTCCGTTTACCACCACCCTCTGTGTTCTATCCCTTAACCAGTTTCTGGCCCAGTTTACCACTTTGGGACCCACTCCCAGGCTGCCCAGCTGTTTACAAGCCTCCTATGTAGAACGGTGTCAGAGGCCTTGCTGAAATCCAGGTAGGCCACATCCACCGCCCCTCCCTTATCTGATTCCCTGGTCACCCAGTCAAAGAAAGCTATCAGATTTGTTTGACATGACCTTCCTGCTGTGAATCCATGCTGCCTAGGATCCTGTGATCTGCTGGATTCAAGATATACCACAGTCCTTTCCTTTGGCAGTGATTCCATTAATTTCCCCACCACTAAGGCAAGGCTGACTGGCCTGTAATTGCTAGCCTCCTCCCCACTCACACTTTTTGTGTAGAGGGACTACATCTGCCCTCCTCCAGTCCTCTGGAACCGCTCCGGTTTCCAGTGATTTGTTGAACAGGGCTGTCAGTGGTGCTGTGAGCACCTTCCTAAAAGCTCCTTTAATATTCTTGATGTATCCTCTCGCCCCATTGCCTTGTCCTCTCAATTTTGTGAGTTCTTTTAGGACTGTCTGCTCCGTAAATGGACTGGTGTCCACCTCCCTTCCATCGATGCTCCTGTCGCTTAACTAAGGTCCCTCATCTTCCCCTTGTTCTGCGAATGTTGAACAAAAAATATTTGTCCAGGATTGCTGCTTTCTCCTGGTTCCCCTCCGCAGACTCCTCTCCTTCCCCTCTTAGCCTCACAATCCCACCCCTGGTCATTCTTCTTTCACTAATGTACCTGAAGAATGTCTTGTCCCCTTTTGTTACTGCCTAGGCTGTTTGTTTCTCCGTTTGCGCCTTTGCGCTCCTTACTGCTTTCCCTGCCTCCCTCTGTTTTTCTAGATACACTTTCCTGTGCTCCTCCCTCTGTGTTTCCTTGTGCCCCTGAGTGCCAGCCTTTTCACTGTTGTCTTCCCAGACACTTCCTTTCAGAACCATAGTAGTTATTGTTTCCTCATGCTTTTGCTTAATTGCTTAACACAAAGGTTTGTTGCCTCCTCTATGGCTCCTTTTAGATTCACTTACTGTCCCCCAAGCTAGGACTTTCCTGAGATATTTCCCCATCTTTGCAAAGTCGGCCCTTCTGAAGTCCAGGATCCTCACTTTCTTGCGGTTTGACCCGCCACTGTTCTCACATTGAGCCACATTGTACAGTGATCACTGTACTTCAGGTGGCTACCACCTGTCATCTGCAACTCTGTCCCCATTGGTGAATACTGGGTCCAGTATCGCTTCCTCCCTGGTGGGCTTTACCACCTAGCTGCCTGAGGCATGCCCCCAGGGTGTCCAGGATGTCCCTGCTCTAGCTGAGGCTGCAGCTGGGGTGCTTCAATCAACATCCAGCAAACTGAAGTTTTCCACCAGTTAGGCCCTGTCCACACTAGCTTGACGTTTTTTAAAACGTTATCAAAAACGTTTTTAAGCCTAACATGCTACTGCGTCCACACTTGAAGCAGTTCTGTGTTCAAAAATGCTTTCAACAACGGTATCCTGGCCACATTTGTAATTGTTAGTCTGTGTTATGTGCGATGAAAATCTGTATCCCAGAATTCATAGGTCCCCCGTAATGCAGTTCTTTGTTTACAAGTGCCCTGCGAGCTCCATGTCATTAGTGGTGGCGTTTTTAACTTGTGAAAATACATTGTGGTAGCTTGTTTGATTAGGTAATCGGTCAGAAGCTGCTTATCCAGGCATGTGGTGGCCTGGTGATCAGCCAGGGTGGTGGTTCCTCTCACGCCACTGCAGCCGGTGCCTCTGCAAAGGCTGCCCAGTGACAGGTTTGGGGGCATCATTCCTCCACCCGTCCTGGGTCAGGGACATGGCACGAAACGCACAAGTGATCTTTGTTGGTTGCTTTTAATTTTTTTTTTTTTTTATGGGCATGTCTTGTCCTCCATATGTGTTACTCCCTCTGACATGTTTGCAACACCTCTACTGCCTCCCTGCAATCGTACTATAAGCCAGGGTGTCAGTAATCTCGGTGACCGTGATCAGCATGCTTTGTACATAGCACTGTGTACTATTTCCATGCTGACTCCTGTTGTAATTCCTACATGGTCACAATTCAGTTGGTGGCTATTTATAGAAAGGCTTACGGCACAAAGGAAGGAACTGACACTAGGCACGTGTTGCAGCTGTGTATGGGTGGCTACTAGTGTCCACATGAAATGGACTACCTTTGTATTATTTTGTTATTATGGGTGTAAATTGGTCACGCGGTAACCGTTGCAGAACCTGCCATCTGACTTTGTTGTGAGAAAGATTTTCCATTACAGTTTGATAGATGCAGTTCCTGGTCGTCTCTTCTCACTCTGGAGTTAGGTGGCATGTTCTCGTTCAGCCCTTGGCGCTCCTCCCAAAACCAAAGTCATTGGATCAGCATTCTTTCTCTCTTTTTTTTTTTTTATCTACAGGCCTGGGCTCTATCTGTTTGGATTTTCCGAGCTAACTTGATAGTAGCACGATGGCAAACAATATTGGAGAATCTCTGACAGCCTTTTATGTACTCGTTGCATAGCTTATCAAAATTTTAATAATATTAAACGCTGTTTGACTGTTAAGTGTGTGTGCACATCTTTGTAAGACAACTAATTTGTTGTTACAGATCAAGAACATAAAACACAAGCTTCATAGCTGAATGATCTGCACCAACAGTGCACAAGCATGTCGGAGGACATCTGCATAGGTGTGCATAGTAGGAACAATGTTGAGCAGCACTGAGGGGCTGGCCTTAATCCTTGCTGCGTTTCATTGGATTGTGCGCCAAAGGAGTGTCAGAAACAAAATTGACATGATCCGTACAGCCAGGTTGAGGAGACAAAGGTCACTTGCACAGTTGACAGTAACCTTACTGCAAGCTTGTGCTGTGTTCGGAATCTGATTGCAGCTGCAGACATGGCAAGTTCAGTGACTCGTTCAGTGTGGGTTGTAGATAGAAATGACAAGTGGTGGGAAGAAATTGTTCTTACTACATGGAGCCCTGAGCAGTGGCTAGCAAAATTTCCGTATGTCAAAAGCAACATTCCATTCCCTCTGTAATGAAATAGGCCCTATGATTGAATGCAGAAATACCAGGCTCAGGCAAGCAATCAAGGCAGAGAAAAGGGTGGCTGTTGCATTGTGGCGCTTAGCCACAAACATAGAGTATCGTACTCTGAGCCATCTCTTGGAGTTGGCAGATCCACCGTGGGCCAAATTGTGCTTGAAGTCTGTACAGCGATAGTAAAAGTACCAATGCCCAGAATAATAACCATGCAACATATTGAAGATGTCATCTCTGGCTTTGACCTGGAATGGGGTTTCCGGATTGTGGTGGCGCAGTGGATGGCACGCATTTTCCTGTTATCTGCCCACCATTCAATGCCACGGAATATTACAACAGAAAATGTTTTTATTCGATTGTCATGCAGGCATTGGTGGACCATAAATATCAATTTATGGACATCAATGTTGGATGGCTGGGAAAGGTCCACGATGCACACGTATTGAAAAACAGTGCATTGTTTGACAGGGGGCAGAAAGGTGCCCTGTTTCCTGCAATAACAAGAGTTATTCAAAATGTTCACATTCCAGTTGTAATACTTTGGTGACCCAGAATATACCCTCTGTTACCGTGGCTCATGAAACCATACCCTGATTATGACGACAGTGTCAAACGTCAGTTAAACTACCGACTTAGTAAGGCTCGCATGGTAGTGGAGTGTGTCTTTGGAAGGTTACAGGGGAGATGGCGTTGCCTTCTAAAACGAAATGACTTTTAAATTGACAATGTGCCACTAGTGATAATGGCTTGCTGTGTTCTCCACAATATATGTGAGAGAAAGGGGGAGCAATTTCATGCAACATGGATGAAGTTGGACGAGCAGGACAACAACCATCAAGCAGACCAGGAAGTCCTGTTCGCTGATGACATGACTGTTGCAGCACAAAACAGGCAAGCAACACTGATCCGAGATGCACTTGCACAACATTTCTCATCACAGAACTGATGTTGTTATCACATATGTGTTTTGGTAATGCTGCATACATGGCATTAGCCATATCATGACGTCAGCATGTCATGCGAGGCTTAGCAGCAGCTGTAAGCAAATTTGTTAACCATGCTTCTAACAGAAGTTCATGCTGCCTAACGGGCATTCACAAATATTTAGCTCCAAGCTGTCATAGCGCCACATAACTCAGCGATTGACAACAGAGCTTGCTTCAGTGTATATGTTATAAAATGGGCAGAAATTGCTGCAATATTATTGGCTGAACAGCAGCACATGACCATGCGTATATCAGGCGTGATCGCACACCTGCACTTTACCCGCTCTGAAATAACTTTGACATTTATAAGATAGATAAACCACTCTGAGGTGTGCTCGCTGCCTGATATACTCATGCCTTGGTGAGGATACACCGCCCACGGCCTCGCGGCGTAATAACGCGACACCAAGGTGTGAGCATCAGAGCGCGACCGCATAATCCTCAGAGTGGTTTATGTATTACGATATATGTATGTATGTGTGTGTGTGTAGATATCTCTCTCTCTATATATATATATATATATATATATTGTGTGTGTGTGTATATATATATATATATATATATATATATGTATACACACACACATGTATAGTACTGCCATCATGCTTCGTACATTAACCTTGTGCTGAATCCTTATAAGAATGTTTCATAAAACAAGCAAAGAGGCACACAAAATGCATTCACAACATTCACTGATTGCCAAACTAAGGCACTGTACTATTGTGAGTTGTCTGATAAATAACAAGAAATATGTTCATCACAGAAATCTGTGGTAATCCATTAACCATAACTTTGTCTACGATTATTTATATGTTCAAAACATATATCAACTTTAAAAAAAGTTTATGGTGTTTAGAATATGTTCATAACACATAACTCATTTGTCTGCAGTACTGTTTTGCAGGTCTAAAAAATTCACTTTCAACTGTATTGCAAATGCTGTTATGCATTTTTCATGTTACATTTCTCAAACAGTTCTAAAAACGTTAATAAACAGTTAACACAGAACTCTTGAAAATGCATGTACATTTCCATGTTTCAATCAAATAATGACGTGCTCTGTACAGCTCAGTCCAAGTCATATTTTCAGACAGAAGTGCTTCAGTCATGCTTCTAGCTTGGCCTGAAACCACGTAACCACTGTATTGTGTTGAATTACCACTCAGTACATTCATGATTGGTTGCTGCATGCCAAGATGAGTTGACTGCTGATTATGATGTTGAGTTGGTATGGATATTGCTGGCTCTGCATCTGATGCGGCATTGGGGATCCAGCAGGCTGGACATTGGATTGAGGACCAAGAATTTGAAGCAGGGTTTGGAAGAATGCAGTATTTTGTTCTGCCTCATGCTTACGCAACTCCTTCCTCTGTTTCCCTATCAGCAGCTGCTCTCTCCCTCTCCAGCTGCAACAGCTTTTCATACCGCTCAAAATAATGTTTTTGGTGGGCTTAAATGCACATTCATTATTTCTTGCATCCTCAACCCTTTGTTTTTCTTTCTAAGGTTTGTTAGGGGCTCTGTAGTGGTTCTTTTCTGTGTACGCTGCTGCTCTGTACCCGAAGGCAGTGAAGTAGATGGGCCAGGCTCCTCAACCTCAACATTATCTATTGGTAATGGTTCTGCTGAACCATTCTGTGGCTGGTCAGTACTGGCACTTGTATTTGAGGTGTCATTCTCTGTAAAAGCAAAAGTCCAGCTTATTTTCCATTTCAGCATTATCACAGTTTCAATTCATTACAGATACATTTATTAGTGATGTGAATAGATAACTGGATTTATGACTTGGGATTGTATGCTTGAATGCCTAGAAGCCTTACACCAGAAACTCGACTCAGACATGCCGTACTGCATGCATGTTGTTCTTTATTCAGAGAGCCGTGTAAGCTGCCAATGTCTGCATTACACTGCATGCAGTGTGGTAGGTATGATCAGAGTTTATGCGACCATGCTTCTGTGCCTCATCTAGCCTGTGCATGACAATGGGCAAATGCATCAAGCTACCAATTCTTACAGAAGCTCTTAACACTGTCTGTGTTACAATTGTGCAGCCAGATGTCTATTACTAATAAATGCACACCTAAAATGAATTGACAAACACATTACATTCATTTTTAATTACAAACTACACAAGCTGTTTATAAAATCAGCTGTATAATGTTATCGGTGTGGTAAAGGAGAATGTTCACATTATTTAATACAGAAATCACTCATTAGGTGCAGTGGACTGTCAGCAAAGCAGTCTGTGCACACAGAGACAGGAAGGACACAGAGAAACAGGGCAAGGAAGGTAATAAGGGAATGTTGTTAAAACAGGAAAGGTGCTATAGAATTCAACATATGTCTCCATGGTTGCACTTCATTGCCCTGACCACATCACTGCATTGCCGGCGGTGGCATGGATACATAATGTAATGCAGTGCATCTGAGCAGTGGTGTTGAGGTGAAGAGGAGGCATAGTACATAGCAGGCTGCTGCACAGTGAGGCTGAAGCGTGCATTTTGTGGCCAGTGGGAAACAATGATCAATAGCAGAACGCTTCGATGCCGATTGTCTTGGGAGGGGGAGAGCATTGCATTTTGTGCTGCTTATGTATAGGTTTGATGTAGCAATTATCATCATTATATAAAACCTCATATGTGACGTCCTCGTTTGCATCAGCCTCAGTATCATCTGCTTCTTCACATTCATCGCTCTGAATGACGACTGGTGGGGCGGATGTCGGCCGAGTGCCAAGAATGCGATCTAACTTATCAAAAAAAGGGCAAGTAACTTGCCCACCACCCGACCTGTGGTTTCGGTCTTTAACTTTGTGATATCTGACTTTAAGCTGCTTAATTTTCTCGCTGCATTGTTTAGCCGTCTGGTCGTGACCCTTGGCCACCAGATGAGCAGATATTTACTCATAAATTTTGCTATTCCGGTGATAGCTGTTCAATTTATCTTGAACAGCCTCCAATGATCAGTACTCAATCAGTATTTTGTTCGCATCTTTGGACCAACTCGCTGCTTTGTCGGTCATCTTGCAGCACTTGATGACAGCAACACAAAATTTATTTATTTATTTGCTTTTGGTAACTGGGTAAGTGCACTAGACAGAACTGCCTATTTTCAGGCACGACCTGGTAGAGTACAAATCAAGGAACAGGTAAAAAAACAAATACATTTACTGTGTTGTACTTCTGCGTTATGGACTACAGTGGTTTCTGGGATATTGGAGGACCACACGCAACTGGGCTATGACATGCTTTGCATCCACACCTACAAATAGACCATGCTTATAAGAAAATGTTTTTAAAACCGTCTGTGTCCTGGGTCGCCTAGCAAGCTGGAACTGGGCACGGGAAGCATGCCGCCAAGATGTTCATGTTGGACGTCTGATGCAGTGACATCATTGCGCTAGCTCCAGTCCAACGTCATCCTTACTATAAAAAGAAACAATTACCACGAGGATTCCCTCTGCCAAGCTGAATCTTTGTCCATTTTCCTAGCAGCATAGACTGCTCAATAATGGTGAGTGCATTTGTAAATAAACTGAGAGATTACTTTTAAAAAATGTATACCGTTAATAACATGGAACTTGGTCTCCTTTTTGAGCCTAGAAGCAATGGCACGCTTTAACAAACAAAGGAGAAAAATCAAACAATAGGTGAGCACATGAATAAAATGCTTGCATATATATTTTAACAATTACATTTAAAAAAGGCTACTACAGAAATTAAAAATAACAGTGCCTCGTAATGGAAGGTACTTAAATGATTTTTAAAGCAGCAGTGCAAGTTGAAAAAAAATCTGCGCTTTTGCAACAGTGTACTCCCTGTGCTCTGTTGAGCATTTACCTGGCAATCTTTCCCGCTGGCATCATACTATCACCCTGTAATTTGCTTTTGTTTACATTTCTGCTACCCACCTGTTGAAAGCAGCAGTACCAGATAGCAGCCGCCATATTTATTGTAGCGCTACAAAACTGGAAACTGATCACTTCTTGATTATGTAGCACTGCTGCTTTAAGGCTACTCAGACATTAAACGCCACTGCTATATGAGTTACAAAGAAATGTCGCAAATACACCAGTGAACTTTATATACAGTGTGTGTGTGTGTGTGTATGTGTATATATATATATATAATCATTCACTTTAAGGAGGCAGTACAGCGTAGTAGTTAAGAGCACTGAGCTGCAAACCTGGAGACCTGGGTTTGAATCCCACTGCCCCCGCCTGCATACTGTATGACCCTGAGCAAGTTGCTTAACTTCCGCATGCTCCCAGGTCGCACCTGGAAACAAGCTTCGGCTTAGTGTGCCTTTCCCGGTTAAACAATTCCCCCTCCCCCAAGGCTGTAGATACATATCTATGAGAGTGACATTACCTACTATAAAAGGAAATTGATCATTTAAGGTATGTTCTGAAAAGGGGTATGGTAGTTTGAGTTGGCTACATAAAAAATATAAAAAAATGTATTTATAAATTTGATATAAAGAGAGTTCTAATGGTTATTTAAGTATATTTTACTATTAGAGAATGGCAGAAAAAACTTAGTTAGCAGGGCATGCAGAATTTAAAGGAGAAGATACTCCAAAGAGCGTTTCATTAAATATCAAAATAAATTTGTAAGGTAATTTAGTAAGTGTTTATTATATGGTATATAAAATGTGTTCATATTAGATCTACAAAACCAGTATCTCTTTTTATAGGGACTGTCTTATAAGAATTCATCTATTTGAAGTAAAAAGAAAAAAACAGACTTTATATGAACTTTTGGGGGTTTGTAATACCATGATTAATTTAGGATATGCTGAACATGTATATTTTTTTAACTAGGAGAACACACTAAGCTGAAGCTTGTTTATAGAGTGCGACCTGGGAGCACAAGAGCGTAAAGTGACTTGCTTAGTGTCACACAGAAAAGTGGGGCTGTGGGATTCAAACCCAGGGCCTCCAAGGTTTGCAGCTCAGAGCCTTAAACCACTGCGCTTTTAAGGCTTGTTCACACAGCGAGAAAGTTGGATCGCCGCTGTATAGATGGTTGCAGCCCAGCGATCTGAAATGCTGTGGAGCAGCGTTCACTGGCATAGCTCTAGAGCGCTGCAGGTGCTGCAAGAAGTTCCGGCATTTTGAGGAGGGTTCCGGTGGGGGTTGCAGTCAACAATACTACAGTGGAGGGGTTCTTCAGACCCAAGTTCAGCCGAAAGTAGTTTTAGGTACATTAAGCACAGCTGAACTCGGGCAAGTCGTTCTTTTATAAAACCGAGGGCTGTAAGTTGAGAAAACACGGTCCCATGGTGGAGCCGTGACACTGGGCAACGTATTGGATGGTGTTGGCTGTTCACACAGCCAAGCAAACTGGTGCAAAACTCCTACGCCACTGCGCGATCCCAAGAAAACAGGGATCATGGGCACAACGGAACGCAAGTGGAAAACGGCAGAACGGTGGCGTTCTCACATGTGCACAGGGGCACCGATCTGGGCGCTGTGCACCACCAGCACCGACTCAGAATATGCAGTGTGAACGAGCCTTTAGACTTCGGTACAGGAGCCCTGAAGAACAGCTGGCTTCACAGACACTGACAGTAAAAAATAAACCTAAAAATAAAAATTCAAAAAGTCTGGTGAGTGGACCTTCATTCCAGCCTAGTCTGTAGTTTAAGTATCACTGCTGAAACAAGCCCCTCCCTTTGCCTTTCTATATTTGCAGATCCTGCAGCCACACTGGCTGTTCTTTGAGTAACCTATTTTTATCAGCTTCAAGATGAACAGCAAGTGCGTGTGAAGACTGTTTGCGTTTGTTGCTGTGAATACACTGCGAGTGCTAATTATACATTCTACCCTGTGAATTCCAGCTAGAGTTCTTTGTGTACTGCCTTGCCTGGGCACACCTTAAACTTGGATGACCCAGAAGCCTGGAATGTTCCCAAGTACTGTACAGTGCTGGGATTTCCCTTTTGCACAAAGTACATGCTGTGCTGTATCATCAACACATTGTCCTGTGCATTTTGTCTTGGGGCCACAGGAGGTAAAGAGCTACAATTCATGTGAATGAAGAGCTTTTTGCCTTTGCTTTTTACTTTATAAGTAGTCATCATAAGGTTGACGTGGACATGGAAACCTTGAGAGTGGGTTTGAATCCCACAACCACCACTTGCATACTGTGTGACCATGAGCAAGTCGGTTAACCTTCCTGTGCTCCCAGGACACACCTGGAGACAAGCCTCAGCTTAGTGTGTCTTTCTTGGCCAAAAAATTGTAAAATAATATAAATAAAATTTGAGTGCTGTCAATTGGCATAACATTCTCTTTTTTTATACTTGTTTATTAGATTTATTGCCAGTACATTAGGCATAAAATTATCTTGAAATTTCAGGATAACAACACTCCCTCCCCTTCCCCCCGGTGTTCTGACACTTAGTCTGCAGCCTTGCCACCAGAGTTGTTACCTTCTAGGGGTACACTCCCCTGGTTTTAAGTAAACATACCAGTTTACTCTGATGGTCTTGGGGGGCACTGCTGTTGTAAGGTGAGTGCTCCTGCTCTAAAATTCATTGTTGTCCCTGGTGGTTTTATTAGCCTCCTTTCTTAACAGAACTGAAAATGCATGCTAATGGTAATTTATACACAACCTCGATTTGATTCAAAACCTTAATCTACTCTCATTGCATCCTTCCTGCGCATTAGGAACACACTAAACAGTGTAGTCACTCTTGATGCAACAGTCTCTTCTCCTCCCACTGCATAAAGGGTTCCAAAGTCCAGGAAAGATGCAGTGGGAGTTGATCAAAGTGAGTAAACAAATGTTTTTGTGTGGTAACACCAGTATAGTGGGCAGTCTGTTTTTAACTTTTTAAAAGAAAAAAAAAAGAATCAGAATCAAACTACCAGCATCAGCAGAGTCTATAGAAACAAAGAAATTGACGGTAGATAAGGACTTTTTGGCCTACCTAGTCTGCCCATTTTCCCTACCTACTGCAATATTACTTGACCTCTGGCTTTTAACCTCTCTTTCCTATCACTAGGGTTGCCTTGTGCCTATCCAGTGCATTCTTGAATTCCCCTACAGTTTTTGCCCCACCACTTTCACTGAAAGGTTGTTCCATGCATCCACCACCCTTTCTGTGAAAAAAACCTTCCTCACATTATCCCTGAGTCTACCTCCCCAGCCTCGTATCATGACCCCTTGTTCTTGAACATCTTTTTTTCTGAACTATGCTACTCTCTTCTACCTTATTTATGCCCTTGAAGTATTTGAATGTCTCTATCATACCCCCTCTCTCTCCTCACCTCCAGGATATGCATGTTGAGGTCCTCTAGTCTGTCCTTATTTGTCTTTTGGTGCAGACCCTGCACCATTTTTGTTGGCCTTCTCTGAACTGCCTCCACTCTATCTATGTCCATCTGGAGGTGCCGGCTCAAGAACTGGACACAGTACTCCAGATGGGGTCTCGCCAGTGATATGTCCAATGGCATCACCACCTCCTTTTTCCTGCTGGTGTTACCTCTCCTTATACACCCCAGCATCCCACTGGCTCTCCCCACAGCCTTTTCACAATGCTTGGTCACCTTTAGGTCATCAGATATGATTACCCCCAGGTCCCTTTCCTGTTTTGTGGTCATCAGTACCTCCTCCCCCCCCCATCATGTACTCCTCCCATGGGGCCCCAAATGCATGACTTTACACTTCTTTGCATTGAATCTTAGCTGCCACATTCTTGACCACTCCTCAAGCCTGCTTGGTTCCTTCTCCCCCGAGTTTCAACCCTGTTGCAGATCTTAGTGTTGTCTGTAGAGAAGCATACCTTCCCTTCCAGCCCCTCTGCAGTGTTGCTCATGAAAACATTAAAAGAGGACTGGACCCAGAACTGATCTTTATGGCACCCCGCAGGTCACCCCTCTCTCCTCTGAATGAGCTCCGTTTACCACCACCCTCTGTGTTCTATCCCTTAACCAGTTTCTGGCCCAGTTTACCACTTTGGGACCCACTCCCAGGCTGCCCAGCTGTTTACAAGCCTCCTATGTAGAACGGTGTCAGAGGCCTTGCTGAAATCCAGGTAGGCCACATCCACCGCCCCTCCCTTATCTGATTCCCTGGTCACCCAGTCAAAGAAAGCTATCAGATTTGTTTGACATGACCTTCCTGCTGTGAATCCATGCTGCCTAGGATCCTGTGATCTGCTGGATTCAAGATATACCAGAGTCCTTTCCTTTGGCAGTGATTCCATTAATTTCCCCACCACTAAGGCAAGGCTGACTGGCCTGTAATTGCTAGCCTCCTCCTCACTCACACTTTTTGTGTAGAGGGACTACATCTGCCCTCCTCCAGTCCTCTGGAACCGCTCCCGTTTCCAGTGATTTGTTGAACAGGGCTGTCAGTGGTGCTGTGAGCACCTTCCTAAGAGCTCCTTTAATATTCTTCGATGTATCCCTCTCGGCCCCATTGCCTTGTCCACTCTCAATTTTGTGAGTTCTTTTAGGACTGTCTGCTCCGTAAATGGACTGGTGTCCACCTCCCTTCCATCGATGCTCCTGTCGCTTAACTAAGGTCCCTCATCTTCCCCTTGTTCTGCGAATGTTGAACAAAAAATATTTGTCCAGGATTGCTGCTTTCTCCTGGTTCCCCTCCGCAGACTCCTCTCCTTCCCCTCTTAGCCTCACAATCCCACCCCTGGTCATTCTTCTTTCACTAATGTACCTGAAGAATGTCTTGTCCCTTTATTTACTGCCTAGGCTGTTTGTTTCTCCGTTTGCGCCTTTGCGCTCCTTACTCTTTCCTGCCTCCCTCTGTTTTTCTAGATACACTTTCCTGTGCTCCTCCCTCTGTGTTTCCTTGTGCCCAGTGCCAGCCTTTTCACTGTTGTCTTCCCAGACACTTCCTTTCAGAACCATAGTAGTTATTGTTTCCTCATGCTTTTGCTTAATTGCTTAACACAAAGGTTTGTTGCCTCCTCTATGGCTCCTTTTAGATTCACTTACTGTCCCCAAGCTAGGACTTTCCTGAGATATTTCCCCATCTTTGCAAAGTCGGCCCTTCTGAAGTCCAGGATCCTCACTTTCTTGCGGTTTGACCCCGCCACTGTTCTCACATTGAGCCACATTGTACAGTGATCACTGTACTTCAGGTGGCTACCCACCTTGTCATCTGCAACTCTGTCCCCATTGGTGAATACTGGGTCCAGTATCGCTTCCTCCCTGGTGGGCTTTACCACTAGCTGCCTGAGGCATGCCCCCTACAGGGTGTCCAGGATGTCCCTGCTCCTAGCTGAGGCTGCAGCTGGGGTGCTTCAATCAACATCCAGCAAACTGAAGTTTTCCACCAGTTAGGCCCTGTCCACACTAGCTTGACGTTTTTTAAAACGTTATCAAAAACGTTTTTAAGCCTAACATGCTACTGCGTCCACACTTGAAGCAGTTCTGTGTTCAAAAATGCTTTCAACAACGGTATCCTGGCCACATTTGTAATTGTTAGTCTGTGTTATGTGCGATGAAAATCTGTATCCCAGAATTCATAGGTCCCCCGTAATGCAGTTCTTTGTTTACAAGTGCCCTGCGAGCTCCATGTCATTAGTGGTGGCGTTTTTAACTTGTGAAAATACATTGTGGTAGCTTGTTTGATTAGGTAATCGGTCAGAAGCTGCTTATCCAGGCATGTGGTGGCCTGGTGATCAGCCAGGGGTGGTGGTTCCTCTCTCGCCACTGCAGCCGGTGCCTCTGCAAAGGCTGCCCAGTGACAGGTTTGGGGGCATCATTCCTCCACCCGTCCTGGGTCAGGGACATGTCACGAAACGCACAAGTGATCTTTGTTGGTTGCTTTTAATTTTTTTTTTTTTTTATGGGCATGTCTTGTCCTCCATATGTGTTACTCCCTCTGACATGTTTGCAACACCTCTACTGCCTCCCTGCAATCGTACTATAAGCCAGGGTGTCAGTAATCTCGGTGACCGTGATCAGCATGCTTTGTACATAGCACTGTGTACTATTTCCATGCTGACTCCTGTTGTAATTCCTACATGGTCACAATTCAGTTGGTGGCTATTTATGGAAAGGCTTACGGCACAAAGGAAGGAACTGACACTAGGCACGTGTTGCAGCTGTGTATGGGTGGCTACTAGTGTCCACATGAAATGGACTACCTTTGTATTATTTTGTTATTATGGGTGTAAATTGGTCACGCAGTGGCCCGGCTTGGAGCCTGCCATCTGACTTTGTTGTGAGAAAGATTTTCCATTACAGTTTGATAGATGCAGTTCCTGGTCGTCTCTTCTCACTCTGGAGTTAGGTGGCATGTTCTCGTTCAGCCCTTGGCGCTCCTCCCAAAACCAAAGTCATTGGATCAGCATTCTTTCTCTCTTTTTTTTTTTTTTTTCTATCTACAGGCCTGGGCTCTATCTGTTTGGATTTTCCGAGCTAACTTGATAGTAGCACGATGGCAAACAATATTGGAGAATCTCTGACAGCCTTTTATGTACTCGTTGCATAGCTTATCAAAATTTTAATAATATTAAACGCTGTTTGACTGTTAAGTGTGTGTTGCACATCTTTTGTAAGACAACTAATTTGTTGTTACAGATCAAGAACATAAAACACAAGCTTCATAGCTGAATGATCTGCGCACCAACAGTGCACAAGCTTGTATCGGAGGACATCTGCATAGGTGTCGCAGTAGGAACAATGTTGAGCAGCACTGAGGGGCTGGCCTTAATCCTTGCTGCGTTTCATTGGATTGTGCACCAAAGGAGTGTCAGAAACAAAATTGACATGATCCGTACAGCCAGGTTGAGGAGACAAAGGTCACTTGCACAGTTGACAGTAACCTTACTGCAAGCTTGTGCTGTGTTCGGAATCTGATTGCAGCTGCAGACATGGCAAGTTCAGTGACTCGTTCAGTGTGGGTTGTAGATAGAAATGACAAGTGGTGGGAAGAAATTGTTCTTACTACATGGAGCCCTGAGCAGTGGCTAGCAAAATTTCCGTATGTCAAAAGCAACATTCCATTCCCTCTGTAATGAAATAGGCCCTATGATTGAATGCAGAAATACCAGGCTCAGGCAAGCAATCAAGGCAGAGAAAAGGGTGGTTGTTGCATTGTGGCTAACCACAAACATAGAGTATCGTACTTGAGCCATCTCTTGAGTTGGCAGATCCACCGTGCACAATTAAAGTTGAAGTCTGTACAGCGATAGTAAAAGTACCAATGCCCAGAATAATAACCATGCAACATATTGAAGATGTCATCTCTGGCTTTGACCTGGAATGGGGTTTCGGATTGTGGTGGCGCAGTGGATGGCACGCATTTTCCTGTTATCTGCCCACCATTCAATGCCACGGAATATTACAACAGAAAATGTTTTTATTCGATTGTCATGCAGGCATTGGTGGACCATAAATATCAATTTATGGACATCAATGTTGGATGGCTGGGAAAGGTCCACGATGCACACGTATTGAAAAACAGTGCATTGTTTGACAGGGGGCAGAAAGGTGCCCTGTTTCCTGCAATAACAAGAGTTATTCAAAATGTTCACATTCCAGTTGTAATACTTTGGTGACCCAGAATATACCCTCTGTTACCGTGGCTCATGAAACCATACCCTGATTATGACGACAGTGTCAAACGTCAGTTAAACTACCGACTTAGTAAGGCTCGCATGGTAGTGGAGTGTGTCTTTGGAAGGTTACAGGGGAGATGGCGTTGCCTTCTAAAACGAAATGACTTTTAAATTGACAATGTGCCACTAGTGATAATGGCTTGCTGTGTTCTCCACAATATATGTGAGAGAAAGGGGGAGCAATTTCATGCAACATGGATGAAGTTGGACCGAGCAGGACAACAACCATCAAGCAGACCAGGAAGTCCTGTTCGCTGATGACATGACTGTTGCAGCACAAAACAGGCAAGCAACACTGATCCGAGATGCACTTGCACAACATTTCTCATCACAGAACTGATGTTGTTATCACATATGTGTTTTGGTAATGCTGCATACATGGCATTAGCCATATCATGACGTCAGCATGTCATGCGAGGCTTAGCAGCAGCTGTAAGCAAATTTGTTAACCATGCTTCTAACAGAAGTTCATGCTGCCTAACGGGCATTCACAAATATTTAGCTCCAAGCTGTCATAGCGCCACATAACTCAGCGATTGACAACAGAGCTTGCTTCAGTGTATATATGTTATAAAATGGGCAGGGAAATTGCTGCAATATTATTGGCTGAACAGCAGCACATGACCATGCGTATATCAGAGCGTGATCGCACACCTGCACTTTTACCCCGCTCTGAAATAACTTTGACATTTTATAAGATAGATAAACCACTCTGAGGTGTGCGGTCGCGCTCTGATATACTCATGCCTTGGTGAGGATACACTCGCCCACGGCCTCGCGGCGTAATAACGCACACCAAGGTGCGATCATCAGAGCGCGACCGCATAACACCTCAGAGTGGTTTATGTATTCGTGATATATGTATGTATGTGTGTGTAGATATCTCTCTCTATATATATATATATATATATATATTGTGTGTGTGTATATATATATATATATATAATATATATATATATGTATACACACACACATGTATAGTACTGCCATCATGCTTCGTACATTAACCTTGTGCTGAATCCTTATAAGAATGTTTCATAAAACAAGCAAAGAGGCACACAAAATGCATTCACAACATTCACTGATTGCCAAACTAAGGCACTGTACTATTGTGAGTTGTCTGATAAATAACAAGAAATATGTTCATCACAGAAATCTGTGGTAATCCATTAACCATAACTTTGTCTACAATTATTTATATGTTCAAAACATATATCAACTTTAAAAAAAGTTTATGGTGTTTAGAATATGTTCATAACACATAACTCATTTGTCTGCAGTACTGTTTTGCAGGTCTAAAAAATTCACTTTCAAATGTATTGCAAATGCTGTTATGCATTTTTCATGTTACATTTCTCAAACAGTTCTAAAAACGTTAATAAACAGTTAACACAGAACTCTTGAAAATGCATGTACATTTCCATGTTTCAATCAAATAATGACGTGCTCTGTACAGCTCAGTCCAAGTCATATTTTCAGACAGAAGTGCTTCAGTCATGCTTCTAGCTTGGCCTGAAACCACGTAACCACTGTATTGTGTTGAATTACCACTCAGTACATTCATGATTGGTTGCTGCATGCCAAGATGAGTTGACTGCTGATTATGATGTTGAGTTGGTATGGATATTGCTGGCTCTGCATCTGATGCGGCATTGGGGATCCAGCAGGCTGGACATTGGATTGAGGACCAAGAATTTGAAGCAGGGTTTGGAAGAATGCAGTATTTTGTTCTGCCTCATGCTTGCCTCCTTCCTCTGTTTCCCTATCAGCAGCTGCTCTCTCCCCTCCAGCTGCAACAGCTTTCATACCGCTCAAAATAATGTTTTTGGTGGGCTTAAATGCACATTCATTATTTCTTGCATCCTCAACCCTTTGTTTTTCTTTCTAAGGTTTGTTAGGGGCTCTGTAGTGGTTCTTTTCTGTGTACGCTGCTGCTCTGTACCCGAAGGCAGTGAAGAGAATGGGCCAGGCTCCTCAACCTCAACAATATCTATTGGTAATGGTTCTGCTGAACCATTCTGTGGCTGGTCAGTACTGGCACTTGTATTTGAGGTGTCATTCTCTGTAAAAGCAAAAGTCCAGCTTATTTTCCATTTCAGCATTATCACAGTTTCAATTCATTACAGATACATTTATTAGTGATGTGAATAGATAACTGGATTTATGACTTAAGTTGGCATGCTTGAATGCTAGAAGCCTTACACCCAGAAACTCGACCCAGACATGCCGCATTGCATGCACATGTTGTTCTTTATTCAGAGAGCCGCGTAGCCAATGTCTGCATTACACTGCATGCAGTGTGGTAGGTATGATCAGAGTTTGTGCGACCATGCTTCTGTGCCTCAGGCTAGCCTGTGCATGACAATGGGCAAATGCATCAAGCTACCAATTCTTACAGAAGCTCTTAACACTGTCTGTGTTACAATTGTGCAGCCAGATGTCTATTACTAATAAATGCACACCTAAAATGAATTGACAAACACATTACATTCATTTTTAATTACAAACTACACAAGCTGTTTATAAAATCAGCTGTATAATGTTATCGGTGTGGTAAAGGAGAATGTTCACATTATTTAATACAGAAATCACTCATTAGGTGCAGTGGACTGTCAGCAAAGCAGTCTGTGCACACAGAGACAGGAAGGACACAGAGAAACAGGGCAAGGAAGGTAATAAGGGAATGTTGTTAAAACAGGAAAGGTGCTATGGAATTCAACATATGTCTCCATGGTTGCACTTCATTGCCCTGACCACATCACTGCATTGCCGACGGTGGCATGGATACCGCAATGTAATGCAGTGCATCTGATAGTGGTGTGTTGAGGGTGAAGAGGAGGTACAGTACATAGCAGGCTGCTGCACAGTGAGGCTGAAGCGTGCATTTTGTGGCCAGTGGGAAACAATGATCAATAGCAGAACGCTTCGATGCCGATTGTCTTGGGAGGGGGAGAGCATTGCATTTTGTGCTGCTTATGTATAGGTTTGATGTAGCAATTATCATCATTATATAAAACCTCATATGTGGCGTCCTCGGTTTGCATCAGCCTCAGTATCATCTGCTTCTTCATTCGCCGCTCTGAATGACGACTGGTGGGGCGGATGTCGGCCGAGTGCCAAGAATGCGATCTAACTTATCAAAAAAAGGGCAAGTAACTTGCCCACCACCCGACCTGTGGTTTCGGTCTTTAACTTTGTGATATCTGACTTTAAGCTGCTTAATTTTCTCGCTGCATTGTTTAGCCGTCTGGTCGTGACCCTTGGCCACCAGATGAGCAGATATTTGCTCATAAATTTTGCTATTCCGGTGATAGCTGTTCAATTTATCTTGAACAGCCTCCAATGATCAGTACTCAATCAGTATTTTGTTCGCATCTTTGGACCAACTCGCTGCTTTGTCGGTCATCTTGCAGCACTTGATGACAGCAACACAAAATTTATTTATTTATTTGCTTTTGGTAACTGGGTAAGTGCACTAGACAGAACTGCCTATTTTCAGGCACGACCTGGTAGAGTACAAATCAAGGAACAGGTAAAAAAACAAATACATTTACTGTGTTGTACTTCTGCGTTATGGACTACAGTGGTTTCTGGGATATTGGAGGACCACACGCAACTGGGCTATGACATGCTTTGCATCCACACCTACAAATAGACCATGCTTATAAGAAAATGTTTTTAAAACCGGGTTCAAGACTACCTCGTCAGCTGGGTTATATCACGGTTTTAAAAAACGTTTTCAGTTCAACATAAGTGTGGCCGCAAAGCGTGTTAACCAACTTTAACACGGTTTAACCAGGTTAAACCGTTTTAAACGCTTTCAATTTGCAAGTGTGGACAGGGCCTTAGTTGCCATCTTATGGATAGCTTCCACTAGAACCCTGACCAACTCTTCCCCTTGTGCTGGAGGTCTGTAGATCAAAGGGGAAAGGCAAGCTTGCTCCACTGTAAGGGAGTGTGCTAGATAAATGTATTCAACCACAAAAGCAATACCAGCACCACTCCAAACTAAGGCAAAAAAACGTTATTCCAAATAATTAATAAAACATACCAGCTCAGCAATGTAGGTACAAATGAAATACCTGTGGAAATTGGCTCTCCCCACTATCAGTGGGTAGTTTCCCTTGTGGCAATTGTAAATGTTGTTGTTCTATTTTGAAAACGGACACTTCACCACATGTAACAACAGCAAAAATGTTGATATAGGAAGTTTTGTTAATTGCAACACAGAGAACTTACTATACCTTGGTCCATGTGAGTGTGGCTCATTTTATGTTGGTAAAACTACCAGACATTTTAAGGTTAGAATAGGAGAAGACTTGAGATCTACTGCCACAAATGAGACAAGTAATGCACTTGCATACCGTTGTAGGCAAGTTGGCCAAGTGGGACACAGTTTCAGATTTTGTGGGATTAAAAAAGTGAGACTGGGTCCCAGAGGTAGTGATTTGGATGACAAACTAAAATTGAGGGAAACATTCTGGATTTTTACGTTAGGAGCTATAAAACCACCAGGGTTAAATGACAAGCTAGAACTGATGTCATGTATTAGGTAAGCAGTAAGACACAACGGGGTGTGCGTTGGACAGTTCTCTTTTTTTTTTATACTTTATTTTTTCATTTTATCATATACAAGACATGAATAGAGCATATAGTAGACAGACCAATAAGCTATTACCATTGGAAAGAAAAAACTTCCCTTAATCAAAGAAAGTCCTTGCATCTACTGTATAGAGATACAACATTAAGGGGATCCTACATGAATTTCTAAAATGAAATAAACAACGTTATGTGCTAACTAAAAAGCCCATGAGCTACATGGCTAAACAGATGTAATTTAATTGTCCAGCAATTTGAGTCAAAAGATTAAGCAGCATCGCTTAAAATTGGTGCCGTGTTATAATCCTGATGTAAAATATTTCACACTCTAACAGACAGCAGCACAATATTTAAACACAGTTGAAGGGAACAGAATTACCCGCTTCCCTCTTAATTACTCCCCCACTGAACAAGAAACTAACATTGCCCACTGCAAATTATACTAATCTAGGCTGTTCAACTTCTAAATGGTAATAAAATACAGTAAAACCGAGAAAACTAAGAATCTCGATTCTATTATGGGAACTTTAAAGCTACATTTGTAAATCTCCCAAACCAACATTACAGGGGAACTGCATTTTAATGTTATACATACAGTTACTCACAAAAATAGTGTTCAGTGTCCTGAGGAATAAAATTCAAGTTGTTGCCTCGTCATCCTCATCTTCAGAACCTTCAGTGCGCCTACGAGATTCAGCAGTCCCCTGGTCTACCCACTTGCCAGCCTCAATAGGATCCGAGAACAAATATGTTTTACTTTGGAACATGATCCAAAGCCGAGCTGGAAAAATGGTAGTGTGCGGCACTCCCAAGTCTCGTAGGGCCCGTTTCACTCTCTCGGATTTCTTGCGACACTGTTTTGTCGTATAACCAATGTCCGGAAATATGTGGACCTGACGATCCACCTGAGATAAGGTTGCTGCTCTATGGGCACATCTTAGAATTCTGTCTCAGGCTGCGACCCCCAAGGTGACCAACATCAAGGTGCGGGGTTCCTCCTGATTCTGAATGCATCCGCGGAGGGTATCTCTGTAGACTTTCTGTACCTCCCAATCAGCTTCTGGTGCCTCTGGAGAGATGTTTTTCAGTGAGCCACTCTTTAATATTGAGGGTCGGGTGGTCCCCCTTCTGAGCCTTCGGGGAGCCCGACTATCCTGATGTTGGCCACTCAGGCTTGGTTTTCGAGGGCCTCTAACCATGCCCTCAGGTGTTGTTTTTCTTTAACCATCAACGTGGTTGCTCTGGTAGAGGCTTCGGCCTGCTTGCGCACATCCTGGGGGTCGCCCTTAAGGCCATCCACTGCCGTTTCCAAGATTAAAACATGACCATTAAAGTCATCCACCTTTTGGTTGAGGGTGGACATGGAAGCTATCAGAGTTTACAGCTTATGCCCCAGGGTAGCGATGGTCTCTCCCGACTCCGGCCTGACTTAGGGCGACATGGCGGCTTCTGAGCTCCCCAATCCTCCAGTAGCTTTAGTTTTCCTGACTCCTCCAGACCCCTTTTCTTTTTTAGGGTTAGCCATTTTTGGTAATTTTGGGTCACTCTTTCTGATGGTATGGTCAAAAAAATATTTTAGAGGCTTCAAAAGGGCAGATTTAGGCAGATCCACCCTCAACTGTAGCAAGCTGATGACAATTGCTGCTCACTGCTTGGTCTCCACAGCACCCCCACGTGCGTTGGACAGTTCTAACACATGGCTAGGGGGCATAGTGAGGCATGAGGCCATAGGCCAAGTGCATCCAGTCCCCCTAGACATGCATTAGAACTGTCTAACACACACCTCAGAGTGTTTCATTGCACTTATGAAATGGGTATCTAAATTGTGGATGCATATAACACAACTCAGGTTTACCAGTGGGAGGTCCAACGAACCTTCTGGATTTTTATAGTAAGGTTAGCAAATCCATGGATACAGGTAACTCTGGGGACATTGTTTTCTTGGATTTCGCAAAAGCGTTTGACAAAGTCCCCCACGAGGAGTTGGTTAAGGCTTTAATTGCTTTAGGTTTCCCTGTCTGGGTTTCTCAGTGGGTGGAGGCATGGCTAAAGGAAAGAAGCCAGAGGGTTTGTATAAAAGGTGACTACTCTGGCCATGTCAGAGTGAGTAGTGGGATACTCCAGGGCTCTGTCTTGGGACCTTGTCTTTTTAATATATATATTTCATTGATGCAGGTGCAGTCAGGGGTCTGGCTCTCAAAATTTGCAGATGATACTCAAATTGGTTGTCCAATAAATAATGAGGAAGATCAGCTTATCTTACAAACAGCACTGAACAACCTGGAGACATGGGCCTTACAAAAAAAATTTATTTTTAATATTGAAAAGTGTACGGTCATGCATCTTGGTAATAATAACAAACAGTTCAAATATATCCTGGGGGGTAGTGCACTAAGAGCTGTTAAGGATGGAAAAGATTTGGGGCTATATATCAGTAGTGACCTCAGTTTTAGTATGCAGTGCAGTAAAACTGTCAGTAAGGCAAGTAGCATAATGTACTGCATCGAGAAGCACATTAAATGTAGGGATAGAGGGGTTATGATCCCCTTGTACACAGCATTGGTGTGCCCCCATATGGAGTATTATGTGCAGTTCTGGGCTCCATATAAAAAAGGGGATATTAGAGCTCTGGAGAGAGTCCAGAGGAGGGCAACCAAAAGGATTAAGGGTACTGCAGGACAGAGCTATGTGCAAAGGCTGCAATGTTTGGATGTGTGTTCCTTGGAATATCGTAGACTGAGAGGGGATATGTGCCTGATTTACAAGGCCTTGACTGACATACATCTGTGGGATCTATTGGGACTGGTGCTAAGAGATCATCTATATAATAGCAGAGCCCATCCCTTTCAGCTGGTTAAAGATAGATTTAAAACCAATAAAAGGAAATACTGGTTCAATATTAGAGTGACTGAGATCTGGAACACCCTACCCTGCGAGGTTGTGGAAAGTAAGACAATGTTAGAATTTAAGATAAAGCTTGACAAATATCTTATAAGTAGGGACATCCAAGGATATTCTTAATATATAAATGGCGAGCTAATGGACAAATGTCTTTAAATGCTCAGTAATATCTATGTAATATATGTATATCAAAATTAAAACTATTAGGATTAAGTAGTGAAACACTTAAATCTTTGTCCTAGTTTTAAATAAAATAGTTCCTCTGCCTTCAGTTTACTGTGTGTGTGTGTATGTGTTTTTTTTTTAAGTTAAGTACTTTTGTCCCAGTTAGGTTCTGTAGTTGTTTTTTTAACTGATGTGGTTGTCATGGCACTACCCCCCACCCCCACCCCAGCTGCACCACTTCCATTTGGTTTATATTGTTAAAATCCTGTTTTATAGAAAGTATTTTTTTTTTTTAATACATGATTTCTGTGTGTTATGGCACTAGGCAGGATCGGAGAGGACACACTGGTACTGTGTTACTCTGTCAGGGGTGCGGGGCAACAGTTGAGAAAGTGCATCGACTGAGAACTGCCACAGTTTCATCAGGTAAGAAGTTGGCATCATTTGTGGAGAAAGACTATTTTTTTAAGGAAAACACAAAGGGAGGGAACTGGTGAGTGGTTGTCAGATCAGTCGTAGAGCGGAAGGAGAAGCGAACAGGAGAGGGAGAGAGAGCGGTCGGGCGGGAAGGCTGCGAGAGAGCATGACAGGCATTTTGTTTTCCTTTTTGATGTGATGTGTGAAGTTTGTTTAAATGGGGAAAATCAGTTTGTTGACAAAAGTGAGGGGTAAAGGGAAGAAAGCAACGAGCGGCTAGCTGGTCAGCTGTTGAGAAGTAAAGCCAGCTAGCGAGCGGACGGGCAGCGTAACAGGCACAAGGATTTGAAAATAGGTACTGTGTGCTGTTTGCCAGGACTAGTTGTAGCCATGCGTTAGACACTTCCAGCACATGGCTACCAACCAATCACAAGGCTCAAAATCTTAAGCCTATTTCATAAGAGGAAATAATGGCCTGGTTACTGTTCATATTTCCTAAAGATTAGTAGGGATATGAGCCAGAATATTCATTTTAAATGCTCATGGTACTTTACTGTTCTGTGTTTTTTCAGATGCCAAGGAATAAGTGGAATCTTGCGCACTGAAATAAGATGCGCCATTGCTACTGCTGGACCTTAGCTAATAATAGTGCAAGGAAATACGAGTGTCGAAAGTCATTGGACGTTTTACACCAGAAAATTGCTGCTGGATTAAAATTAGTTTTTAGTCACACTTAAAAGTATTTATCTTCACATTGGTAATGGCTGGTGCATTATTTATTTATTTAAATGAGCACTTGGCACTTTAATACATGGATGGTAAAAAGTTTACTTAAGAGTACACTGTCTCGGGGGCACCAGAGAGCCAGCTTCCAGGCAGGATGCGTTTCCCTACATCTCCATATTACAGTTCTCAAAACTCAAACATTTCCCCATTTGAAAGTCTATGGGCAGAATATTTTTGGTTACCATCAAATTCTGTAAGTTTTCAGCGTTCAATTGATACCTGGATTGTAATGGTTCGTACTAAAAATGCTCGGTGTCAAGCAGCTGGAGTTTCGAGGCCTGCAGCTACATGGACACTGTCAGCACCAGCGGTGGAAGTACCTGGGCCTTCCCTGACAAGCACGTCACTGGAACCTCCTTGGTAGACTATTTTGAACTTGGTACAGGCAATGGATGCTAAAATCGAGAAAACGCTGGAGAAATTGGAGGTTCACGATGCCGTCCTTAATTTCCTGAAAGGCACCCTGGCAGACGCTGATAAGAGAACTGTAACAGTGCAAGCCACTACAGCTCTTCTGACCAAAGAAAACCAACAACTACGTGGCAGGCTAGAAGCAGTGGAAAATGGTCTTCAGGCAGGGAATATCCGTTTGGTGGGATTGCCAGAAGGAGTGGAGGGGACCAGTCTGTTAAACTATTTGAAAACTTGGATGGCAGATGTTTTCCACGTACCTGACAACTTCAACTGGGCCACCCTCCGCCAGGCTTATAGAGTGAACTCGAGGGTGTGGCCTACGGATCCTACCCAACCTCAGACTGTTTTACTGAGAACTGTGGGGGCAGAGGTGAGAGATAAATTGATCTCAGCAGCTCAAATGGTTTATCTACTGGAGGTTTTGGGGAATAAAGTAACACTGTTTCCAGATCTCTCATTCCAAATGAGAGCCCGCAGAAAGCAATTTGATGCCACACGACAAAAACTGCAAACACTGGGCATAGTGCACTCATATCTTCTCCTGGCCCGTCTCCATGTTACTTACGGGGGGAAGAGCTGGCCATTTTCAGATCCACAAGATGCCGGTAGATGGATAGAGAAAGTAGAGGTGGAATTCCAAAGGAAAGTACCTCCAGGGACTGCATCTGGGGAATCGGATTCGGATGAAGGCTGAGTATATTGGACATTGCTATAAATAGTGTACTATCATAACTGTGTCATCAGAGACTGTGTTTGGACATTCATTTACTGAGACATTTGTATAGTTTACATGGGATATTGTTGGGAAAGTTATAGTTAGAAATTACTGTTTTATCCCATATACATATGCTTAGGCTTCCTAACACAAACTTATCTCTGAAGGAAATATGCAGTTCTAGGATCGTGGATATGTTGTTCTAGCCACACTTGTTGGCATGTCCTTTCCTTTTAAGATTCTTGCTGGAAGGTCTAAAAGCTGGCTCCTCCTACCCACCTGGGTGGTATATGCCTCGGCTCCGCCCTGTGACTCCAGATCTTCCTTTCCACTGGAAGATTCGGGTTCCCTCCTTATTGCTTATGTGTTACTGTAGGCTCTGGCGTTTAAATCTACGGATTTACCGAAACTCCGACTCGTTAGGGGTTTCTTCCAGTTGCTTCACGATCTTGACTGCTGTGGAGGAAAAGTCCTCACCCAGTTTCCGTCGCTGCTCGTGCAGTAAAAGATGTCTCGCACCGACCTGCATGCCTTGTGCATGCCGGCTAAAACATGGGGACGATGATCCAGTTCACATTATTTTCAAGCCCGTCGACCCGTCGTCGCTTGATGAGGCTGACAACTCCATATTCAGGACCCTGGTCCTGCCTGCCACCGAGGAAGAGACCCAGCCCACTGAGAAGCCCCTTGTGGTCCCGGTCCCTGGCCAGGAAGAGCCATGGTTCTCCCCGGCTCCTTCTGAATGACCCTGTCGTTCCCCCCAATGGTGCAAGTTGTGGTCTCGGACCCCTTTTACTGACAGGCCAAAGAAGGTGCATAAGCACTTTAAGAAGCCGTGCCACCTCCACTCTTCCTCATCCTCCTTGGGTGAGGAGAGGCTTTGATGGAAACTCCATTGATGCCATGAGGATTTAATTTGGCAGCAGCTAATTATGTCCGGTCAGAAATCAGCTCCAGCTTCTACCCTGGCTATTTCTTGGCTGTCGCCCTCTAGGCTGATGTCTACTCCTCTGGAGCGGGTCCACACCATTCCTCCGCACGCGGAGTCAGTCAGGACCATCCCGGCTTGGCCAAAACTGGCCTCTCCACTGATTATGGTTGAGCTGCCACCGAAGCAGCCTTTTTGGGGGCTCCTTCTAAGGGGTCTTGGCCTTTTCCAGGCCTACTGCATAGGCTGTCTGTCACCCTCACTCCTGACCATCCTAGGTGGGTGCAGAGTGACTCTGGTGGCCAGCCGATCTATCCAGACTCTTCGGAGTCCGAGGACTCTGACCTACATTTTTGCCCTGTGGACAAGGAATCTGTCAGTAGCCTTTCGACAGAGGAAGGCCCTCCCTCCTTCATGAGCATCCTCTGCCTCATCTCCGAATCCACGGGGATGCCCTTGGAACCCATTCAAAAAACAGGCCAAATACCCCCCTCACTGACATCCTCCAAAGAGGGGATTCACCGATGGAGGCCTTCCCAGTGGCTGAGGACACTGTCGGTCCTGCCTTGGAGCTGTGGCAGCAGCCTGCCTTCTGCCCCGTGCCTTCAGCACAGATGGCC
Source organism: Neoceratodus forsteri (assembly GCA_016271365.2). Taxonomy (NCBI): domain Eukaryota; kingdom Metazoa; phylum Chordata; order Ceratodontiformes; family Ceratodontidae; genus Neoceratodus; species Neoceratodus forsteri. The sequence continues at coordinate 1,010,705,331 of CM028134.1, read as the reverse complement.
CACAAGTACGTGGTACCCATCGTGTCCCTTTCGGGATTCACAGAGCACCCCTCAGCTGAGGGATTGGTGACTGAATCTGTGTTCAGGCGCTCGGGTAATTAGGGAGATGCTGATAGACCCCTGGACAAAGAGTCCAAAAAATTGGGCCACTCGGCCCGGAAAGTCTATATCGCTTCTTCGCTGGGCCTTCATCAGGCAAGCTCGGCCATCATCATGGTGCATTTTTCATATGCCCTCCTGGGTTCTCTTGATGAGGTTCTACCTCACCTCCCCGCAGACCTCCAGACTACAGTCAAGCAGGTCTGTGACCAGGGCCAGGTGGTTGCGAAGCAGCAACTCCAGAAGGCTCTGGACCTCAGGGATTCATGCGCCCACTCAGTGGTGGCCGTGGTTCCCATGTGCCACAGGGCTTGGTTGAGGGTCTCCACCTTCACGGTGAACACCCAACAGAAGCTGACGAACATCCCTTTCCTGGGTACCAATCTTTTCGGCCCAGGTGTGGACGGTCACCTTCAACACATAGAAAAGTCCAATGCCACCTTGGACTCTGTGACCTCTGCTCAAAAGGAATCCCAGGGTTCCAAAAAACAGAAGAGAAAGCCCTTTTGGCCTTCTACCCCTGTGACCAAGCAGCCCCATTTCCAATTGGGGCAGCATCAGCAGTAGGCTCAACCATGGCGTCCTCGGCCCAAGTCCGGGCCACCTGTGGCCCGCAATCCTGGAGGATGGGGTTCAGGTGGTCCACAAGCCAGATCCTCTTCCTCCAAGCCTACCCAGTGACGGGATGGGGGTGGTCAACTCCATACCCATCATACCAGCTCTGGGTCCTCCTGTGGGGGGCCGGCTCCACCACTTCCTTTCTGCCTGGCCCACTATTACAGTGGACAGGTGGGTTTTAGAAGTGGTCAGCCAGGGATTGTTTCTGGAATTCCAGCAGTACCCTCCAAGCCGAGCCTGCACCCCACGGGAGGAGATGGTGTCTGTACACACTCAAGTCGGCTCTCAGAGACAACATCGCCCAATTTCTCCACAAGGAGGTGGTGGCCAGAGTTGTGGACCTGTCAACCCAAGTTCATTTCCAGGTACTGTACTTCCTGGTCCTGAAACGGACGGGGGGTCTGGTGCCCCATTCTAGATCTGCATGACCTGAATCACTTTCTCAGGTCCTGCACATTGTGGATGGTAACTGTGTCTCCGATCGTACCATCTCTAGAGCAGAACAGGTGGTTCTGCTCTCTGGATCTTCAGGACGCGTTTATTTCATGTCCCGATCCGTCTGGCTCACCAGAGGTTCCTTTGCTTCCAAGCAGAGGGAGCCTTTTCGAGTTCTAAACCATGCCTTCGGCCTGTCATCGGCCCCCCCAGGTCTTCACCAAATGCATCGCAGTTGTGGCGGCCCGTCTTCGGCATGGGGGTCAGGGTGTACCCTCATCTCGATGACTGGCTCATAGCGGGTTCCTCCAGACAGGAGGTGGAGAGGTCCAGGGTTCCGACCCTCCAGACCTGCATCGATCTTGATCTCCTGGTCAACAAGACCAAGTCGAAACTTGTACCTTTTCAGGTGATCTTCATCAGGATAGAGCCCTACTCTTGCCAAGCCAGAGCCAGGCTCCCAACGGACAGGGTGGAGGTTCTCTCCTCCTTTGCCCAGTCATTTCTGGTTGGGCACTTGCACCCTGCCCGGGACTTCCTGTGCTTTCTGGGGTACATGGTGGCCTGCACCACTGTGGTCCGATGGGCCCAGTGGCTTATGCGCTCCCTTCAATGGGAGCTGGCCAGCCAGTGGACTCAGCGATTTGGTCATTTCGATCAGCTGGCATGGTGACCCAGAAGATGTGAGATGCTCTCCAGTGGTGGACCGTCTTAGCACATTTGCAGGAAGGGATCCTGTTTGTCCATCCCGAGCCGATGGTCGTTCTCACGACCGATGCCTGTCTCACTGGCTGGAGTGCCCACGTGGGGAATCACAGAGTCCACGGGCTCTGGATCCCCGAGGAATCCCGATGTCAAATCAACCTGCTGGAGCTCAGAGCAGTCCGACTGGCACTGTCAGCATGTGTGGACCACAGACCTCTTCTATGCCTTCCCTCCACTTCCCCTGGTTCACAAGGTGCTCCTCAAGGTCAGGTGGGACAAGGCAAGGATGATCTTGGTAGCCCCAGACTGGCCCCGCCAGTTCTGGTATCCCGATCTCCTCAGCCTCAGCACCTAGCTCCTGAGGCATCTCCTAGCATGCTAGGACCTGATCTCCATCAATCAGTGGAAGGTATTCCATCTGGACCTTCAATCCCCACACCTGACAGCCTGGTTCCTGAGTGGCTAGAGTTCAAGGCTTTGGGTCTCTCAAGGATGTACTCACAATACTGGAAGCATCCAGAAAAGAGTTGACCAGGAGGTGCTATGCCTTTAAATGGAAAAGGTTTTCCATTCAGTGTCCGGGCAAGAGCCTAGACCCTTTGTTCTGTTTGGTGGCTAGCATCCTCGACTACCTTTGGTCTCTGTCCAAGGCGGGGGGGGGTCTTCGGTCTATGACCCTTAAGGTGCACCTAGCAGCCATTTCTGTTTACAGGGCGTGGGCCGGTGAGCAGACGGTGGCACTGGAGAAAGTGGTCTGGTGCTTCTTTAAAGGCCTCAACTATATTTCCCCACCAATGCATGAACTACCACCGCTGTGGGATCTACTGCTGGTACTAGCAAAGCTCATGGACAAGCCATTTGAATCGATGCACAAGTGTGAGATGGCACACCTGTCATGGAAGACTGCCTTCTTATTGGCTATCACATCAGCCAGAAGGACTGGGGAGCTACAGGCGCTCTGTTGAGTCTCCTTACCTGATCTTCCACAAGGACAAGGTTGTCCTGCGCCCCTACCCGAAATTCCTTCTGAAGGTGGTGTCGGAGTTTCACCTTAACCAGGTGTTGACTCTGCCAGTGTACTACCCCAATTACACCTCAGAGGCTGAGTACAGGCTCCACACTTTGGAACTGAGATGAGCACTCTCTTATTATAAGGAGCGGACAGCTGAAGTTCAGGGAGAGGTTCACCAGTTGTTTGTCACCTACGCTGAAGCCGTACCTGGCAGACCTGCAGCCAAGCTGACGATTGGCAGATGGATTACATCATGCATTGATCTCTGCTGTAGGTTGGTGAACAAGGAGCCTCCCATAGGGATAAGAGCTCACTCTACCCGCCATACTGCTGTGTCGGTGGCTGCTTCCAGGGACGTCCCTATCCAGGAAATCTGCAGGGCAGCTATCTGGAAGTCAGCAAACACCTTCATTTCCCACTACCACATCGACCTAGAATCACACCAGGATGCTGGTTTTGGAGCCTCATTTCTCCAATCTCTGTTTCACAAGTAAGTATTTGGGGGGAGTGGTGCACCTTGCCTCCTTCCTCCCGGAGAACTGCTAGGAGTCTGCCAACAAATGTGGCTAGAACAGCATATCCACAATCCTAGAAAAACAGGTTACTCACCTGTAACAGTAGTTCTAGCAGTGGTATATGTTATTCATCCACACCCGACCTCACCAGCTTTGACGCACAACCATTGCTTCCAGCGGGCAAGATCTGGCGTCAAGGGGTGGAGCCGAGGCATATACCACCTGGGTGGGTGGGAGTAGCCAGCTTTTAGACCTTCCGGCAAGAATCCTAAAGGGAAAGGACATGCCAACAAGTGTGAATGAACAGCATATACCACTCCTAGAACTACTGTTACAGGTGAGTAACCTGTTTTTATTTTCTTAAATAATAATACCTTTATTTATTAAGCGCTATTCACGAAGTATCAAAGAGCTGTACAATCCACAAAATAATTAAAACAATAGCATTCTAAAATCAGAAATCCATCTATATATATATATATATATATATATATATATAAAACAGCTACAATGATCTGACATAAATTAAAGAACATCTCCAAAGGTGAGTCCAAATAAAAAACGTTTTTTAAGCAGTTTTAAAGCTCTCCACTGTCAGGCACTCTTGTATCCAACGAGGCAGAGAATTTCACAGGGTTGGGGCTACAAATGAAAATGCTGAAGAAATCCTGTATTTCTTCTATTATTATTACTCAGCACCTTTCATGTCATTGTAAAATGTGACTATTTTTGGAATTGCGTTGGAGCTGAGAGGGGAAAATTACATATTGCTGACTAAATATATGGTGGGTTACTAACACATTAGTGCGTGCTTCTGTCCATGACATCTTCCTACGGACTGTAACCCATGCCATTGAAGCGGCTGGCAAGATTGGACAATTTATTTTGGGACTTGAGGTTGGATGTACACCTCTATTATTATAGTAATTCCCCTAGCTCCTGTTGTATCAGATTGTGAGAGAGATGTTTTGTAACCCCATGGTTACATGATTCAGGTCTGAACGTGTCTGACCATTAATACTTTGTATCTCTTGCATGAGCGTATTCGCTGTATTGTTTCTTTTGTTTAAAAGCAATAAACAATGTACAAAAAAAGTGCACTGTCTCTTTAAGTTGAATGACTATTTTAAAAAAATATGCGATTACAGAGACTATCCCCATGACTAAGCACTAGGTTGCGAAACCGGTCGGAGTCTCAGTTCTAATGGCCCGTTTCATTTGTACCTACACTGCTGAGCTGGTATATTTTACTAATTATTTGGAATAAAGCTATTTTGCTTTAGTTTGGAGTGGTGCTGGTATTGGTTTTGTGGCAAGTCTGTAGATCACTCCGGTGCGAATAGCAGTGCCACTAATTGTCTCTAGGGTGACCCACAGTGCCTTCGTGGCGCGCCGCATTCCCTGTTCCTCATTTGCTTTTATACCCTCCCTGATCTAAAGTCACTCCTCCTCCCTTTTTACCCACCCTGTCTTTCTTGAATAGAGTATAATCTGGTATCACTATATGGTTCCCATTGTACCTTGTCTCGTTAACGGCAACAGTGTCCAGGTCAGCCTCTGCTATCAGGGCCACTAGGTCTGGGATTTTATTTCCCAGGCTGCGAGCATTCATGCACATGGCCTTCTGAGTTATGCTACCTCCCCTTCTGACAGTTCCCATGTTATCCTCATGCCTCCCCTCTTTACCCCTCCTCCCTTTTACTCCCATTTCTCCTTTTCTCTGCCATTCTGCCTTTTCCAGTTCTAGGTACCTTTGCTGATTTCCTGTTCTTAGAGTCCTCCCTACTGACTGCCTCCTCCTGTGGTGGTAGGGGGGCATATTGATTCTCCTTGCTTTCTTCCACCTCCCCCTGGGGTAGTTTAAATGCTTGCTAATGAAGGAACCATTTAAACCTTTCACCGAGGATCCTGGTCCCCACCCTGGATAGATACAGACCATCTCTCCTGTGCAGGCCTCCATCCCTCCAAGTGGGACCCCAGTCCCCAATGAAGCTAAATCCCTCTGCTCTGCACCAGTTCTTCAGCCATGCATTGAAACTCCTGGTGTGGTGTACCCTGTCCTCCCCCTTGTCGTAAACAGGTAACACCTCTGAAAAAGTTACTGTGTATGCCATTGAAGACCCCTCCCCAACTCCCTGAACTCCTCCTGCACTACCCTAACCTCATCACTAGCCTGGTCATTTGTCCCCAGGTGGACAATGCCATGTAGCTCACTCATCCATCCTGCTGCCCCAGCGATCCTTAGGATGCGCTTTCTATCCCTCGTAATGAATGCGCTTTCTATCCCTCTTAATGAATGCGCTTTCCATCCCTCAGAATGGATGCACTTTCCATCCCTTGGAATGGAATATGAACAATCATAACGTGTTTTTAAACTAAGTGAACTATGAGATCTAAGGGGGTTAACAGGGTCCCTTTAAACCAGATTTCCATCTGTCTGTTCTTTTGTTCAGGTGGATGGTAAACATCCCGTAGCACTTCTTAACAAAGAGTAGGAGTGTGTCCATGGTGTCCTGGCCAAATGTCCCCAATTCACTAATCTACAAACAGTTAACTTGGTTCAGTGTCGGTCAGTACTTAGTCTACCCCCGATGAGACTGAGAACAGGAAAACCTGGTCAGAAAAAATAAATACAGCAGGATGAGTTTTAATTCCAGGCTTAAAGCAATTTTCCTGAAAACACTAAAACAGCCTTTAATAGTGCTCAGAAGCCTTTTTAAATACATGACCTTTGAGCTATCTTCATATCTTCCCTTCAGGGGTATCTGCTGTTCGTTGTTGTAATTATATTTTGTCCCGCCTTTTTTCTTCCTTTGGATCCCCCAGTCCCAACCCCAAACTTGGGGTCTGCCCCCACTGCAACCTTGCTCCAGGAGGGGGCAGGGTGGGAGAGCGAGTGGCTGCATTCGCAGCCGACACCAGTGCCACTCCTTGGTTGGCTGACTGGGGGTGCACAAAGGCTGGCTATTCCGCATCTTCCCTCTGCCCCCAGGAGCTGGATGCCTCACCACCATAGTGTACCCAGCAGAGCTCAGCATTGAATTCCAGGATTTGACCATGACCTCATCGGGTCTCACAGGTGCGAGCCTGATTCCCCTTCCTTTTTGCTGTTTATGCTCCTTACCTTTCTAGTGGCTCGGACGGGTCCTTCTTTTGCCATGTAGAGCCCTTCCTCTATCCTGCCCATTATTTTTCCAGCTCGCAGTTGTTTTGTTAACACACTCTTTTTGCAACCTGTTCACTTCAGCACAAATTTCCCTCAGCTGTGGCACATTTCCATGCCCCGACACACCACTCCACCTGGCGGTCTGTGCCGTCCACAGAGCCTTGGCTGTACTCCCCAGGAGAGGATGTCAGTAGGAGGTGGTGTACCCTGAATCTTCAAGCGACATCAGTATGAGACCATCTGGTGGTGCAAGGGCACTAGATCTAACAGGGTCCTTCGTCCACCATGTTGGGGACCGTTTTCCTTGTTGCTGTGCCCCACCCCCGGACCTTGGCATGCATGGGACTTGAACAGGGGCACACACGATCGCACACCGACCACAAGTCCAGCCAATATCCTCCCACTCCAACTGCCACTGCATTTCCACGTGCAGTCACACAGGTGGCAGCAGTGCAGTGCAGAGGATGACCCTGCCTCATCGGAGAACGAAAGCATCCTGGGGGATACTCAGTCTACACCCCTTCCCCTATTGGCCATTACCGACAGAGCCCCAGTAGGAGACAGAAATCTGGAGCCACCGTTTTTGCATGAAAACATAAAAACTGGTAATAAAATGGAATTAGCCATTTTTAAACACCACTTCCAGTCAATTTTTTGTATTAAAAAAAATTTGTTTGCACCGCATTTACAACCACATGGTGCCAAAACTGTAAATCTCCCATTTTGCACAACATTTTTAGTGCATTAACATACTGATTTGCACTTAAATGTATTTAAAATTAGTAGGTAGAGGTTACTTACTACAATTTATTTACCCAAGATAGCTCAGTTGAGATGCAGTATCTCATTTCTGGTAGCATGCAGTACATACCCGTTTTCATGGCTGAGTGGACTGGAGCACAGGGAGGTTAAGTGATTTTCACAAGGTCACACATTGAGTATTTGGCTTCTACCAGGTTTGAAGCTGGGATGTCCTGGTTCCCAAGACAGTGCGCAACCCAAAAGACCAAGGCAATAGAAACACAGAAATATAGAATTTGATGACAGATGAGGACCGCTTGGCCCACCCAATCTGCCCATTTTTCCCTAGGTACAGTGTCACCACAGACCCTGCTTGATTTCGGCGCCCCCCCCCCCAAACTTAGATTCCAATTTTTCCCATACCTGCAGTGTCACCGTAGACCCTACTTGATCTCCGGCTCTTTCTCCCTCCCTCCCCCTTCCTTTCCACTAAAATTGTCTTATGACTATTCCATGCACTGCTGAACCCCCACCACTGTTTTTGCCCCCACCACCTCTGCTAGAAGGCTGTTCCAGTAATCCACCACTCTTTCTGTGAAGAAGTATGTCCTCACATCTCTCCTAAATCTACCTGTCTGCAGCTTCATAGCATGTCCCCTTGTTCTTCAGCTCCTTTTGTTTCTGAAGAATGCTTCCCTCCAGTACCTTATTTACTCCCATGACGTATTTAAATGTCTCTTATCATATCTCCCCCTTCCCTCCTCTCCTTTCTTCCAGGGTGTACATATTGAGGTCCTGTATTCTCTCCTTACAGAGCTTTTGGTGCAGACCCTGCACCATTTTAGTTACCCTCCTCTGGACTGCCTCCACTTTGTGACTTTCTGTAGATTTGGTCTCCAGAACTGGACACGGTACTCAAGGTGGGGTCTTACCAGTGATCTGTACAGAGACAGCACCACTTCCCTCTTTCTGCTGGTGATACCCCCTCCCTATGCACACCAGCATTCCACTAGCCCTCCCAATTGCCTTATCACACTGCCTGGTCATCTTTAGGTCATCAGATATGATTGCTTCAGGTCTGTTTGGTTGTCAGTACCTCTCCACCCATTTTGTACTCTGTCCCTGGGTTTCTGTGCTCTAAGTGCATTATTTTGCAATGAAACCCAGGTGCCATACCCTTGACCACTCCTCGAGTTTTCTCATGTCTGCTAATCTCTACCCCCCCCGCCCAGAGTGTCCAACCTATTGTAGATTTTGCGGTCATCCGCAAAGAGGTATGGCTTCCCTTCCATCTCCTCTTCAGTGTTACTTAATAAAGCATTACAGAGGACTGGTCTCAGTACTGAACCCTGAGGCACCCTGCTGGTCACCCTTCCCCCACTTTGGAGTGAACTCTGAGTATCACCACCCTCTGTCGCATATCCCCTAACCAATTTTTTACCCAGCTTACCACCTTTGGACCCACTTCTAAGCAACCCAGCTTTCGTACAAGTCTCCTGTGTGGAATGGTGTCAGAAGCCTTACTGAAATCTAGGTAGGCCATGCCCACCACTCCACCCTCATCTAACTCTCTGATCACCCAGTCAAAGAAATCTATCAGATTCATTTGACATGATGTAGGTTTTCTGGCAAAGGCACCTAGCTTCACCCGAGCTCTTTTCTTCTAGGTTTGCTTGTCAGGACAGAGTGAAGAACAACATTATCAGAGCAAGGAAAAAGATTAACCTTCTATAACCCCCCTGTTACCCGGGGTTACAAGAATCCCATTTAGACCTAATGGTAGGCAGGGAAGGCAGCTTGTGAAACTCCAGTTAAATGGATTTCACACTGTCTCACTTTGTTCTCAGTCTCAGCTGAGACTGAGGGATGACATCATTTTAGAACTGTCGCAGCTGCATAAGCCACACTGGAATGTTGCAGCTAGGGAAGTTAGGATAGAATGTTGGGGAATTTGAAGTCGGTCTGTTGCAGTCTGTAGTAGAGGAAGGAGGTGCTTTGCTGTAAGCAGGCCCTCAGAGTCCTAAGCTCTGTAAAAGAGCAATTTTTTTTTTGTATAGGTGTGTGTTCTCACCGTAAGAGGAACACAAGAAGAGCCAAGTGAAGTGGTAGAGACCGCTTTCAGTGGTTCAGGGCCCCATCCCTGCGGGGATGGGGGGAAGGAATCAGCCTGCTTCCAGGGGCAACTCCCCTGGTCCGGCTAGGGAAAAAGAAGCTGCCTGAGTTGAGTTTGTGCTGAGGCACCAGAATTTTGGATGAGATTTCTTTGAAGAGAAAATGCCTGTGGGACACCTGCAACCAAGGGGTGAGTTCGCTCTGCTAAAGGGCCAATGTGTTTTCACCTGAAACAAGATGAAACTAAAGTGAATGTTACTGTGTGGTCAGGAAAAGAAAGCCAAGTACAGTTTGGAAGATGTGGGGATTGGACTGCTTAACTCTGTGGTGGGGTCTAGAGTAATGGACACAGCCACTTATTGAGTATGTTCAAATTCAGCACAAATGGGATGTAAAGACAGTAGATTGAATGTGAATACATTTAAAGAGAATCTACACAGCAAATTGTTTTCAAGGATGAGGTGTTACAATCCAGAGGAATGGCTGGGTATGAATTATGGGAGCGAGAGGTGGCAGACCCCAATCAGTAGTAATCAAATTCACTTCTACGGGTTTGCTTTGGGACACCTGTTGCTTTCTCTCAGGTACTTGGCCAGTGCCTGAGGAAATTACTCAGATGTGGGATTGATGAGGAAGATTCCCTGATGGAGCCAGAAGTGCTAATACGTGGTTTAGGGAGCAACCAGTAAATGTTTACATGCTATATGGAAAGTGTCCGAAGGGCTGGCATGATAGCCGAGCCATGGAAGGAAGGTAGTCCAAGTGGCTGGCAAGGGAGCTGAGCCAGGGAAACCCAGAGCAGAGTACAAGTTCGGGCTGTGTGCCCAGTGTGTTTTCAAAGTCTGAGAGGCTAAAGTAAAAGTGGATGTGTTCTGATCTCCATAAATCTGCATTACCAGGAGTGTAGCCCCGTGGGGGTCCATCTATGCTTTGTTATTCTGTTGGATGTGAATAAAAGCCACACTTTAGCATCCCATTTCTGGTATTGGACATTACAGTTATTGCTTCCTGTGTCCGGAATTACTTGGATGCCCCATTGCAGAGTAGCCAAACCTAGCCAATGTGCCGAGTGACATATTTCTCCACGAACCCAGCACACCAGGTAGTGCTGTCAAGATGGAAACTGCATACCTGGAGGGGGGGCTACACTTCTTTAGGCTAGGCAGATTTACTGTGTGTTACTATTTTCTTTTGTGCTCACAGGTTTTGTTACTGTTTTTTGCTTACATTTTACTGCTTTGTTGTTCCCTGATTCAAATTGCTGTTGCAGGGTATACTTTCTGCTGCATTATTACAGGGTGTGCCTACAGGTTTGTTACTGTTTTGTGCTTAAAGATTACTGCTGTAGTCTTCTCTGATTCAAATTGTTTTTTGCAAGGTATATCTTCTGTTAAAGTGTTCTGCAGGTTGTGCTTACAAGTGTTACTTTTTTACTGCTTAATTTTTCTTTGTAGCAAAGTGTTTTTTGCAGGGTATACAGTCTGTGAAATTGTTACAGGCAGTATTTACAGGTTTTACAGTTTTATGTATCATTAGGCTAAGCTTTTAGGGCTAATTACAGGAGCACATATGAGATACAGACTGAGGGATAGCGACTGCATTTGTTCTTGGTTGATTATTTCTGCTCTTACTTCCCTCTTTTTTAAACTTTATAAGTTTTCGGTGTACAAGAAGACAACAATACATTAACCAAGCACTATATACAAAGCTTGACAATATACTGCTGGCTTCTAATCATTAGTATATAGCCTTAGATATAAATAGATGTGTTAATCAATTTCGAGGGCACGTAGCTCTGGTAAAAAGAAAGATAAAATGACTAATAATTTATTACAGGGGAATTAAGCTGAACAGTCTAGTTCTAACCCTAGGGGATAAAATCAGGTCTCAACAGTGAAATATACAGTACCCATCTTCTCCAAGTTATTTCTAACCTTGCCTGTTTTTTGTTTACATTTGCTGCCAGGGATTCCATCCTGTAGATGGACAACATTATTTCCTGCCATTGTGTTATGGTTATAGGATCTTGGGTCAGTCATTTTTTGTGATAGCTTTTTGAGCTGCCAGGGTGCAGATTCTAAGTAGACTTTTTGAGTTTGAGTCCCTGCAATCAGGTGGAAACTCAGAGAAGAAAAATAAGTTAGGGGAAAGGATCAAAGTCTGTGTGAAAATATTCCTCAATGCTTCTTGCAGGGCCTGAAAATAGTGTCCCAGCCTAGGACAGTCCCACATGACATGGGCTAGGGCTACAGGGGAATGCCCACATTAGGTCTCCCCTCCAACAATCGGGAGACCTAATGGGCTGAAATTTTGCCTGAATATTAGGCGTCCTAAAGTATCTAAGTGTAACTTTCCAGGAAAACTCTTTCCAACTAACAGCTTCTGTTCCCCAATGTACAGTACATAGTTCAGGTGTCTGTCCCAAGTTTCCTCAGGGATCTGTGCACCCAAGTCTGCCTCCCATTCTGCTCTAGTCTTTTCAAGTGAGTCCCCTTGTAAGGACATCATAGCTTTATATAGGTATGAGATTATATGCTCCAAATTGGCTTTACCCTCTACAGCCGCTACCAGAATAGGTATAATTGTGGGCGGTGGGGCACTATTCCAAAGATCCGGGGAGAGGGAGTTGATAAAATCCCAGACCTGAAAATACCTGAATCTTATCCTGTGGAAGAAGCCCATGTTGTTCTGTCAGTTCAGCTAAAGTGAGGAAGCGACCTTCCCTGATAAAATGTATCACCATGTGAAGCCCCACTCCCTCCCATCTTCGAAAGTCCATGTCCATATGTGCCGGGAGAAAAGAGTCCGTGTAAGGAATGGAGCTAATGAGAGGCCTCCATCGAGCCAAATTCACATTTGACAGGTATTCCCGTCATACTTTAATGGTGGTCCTTGTGTATCGGTTGGATCCTCCCCTCTGTTCCCAAATGTTATGTTGGGACAGTACAATTCTGTTGGATTGGAGGAGATCCTCCTCCCTCACCTCTAAAGTTTTCCACCTTGCCACATACTGGTTGTGACACCAGTAGACCACTGTCCTTAGCTGGGCCGCCTGGTGGTACACCGTTAGGTCCGGAAGAACCAGACCACCTTGTTTTTTGGGCAATTGGAGAATAGAATACCTAATCCTAGGCTTCTGAGCTCCCCAAATTAATCTGGAAATTCTACAGTTTAGATCCCTGTAAACTCCTTTGGTATTATTATAGGTAAGGTTTGTGCTAGATATAAAAATCTTGGAAGCAGCACCATCCTAACTACCTCCACCCGTTGAACAAGTGGAATAAGTATTAGAGCCCAGTCCTCCAAATCTCTTCTCAAGTTCTCCAATAAAGGATAATAATTATTCTTAAACAGATGAGTACTGCAATGGGTTAACTGTACTCCTAAGTATTTCAGCTTCGGAGGTTCCATTTAAATGGAAATTCCGCCCTGTTCCTCTCCGAGGGGTTATAATTTAACTGCAATACTTCTGTTTGATCATTATTCATTTTGTAGCAGGCTAAGACCCCAGATTCTCTCAGCGCCCCCAACAATGGTCTCAGGGAGTCCTCCGGATTTGTTAGATAAATAAGCAGGTCATCTGCATATAACGCCAGTTTGTGGCTCTCCCCTCCCACCTCTAATCCTGTTATTTCCCTATTTTGTCTTAGTGCCTGTGCCGACGGCTCCAGGTATGGAGCAAAGAGGAGTGGTGAAAAGGGACACCCCTGTCTCGTGCCCCTCTTCAGGGACAATGGGGCGGAGATCCCCCACCCCCATTTGCTTTTATGTATGTCATTGGGGATGTGTATATGTTATTTATGATCCTAATAAAGGAATCTGAAACCCCCAGTTTCTGCAATACCGCCCCTTAGAATGGCCGTGCCACCCGGTCGAAGGCCTTCTCTGCATCCAGGCTTAACATCAAGAAGGGGCCTCCAACCAGGCAGCATAATGCAGGAGGTGGAGCAACCTTTTAATACTATCTTGGCAGCAGCCTTTTAATACTATCTTGTGTTTGTCTACCTGGGACAAACCCAGTTTGGTCCTGTCCAGCCAAGGTGGGCAGTGTCTGTTCCAACCTCCCGGCCATCACACCGATGCAAATAATTTATAATCGATGTTAAGCACCAAGATAGGTCAGTATGCTGTGCAATGTGTAGGATCCTTCTCTGGCTTGGGAATACTAGTGATGGTTGCGTAATTCCAGCTCAGTGGGAATGACTCCCCTCTCTGGATCTCCCTGCAGACATCTAGTAAGTGACCGCTTAAACTTGACCTGAAGGATTTTATGAATTCCCCAGTGAAGCCGTCTGGGCCTGGACTCTTGTTAGATTTTAATTTTGAGATAGCTTGATTTAGTTCTAGCTCGGTGATAGGTTTATCCATCACCTGCTGGAGGGACTGAGAAAGTAATGGCAAGCGGAGGTTTGTCAATAGACATGAATTTGATCTACATCCGGAGATTGCTCTGGAGTGAAGAGAGCCTGATAATACTTCACAAAGGCTTGGATAATCTGCTACAGGGATCTAACCAGCTGCTCTGTATCTGAGTCCTTAATTTGAGTGATTATGGATCGGGCTGTCCTTTGTCTCAGTCTATGGGCTAGGAGCCAAGTGGCTCTAGGGACACTATCATAGTATTTTTGGTGCAAGTATTGTAAGGCCTGCTCCGTCTGAAAATATCTAGCAGTTGCTGTCTGGTAGCTAGCAGTAATGGGCTCACTGCCGTGTCCCCTTCCGCGTGTTGTTTCTGGAGGTCCTTCAGCTGCTGCTGGAGTCTCTCCAGACATTGTGTCTGTTGTTTTTTGTAATTAACATACTAGACATCAGCAGAGTAGGCCTGTTGGTCTATCAAGTCTGCTCGTGCTTCAGCACCCTGATTGGGTACCGTAGCCCTCTATCTGTTTCCTTCCACTGTTACTCCACCCCCCAGTCCTGCCCCCCCCCCAGGAAAACCAGCCTCTGCTTCACCCCTTGCCTATACCTGTTCCACCCTCTCTTGAATCCCTCCACCATACCTGCCTGTACCAGCTCCCTAGGCAGCGCATCCCATGGTTCCACCACTCTCTCAGTGAAGTACAGCTCCTCCTTTACCCCCAGTCCTACCACCCTCAATCTTCCAACTGTGTCGTCTGGTGATTCCACTCTCCTTCAGTCGAAAGATCCTGTCTCGGCTTACCTTATTTACTCCCCTGAGGTACTTGAACACCTCAATCATGTCCCCCTGGTCCCTCCTCTCCTCCAGCGAGAACAGGCTGAGCTTCCCTAGTTGTTCCTCATATGTCGTATCCCCCAGGCCCTGGATCATTCTGGTTGCTCTCCTCTGAACCCTCTCCAGGAGTTGGATGTCCCTCCTTAGGTGCTGCCTCCAGAATGGCACACAATACTCAAGATGTGGTCTAACCAGGCTGTTGTACAGTGGCAAAATCACCTCCCTGTTCCTTGAGGTAATCCCCCTAGCGATGCATCCCAGCATCCTATTTGCACTGACTGCAGCCCTCCTGCACTGTTCTGAATTATTCATGTTAACATCCACCAAGACTCCTAGGTCTCTTTCCCCTGCCTTGGCCTGCAACTCATTCCCCCCCAGGGTGTACACATAGTTGGGGTTTTCCCACCCTAGGTGTAGCACCTTGCACTTGGAGGAGTTAAATTTCAATTTCTAGGTGCAGCACCACCTATCCAGAGTATCCTGGTCCTCTTGCAGGCCCAATCTCCCCTCCTCCCCCTCCACCACCAGCTTAGAGTCATCCGGAAAGAGACTCACCTGATACCTTCCCTGATATCGGAGATGTAGGCGTTAAACAGGAGTGGCCCCAGGACTGATCCCTGTGGGATCCCACCTATGACCTCCCTAGGAGGTGAGACCTCCCCTCTGACAACTACCCGCTGAGTGTGACCTGAAAGCCAATTTCCAATCCATCTAACTGTTAATGGGCCTACCCCCATCCCCCCAGCTTCTCACTTAGGCCAGTGTGAGGGACCAAATCAGATGCTCTACTGAAGTCCAGGAACAGTACATCCACTGGTCTCCCCCTGTCGAGTGCTGATGTCACCCACTCACAGAACTCTACAAGGTTTGTTTCACACGATCTACCTGGCAGAAACCCATGCTGCCGGTCATCCAGGTAACCCATCTCCGCCAAGAAACCTCCCAGCCTTTCCTCAAGTATGCTGTCAATTACCTTCCACACCACCGATGTAAAACTGACGAGTCTATATTTTCCTGGTTCTTCTTGCGATCCCCCTTTGTGGATGGGCACAACATGCACCTGCTTCCAATCCCTTGGCACCCTCCCTGTCTGGAGTGACAAGTTAAAGAGATCTGCCAATGGTGCAGCTAAAACATCCGCCAACTCCCTCAGTACTCTGGGATGAGTAGCATCAGGCCCTGGAGATTTATCCTATTTTAGGAACTGGAGGGCTTCCCACACCCGACCAATAGGAATATCAGCATATCAGCATCTTTCTCCCCCCCATTCAGCAGAACCAACTTGATATCTCACCCCTGGCCTGCCTCCTCCTGCAGATTGTTCTTCAGTAGGTACCCGATACTCAGGTCTGCTGCACCTTCTGTGTCCTTCAACCCCTTTTTTTGGAAGTTCCCCAGCCTCCTCCCTAGTGAACACTGAGGCAAAGTAGTCATTCAGTACCTCCGCCTGCTCTCCCAACTTCTTCCACTCACCCTCCAGCTGTCCTCAAACTACTGAGCTGACCCTTGACCTTCCTCCGCTCACCAATATACCTAACGAACCCCTTTTCCACACTCCGTATCTCCTGCACCAGCCTTTGCTTTTTCCAGGCCTTTGCCCCCCTCACCACTCTGGTGACTTTCCTGGTTGCAAGGCGATAGTTCTCTCTATCCCTCGCTCCTCTCATTTTTTTGTACCTACTGTAGGCAGCCTTCTTCTCCCTTTCCCCCTGCTGGACCTATTTGGTCCACCAGCATGGTTTACGAGACCTACCACCCTTGCGCTTCACTCTTGCGCAGGTCCTGGTGGCCTCCAGTAGCCCTCACTTTATGATCTCCCACCTACCTTCCACGTCCAAACCTGGTTTTATCTCCCGCAAATGCCCCTTGAGAATTTTCCCCATGTTCTGAAAGTCCACCCCTCTAAAATCAACTATCATTGTCCTTGCATGATCCCCCCTCCCAGTTTAAGCCGAAACCAGACTGTGTTGTGGTCACTCCTAGCCAGGGGTTCTTCCACAACCAGATCGCATGCAAGATCCCCATCCGCTAAAACAACATCCAGGATATGACCCTCCCTCATTGGGTCTATCACCTACTGATTGAGGAATGCGTCCAGGAAGCCATCCAGCAGCTTCTGCTCCCTGGTTACAATGGACATCATAGTACCCCAATCAGTAGCTGGCATATTAAGGTCCCCCATCAACAGCACTCCTTCCCCTTCCAGTCCACACTGCCCCTTAATGTTAGCCAACAGGCATCCTCCAGGTCCTCCGCTAGTCCTGGGGGCCTATATACAACCCCCAACTTGATCTTCCCTCCCATGGAGCTATGCAAGGTGACCCATAGGGCCTCCACGTTGCCCTCTGCTTCCTCCACTCTTATAATCTCAATGTTATCCCTAATGAATATTGTTACTTCTCTCCCTCTGTCCACCTTTCTGTCCTTACTTAGCACAAGGTACCCACTCAGATTAAGGTCCCAGTCATGGCCAGGGGTGGCCCAAGTTTCAGTGACCACTGCTACATCCACCCCACCCTCAAACAGCACGGCCTGAAATGCAGGCATTTTATTCCCCAGGCTCCTGGCATTTATTAAAGCCACCCCCAACCCTTGTCCCTACCCCTCTTTTCCATATCCTCCTCAGATCTTTCATACATCCGTCCACACTTCTCCCCTAGGGTACCGTTTATCCCCCCTCTATGGGGTTGCAGGTCAGTCCTACCGGCGGCATAGATGGCTGGATCAGCCCGGCTGTGCCCCCTCCCCAAGTTTAAACCCCATCTAGTCTGAATGAAATCCTTCATCCCCTGTTTGAGAACTTCCTTCCCTACTGGATTTAGGTGAAGCCTATCCTGGGCATACAGTCCCTTGTCTTCCCAAATCCCCCTCCCCACTCCCCCAACACCCCAATCTCCTTGTGCTTCACCCCACTGCCCGAGCCCGTCATTATTCTCCCTGATCTTCTGTTTGTTCTCCACAGTGGCCCTTGGCACTGGCAGGATTTCCGAGAAGGAGACTGTGCATCCATTGTCATGACAGACCCAGGCCAGTTCTCGGAACCTTGCTGAATTTCCAGCACACTATTCCCCTCAATATCATTTGTTCCCAGATGCATCAGGAAGTCCGGTGATCCTCCACAGTCCCTCGCCAGGTCATACACCATGAACTTTACCCTAAGCACAGTCAGACCGGAAATACCCACTACTTTAACTGGACTGGATTTTCCCTCACCCTGCCCCACCCAATGAATACCCCTGATCATGGAGTCCCCCAGCAGGAGAATCTTAGTGTCCCCCTTGATCTTTTGTGTACCTCCTTTTTGGACTCCCCCACCAGCCCCCTTCAGCTCCCCCTTCCTCGAGACCACTTCCCCTTGGCTTCTCTCTGGACTCTCTACAAAAGAACCCCTAGCCGCCCTACCCCTCTTGTTGTGCCTTGTATAACTGAGTTCCCCGGCTCCCCCCAGTTTAGCCTCCACCCCACTCTCTACCCCAGTGGAGCCTTTTTCTCTGACCTCCTCCCCTTCCAGCTCCCACCTCTCAGTCCCCCAACACGGCATTCCCATCACCATCACCCCCTCCTACCTCCTCCCCTTTCCTCTTGTCCCCTTCCATGCTCACCTGCATGTCCCCCTTACCTGTGGGCCTTTCTCTGGTATGATCCTCCCCCCTCGAAGGATGCCCCTCCCTTGTCTCACTCTCTCCCCCTTTCTCACAGAATTGACTTGCAGCCTCCACACCTTCCCTCTGCTGGTTCCCCCCTCCCCTTCTTTGACACTTGATTTGTCCCCTCCTCTGCTAGCTTACTTTTTTGAATTACCGATGCCCACCCTCGTCTGATTCACTGTATCCCTTTCTCCGCCACCCTGCTTTTCCTTCTCTACCCTCCTCACCACATTCTCTCCAACCAACTTACTCAATGGCTCAAATTTATTATAGCACTCAAAGCCAACCTCCTTTTTTTGTCCTGATTTCCCGCTATCCACTCCTCCAGTAGGTCCCCTGTCAGTCTCAACCCACCTGTTCCCCCTCCGCCTCCTATGATATCATGTTTCCTCTACCAGTTACCTCCCAGGTAGCTACCCCTTTGCTACTAGCCCACGTCCCATAGGTTTTCCACTCCTGCTTGATGAAAGGATTCAGGTCGCACTCTATCACTGCCCTCCTGCTCCCCACAGGCCCTCCAGACATGTTTATTCCCCCCCCAACAACTCCAGTTTCCTGCATACCCAGTCAAGCTCCCCCCGATCTGCAATAACTGCCTACAGACTGGGCAACCTCCCTCCCTCCAGGCCCAGTTTAGGACCATGCCTGCCCTGCAGCCAGTGCACCCTACAATCCTGCCAAAGATGCCTGCACCCCAGGGGCCCTCTCCAAACATTCTTGGACATTCACCCTTGACCAGGTCCCCACCCCCACATAGACCTACCCGCAACCCACTACAGCCCACCATAAGGGGCGATGTAGCCCGTGAAATTAAAAACACAGCTCTTGGACCAAGCTACTAAGCAGAATAAAAGAGCATGAACAGAGTTACATCCCCTAACAGTTCCAAGAATAGTCAGAGTCATGACTGGAAAAAAACCCAGTATAGCCACCTAACCAATCAGTGACTTACCTCCACCTGGCCCCTCCTCCTCTGAACATTTAGAGGTTGGGGCTGGGGTGAGTGGTGGCAAACTAGTGTACCAAGAGTGGCTGGGCTTGTCCCTTAAAAGGCCCAGCCACGAGTCCTGTAAATGGCGCCCTGGCTTTTTATTGGGCGCTCCAACTCAGATCACTGAACTCCTCCTAGCCACTCATGTGGCCATCCCTGGCTCCAAATTTTCTCTTGTTACAGCTCCTGCAACAGCTCTTTCACTGCTGATGTGGCCTGCACCATCCCTCAGGACCCCAAGAAGCAGCCCGCCGATGTGGCCTGCGCAGTCCCCCTGCTCCTCTGCGAGTAAGTCCCAAGTATCCCAAGAGCGGCTGGGCTCGTCCCTTAAAAGGCCCAGTCATGAGTCCCAAAAATGGTGCCCTGGTTTCCTGTTGGGCACTCCAACTCAGATCATTGAACTCCTCCTAGCCACCGATGTGGCCTGTGTAAGTCGGCCTGCTCCTCTGCAAGTAAGTCCCAAGGATGTAATATAATAATCTTGTCCACCAGGAGACACATGATGAAAAATAATCAAATCCACAGGAAATGGTGAACTTGTAGAAAACTTAATAATATCTCCTCGGAGGACCACTTTGATTATGTCCCACAACGTTGCCCTGCTCACTTCAGGGGTAATGTTATCCTGTACTATCTGAGGTATTCTACCCTCCACCATTTCTTTAAATTATGATAAATTTAAGAGAAAGTTGTTGAACCCCCATAGCTTCTGCCCCTTTCAGAGGTCCACGTCATCCTGAGCGTCAACTGAGAATGGTCCGAGAGGACTAAGGGTGTATGTTGGCAGCTTTCAATTAAGTGCAGATGTTCTTTTCTCTTACTTCCTTATTTCTTTCGTCCATGGTTCTTCTTTTTCGGCAGGGGAAGAGCCCAACCACCCACCCTCATCCCCAACCACCCCATGCTACACTCCTTTTTATAGAGTAGCACAGTCGTGACATTTCCTGTAGCAAAGCAGGAAGGGAGGATCAGAGGGGCATCCACACAGTGACCTCACTTACAGGGGCACAATTAATTTAACCTGTTATTAAAAGTTATACAAAAACAAACAAATATTAAAAATATATATATTCTGTTTTCATTTTCCTTCTAATTACTCGGACCAGATTATAAACTCGACAACTCAACTGGAATAGATATTATTAACTGCGGGTACTACAGGACACTGTTCAGAAGGGCAGTTATACACCGGCCCAGTGGCACTGAGGGCTGAGGCGCTGGATGCCTTACCTCGCACTACGCCGGCAACCTGTGTTCGGGAACGAGCATGGGCTACTGGGAGTCGGCAGGGGAGGAGAAGGATTGAGCTTCCGTTGGACTGCTCTCCTTCTCTGGGGTGGGGGGTCCTTAGTCGGCACCTGTTTGCTCCCCGGCGGAGGCTTGGGGACAGGGTGGTGCACTACAGCATGGGGAGGAGTTGGGACAGACGCCCAGAGGGAGCGCATGCGGACGTGTGCATGCTCCCCTCTGCTGGCATCACTGCATGCCCCCGGCTCCTGGGGAGCACATGGGAAAACACTGCCATGGCACAATGGCGGAGGGTGCCTCGCAGGCTCCGTTTCCAGCTAGCCACGATGCTGGTCCACTGGATCCGGACCTTGGTGGGGGTTGGAGAACCCTGCCGACCCCACGGGGGGGGGGTAAGCCCTGGGAGTTCGGGTCAGCATCGGCTGGTGGACACTGGGGGACGGAGCTGGGGGCACTCTCTTGAGGTAAGCTGGCAGTAATGAGAAAAATAACAGCAAAAAAAAAAAAGGGCAGCTCTGCAGGATTTAGGACGCTGTCCTACATGTTGAACCATTGGAGATCTAAGGGCTGAGCTCCGGGCAGCATGGGCAGAGATTGTGTGCCTCAGATCACATTTCATATTCAGGAGGAAATATATTACAGGAACCACCTGCCATTTCCACAACATCCAACTGAAGTACCTCGACTGCAGAGGTTAGTTGGTCTGGGAGGTTGGCAGGTGATTAGGAGGGGCAAATCGGGGTGCCCCATCACTCAGTGGTCACCAGTGTATCACCTCCACAGACCATATAAAAACTACAAACAGGTATCTGCCTCTATCTCTGAAATCAAACAAAGGGGCAGAGGACACTGCAGAGCAGGACACTGCAGCACAGGAGCTAGCGCTACAAAACTCTCCCAAAACAGGGACAAAACCAAAAAAAGCAAAAAGGAAATCAAAAATACTTCTGATCATAGGAGACTCCATGATTCGGGGAGTTGATACCTTCTTTCGGCCGGGGGTAATGGTCAAATGTGTCCCAGGTACATTAGCAAGGAGAGACACTGACCGCATTGCTAAAATCATGCAGGAAGCGGGAGAAAACATCGACATCCTGGTACACATAAGGACTAATGAGCTCACCAGCTGGTCAGCTGTGGAAACCAAGGAACACCTGACCAGGCTGGGAGTCAAACTGTCATCCATTTAATCCGGCATCTTCTCTGAGATCCTGCCGGTCTGGGAGGGGGGGAGATGGACGGAAGGTCAGAGAAGGGGAGATAGGGGAGCTAAACTTGTGGCTCAAGGGCTGGTGCCAGGAAAAAGGACACAAATTTGTAGGTAACTGGCAACAGTTTTTTTTTTAATTATATTTTATTGTTTTAATGCTAAAACAATTACATACAATTATCTCACTGAAGAGATCAACAGTGTGCCAGACGATACAGTCAGTGTAAAACAGGAGAGGTAGTCTGTACAATCAGCTGTATGAATATGGGGGAAAATGCATTTAGTTTTAAAATTCCATAAGGAAGTCCAAGATATGCTGCACCCTACATACTGTGGGTGGTCTGTCCAGTCAAAAATGTTAACCAAACACACTTAACTCAACCTCCTGTGTTGATGTGACCCCCGTTCAACATAGATATTTGCTTATTTGTAGTACAAAGAGGAGATTAATAGCAAAATAAAATACCCCTCAACTTTTTAGTAAAGAGATTCAAGATCAGCTTGAAGAATCCAAGCCTGGTTACTATTAACAGTAACCTGCAAGGCCCAGAGCAAGTTACTAGTGCCATTACGCAGTGTTTTACTTCCCCTCCGCATTGTCATAATTAGATTAACATGATGACTCCTCCAACCTGTAATCTAACTTGTGTTAAACCATCAACTTTGCAATGTTTTAACATTGCCCTCTACAGAACTTGAGAGCTAATTTTATATGCTACGATTTAAACTGCTGAAACTTTAAGCCTTAGAAAAATTATTCTAGTAAACTTCGAAGCAACTATTAATCCTTTACAATGACTGAAACACACATTTACTGCTCCAAAATAAGGATTCTTAAGTCAGGCAGTTCAATGTAGCACAATAATTGCTATAACAGTCCCCATTCTCCTTTTCAGGAATCCTGATCAGATTCAGAGTCTTCGGCAGTTGCTCGGGCAAATTCTCTGCTAAAGTGTGCAACCTTTTTGCCCCCCTCATCTGGATCCGTAAACTGGTATGCTTTCCCTCCGTGGAAAATCCAGAGGCAAACTGGCATTAGCAAGGAGTGCGCAATGCCAAGACTCCTAAGCTTCGCCCGGACACCATCAAAACACTTGTGCCTGGCTCTTGTTACAAAGGAGTGGTCCGGAAAGAGAAATATTGTCTGTCCTCGGTAGGACAATGCTCCTGAACTTCTGGTGGCCTGCAGAATAAGGTCCCTTGTTATCACTCTGGTAGTGACCAGAAAAATGGTTCTCGGTGCTTCTTTTGAATCCCAGCAGCCCTGGGAGACACTCAGTAAGCCCTCAAAAAGCTAGTTGGGGAGTTCTGCTTCCAAGTTTAGGGTGGATGGAAGCCAGTCCTTCAAGAATCCCAGCAAATCTTCTCCCTCAGAATTTTTGGCCAACCCCATGATGCGCACATTTGGAGCCCTTTGAATGTTCTCGAACGACTCCAATCTGTATTGGAGTTGCGAATTTTCCTGAGTTAGTTTGGAGGTTGAAGCTAGGGCTTTGGTCACCATTGACTCTGCGACCCCTGCTGTTTTCATTGCTGTTTCAATTTTTATGTCCTGATCTGCCATCCACGTTAAAGCAAGCTCTATTTTTTGATCTATAGCCTGCATGGACTTCTGAAGGGCCTTCCATGGAGGCTCAGACCCTACTTGTAGCTGAGCTTCTGCTGATGTCACAGGGTCTGTTGGTGATGGTTTTTTTGCCGTGGCTCCTGCTGCTTTGTTGGTGCGACCCATAGTACAATTTTAGTACCTATTTGTTCCTCTGGATATAAGGCATCGAGTTCTGGGAAGCAAATTCCAACCAAGAGAAAATAAATCTAAATTTTTAAGCTGCAAAGTTGTGGAATAGGGAACTCCCCTTTTGTACGTCTAGTTGGTAGGTGTGCTCTACAGTGCTCCACGTAACTGGCAACAGATTTGGGAGCGAAAGTTCTTTAAATTCGATGGACTGCATCTAACTAAGGAGGGAATCAGTGCATTGGGGAAGACGTTTGATGTCTTTGCAGAATATTTAAACTAGCAAATGGGGAAGGGGTGCAGCACCTGATACATTGAACGGGAAGACACCCTTCTCCCCCCCTCAGCTAGTGATCAAACTGGAGTTCAGCATGTTTGTAGTTCATTTACATCACCAGGTAAGGAAAAAGGTCCGACTCTCCATCACGGCCTTTGGGGGCATGGGACCTGTAACAACTAACACACAAAATCTGGCCAATGGAATATCATGTACACAAATGCTTGCAGTCTGGGAAACAAGATCCCAGACCTGCAGGCAATAATGACAGAGGCTAAACTAGACATAGTAGCCGTTATGAAGACAGGGTTTACCAGTAACCACACTTGGGAGACTTCAGTACCTGGCTATGTACTGTTCAGAAGAGACTGAGGTGCAAAAGGTGGGGGGGTCCTTTATGTCAATGAAAATATCAAAGCTACAGAAATTCAGAATACACATAAGGAGCCAGAAGAACTGTGGGTCACCCTGGAAACAGGAAATGGGACAACCATACGAACTGGGGTTGTCTACAGGCCTCCAGACCAGGGGGAGGACATAGACACATTACTGTTAGAAGATATACAAAACATGACAGCTAAAGGGGAGGTTCTGCTAATGGAAGACTTCAACATGCCAGATATAGATTTGTCAATACCAGCAGGAACATCCGCCAGAACTAGACACATAGTGGATTCCCTGCAGGGGAAGGGCCTCAAACAATTGGTACAGCAACCCACAAGAGACAGGGCTGTCCTGGATCTAGTACTGACTAGTGGGGAAAGGATCACAGATCTCCAGGTAGAAGGTCACCTGGGGGCCAGTGACCATCACATGGTTTGGTTCAGTTTGGCCGCTAGAACTAAATTATCCCATTCCAAGGCAAAAATATGGGACTTTAGAGGCGCTAACTTTGATAAGATGGCTAACAGGGTTAAGCTAGCCCTGGCAAGACAAAATACAGGTGAGGGGGTACAGGCAAAGTGGGCAAGTATTAAGGATGCAATACTTGAAGCAACATCCCATTGTGTTAGGGAGAAAAGCAAGAGGAAAAGAAGGAGGAAACCACTTTGGTTCTCAAAAACAGTAGCAGAAAAGATTGGAACCAAAAGGCTGGCCCTCAGGAAATATAAGGGAATGCAGCGGGATGAAGATAGGAAGGCATACCACACTTCCCTAAGGGAAGCAGGGAAGGCAGTAAGGCAGGCAAATGCCCAAACTGAGGAAACACTAGCACGAACAGTAAAAGAAGGGGACAAGACTTTCTATAGATACATTAGTGAAAGGAGAAAATCCAGAGGGGGTATTGCTAAGATCAAAGGGGATAAGGGGGCATGTGTGGAGGAGGACCAAGGAAAAGCATCTATCCTAAATATATACTTCTGCTCAGTATTTACTGAGGAGAACATAGGGCAGGGCCCACAGCTCAGCACCATGGACACAGGGTGGAGGGAGGTGTGCACTAGTCCCTTCACAAAAGAAAGGGTCCTACAAAAACTCACTAAGCTCAGGGTGGATAAAGCAATAGGACCTGATAGCACACATTCCAGGGTACTAAAGGAGCTAAGGGTGGAACTAGCAGAGCCATTATCAGAACTGTTTAGTGAGTCTCTGAGCACAGGAGAGGTCCCAGAAGACTGGAGAAGGGCACATGTGATCCCGCTCCACAAAAGTAGCAGCAGGGAGGAGGCAGGGAATTACAGACCGGTCAGTCTTACCTCAGTAGTGGGCAAGATTATGGAGGCACTCCTCAAGGAGAGGATAGTGCAACACCTGGAATCCATAGGAGCACAGGATCCAAGACAGCATGGGTTTACAACAGGAAGGTCCTATCAAACTAATCTCATAGATTTCTTTGACTGGGTAACCAGAGTGGTGGACCAAGGGGGTGCAGCTGATGTCGCCTACGCTGACTTCAGCAAAGCTTTCGATACTGTTCCACATAGAAGATTGATTAATAAGCTGGGTAGGCTCGGGGTGGGTCAGTGGTTGGTCAGCTGGGTGGCGGGCAGAAAACAGAGAGTAGTGGTAATCAGTTTACAGTCAGAAGAGATACAAGTCACAAGTGGGGTACCTCAGGGATCAGTCCTGGGGCCAGTCCTCTTCAGTATCTTCATCAGTGACATTGCAGATGGACTGGAGGGTATGGTGTGCCTGTTTGCAGATGACACCAAGATCTGCAACAGAGTAGATGATCCAGATTGGGTGGGCAGAATGAGAAGAGAGCTGGAAAAACTGGCACAATGGTCGGAAGAGTGGCAACTGGGGTTTAACGCAAAGATGTGCAAAATCATGCACATTGGGAAGAGAAACCCTGAAGCTACTTATAGGTTGGGAGGGGAGTTGCTGGCAATCACAAGGGAAGAAAAAGACTTGGGCATTATCATCACAGATGACCTGAAATCATCCAAGCAGACCACTAAAGCAGTAGGTAAGGCTAGAGGGATGTTGGAGTGTATTGGTAGGGGTATCACAAGTTGTAAGAGGGAGGTAATAATCCTAAAAGACACTGGTTAGGCCCCATCTGGAATACTGCGTGCAGTACTGGAGGCCGCACCTGCACAAGGACATTAACAAAATGGAGGCAGTTCAGAGAAGGGCAACCAAAATGGTGCTGGGACTGCATCAGAAAACATAAGAATTGATTATTGGAGCTCAATATATATACCCTAGAGCAAAGGAGGGAGAGAGGTGATATGATCGAAACATTCAAACATCTTAAGGGCATTAACAAGGTGAAAGAGTCTAACATGTTTCAATATAAGAAAAATAGCAGGACAAGAGGACACGGCATGAGATTAGAGGGAGACTGATTAAGGTGTAATGTGAGGAAGTTCTTTTTCACAGAAAGGGTGGTGGATGCATGGAACGGCCTACCTCAGGAAGTGGTGGATATGAATACAGTACCGGGCTTCAAACAGGCATGGGATAGGTGTAAGGGAACAATATAGATGAGTATGAATAGATAGGCCATTGACAGAGCAAAGGCCGATGGCACATTCATAAGGTAGAAAAAATGGGCAGACTGGATGGGCCTTGTGGTCCTTATCTGCTGTCAACTTCTATGTTTCTATGTTGGACTTTTTTCCAACTTTTCTATACTGTTCTCTAGCTATTTTAAGTGTTGACATTCCTCCCTCTTTCTGTGAGAAGCATAGGAAATTATTCCCCCTCTTAGTACGGCCTTCCAATAGAGCATCCCACCTAATTGCAGCACTCGTGTCCTCAGCCGGGTTGTCAACTAGGAAGTGGTTGATTTGCGCCTTGATAAACACTTGCTGCCTCGGGTCTTGTAAACCACTGGTTTCAAGATATTCTATAATGCCTTCCTTCAGCAGTGATTCCATTAACTTTCCCACCACCAATGTCAGGCTGACTGGCCTATAGTTGCCAGTCTTCTCCTTGCTACCACTTGTGTGAAGTGGGAGTAGATTTGCCCTCCTCCACTCCTTTTTCCAATGACCTGTTAAATAGGACTGTCAGAGGTACAACCAGTGCCTCCCTGAGCTCCGTCAGTACACTTGAAGGCACCCAGTCTGCCCCATCACTTTATCCACTTTCAGATTAGTGAGTCCTTTCAGGACTCTCTCCTCCAAGGCGGACTAAAAATGGACTAGTGTCCACCTCTCTCCCTCCAAAGCTCCTGTTACTTTTTTGTGGCTCCTCCCCTTCCTCTGTCAGCACTGGATAAAAGCCAGTCTGGTAACACTGAGAGTTAAGGCGCAGGACACCACACCTTGTGCCACACTGGTAACCTGTGTTTGGGAGTGAGCTCAGGTCGCTGGGGCCTGGCAGGGAAGGAGAAATTTGGAGCATCCGCAGACCCCTCACCTTCTCCTGAGGAGGGAGGGACATTGGGGTCAGCAATACTGTGCCTCCCAGCGGCAGCTGGGCAGTACTGAGCCGGCAACCCACTATAGAAAGGGGACATCGGTCATGGCAGACATCAGCTGGAACGTGCACAGGAGCATGCACTTGCTTATCCGGACATCATTGCACATCCACGCTCACCGAGGAAGGTTTAAGGCAGCCACACAGAACAAGGAAAAAACCCTGAGCCTTGGGAGGGCGACGATGCCCCACAGTCCCACGCCCACTGTTGGACTCCACCCTCCTGGGTCCTGATCCTCCAAGCCACAGTCCAAGCCTGCAGCCATTGGATTTCAAGGAGCACCACAGTAGAGGGGGTGGACCTGCCAAGGGTGTGCAAACCAGGGAGTCGCTGCCAGGTAAGGAGCGTGGTATTGGAGCTCCAGGAGATGACCCAGGGTGGAGGAGTCTCGGGCATAGCAGGAGAAGCCAAGGGGACATCAGGGAGAGATCCCCAGGCTTGGCGACCAGAGGGAAACAGAATCATGAAAAAAAAAAACACTGAATAAAGGCTGGCCCAGTGGCACAGAGAGCTGAGGCATCTGTGCCTCATTGCCATCACGCTGGTGACCCAGGTTCAGGAACGACCCTGGGCTGCTCAGGGGTCAACCATGGAGAGAAGGATTGAGCATCCCAATGGATGCTCTCCTCCTCTGGGGAGGGAGGGTTGCCTGGTCCACCGCGACACACCACCTAGGTGACCATGGGTGGAAGTACTGGCTAGAGCAGTGGTTCCAGTGGCAGATGCTCCTGGCAGAAGACATTAGCACGCTATGCACGTCAAGCCACCACACCAGCAGAGCATCTGAGGGTTCTCCAGAACAGCGGAAACCCCCCTGGCTGACAGGATGACACCTTCCTCTCCTCACAGACTCCACACCCACCTACTGGGCGCAGTGACCCCCAACTGAGCTAAATAGCTCCAAGGAACAGGGGCCACCTGGGAGGCTGCACCACATGGGGTGATCTGTGGGGCACTGCACAGGTCACACAGAAACTCCCAGAGATGGTGGGCAGTTGGGGTTGGGGGAGAGGAGGCCAATGGAGCAGGCTGGGTGACTGGGGATACAAAACAAAACCAGTGAATAAAAGTATTTGTTCAGGATGTCTATCTTTTCCTGGTCCTCCTCTGCACAGTCCCCCCCTTCCCGTCTTAACTTTAGAATCCCACCCCTAATCTTACTCTTTTCTCTTACATACCTAAAAATGTCTTGTCCCTTTTCATTGCCACTTGGGCTGTTTTCGTCTCCATTTACACCTTCATGCTCCATACTGATTTCCCTGCTTCCCTGTTTTCCTTGATACACTTCCGTATCCTTCTTTCCCTGCATCTCTCTATACCTTCAGAATGCTACTCTTTTAGCCTTTACCTTTACAGCGACGTCTTTCAAGAACCATATAGGCCTCTTTTTCCTCTTGCTTTTGCTCATTTGCTTGATGCAGAAATTTGTTGCCTTCACTGTGCCCCTTTTTAGCTTCTCTCAATGTTCACCCAGGTCATACACCCCTGCCAGGTCATCCCTGAGGTATTCACCCATCTTTCTAAAATCTGACCCCTGAAGTCTGTGACCCTCACTGTTATGTGGTTCGATTCTGCAGCCATCCTCATGTTGAAACACACTGTATGGTGATCCGTGATTCCCACGTAGCCTCCTACCTTGACATCTGCAGCACTGTCCCTGTTAGTGAGTACCCCGTACAGTATTGTACCATCACAAGTGGGCTTCCTGAGTAGTTGCGGGTGCGAGATTGCCAGACCGTCCAGAGTTTTAAAATAGCGCTAAAATCATATTCATTTAGCCTAGCGTATGCAGATTTTTTTTAGATTGAATTAACAATATAGTTTTAAATGGATTTTAAAGAGTTAATGTGAATTGTCATGATTATTTGTATTGTTATTTGAGTTTAAATTGTTTTATCATATGTGGAAGCGCTTTGGTTCTAGAAAGGAACTTTTTATAAATAAAATTTGATTTGATTTGATTTAGTTGCCTGAAGAATGCTCCCCTCGGGGAATTCAGGATTTCCCTGCTTCTTGCTGAAACTGCAGTTGGGAGGCTTCAGACTACATCTGGTAAATTGAAGCACCTCCCTCTTTCCTACCAACTTGCCAGTGGTTTCCACCAGTACCTTGTCTTTTTATTCATAAAGGTTTTTATTCTATGTCCGGGGAGGGGAGCGGGGTTCGGCTGCATCAGCCCGATCCCCAGCCTTTTTGGGGTTCTTGTCATATACTGGACAATATACTTCCCTCCGTAGTATTTGAATGAACATTCCTCCTGACATGTACATTAATATTTCAATACGTTATTTTTATGGTCAATAAACTTGCAGTGTGTTTAAAAAAAAACAAAGAAAATGGCTCTTAGCTCATTGGGTCTGTGCAGTTATCAATCATTAAAATAAAAAATGGAATCAAAAGCATTCCGAGAGAAATCCCAGTGACTGTATAACTTTTATTGATCTACAAAGTTCTTATCTGCACAACACCATCAGAAAAAGACTTGCTGCTGTGTGGAATATGATCTGGAAAAGAACCACTTCCCATTGGACTTGCCGCAGCACCCAGGGTATTTGCGCTTGCCACAGCACCCAGGTTGGAGGTAATACAATTGTTCCTGTACCTGGATGACATCCTAGTGAAAAGTGTTCACAGCCAAGCGTGCAGGACTGTCAACAGGGTTCTGCACATGCAAGAGACCCATGGTTTCCGGGTCAACCAAAATAAGACTATTTTAACTCTAACACAAAAACTGCTGTGTGTGTGTGGGGGGCGGAATCTTATTAAGTACAGTACAAGGATCAGTAAAGATGATGAAGGAGAAGTTCCAGAGGCAGTAGGAGGTGCAGCAGAATTTCTAACATGAAAGGAACTTCTCAGCAGAAATATGGAGTCAGGCATTGAGTGCTATGGTAGCCTCAGTGGAAATGGTGCCTTGGGCTTTGATGCATATCAGACATAGGCTTCAGCACTGGTCTCCAAGCAGACGGGACCTGAAGGACACACATCCTGTGTCAGCAAAGGCAGCTGCCAGTCTAGGCTGGTGGAAGGTTTAGAGACATATCATGAAGGGGAGGTCGCTGTTGGATGTTTCCTGTATGAAGATTGTCATGGATCCATCCTGAGGTGCTGACGTGAGCATATAGGTCACCATAGGACACAGGAAAATGGCTGAGTGAAGAGTGGAATCTCAGAATTAATGTCCTGAAATAGAAGAGAATCTTCAGGGGACCAGGCCTCTGAAGTGGCCAGTCCTCTATTGTGGAACCCGTTCCCTAGAACCCTGAGATAGGCCCCTTCGGTGGAGGCCTTTAAGAGAGTCCTCAAAACGTACCTTTTTAAAGAGGCATATGATGGTATGTGATGGCCCTGCTGACTATCTGACCGACTGAAGTTACTGATGTCGATTATGTTTTATAATGCATTTTTGGTTTTTATCTGTACTATAAAGTGTGTCCTGCTCTGTGTTTTACTATTTAACCTGTTCAGTGCCCTGATCTCAGGGGAAGAGTACCTTGTCAATAAAATGCTACTACTATATACTGTATTGTTACACACTGACGGATAGTTAACCAAATCTGACTAGATTCACCCCACTGTTTTGTACATATAGTCTGTGTGCCATGTAGTGCAATAGCAATATGCCAACAGTTGGTCCAAAAATATATATATATAGAAGGAGCCTAAAGACCTTGAGAGCCAAATGGCTAACATACTGCTGTAGGTAAATCTTTGCCAGTCCTGATTTCCTGCACAGTAAGATTAAAACAAAAAAACATTAATTTGAACAACCATCTAGCCTGCAAGAACCCAGTATAATATGGACAAACTGTCATCTGCACTTCCTCTCTGCACTGAAATGGCAGGGAAATGCTGTCAGTCATGATGTGCTTGTCACCATTTTATTGTGCTTAACTAGCTTGACGCACATAAAACCGAATAAATCAAGCGCTTACTACTTAGCACGTATTGTCATGGAATTACCATTATGTTACTGACAAAGGCACAAAAATGGTATACGTAAGTGTTTGAGTCAGTCTGTGGGGTCCTCTCAGGCCTCAGTTTGTTCCTGATATTGTCTAAAAGATGCCTGCAGTGCACCCTTGCATTCATCAGAAATGTAAGCTTTGCCACCTTCCGAAATGCAAAGCAGCACCATTCCCTGGAGCCATGTTTCACTGCATCAAAGGACCAAGTTGTAAAGTTAAGGTAGGGAAACGGATGGATTACCTCTCCTGTATCATGCTGCAGCCTCCCGTCTATGGTGGAGGGTAACACGGTAGGCTCTGAGGAGCTGAGCCAGTGTCTCCAGGTGCAGAATCTCTGTCAAGAAAGTTTGTGAATACTCTGTTGGTCTGCTTCCCTCAACTTCCTCCAGGAAACCTAGCACTGTCAAGTTCATGCACTTGGCAGTATTTTCCAAATTCTCCAGTATTCATTTGTCAGCCCAGACACTCCAGTCAGTGCATTCATGGCAGTTTCCTCTGCATCCTGGGCCATTATATTTGCAGCCCTGGCACTTCAATCTCCAGTTCTGCAACTTTCACCATAAAGAAATCCACTTTTCTGTCCAGAGCATCCACCTTTTGTCCAACGATTTCACTGCATTGAGGACCACTTGCAGTGTCCGCTCTCCAGCATTTCTTTCTGCAGCTTCTGACAGCCGTGACTCCCCCATGCTTTCCGTGCCTCTAGGACCGTTCTGCTTCAGCTGATTCTTAGCTGCCGTTTGCTT
This sequence comes from Neoceratodus forsteri, assembly GCA_016271365.2. Classification (NCBI taxonomy): domain Eukaryota; kingdom Metazoa; phylum Chordata; order Ceratodontiformes; family Ceratodontidae; genus Neoceratodus; species Neoceratodus forsteri. The sequence continues at coordinate 1,010,673,041 of CM028134.1, read as the reverse complement.
TGGGTGGCTGATATTGATAAAACACTGCCGATGTACAGCACTAAAGTTCACATGTTTCTTCCAGGTAGTGACTGGTGTCAAACAAACCCAGACCTGGGGATCCGGAACAGCACTTTAAATGTTAAATTGCATTTTTCTTTGGTTTAAAGCAGGAGCTCGAGGAAAGGTACCTCTAATTGAAATGGTTGTCGGATCCTTTATTATTCATTGCTACCATGAAAATACTGTTGAAGTTACTACAGTTATACAGGATACAAGAAAGGGAAACATTTCAAAAATTGTATGATATCCATAAAGTGCATTAAATACAGCCAAGCTGTCCAAGAACTGTTTTTTTTTCTCCTAGACATTATGTTACCATATCTACTGTTTGCTATCATAAAAGGGGTGATTTGTTTAATAAACAAGAATTCCATAAATTTCTTCCATTACATAATACAATCGAAATATGGACAAATACATTCAAGTGGAGCTGCCGGAAACCATTTGCTATACCCTTTCCTGGTGGCTGTGCCACCTCATATTTCTACACTGATATATTTCAAATGAAATGTAAATTAAAACCTAGAACAAGATTTTTATGCTGGAAAGTATGACTGTCAGTCTGAGTAAATGTTTTATAAAGTAAAGGACTGAGGTGTTTCACTCAGATACACATTGTGGTAGAGATGAGATCTTTTTTTAACAAACACTTTTTTAGAACTGATTTTTATCATTTATGAGGACTCAGAAGTAGGACTGAAATAGTTTTTCAGGAAATGCATTGTCTGAAAGTCGATCTCATCTAACAAACACTTTGCACTAGGCCATTTATTTTAGTCAGATTCACAATATGAGAGATGATATATGGAGAATACAGGGAGGACTGTGTATTGAAATAAAGAGGGGCCAAGAGAGTGGTGAGAAAAGTTAAAGTGGCAGCAGAGCTGTTAATCAAAGAGGGAATTAAGGATGGATAAAAAGCCTTGTTTTGATACTGTACATAACAGAAAAGGGGAAGACAGAGGAAGGAATAGTTAGATTGAGAAAAGTGGGTGTGTGGGAGAAAGAGGGTGGAAAGAAGGCAGGTATCCTGAGCACCCCATACGTCGAATGGGAAGAACACCCCCCCCCCTCAACTAGTGGTCAAACAGGAGTTCAGCATGTTTGTAGTTCATTTGCATCACCAGGTAAAGAAAAAAGTCCAGTTCCCCATACAACGCACAGGGGAAACGCCGGACCTCGCCCAACAACTAACACACCGAAATCTGGCCAATGGAATATCATGTACTCAAATGCTTGCAGTCTGGGAAACAAGATCCCAGACCTGCAGGCAATAATGACAGAGGCTAAACTAGACATAGTAGCCGTTATGAAGACAGGGTTTACCAGTAACCACACTTGGGAGACTTCAGTACCTGGCTATGTACTGTTCAGAAGAGACTGAGATGCAGGAAGGGGGGGGTGGAGTGATCCTTTATGTCAATGAAAATATCAAAGCTACAGAAATTCAGAATACACATAAGGAGCCAGAAGAACTGTGGGTCACCCTGGAAACAGGAAATGGGACAGCCATATGAACTGGGGTTGTGTACAGGCCTCCAGACCAGTGGGAGGACATAGACATGTTACTGTTAGAAGATATACAAAACATGACAGCTAAAGGGGAGGTTCTGATAATGGGAGACTTCAACATGCCAGATACAGATTGGTCAATACCAGCAGGGACATCTGCCAGACCTAGACACATGATGGATTCCCTGCAGGGGAGGGCCTCAAACAACTGTTACAATGACCCACAAGAGACAGGGCTATCCTAGATCTGGTACTGACTAACAGGGAAAGGATCACAGATCTCCAGATAGAAGGTCACCTGGGTGCCAGTGACCATCACATGGTATGGTTCAGTTTGGCCACTAGAACAAAATCAACCCATTCCAAGGCACAAATATGGGACTTCAGAGGAGCTGACTTTGATAAGATGGCTGACAGAGTTAAGCTAGCCCTGGCAGGACTTCCGATGCAGCTCTGGAACGAATGGCAGCATAAGATCGGAGCTCCGCTCAGACCTCTCCCCAAAAACAATAAAAAAGCAAAAATTCAGCTTAAAAACTTGGTAGATGGAGAAATTCCTGCAGATAGCATCGATTACACAATAGGGAACCATAAACAGATATGAAGTATTACCAAGAGAAGAAGAGAAATCGAGCCCAGACGGTCTCATTGGGAAAGAAACCTAAACGCAAGAAAACAGAAACCAAGGACATGGTCTTAAATGACAAACTAGATAGAATGATAACATACTTGCAAGAAATTAAAAAGGATTTTCAGGACTTTCGCTCAGAACATGATCTTCCATGCACAGATGTATCAAATCTACAGAACCAAGTAAAGTCGATGGAATAAAACAGCTCAGACCAGGCCTCAGAGATCACTCACATTCAAGCAACTATAACCCAGCTTCTAGCTATAACCAAAGCCCTGGGAGAGAGACAGGAAGATACAGAGAACAGACAGAGACGCCAGAAGTTCCAAATTTATGGAGGCTCACGGGGCACTCAGTCCCAAATCTGTGGATCCGGAGATACGCCCGCGCTCCATAATAGTGCGATTTTTGAGTTACCATGCTAAAGAAAAAATACTCCAGAAAGCGTGGACAAAGGGGAAAATATTCAAGGGAAAACACAGACTGTTTTTCGATAATGACTATGCAAGAGTAACAGTGCAAAGAAGAAGGGAATATGTACCTTTGCTTCCGATTTTGAGACAGCTGCAGTTGAAATTCCGAACACTTTACCCATCCCGACTTCTAATCCAATACTCCAATGGACAGGCCACATATGATACTATAACGAGTGCGACGGAGGACTTGAGACAGAGAGGATTTGAGCTGCCCACCAAACTACCAGGGAAACCTTATGCCATGAGCTCGGGACTGAATAAAGAAAAGAGACCAGGAAGGGAATCGCAGCAAGAAGTACTAGATGAGATAAAGAGACTATTGGGACAATTTGCAAATAAAATACAATGATTATCCTCTTAAGATGAGTAGGCCGACAAGCTAGAGCGCAGCACCCAGGTGAGATGGGAAAACAGCCCACGAGGAGGGAGGCCCTCGGATTAGACTGTATTGGTTAACTGGGGGGGGAGCAGATCTAGGCCAAGTCAGTGGTGATTGTCACACTTGGACCACTGATTCTGATCCCTGTATAAATTTTGTTGTAAATATAAGAAATTAATGTATGATGACTGTGGCAGAGGAAAAGGCTGTCTTACTGGAACTGACACATCAAGACCCCACAGGGATAGTTCAAAGGACAGGAGGTGGTTTGAGTCTGCAGCTATTTAAAAGGCACTTCCTTTGTTCAATTTTTTTTGAAGGCAGGAACCAAAGTATCCATTTTATAATGCCCTGAGGGAGATTCTTTGACTTGCATAGTTGCCGGGAAGGACTTGTGGGGAGGGGTGTCGGAGAGAGGCCAGAATGGACATTGAAGAGGTTTGATGTCTGAGCCAGGGAGGACCCAGACGAATTTGGAAGGTCAAATACATATTTCCCAGGAAGCCTTGGGAGTACATCACAGAACCTGTTTATATGTGTGTGTCTGTGTGTGTGGGGCAGAACAAAAACCAGTTCTGACCAATTACCCTGAGGAGAGGAAATTGAGTACGTCACTTATCATTTTTTTTAAATCTTGTTGGGACATCCTGTGTGGTAACATATACTTTTAATACACCAGGGTGGAGTTTAATGATCTCAGAGAGGAGGCCAGCTCAAAACTTTTTTATCCAACTGAGCAAGCCTTAGAGATACCCAAGACAGTATTATCTGAATGAGGAAGAATCATCACAGCACTGAAAGAGAGTAAGATTAGACCAGTCTGAATGTATGTAATGTAGAAACTTTCACTTTAAACCTATTTGTTTTAAGGCTGTATGTGTTGGGATATATTTTGTTCTGTAATTATTGTTCTGTTTTGATATTTTTGAAGTAGAGAGATATTTTTACAACGGAACTGTCTGGAGTGCTTTGATATTTCTTTTTATTTAAGTGGAGCTTTTAAAGGTTATAAGTAACACTATGTATGGGCTTAATGTAGACCAAACTGAGAAATGGATAGAGTTCTCTAAAGTCTTGCATAGAGTACTAAGTGTTCATTTGAAAGACCTGGTTGGGTGCCGGTAGGCAAAGATATCTACCCCCCAGAAGACAGAAATATCTTAGCCTGATAATTGGGTACGCTAACAAGAGGTTATCAGTTTGAATCCCTCCAGAACGTGAGACTAAGGTGACTTGAACCCACAAAACAGACAAGAGGGCTACCTTGTTCTGTTCATTGTACACAAATCATATGCTCAGAGGTTGGCACTTTGGGAGTAGAGGGCTGACCGGCTGAGCGAGTTTGTGACAGTGAATAAGCCCTCAGGGGAAGTACACAAAGTCTCCATTAGGGGAAAAGAGATCCCGGCAAGCTGGATGGGGGTTCTCCAGAGATTGTTTCCACTAAAAAGCGCCAATATGGTTCTGTGAGAGAGCTCGCTTGTAGGATGGTGTTAATGAGCCCCAAATTGAATACTAGAGAATGTTTAATAGTTTAAGAGAAGTGACTGGGGAGCTGGCCACTGTTTCTTACTTAAAGATATGCATTTAAAAATCTCTTAAAAAAGAGATAAATCGAGGGGGCGGGTGCACCTGAAGCGAAGGATACAGAAACAGGGTAATAATTTGGACGCTCTTGGTGGGGAGAAGGGTGGAGAATAAGACAGGACCAGCTAAACTGGGGATTTTTTTAGTGGAATCCAAGGGGGAGACATCCGGACTGGGCCTGGAGAGCGCTGCAGGGACTGAACAGTCGAGATGGGGGGCTTGCTGAACTCGAATATTGGGCTGGATGCGAAGGCCAAGGGCCTCCTAGTGGGAGCTCAAGGCATATAGCAAAATTAAAATCCACCAGAGGGTGCGCTCTGCTTAAAGCTGAGAATCGGGGGGATTTTCCAACAGAATGGATGAAAGGGAAGAAAACAGGGAAAATAGAAATAAATCAAAATAATATTGGATAAACCGATAAGAAGAATAAAGAGGAAAAGAAAACCGATAATCCGGACAAGTAAAAGTAAAGGACATGGACTAATCAAATAAAGAAGATGGACTACCCGAGAATTATGTTTGGGGGGGAGAGAGAAAGAGCGATGAAGCAACCAGAGTTTGGCACCTATATTAACTATTTTATTTTTTCCATGTTTTATGTTGGAAATTACACTTATTGTTTAGAAATTTCTTTAAAGGGACTGAATAGCCAGATAGGAAACACGGTTAAGACCCAATTTAATATAGGTTCTTATTATGGGGGATATGTACAACCCCTAGGGCAGGCCTACAGAGTAAGGCAAATAGCCCACATTAGACAGATTTTTCCATCCTTGTCAGGGAAGAATCTGACATTGGAAGTCAAAATGTATATAGGTTATACTCAAGGGAAGAGAGATAGTTATTTGGGAGGGGGGGAGGAAAAAAGGAGAAGATACAGAAACATCGGAGAATTTAAATGGATGAGATATGAAACAAAAAAAAAAAAGAAAGCAAGATTTAAGTATACTCAGGGGTGCAAGCAATACAGAAGAGAGGCAATGTAATAGATATAGGAGAATAACAATAGGGGAACAATATCAAAAGTATTTAGATGGCTCAGATTAAGAAAACCCTGAAAGTGGTGTCCCAGAATGTCAGTGGGTTAAGTAACCCTATAAAGGATTTAAAATAATCTCCCATCTCAGAAAAATGCATCCCCAAATTATTTTATTACAAGAGACACATCCATCAAAAGATGAACACCAGAAATTATTAAAATATGGAATGTCGAGTGTTGTGGCTATGTTGTGGTTAGTACATACACAAGTGGGCGTATGAGAGGTTCAGCCATACTTATACCACGATCTTTGACATTTCAAATGCTGGAATCATATCAGAACGGAGAAGGCAGGTTAAGCTTGGTTAAGGGAAACTGGGAAGGCCAGACTTACACAGTGGGAAGCATATATATACCACCAAGATCAGAGAATACGGTATATCAAGCAGTCTTTTATAAAATTATAGCCTTTAAACAAGGGAAATTAATAATAGGAGGGGACTTGAACCTATTAATTAATCATGTAAAGGATAGCTCAAACCTTAATACCCCCAAAGCTAGAAGGGGACAGAAACATGGCAATAAACTTATAAAAGACCTTGTTTTAATAGATACTTGGAGACATTGTTACCCAACATCCCGAAGATGTACACATTTCTCTGGGGTTCATAATATATATTCACGTATAGACTATTTTTTTGTGGAAGTGGAATCTTTAGATTTAATACTTAAAGGAAAACTACACCCAAAACTTGAAAAAAATATGTGTTGTGCAGAGTGTTTTAATTTGTATGTGAAGTTCTAGTGTTTCCTTCCCTCTGACTGATATTAGGATTTTTTTCCAAATTAGCCTGCTAGCTTTATGCCAGTTTTACGACCCCTGGGGATCTTCATACCTGATAGCGTAATTGTATTTCTTGTTCCCACAGTGCATCTTGTCTCATGTGACTGTGATGTAAGAGAGACCCAACATTCAGCACACACATGCTAAACAAACTAATTATCTTGTAAGCTTTAAAAGCTGCACAAAAATTACCAGCAGCAAAGTTTTTCAGGACAGTAAAACCTTTAGGATGAGGGTGGTCACCAAGCTGAATTCTACAGATTTTAAAATATAGCCATCTCTATTGTTGTGAACTGATTGTAATGCAGTGCTTTCTGCTGGATTTATGGGCTCTGCTACATCATCATCACATGAAACAAGGTGCACTGTAGGACAAAGAAATGCAATAAAACTATTTGATATGGAGATCTGCAGGGGTTGTAAAACTACCCTAAAGCTAGCAGGCTAATTTAGAAAAAACTCCTAATACCAGTCAAAGGGAAGGAAACACTAGAACTTCACATACAAATTAAAACACTCTGCACAGCATATATTTTTTCAAGTTTTGGGTGTAGTTTTCCTTTAAGGCCAAGATTTCCCCAATTTATATATCAGACCATGCAATTATTACTGTAGAACTAGAAGCAGAACAGGAAGTAATAATGAAACAATGGAGATTCAATAATATGTTAATTAAAGATAAACAATTCAAAGAAAAAGTGCAGCAATGGATCCCCAGAATAATACAAGAGAATACAGTAGAAGAGGTGCAGGAGGAAACATTATGGGACACATTAAAATCAGTTCTAAGAGGAGAAATTATAGCATATGCAACCCACCAAAAGAAAATGAGAGCTAGGAAACAAAAAGAGTTGGAATTGGAACTAGAAAGATTACAACAAGTGCATGCAGAGGGAAAGAGATATACGATTACACAGATTAATCAGGTAAAGACAAAACTACAAGATGTATTAAATCAAAAAACTGAACAAGCCTTGATGTATGTGAAACAAAGATACTATGAAGGGGGAGCAGGGCAGCTAAAATACTAGCTTTTGGGTTAAGAAAACAGGCGTTATCAGCAATGACTAAAATAAAACACCCAACACAAGCCAAAATACTTAATAAAACAAAGGATATATTAGAGGGCTTCAGAACATTCTACTCAAAATTATGTTACCAGCAACAAGAACCAAAAGGAGAAAAATACAAAACGTTTTTTACAAATATGAAGTTACCCCAAATCACAGAGGAACAAAGTAAGATATTAACCCATCTAATAACTTCTCAAGAAATAAGTAATGCCTTTAGTAACTCCAAATCAAATAAAAGCCCAGGCCCAGATGGATACACTGCAGAATGTTATAAAACATTCAAGAAAACTCTACTCCCAACACTAACTAAGCTATTTAATGCTATACAGGATGACAATTCCCCTATTCCAAACAGCTGGCAATATGCTAACATATCCACAATACTTTAACCAGATAAAGACCCAATGAACTGTGAATCATATCGTCCTATTTCAGTTTTAAATCAGGATTATAAATATTTCACAGCCATTATGGCTAAAAGATTAGAAAGTATATTACCACATATTATATAAATAAAGACCAAGCAGGGTTCATCATAAAACGCCAAACAGCAGATAATGTTAAATGAACAGTATATCTACTAGAAGAAATACAAAAGGGGAAAAAAACCCTCCATACTTTTAAGTATGGATGCCCAGAAAGCATTTGACAGAGTTTCTTGGAGATTTCTAAGATACGCGATAGAAACATTTTATTTCCCAATAGTCTTTTTAAAAATAATATACACATCTCCACAAGCTATGATAAAAGTGAATTGATCATTCTCAACCTGTTTCCCTCTAAATAGAGGTACCCTCTAAGGCTGTCCCCATCTCCTTCCCTATTTGCTGTATATATGCAGAACCGTTAGCTCAGGCTATTAGAGAAAATGAAGTAATCACAGGGATAACATTTCTTAACACTACTCACAAAACGGCTTTTTTTGCTGTTGACTTATTAATATATTTAACAGAATCAGAAACATCCATACCAAAATTATTCTCTCTTCTTGAGGAGATGGAATGTATTTCAGGGTATAAATTAAATACAAGTAAAACAGAAGTGCTATGTCTAAACTACCAACCAAGCAAGACAATCCAGGCTAGATACCCATTGAGATGGAAAAGTAATAAATTTCGATAGCTGGGGATAAATCTTACAAAGGAAACGCACAATTTATACGAAGCCAATTATAACCCACTTGTATAGTCTAGCAGGGAAGATTTTCTGAGATGGGATCCTTTACCTCTCTCACTGAATCAAAGAATTGAGGTTATAAGAATGAATATACTCCCAAGATTCCTATATCTCTCTTCCAGACCCTTCCAATATACCCACTACAGACAGACTTTAAAAAATGGAATAGTATGATATCAAGATTTATATGGCAAGGGAAAAAAACAAGAATAAAATATAAAACCCTTCAACTACCTAAAAATAAAAGGGGTCTTGCCTTACCTAATTTAGAACAGTGTGCACAGGCAGCAGTAACGTCACATATACTACAGTGGTTAGATGAAGGATTGCATCTGCACTGGAAAGAGATAGAGAGAGGAAACCAACTGTAGGGAATAGAGAAATATCTATTTAGCCAAATAGTACCAAAAGTAATCATGAAAAAAGAGATCAGACTTAAACAAACCAGACAGTTACTGACAATTTGGAGATCAATAATTAAAAAAAACTAAAGACCCCAAAATATACTTAATACAACAAATTACAGCAGTTCCCAGATTCGAACCAACCAAACAGGATTATAATTTTACAGGGTGGCACCAACAGGGCCTCACCAGACTCTATCAACTATATGAACAAGGGGACTTTTGCCAATTCCAGACACTAAAAGAAAAGTACCATTTAGGGAAACAAGATTTTTTTGGATTTCTCCAGATAAGACATTACTGCAAGAACCAATTAGTGAAAGACTGGGACCCAGGAGAGATACACCCACTTATGAGAATAATAATTAATACAATAGAAATAGCAATACCAGAACATATAATATCCAAAACGTATCAAGCTTTAATTAACAATCAGAAAGAAATTAAGGTAACAATCAGAAAGAGATTAAGGTGCAGTCCCAACAACGGTGGCAAGAAGAATTAGGCATAAGTCTGGAGGAAGAGAATTGGGAAGGGATAGACACAACAGTACACAGAATTACAAGATCTCCAACTTGGAGAGAATTCGGCTGGAAATGTCTGATAAGATTTTTTAGAACCCTACAAATAGTGGGGAAATATGATCCTCAAATGGGAATTACATGTTGGAGAAGGTGTGGGGAACCTGTAGCTAACCATAAACATAAATTTTGGAGCTGCCCAACTTTGGAAACATTTTGGAGAGAGGTGGGGGGGAATTATGAGAATTATTCCCTGAAATAGGGACTTTGATACCAAAAATAGCACTTATTTTAAATTTCACTAGTGAATTAGGAAGAGGTAACACAAAGCTTTTGCTAGCCATATTGCTCATGGCTGCCAATAAAGCGGTAACGAGGAAATGGCTACAGAAAGACCCACCTACCTCTAGGTAATGGGAAGATATAACCTACCAAATATACAGAATGGAACTTATGACAGCTCAGATTAACTTAAAAATCCAGAGATGTACAGCTTTTTGGGCTAAATGGTGGCTCTGGATCTTTGGGCATAAGCCTGACCTGATACCATAAGGGAAGATACCCATGGACAGACCTGGGACTACCACAAGAGAACCTATGAATTAAATATTAAATGTACTACTGAGAAAAGATGTAGTAAGAAAAGCTCCTGAGATTAATATGAAGGACCTATCTATACAGAATCTATGAAAATATGTATGAACAAATGATGTATACTGTAACTCTCCAGAAAATCATGAAACCATAAAAAAAAAATATAAAAAAAAAAAAAAGCTAGCCCTGGCAAAAAGAAATACAGGTGAGGGGGTACAGGCAAAGTGGGCAAGCATTAAAGATGCAATACTTGAAGCAACATCCCATCGTGTTAGTGAGAAAAGGAAGTGCAAAAGAAGAAGGAAACCACTTTGGTTCTCAAACACAGTAGCAGAAAAGGTCAGAGCCAAAAGGCTGGCCTTCAGGAAATATAAGGGAACGCAGCAGTATGAAGATAGGGAGGCATACCAAACTTTCCTAAGGGCATCAGGGAAGGCAGTAAGGCAGGCAAAGGCCCAAACTGAAGAAACACTAGCACGAACAGTAAAAGAAGGTGACAAGACTTTCTGTAGACACATTAGTGAAAGGAGAAAGTCCAGACGGGGTATTAATGAGATCAAAGGGGATACGGGGGAGTGTGAGGAGGAGGACCATGTAATAGCATCTACCCTAAATAGATACTTCTGCACAGTATTTACTGAAGAAAAGGTAGGGCAGGGCCCACAGCTCTGCACCATGGACATAGGGGGAGGGAGGTGAGCACTAGTCCCTTCACAAAAGAAAGGGTCCTACAAGAGCTCGATAAGCTCAGGGTGGAAAAGACAGTGGGGCCTGATGGCATACATCCCAGGGTACTAAAGGAGCTAAGGGTGGAACTAGCAGAGCCATTATCAGAACTGTTTAGTGAGTCTCTGAGCACAGGAGAGGTCCAAGAAGACTGGAGAAGGGCTCTTGTGATCCCGCTCCACAACAAGAGTGGTAGCAGGGAGGAGGCAGGGAACTACAGACCAGTCAGTCTTACTCAGTAGTGGGCAAGATTATGGAGACATTCCTTAAGGAAAGGATAGTGCAACACCTGAATCCATAGGAGCACAGGATCCAAGACAGCATGGGTTTATAAAAGGAAGGTCCTGTCAAACTAATCTCATAGATTTCTTTAATTGGGTAACCAGAGTGGTGGACCAAGGTGAAGCAGTTGATGTCGCCTACCTTGACTTCAGCAAAGCTTTCAATACTGTTCCACATAGAAGATTGATTAATAAGCTGGGTAGGCTCGGGGTGGGTCAGACTTTGGTCAACTGGGTGGCAAACTGGTTGACGGGCAGAAAACAGAGAATGGTGGTAAATGGTACAGTCAGAAGAGATGTAAGTCACAAGTGGGGTATCTCTGGGATCAGTCCTGGGCCAGTCCTCTTCAATATCTTCATCAGTGACATTGCAGATGGGACTGGAGGGTAAGGTTTGTCTGTTTGCAGATGACACCAAGATCTGCAACAGAGTAGATGATCCAGATGGGATGGGCAGAATGCGAAGACATCTGGATAAACTAGAAAAATGGTCGGAAGAGTGGCAACTGGGGTTTAATGCAAAGAAGTGCAAGATCATGCACATAGGGGGAAGAGAAACCCTGAAGCCACCTATAGGCAGGGAGGGGAGTTGCTGGCAGTCACAAGGGAAGAAAGAGACTTGGGCGTCATCATCACAGATGAACTGTAATCATCCAAGTAGACCACTAAAGCAGTAGGTAGGGCTAGAGGGATGTTTGGGTGTATTAGTAGGGGTATCACAAGTTAGAAGACGGAGGTAGTAATTCCTCTTTACAAGACACTGGTTAGGCCCCATCTGGAGTATTGCATGCAGTACTGGAGGCCACACCTTTGCAATGACATTAACCAAATTGAGGCAGTCCAGAGAAGGGCAACCAAAATGGTGCAGGGACTGCATCAGAAAACATATGAGGACAGATTAACTCAGATCAGTATGTATACCCTAGAGCAAAGGAGGGAGAGAGGTGATATGATTGAAGCATTCAAACACCTTAAGGACAGTAACAAGGTGAAAGAGTCTAACATGTTTCATTATAAGAAAAATAGCAGGACAAGAGGACACAGCATGAGATTAGAGGGAGGCCGATTAAGGGGTAATGTGAGGAACTTCTTTTTGACAGAAAGGGTGGTGGATGCATAGAACGGCCTACCTGAGGAAGTGGTGGATATGAATACAGTGCAGGGCTTCAGACAGGCATGGGATAGGCATAAGGAGCAATACAGATGAGTATGAATAGATAGGCCACTGACAGAGCAAAGGCCGATGGCACATTCATAAGGTAGAAAAAGAAATGAGCAGACTGGATGGGCCTTGCGGTCCTTATCTGCCGTCAACTTCTAAGTTTCTATGTAAGTACTTCTGTTCACACTTCACAACAGAAGGGGGAGGACTGCTCTCAGAATGTAGAACACAAGCCAAAGGGGGAGAAGGTGAAGGATTTGGTCATAGTAGAGAGGGTGCTCAAGGGACTTGGGTCCCCGAAAGTGAACAGGTCTCTGGGTCCTGATGGGTTGCACTTTAGGGTGTTCAGGGAGGTAGCAGCACCACTGGCTGACCTCTTTATCTGCCCCTTAGAAATGGGTGGTTCCAGCAGACTGGAGGATGGCTAGTGTGCTGCCACTCCCCAAGAGTGCAGGGATAGGGACAACCAAGGAAGTAACAGACCAGTCGGCCAGAACTAGATTATTGGGAAACTATTGAAGATCATTGCAAAAGAGAGCATATAAAGTGTAGTATAACATATATTGTGGAACAGCCTCAGGCGGACTCTGTAGTAATTTACACTGCACACGACCACACTAAGGGGCCGAAACACCTGAGTTCCCTTCCTTCCAAGAGGGAATCCCGGAGACTGGACCTTTTTGGCAAATGGGCTTTGGCCTCTGCCATCAGGACTTTTAATGATATGACCCACATGATCCAATACTAAGATGTCCTATGGGAACAAACCATGGAGATGGTCAAATCGTAGCTTGAAGGGCCGGCCACCCAGCAGCTCCTTCAAGCTCTCAAATCAGGGGCAGACATCGTCTGGCACCTCCTGTGCTCGGCCTACGATGCGGTAGATGCTTCAGCCCGGGCAGCATCAGTGGACATATGCTTTTGCTGGCACTCCTGGCTGCAGGTGTCAGGGTTTGCTCAGGATGTTCAGATGTCCATCCTGAATGCTCCTTTTAGGGGATATAAATTGTTCAAGGCTGATGTTCAGGATATCCTGTCAAACTTGCAAATCTCTGGGCACCCCCCCCCCCCAAGGTCTGCACATTCACTATACCATACTCAGCAAAAGAGTGCCCAACAAGTGCCCTTTTGTCGGGCAACCCATAGGCCCTGACCCACCTCCAAACCAGCAAAACATAAGGCTACTCAGTTTGGCCCACCCCTCCCCTCCTCCTCCAGCAAAGGCTCTTGAGGAGAGGAGGCACCAGCTCTGCCTCTGCCTCAGCCTCGACTTCTTGCTCCAACCCTTCCAGTGGACCTCCGCGTGCAGGGGCCAGTCTCTGCACTGAGACAGGTGGGTGGAGATCACAGGTGGCAGCTAGGTGCTGCAGCTTGTAAGCCACAGCCACACTCTGGAACTAATAGAATGGCCCCCAGAGAGGCCTCCAGTCCCTTTCTCTTATCCCTTGACCACATCCCCTTTCTTTGGGAGGAGATCTAGTCCCTGCTCAGAAAAAGGCAATAGAACCCATACCAGAAGCCCAGCAGGGTAGAGGGTTCTCCTCCCATTTCTTCCTGGTCCCAAAATGCATGGTGACCTCCGTGCCATTTTGGACCTCAGAGAGTAAAATTTCCTCATCCAGTACAAGAAGTTCCGGATGGTAACACTTCAGGGGTTGTTGCCCCTCCTGAACAAAAGGGGACTCAATATGCTCCCTTGACATGCAGGACACATATGTCCATATCAAGATATGTGCTCCCCACAGACAATATCTCAGATTTCAGTTTCAGGAGGCACATTTCCAGTTCCTGGCCTTGCCCTTTGGCTTGTCCTCAGCTCATCGGGTGTTTGCCAACTGCCTAGCAGCGGTCGCAGCTGCCCTCAGGAGACAGGGATTCTATTTTTTCCCTTATCTGACTGATTGGCTGCTCAAAGCATTGTCCAGGGACAGCCATGTCCGAACCCTGGAACACACCTTCATCTGTTCCAAGACCTAGGCATTACAGTCAGCTTGCACAAGTCCATCCTAACACCCAGGTCAGTGACTCCAGTACATTGGGGCAGTCCTGGACATGGCTCAGGGCATGGCCTTCCTTCCCCAGGACAGGGTGGATTGTCTCATAGCCCAAGCCAGCCTGCTGTTCCATAGCCGCTAGGTTTCTGTCAGAGACTTTCTCCGACTCCGGGACATGATGGCAGCAGCCATAGTCTCAGTGCCTCTGGCGAGATTGCATATGAGGATCCCCCAGTGGACGTTGGGAGTCCAGTGGGACCAATGTTTGGATGACTTGGAGCAGGAGATCCTGGTCTCTTCCCTGGTGAAAAGTGTTCTCTGGTAGATGAAACCCACCAATCTTCTCAGGTGGGTCCCCTTTACTATTACCTCCCCTCAACAGATTCTGACCACAGATGCCTTGGGGATGAACTGGGGAGCTTATCTGGGCCCACACCAGACACAAGGGACGTGGTCCCAGCTGGAGTCCTCTCTCCATATCAGTGTCTTGGAGATGAGGGCAGTGCTGTATTCCCGACACGCATTTCAGACTCAGCTGTCCCTGGGCCTTCTGCTGGTGAAGATGGACAATATGACTGTCATCCATTACATCAACAAGCAGGGAGTTACCCACTCATATCCCCTTTGGAGGGAAGCAATAAGAGTTCGGTACTAGGTTCTGGACCACGGCCTGGAACTGTCAGCCATCCATGTCCCAGGCATCCAAAACATCCTGGCAGACAGTCTAAGCTGATTAAAGTTGAAGACACACGAGTGGGAGCTCCTGACCTTGGTTGTCGAAGACCTCCTCGATAGATGGGGTTGTCCAGAGTTGGACCTTTTTGTCTCCCCACTCAGCGCAAAACTGCCACATTATTTGCTCACTGGATCCAGGGCTTGGAGTTTTCTGGTGAGATGCGTTGCCCCTCTCTTAGAAAAGGAGGTTTCTTTATGCCATTCTTCCCTTCCCATTGCTTCAGAGGGTGCTAATCATGCTGCAAATAGAAGGGGCTACGGTGATCCTCCTCATCCCCTTTTGACCTCATCAGATCTGGCTTCCCTTACTCCAGCAACTAGCATTGGAACCTCCAGTATTTCTCCCTTTGTGCATGTGGTTGCTCTCCCAGAACCAGGACACTCTGTTCCATCTGGACCTCAAGTCCCTGCACCTTCACACCTGGCTCATGAGGACATAGCCATGGCCCGGTTTGGGGTGCCACCTAAAGTGGCTAATGTGTTGGTGGCAGCTAGGAAGCCTTCCACTAGAGCCACTTATTCCATGAAGTGGAAGCGTTGTAAGCTATGGGCTGCTTTACACCAGCTGGACTCTATCATATGCCCAGCGAATCAGATCTTGGAGTACCTGCTGTCCCGTTCAGACTCGGGCCTGGGGTACTCCTCTGTTAAGGTGCTCATGTCTGCCATCTCTGCTTTCCATGTGCCCACTGATGGCCATACTGTGGCAGATTTGGAGGTGTCAGGTACTTTTTTGAGAGGCATCCTTCACCTGAGGCCTCCTGTCCACAATCCTGTTCCTCCATGGGACTTGAATTTTGTGCTGGAAAAACTTACTTTGGCTCCTTTTGAGCCTGCTGTCACTTGTGAACTATGCTTTCTGTCATGGAAAGCATTGTTTTTAGCTGCCATTTCTTCTGCTCAAAGGATTTCTGAGCTACAGGTGCTCATGTGTGAGCAGCCTTATTTGGTTTTCCACAAAGACAGGGTATCTAGCCGGCCCGGTGGCACTGGGGGTTGAGGAGCTGGACGCCTCATCTCATGCTGCGCCGCTGACCCGGCTTCGGGACGACCTCGGGTCGTCAGGGTGCCAGCATGGGGGAGGTGGGAGGAACAGGACTGGCGTGTTGTCGAGCTGCTCTCCTCTCCCGGGGGTGGTAGGGGTGTGCTGTCTCCCCTCTCATAGTCCCATCCCCACCAGGTCTGGTGGGGTAACTTAGGTGGCGGGTGGCAGTACGTAGGGTACGAGGAAGGGTCTGAGCTGGCTTCCGGTGTGTGTGCATACCTCCACGTGCCTGTATGGCCAAGTGCTGGAGCTTCGGGGGGAACGGGAGAAAATCTGGAAAAAAAACCATAGAAACCTATATAAAAAAACAAAACAAACAAAAAAACAAAGACAGGATGTTTTTGCATGCTAACCCTAAGTTTCTTCCTAAGGTGGTGTGTGTATTTACCCTGAATCAATCCATTCACCTGCCTGTTTATTTTCCAGAGCAGGCCAATCCAGGGTAAACATTGTTCCGTACTTTAGAGGTACACAGAATTTTGTGCTACTAGACACACTGTACTAAGGACTGCAAGAAGTCCAAACATCTGTTTGTTTCTTTAGCCCCTGGAAAATAGGGTGCCTCTGTTTCTAAGCAGTGTTTGTCCAAATGGTTGGCCAACTGTATTACATTTTGTTACATGGAGATGTTATAGGCCATTCCATGAGGGATATGGCTGCTTCGGCTGCCTGTTTCAGGGACGTTTTAGATGCAGAGATTTGTGCAGTGGGTACTTGGAGTTCTGTCCACACCATTACCAAGCACTACACTCTGGACATTGCCTCTAGGCGCAGGGCCAACTTCGGCCTAGCTATTCTACAGGGCCTTCTTTTTAAGGCTCTTGGTTCCAACCACCCAAACTGCAGATCACAAATTGTCAGATGGCATAGAGCTAAGTCCAACAAACGCCCTATCACAGATGGCATCCCCCAGGATTCGATATTGGGACCTCTCCTGCTTTCCTTATTTATTAATGATTTGCCTCAACATTGTGGAGGGGCCAAGGTGACCTTATATGCAGACGATGCCGTGCTTTATAGGTCCTCCCGAGACACTGTCCAACTAAACAACCTTCTTAGTCAAGACCTTGGTCTACTTGAGAATTGGTTTCTTGCTAATAAATTAGTTCTAAATGGCAAAAAGACCAAAGCCATGCTATTTGGCCCTAATAGCCTGGGCCCAACACATTTACATTTATTGTCCCCAGCTCTTTCCAATGGCTCAAAAATTGAAGTGATTGATTTTATCAAATACCTGGACTGCTCCTTTAAGAGCCCCATCGACCATCTGACCAAGAAACTCAACCGAAAGTTAGGTCTATTATATCGCCTGAGCCCTTTCCTCACTCATGAATCCAAACTCAAGGCTTCCACTGGTACACTCCTACCAACCTTGCTATATGGGGCCCATTTACTACATTCTGTAAGAAGTTCTGAAATGCAAAGGCTAAAAATACTGTATCACAGGACAGTGTACTTCACTGCAGGGGTGCCACCACGGAAGCATCACTGCAAGGTGCTGTTATCTCTTAGGTGGCATTCTCTAGACGGCAGATTATCATATCCGTCACTGTGCCTTGTATTTAAGCTCCAGCAAAATGGCGCCCCTCCTAGCCTAATTAACACATTAGCTCCCAAAAACAATGGGAGAACACTAAGATCCTCTGGCCACCAGCTTCTCCATGTCCCCAGTGTTAGGACTTCCCTAGGACTCCAGGCCTATGCTGCCTTCATCCCTCATATCTAGAATGGTCTTCCTAGCAGTCTCCTGGAATGTACCTCCCTTGGGGGCTTCAAGAAGGGTCTTAAAGCCCACCTGTTGGATCTGAGCCTCTGCAATTGCGACCACTGAGTCTACCAGACTCCCTGCTGCTGATCTAACCTTATTGGGACAGCAATCTGATTGTGACTGTCTTGTGTATAATAGTACTTCTACTCCTGTTGATATTGATTGTAATTAACCTGTCACTATATCCTTGACTGGGTCAGTATGTTTATATTGACTGTTAATTGTGAAATGACATGTATGTATTTTGTTATATTTATAGATGTATGTAATTAATTCTGGGTCACCCCTGAAAAAGGGACTGTTTCGATCTCAGTGGGCCTACATTTAAATAAATAAATTTAAATAAATAAATTATAAATAAAGACTGGCTATTCTGATATCAGAACTGCTTGGGACTCATTCTCTGCTGCAAGAGATGCCCTGAACATCAGATAGTACAGTTACATAAGAACTTGCCATAACAGTAGATCTGCAAGGAGATCTCTTGCAGCAGGCTATGCCATGCCATCCCTCCCTCCTTCCCCTAGCTCTGATGGCCTTTTCTGTTGCCTGTAGACACCTTCCTATTTCCATGTTGGTGGGAACCTTCAGTATCTCCTTGGTTCCTCTGTAGGAGCCACTTTGCTCTGGTCTGTGGCAGGAGAACTAAAGAGGGTGGGGGCCACCCACTGTTATAGGGTTGACCGACATCAGAGGGTGACGTTGGAATGGGTGGCCCCGAGATGGAATGCTAGCTAAAAAAGTTTGCGGGTGGTCCTAGTGCCTGACGGCGGTAGTTCCATAGGTGTGGCCTGCTACATGAGATCCCCTCGTAGATCTAATGTTACGGTAAATTTTTACATAACTGTACTTTCTTTAGCTCAGTGGGGAACAAGATATTGTCTGTCATGACATGAAAAAATGTTTTCCTGTTATGAGAAGCAAGTGGTGAGAACCAAAAAACGGTCTGGCGACATGGATTTTTCATGTTGTATCAGAGGGTTATCCAAAAAAAACCCTATCGAGCATGCGCAGAACAGATTTAAAAAAAAAATTTAAATTCTTATAACTCTGAAACTGTTTAATATTTTTTCACAAAACCTTCGAAAGGCACTACCTTGGTACAGGCTACCTCTACCCTGAGAGTTTTGGAAAACAGCTCCTTTCTGTCTTGGCTATAGGTGAGAGCAAAGCAAAAAAAAAAAAAAAAAATAAAGTATGGGAAAAAAAATTAACCCTCTACAGGAAAATGACATGTGGATCTCAGAAACCCTACAAGCTACCATCACAAAATTTTCCGGATATTTAGACCTTACCTTCTAGACAATACATGCCAAATTTCAGGCAATTTTGACGAATGACACCAACTCTATTAAGGTGCAAATTAAGGGGTTTAACATAGAATGTGTTTGGCAACCCTAACTATACTGGTGCTATCGCGCCAGTATAATGTTTATAGACTTCAGCAAAGACTTCAACTCTGTGCCCCACAGAAGGCTTATGAAAAAGCTGGGTGACTTCGAAGTGGGGGACAAACTGAACAGGCAGATAGGACATTGTCTGGGGGGGGGGTCTCAAGAGGGTGGTCTTGAATGAGGAGCAGTCAGGGGTTAGAGAGATAACAAATGGGGTACCACAAGGATTGGTCCCAGGACCGGTACTGTTTAACAGATTCATCTACGGCATAGGGAAGTGACCCAGGGCTGGATCTGCCTATTTTCAGACGGCGCTAAGATCTGTGGCAGGGTGGATACTGAGGCGAGAACAGGGGACATGAAGAGGGGGCTGGAAAGGTTAGGGAGGTGATTCAGTATATGATAACTCAAATTTAATGGTAACAAGTGCGAAGTTATGCACATTGGTACTAAAAACCCACAGTATGCAATTAGAGGAATAAGGGTAGGTCAGACCTCTTCTATAAGATCTCTCAAGTATCATGGGATCTAATGTGGCACAATGCTTATAAAACTAGCAAGGACACACAGGGTTATCGATTACAATTTAAAGCAGCAGTGCAACGAAAAATGTTTTTCCAACAACAGCTAGTTTCAGCTACAATTAAGAAAAATATTTGCATGCCTGTTGAATGTTGTTGTCTAAGTACTTCCTATCCTGTGCACCATGAAACTTTTTTTATTTTTTCAATCCTAACCCTTGCCAGGCCCACAGTGCTTTTCTATGCAAAATGTGGTGTTCATCTTTTTTTTTTGAGGAAAAACTCAAAACATTTATAAAATATTCAAATTCTGGTGGAATTAGAAAATTGCACTACCAGATTTAACTGGAAAATGCCTGGAATCTTTTATACTGGAAAAAAAAAGGTAGGGTCAAATTTGTTTGCCCAGTTTCGCTGCACTGCTGCTTTAAGATTTTACATGACTGGTACTTCACTCCAGCCAAGCTGCTTAGACAAGGCCTTGCCGCTGACAGTAATTGCTGGAGATGTGGGATGCCACAAGCAGAGCTAATCTACATGCTGTGGAGCTGTCTGCTAATTAGGACATCTTGGATAGTTATTTGGAAAGTTTGTAAACAAGTTCTCGGGAGTAGATATACCCTTTGGGCCAGGCATTTTTATATTGGGGGACACAAAAAAACCTATGGGCGCTTACAGATACAAAAAACAAATGGCTTCTATTGGCAGCCCTAGGCTTCAAGTGCCTAATCTTGAGGCACTGGGAAGATATAATATCCTCCAAATCCAGAGGAATGGTCCAAGCACTTGGCTAACCTTGCCCTTAATGAACGAATTAGCCACTTTAAACACAGGAACAGTAGACAAATATGACACCACATGGACCCCCTTTTGGGCATGGCTATCATTAAATTAGGAGTCTGATGATGAAATGATAATTGCATTACAGATGGGGATGGACTGTACATGTATTAAGTAATAACAAGACTGAAAGCGTAGTGTTCTTTTTTAGCTATATAAGTTTGCAATACTTAGAACAACTAAGGGCATCCTGTGTATTCTTTGTTTCCTTTATACAGATGTATTGCATATTGTACCTTCTTTCCGAAATGCATCTCCCAGTATGATTGTGGTGGGAAATAAATAAAATTTGTTTGAAAAAGAAAAGACTTCTGAGGAAAGAGGCCTCAGAGTCATCATCGGTGAGAGCCTCACATCTGCTGCCAGATGAAACGGAGAAATTGGGCACACTTGAACACTTGGGTGCATATACAGATGGTAGAAGGGAGATGATGTTGCCCTTGTAAAGATCACTGGTGAGGCCACACCTGGAGCACTGTGCTCAGTTCTGGAATCTGCACGTAAAGAAGGACAGGGACTGTCAGGAGTATGTCCAGGGGAGGGCCATAAAAATGATCTAGGATCCGCAGGGAAAATTATCGGAGGAGAGGCAGGTGAGTCTCAGTGTGTACACTCTTGTGAGGAGAAGCGAAGGGGAGGACATGATACAGACTTACAAGTATATGAAGGAAATTAACAGGATGGCCTGCACTGATGAACTGTTCATGAGAAATGGGGGTGCTGTGATGTGAGGTCACGCATGGAAATTAATGGGGGGGAGGGAGGATCAGGGAGGCTGTAAGGAGTTTTCTTTTCAGAAAGGGTGGTGGATGAGTTAAATAGATTCTCCAGGGAGGGGTTCCATGCAAATTCCATGACTGAGTTCAAGCATGGGTGAGACAATTCAAGGGAATAGTACAGCCTACGAGCATAAATGGACTGGGAGAGTTCTAGGTGATGGGGTGTTAAAAAGCACAAGTGCTAATAACTCCAGCCAGGTGTAGGCCAGGTGTGGCTTCAGGTAAGCATACAGGCAAAGTAAATAACAGTAGGCCATTGGGTATTTGACATCCGTTTCTGTGTAGGTATGTATCTATGATTTCTGACTGACTGAACAGCACTTTTCACCCCAGGAATTCGTCAACATGTATTGTCAGGTGCAGTATGCCAGCTGGGTTCAGCTGCCCCAGAGAGGAGGAGACAATGCAAATGAGGGAGGCATTGACCAATCAGAATGCAGTTAGAGTGCTGCGTGCAGTCAGCCTGAGGGACCTCAGAACTTTTTCTCCACTGAACTGGCAACACTGCCCGGAGCTCTCCTCTTCAGAGATCTTCCTGTGCCATTTTGTTTCATTTTGAGTGCTTCTTTCAATGTATTTTGTATATTTTCTTCATTTTATATATTTTTACCAAAACTGTGCTGGGTTCCGCGCAGTCACGGTATTTTTTCGCATCGGCATTTTTTCTGAGGTAAAAAGTTACCACGTACATGATTTAGTGCGCCATTTTTATTTAAAATTACAGTTTGCGCTTTATTCTATGTGTTTTTTTCCATCTTAATCATTTTCTCTGCCTGTATGGTTCTCTATCAAGCCCTGTCTAGGCAAGCTCAAGCTGCTTGGACTGGACATAAAATAGTTCCGCCGGTCTCTTTAGAGCGGTCTTAACAGTTCAGGTACTGTCAATATATTTTCTTCCTCTCCTGCGTTTTTGCAGAGAAAGAGAAACCGGTGATCAAGAGTATTCCTCCCACAGGACTGTTTTTCCTGTATTTCAGTTCTGTTACAGCAAGGCTGACGATCAGACTCTCTTGGGCTTAGTGCCTATCTCCTAGAGAACAGCTGCCTCTTCGGCGGCGTCCATGGATATATCTTTACTAGAAGTGTGCAGAGCAGTTCATCTAAATTCGGTTCTCACATTCGCTAAGCATTCTTGCTTAGATGTGTAGTCCAATAGGATGCCAAATTTGGCAGGACGGTACTTCAGAGACTCTTCTCAAATAGGTTTCTGTGCCCTCCTTCCAACTACACTGCTTCGAAGTCTGTACCTGTCAATACATGTTTGAAGAATCCTGGGGTGAGAAGAAAAAATTACTCACCATGGTAATATTACTTCTTCCAGGGGATTCTTCAACATTATTGACACTCCTACCCATCCTCCCCTAGAAACCTTTTCAGAAGGCTCTGTCTCGGGGTTTAAGCAAATTTGCTGTCAGATATTCTTTCGTTAGATTCAGTCTTTTTCACAATTGTGATTTAATTTGGATGGTTTGTTTATTAATAATAGTTTTTTGCCCTGTTGGGCACAGTCTTGCTTTTTTCAGCTCCGAAATTAGTTCTGCGGTCCCTCAGGCTGACTGCAGGCAGCACTCTACTCTAACTGCGTTCTGATTGGCCAATGCCTCCCTCATTTGCATTGTCTCCTCCTCTCCGGGGCAGCTGAACCCAGCTGGCATACTACACCTGTCAATAATGTTGAAGAATCCCCTGGAAGAAGTAATATTACTATAGTGAGTAATTTTTTCTTATCTTTTCTTAGCACCAAAAGAGACTATTTTTATAAGAAATAAACTTTCTGAGAGGTTTTTCTTCAATGACTGTACAGCACTTTTCCTGTATGCTAAAGAAAAATAGTTTTTTTCAATGAAATGCACTCAGCAGATGCTGAGATCATTTGTTTACAGTAGGGACTTTCTTATCTTTTTTTTTTTTTTTAGAGAAAAAAATGATAAATTTTTCAATTCACTGAAGTCTTGGATAATTTTGTTGTTTACCACGCCTGCACACTGCAAACTTCTTGCTACAAGTGGAGTGTGTGAAAACATGAAAAGAAAGAGCCGCCAAACAGCTGATCACTATTCAATCAAGAAATAAATAACGTGTGGAATGTAGCCGATTCCGCACATGCGCAACAGTGCCACTGCATCTGCGCATGTGCGGAAACGAACAGCTCGGGGACATACTCCCCATAGAGTTTAATGGGGGCAATTTTTAAAAGCTTATTTTTATACTTTCCAGTGACGATTTTGTCAAAGAAAGGCAGTCTGTTACCTAACAAGGTCCTTGTTAGTTAAGCAACTGCCTTTGTTTGACAAAATCGTCACAAACAAGCTTTTAAACATCGCCCCTTTTAAACTCTATGCAGCGTGACCCTGCGCTGTTCGTTTACTAATGCAGCAGACTTTCGACATTGACAAATGCTTGTTATACTCTGTGATGACCAGCGAGATGGTTTTCAAAGTCAGATTCAGTGCTTCGATATGGTATCAGCCCTGACAGTGGTTAGCAACCAGCTTCGCCTATAAGCCTAACAGTAGGGCACTCATTTTTGGTATTAACATTAATGCATACATGGAACTTTTCCCAAAAAAATAATAAAGCTATTCAAGAAAGCTATTTCTTTTGTAAAGCTGAGCTATGATGTGAATTGAGCACTGAAGACAGAGAGAGGCTCAGTGCCACACCCCAGCCGATGGAATGCGGCTGACCGATTTCATTTGCACTCAGCAGAAACGACAACACAAGTCCTTAAATCACCTTCAGTGCTCGACAAAAAATTCAAAACAAACTTGTGTTAACAGATGTGTGGATGTCCACTCCTTGCCCATCGTCCACTCGTTTCTGCTGAGTGCAAATCTTTTGGAGGTCAGTTGGAGTACTTTTGGGCTAGCCAGCCCCTGGTTTGCACCATGCCAACTCAGGTGTTCACAGTCGTACAATTGGGAACTGACTAGAAGCATCACTGCACAGTCAGTTCGGCGCTCACCTTGGCCAGTCACTGACACTTCTCTTGACATGCGCTTTATACAACCATCTTTATAGGGACTTTCACCTGCAGTCTGCTGCCCTTATTGCACACCACAGTACCTTTGTCAGAGCCCTCATGGGATGCCCCAAAAATACCTGCTTCCACAACTAGCTGTCCCGTGAGGACCTGCACTTTTGTCCCTGATTAGCTTATAAAAAATGTTTTCTCTGGTTGACGCATGCCTGCGCAGTCAGTTCTTACTCCAGTGTCACTCACCTGGTGAGGCTTTCCTCATGTTCCTTCCTCTGCTACTGCCTGCATAGAAAACTGAGAAATGCATTCCCAGATGGATATTCATTTTTAAACGCATTTCTGCCCGCCACAGTTGGTTTCAAAGGAAAGACAAAAAAAAAGCTACATTTCAAAACTTGATCTTTTTCAAGGGGAATTTGCTGAAAATAAAACATTTAGTAAATTTGCTGCAAATTGCACATTCAAAGTCTGAACTGGAAAACAGTGCTGAATAGAATCATGGGCTAGTAACAATAAAATGACATTTAACATAGATAAGTGTGTGGCATTATATTTTTGGAGGAACTACCCCTTATATTCCTACACTATCAACAACAAAGGCCTGACTCCGGTAGAGAAAAAAACGTGACCTTGTTATTCTAGTAAACGATAAATTATCAGCCACAGATCACTGCAAAAAGATCACCTTACCAGCAAACCTACTACTGAACTGTGTCAAATGTTCATTTACAAATAGGAATGAACATTGTATTTTACCGTTATGTAAGCAATAAGACGTGACAGGGTGTGTGTTAAAGTGTCTAACACACACCCTGGAGTGGCTTATTACGCTTGTGAAATGGCCAACTAAAATATAGATGCATCTTTTAACTAAAATATATAGCATTTAATAGTGAAAAAATTTAAAAGTTTGTGTTAATTTTTAATAAAATAGTTCCTCCGCCTACTGTTTTTTTTTTTTTTTTTTTGCATTGAAGACTTTTGAGCTGTTTAGGCTTCTGTATCTGTATTTTTTCCATTATGTAGTTGCCATGGTACCACCCCTCCACACCCCACCCAATTGGTAGTACTCCTAAGTTTGGAAAAATACATCATGATTGTTTTTGCAGAAGTTGAACAAACCTTTTTCCCTAGTGTGACAAGGGCTTCCGGCCAGCTGCTACAGGTTAGTTAGCAGTTTCACCTGGAGTCAAGCGTCGTTGGTCTCGCGCTTGGGGCTAGCGGCTGCTCCGGGTCCTATGGCTGCCGCTCGGCATCTCCCAGCTGGGAACGGGAGGAGGGGAGAGGGGTCGAGCACTGGTCTTGCACAACTGCGATGGGTCCTGCAGCAGCTACTCTGCATCTCTCAGCTGGGAACAGGGGGAAGGGCTCAAGCACCATCGGTCTCGTGCTTGGGGATAGCGGCAATTACACTGCAGTGCTGGGGACTCGGACTATGGCTTCCTGCAAGGAGCTTCATGACAAAGCACATGCAGCAGGGGTTCTCTCCCTCTGCACCGGGCCAACTGCTTGTAAGTTCCACCCCTCTGTACTGGGCCAGCTACCTGTAAGTCTTGGGCAGGCTGCTGGATGAAACTGCTCCTGGTACATTCGGCATTATTTTTTTAGTTAGTGGGAGAATAAAGATGGCTGCCTTTTTTTTTTTTGAACATTCCGTTTGGGCTGATTACTTGAATCACTACTCAGCTGAAGAAACCTGTACCTCTTTATGTGTGTGAGAAATATTAACACATGCCTGGCAGCCAATGAAATGACTACAAATTACTTATCCATTTCATAAAGAGGTCCTACATTTGGCCATGCCTTGACATTGGCTCAGCATTTTGGAGTCCATACCCGAGACAGGATATTGAACTGTTGGAAAAGGTGCATTTTGTGGGAGACTTTCTAGATGGGTGCAAGCCTACTTATGTCTTGTCCAACTAAGTAAACAACAGTAGCTGGTGCTCTTTGTGTTAAAAATAGAAAAAGAAAAACATGCAGTGCCTTATGATCTACATCATAGTCAATTATGTTTATTGGAAAATCAAGATTTGAGATTGCAGCCACTCTTGGAGGATCATTTTAAATGGTGGCCTCTGTGGTAACTCAGTTCTGTAGGCACAACAAATTACACAATACCTGGTATCTCTAATACAATTCAAAAAGTATTACTTTAAATACAATTCCATCATTACATCATATTAGCGTAGGAAGTAGATGGAATAGAGCATTTATGTAATGCATGGCAGGGTTTATCAGGTGATATGATCTTGGCTAGGACCATGATCATAAATTGGGTTAAGTAGCACTTGTTCACAGAGGTTATGGCTGGTATAGGACGAGGGCTGAAGGGGAGCTGCACACAGTATATGTGGGCGCTCATAGGTATAAGCATATTCGCCCAGTCTGCGTTTGATTCTGGGGAACTCAGATTCATGGCTTCTTGCTTCACTGAAGCTGAACATTATGTTACAGCTCAAAAGAATACCAATTTTTTTTGAAGCACGTAGGTACAGCGACTCCACGGAAGCAACCCCACCACAGCGACACGCAAAGGCCAAGCACAACCACAGCGGATGGTTGGGGCTAGCAGCTGCTTCGGGTCCTGCGGCTTGGGGATAGTGGCAGTTACACCACAGTGCTGGGGACTCGGGACTATGGCTTCCTGCAAGGACCCCAATAACAAAGCACATGCAGCATTCATCCACCAGAATGTCGACAGTGGTGCCAATGGCGCACCACAAAGCTGGGACCGACAGGTGTGCACCCGTCTCTGGTATATGCATGGGAGGAGCGATGGCAACTGTGTTCATGACGAGTGCTAGATGAAAAGATCTCCTGGTCATCAGGGAATACACCTACCAGAGGGACTGTGGTGACCTCACCTAGTGGAAATGTGTTGTGTATAGCGGTGGCCATTGCATGGGGGTGAACACTAACAGCCGGCTGGGATGAACCTACGCTGTTGGGCTAGTATGTGTACAAGCTGCAGACTGTCAGTGGCATGTCATTAGGTTTGCATGCCTTGCACCCTTGCTGTGCGCCACTGTCATGTTCATCTCTGCGGTTGCACAGTCCACCCTATCTGGCCACTGTTTGCTTGTCCGTTGCCATGACTGTGCTGTCTGTGGGCTGGGGGGTGTTACTCGCTGTCGTTTGCTGTTGGCAGTGTGTGTTTTGTTGTGCATCACTGGGTGGCCGGTCATGGTGGGGACTTTCGGGCTGCTTGTTTCTGTTCATCGCAGTTGTGGTAGTCAGGATGGTGTGTGTTGGGGTGCTCTGCGTAGGTGCTTCGTGTCACTGTATGGGATGTCAATGCAGCTGCTGTAATCTGCTGTGGTGCTTCCATTTTGTTTCTCTTAATATGCACTTTATGCCCTCTTTTCACTGCCCTTCATCCCTCCTGCCCATCCAGCCCATCATCCACCATTCCCTGGACTTATTTCGGCTTCTGACAATCCCCCATGGATTGCCCCCATGATGGGGATGGAGAGGGAGGTCCACCATCCCCCAAAAATGTTTATTTTTTTTATGCTCCATTTATTGTGATTTTTGAAATCCACAGGTAGACAAAAATTATTCATACATCGGTTCACAAAGAGTAAATGGTTAAACTTTGAACATCTACAGATGGGAACATCTTCCAGAAGCATAACTTTAAACAAGCATTTGTCAATGCCAAATGTCGTCTTGCTGACATTGGCATTGGTAGTGCAGGAGTTAGAGAGGTGCATAATAGGAATGGCAGTGAAGTATGGAAGTGACGCCAACCCCACACCACCATGTAGAGAGTGACAGGCATTGAGGTGTACCTTTGGGTATTGGCCATACCGCTCATGCCATTTCACCTCACCCTACCCTGCATACTGTGACAAGTATCACATTGTGCCTTGGGGTCCTTTGTCCTTACACTCACCCCATTCCATAAGGAAATATGTTGAGATGGGTGCAGTATAGGAGAATGGGGTAAATTTTGGGGCCGAAGAGTACAAGGCACACCTTGATGCCTGTCAGTGGCTGCAGGCTGGGGTTGGGGGTGGAATGGCATGAGCATTACAGCTGGCAATCCAAAGTCACACCCCTGACGCCAGTCAGTCTCTACAGGGTGGGACGTTATGGTTAGAAACCCTAATGCCACGAGCGTTTGTTGGTATTTGCACTCCAAATTTTCAACATGGGCTTTTCGTGACCCCACCTCATGAAAGCATTTGGGACCTCTGCTCATGAACAGTGGCACTGTGATTTTGTTAATCTGACCCGAACGTTGATGTCCCACAGTGACTGCACCATTCTGCACTAGATGTGCAAAACCACATCTGGAGCAGTATGTGAAAAACGACAGCTGTACTGTTCATAAGGAGGTGTGAAGAAATGGCAATGTTTGAAAATCTGGAGTGAAATATTAAAAATTCTCGAAGTTACGAGTATGCATGGAAACTGTGCAACAGACGCTTGTAACACCGTCATTGTGTGGAATTTTGTCACCACGTTTTCAACATAGGCATTTTGGGACCTCCGCTCATGAACAGTGTCACTGTAATTTTCTTAATCTGTCCCGAATGTTGATTTCCCACAGCGACCGCACCATTATGCACCACAGGTGTGAAAACACATTTTGAGCAGGATGTGAAAAGTGACAGCTGTACTGTTCATAAGGAGGTGTGAAAAAATGGCAATAGTGAAAATATTAAAAATTCTAGAAGTTACGAGCGTGCGTGGAAACTATGCAATGCACGTTTGTAACACAGTCATTTTGTGGAATTTTCTCACTAAATTTTCAACATAGGCATTTTGGGACCTCTGCTCATGAACGGTGTCACAGCAATTTTCTTAATCTGTCCTGAACATTGATTTCCCACAGTGACCGCGCCATTGTGCGCCACATGTGTGAAAACACAGTTCGGGCAGGTTGTGAAAAATGACAGCTGCACTGTTCATAAAGAGGTGTAAAAAAAACGGCAATGCTGAAAATCTGGAGTGAAAATATTAAAAATTCTCAAAGTTACAAGCGTGCGTAGAAACTGCACAATGCACACAATTAACACAGTCATTTTTCACCAAATTTGCAGCATAGGCTTTTTGGGAGCCCACTTCATGAACACTGACACTGTCATTTCATTAATCGGTCCCAAAAGGTGATTCCACGCAGTGACCGCAAAATCACCTTTCGGGACCAAATAATGAAATGACAGTGACTGAGTTCATGAGGTGGGGTCCCAAGAATCCCATGTTGAAAATTTGGAGCAAAAAGTCCCAAAAATGGCCGAGATATCCACCTAAGTTGAACCCCCCCCCCATTTATGCCATTATACAGCTAACCGGCATTTCTTCAGTTCGTGGGTGGCTTTGAAGAGTGCAGATGTGTTCCTGCTCCACCGAAGATTGTCGCACCCCCGGCTCTGGAGGTAAGGATGGGGTGGGGGGAAGTGGGGTGCGCAGAGGGTGGGTGCAGGCTGGGGGAGGGGACTCGACGGCAAGGGACCGTTTTCTTTGTTTCAGGTAACTAAAAATTAAAAAAATCACTGCAGACTGTTTTCTGTTTTTAACAGGTGTTAGCCACACTGGGGTGGGCTCACAGTGTAGCACATTTGTTTTTGGGGGGGTCATGTTAGTCACACTGGGGTGGGCTCCCAGTGTGGCACACAGTGGGGGTGGGGTGGAGCCAGGAAAATGCCGACGCCATGGGGCGGGTTAATATGCTGATAGGGGGATTGGGCCTCCCTGTCGGCAACCATGCCTTTATTTGGGGGCATGATGCCGAGAGGTATTGGGCACCCTCTCGGCAGACAAAATTAGTAAAAGGGGCACATATGCCAACAGGGGGATTGGGCACCCCTGAAGTTGGCTTCCTAGGGACTGTGACAGATGGACAGTGACAGCCGCCGGCCGCCATGTTTTTTGAAATGTTACACCAGGCATGGCATGCCCTGCAGTGACGGGTCACTCCCTCATTGCAACGGTGAAATTGTTTTAAGTTGATGGCACGCTTCTCAACTGCTGTCATAGACAGTGTGCAATTTCATTCGTGCCAAGAAAAAACAGTGGCGCCACTGGCCACAACACGACTGCACCTCCAAAATCTACTATTCCAAGCTACCACAATATGTTGCTTTCGCGTGCGCAAGACAACGTAAAAAAGACTAAAAACAGTTAAGAACCAAGTTAAAATTAAACTTAAGACTAAAATTATATAAATTACAATAACAATAAATAGGTCTCACCTAATAAATTGTATATATAAATGTCATCCGGTATTAGGGAATCAGGAATAGCATAATTTAGTCAGAACACTCCCTGGTTCTTACTTAGTGTGCACCTGATCTCCTAGAATGGGGTCAAAATGATTTCAAGCTAACCAATCCCTGTTTCTTTTCTGGTTTCACATACCTGTATCCCGCCCCCAACCATGACCCCCAAAAATGTTTCATATAAGTGTTTAAAGTTTGTTGTTATCTTATAAACTAATGATGTTGTATGTTCATCCATTCTAATGTTTCTGTAACCAGTCTGTTCATTGTACTACAAGTGCCCAAACCAACGTTTCTCTATAAACACTGTTCATTGTGCTGTTAAACATTTTTGTAATTAATTCCAAGTCTCCCCTGTAAAAGGGACTCCTGTAGGCCCAGTGGGCTTACCTGGTCAACAAAATTCAATAAATAAAGTGGTCTAATCCAGATTTTGGGAGCCAGGGCCCAACCGCTGGTGCATGAGACCTCACACGCAGCTAGTGAACCGCTGCAGAAGAGGCAAGCTCCCAGACCCACTGCAGCGGGTCACTGGCGTGATGCCATCTCTACCTCTGGCTTGGAGTGCTGCGCCATGCAGCAGTGCCTCCCCAGCCCATGGACTGCCCAGCCAGCTTCCCGAGTTCATTCTCAAACTCAGATCCCCAGCACGGGAGCACACGGTGCTATTCGCTGGCCCATTAGATGATACTTGGGATACTGAGTATTTGTCTCCACAGGAATGCTATTTAAAGTCCCATTGTTTCAGTAGTTGGTTTATATGAAATTCCCATTTCAACTGGGAGTCCACCCAGACTCCCAGGTATTTGTACTGGGTGGCATTTTTACAGGTATTTTGTCACATGTGGCTGTGTTTAATGGTAACCGAGTTGATTTTAACATGTGGGGCCACTAAATATCACGGTTTGCTTTTATCAAGTTTATCACCAGTTTGTTAGTCATCAGAAAGTTGAATATGCGCCAACCCTGTTTGCAAGGTCGATTGCAACAATACCGTATCTTTTCCCCATCCGTAAAGGACTTTGTCTTCCGGATACATGTGCATGAAAGGGCCACGTGTGTGTGACCAGGTCGTTCATGAAAAATGAAGAAAATAATGGTCTCAGAACCAAGTCTGTGGGAATGCCCTTCCCCACATTTGATGAGCTGGAGTATACTTCCCTCTGTACTACCAGTTGTTGCCTGTCTGTTTCACCCATTTTTGAGAAGTCGGATTAAAGCCAAATTGACCATGTTTCTATATCAGGAGTCCATGATCCACAGTGTGAAAGGCCCACCCCTCTCAATCTTTTTCTCACTGAAATGTTGGACCCTGACACTCAAAATGAGGGACACTGGCCCTTAATATATGGGATCCATCAGCAAACATGGAGATACAAGCTCGGAACACTGGAAACCAGACCCTTTTTTGTGGCAGGTTTACTT
Source organism: Neoceratodus forsteri (assembly GCA_016271365.2). Lineage (NCBI taxonomy): Eukaryota > Metazoa > Chordata > Ceratodontiformes > Ceratodontidae > Neoceratodus > Neoceratodus forsteri. The sequence goes on along the minus strand of CM028134.1, from coordinate 1,010,640,943 downwards.
TTGGTTTAGCAACTTAGAATATTATTAATTCTAGGGACATGGATATGTTGTTCATCCACACTCATTGGCAGGTATCCTTGCCGCTTTAAATCTTGCCGGAAGGTCTTCAAGCTTGCTCCTCCCACCCACCCGGGTGGTATAACTCGCGGCTCCGCCCCATGACGTCAGATCTTCCTTACCGCTTGGAAGCTCAGGTTCCCTCCTTAACGCTCTGCGTTTGAGACTGGTTCCTATTTCTCCGTTTGCGGATTTAAAAAATAAAATTTTGCAAAAAGCTTCTATCCCTCGCGGCTGCGATGGACAAATCGACTCCCGGATTTCGGAGATGCCCATGCGGGCAGAAGATGTCTCGGACGGATCCACACTCCACGTGTGTCTACTGCTTAGGCCTTGAGCACGACCCGCAGGCTTGCGACCTGTGCTCATCTTTCTCGGCCTACGTCCTCGAAGACCGTGCTGCCCGATTTCAACTGGGCCGTCCCGAGAAGCGTTTCCCTCCGGTGAAGTCCAAGGAGGCCCGGTTGGCGGTGTCCGCGGCGGCAGGCTCGGCGGATCAGCTCGAACGGATGGTCGCCCTCGAAGAGGAGGCGGCGCGGGCCGTATCTTCCTCGGCCGCGGCATTTATCCCGCTCTCTCTGGGCTCTTCTTACACGGCTTCTTTTAAGGAGCTTTGTCTGTCCCTCTCCACTAAAGGAGAAGGGCCTGCGTCTACTGGACCTTATTCTCGGTCCAAAAAGAGGGACAAGGGTAAGTCCCTCCGTCGACGCTCTTGGGAGCGGGAAAGGTCCCTCTCCCCGGGCCGTCGACCGTCGGCTTCGGTCGACCGCTCGGCCTCGGCCACTGGCCTCACGGTGTCCCCGTCAGGTCAGTTGACCGAGACTCCCACCGATGAAGTCGAGATTTTTCTCGACCCATTGGACGGGCTGTCGCCTTTAGCAGCCGAGATTCCCCTCTCCCCGGTTCCCCCGGGAGGAGTTGAGGATCCCGTGGGCTCGCCTGTGCCTCCGGTTCCGGAGCCCTCGGATGCACCATCCGAGCCGAAGGGAGTGCCGGTTCCGGCCGACACCTCCCCGCACCGACCTCGGAAATTCCGGGACTCGGTCTCGGTCTCGGACCTCTTCGCGGTCCAGCCGATCCCACCGTCATAGGCGGTCTCGGTCTCGGCACCGCGGTAAGCGGCGTCGCCGCTCGCCCTCGTCCTCCTCCTCGGATGAGGGGAGGCTTCGGCGTAAATTACGTCGACGGTACGAGGACCTTATGTTGCAACAGCTCCTCCTGGCCGGGAATAAGCCGACCCCGTCGCCTTCCCCGGCCATTAAGTGGCTGTCACCGGATCGGCCGACACAACCCCTCGACTTATCCGAGGAGCCTATACCCAGGCCGGTTGTTCGGCCAAAACCAGCTGCTCCACCAATTCCGGTGGAACCTCCGCCTCCACAGCCACCAATTGGGGCTCCGACCAAGGATTCTCGGTCGGCTAAGGGTCTACCCCATCGGTTGTCAGTTACCCCTCACTCCCGACACCTCGGCAGGTGAAGGGTGGCTCAGGCCAGAGCAGTCTTCCGAGGACTCTTCCAGTCCGAAGATGATTCCTCCTTTTCTCCAAGCGACTGGACTTGGAGTCTTCAGGAGGTCAGTCAATGGATGATAGCCCGTCGTCCTTCCTAGGACTACTTCGGCTCATCTCGGAGTCCACCGGGATGGAGCTCGAACCCGTTTCCAAACGGGCCAGGTATCCCCTCACGGAGATTCTGGACCGAGGGGATTCTCCGACGGAGGCCTTTCCGGTGGCCGAGGCCATAGTGGGTCCGGCACTGGAGCTTTGGCAGCGCCCTGCTTCCTGCCCTGCGCCTTCGGCCAGGATGGCCAGGAAGTATGCGGTCCCTACTGGTTCCTTGTCCGGTTTTTCGGAACACCCCTCTGCTGAGGGGTTGGTTATCGACAGCGTTTCTCGCGACGGCAATGCCAGGGATGTGGACAAACCTCCTGACAAGGAGTCCAAGAAATTGGACTATGTCGGGCGAAAAGTCTACGCTATCGCCCTCTCTCGGCCTTCATCAGGCCAGTTCGCCGTCCTCATGGCACATTTTTCATGCCCTGTTGGGCTCCTGGATGAGGTCATCCTCATCTTCCGCCGATCTGCAGACTACGGTTAAGCAGGTGCGGGACCAGGCGAGGGCAGTGGCCAAACAGCAGCTCCAGACTGCTTTGGATATAGGGGACTCATGTGCCAGATCGGTGGCGGCGCGCAGTGGCTATCGTCGGCGGGCTTGGCTGAGGATATCCACCTTTACCGGATACCCAGCACAAGTTGGCGGATGTCCCTTTGGGGACTGACCTCTTCGGCCCTGGGGTGGAAGGTCACCTGCAGAGGATCGAGAAGTCCAATGCTACCTTGGACTCGGTCTCTTCCGCTCAGAAGGACAAAGGCCATAAGCCACAGCCTAAGCCTTTCGGTCTTCTGTGCCCCCGTGGCGCCTGCCCAGCACGCCAGGGCCAGCAGGCCGGCCTTGGCATCCCAAACCCAAGCCGCTCTCTAACAGGAGGCAGGGTGAAAGGCCCAGGAGGTCCCTCGGCCGGTCCTCCTCCAAGCCTGCCCAGTGACGGGCTGGGGGTGTCGCCCATTCCCGCCACCTTATCCCTGGTTCCCCGTGGGGACGGCTCCGCACTTCCGTTCGCCTGGTCCGCTGTTTCCACGGACAGGTGGGTCTTGAGGTGGTGGAAGAGGCCTGCCTCTGGAATTCGAGCAGGCACCACCCTTCAGAGCCGCCGCCTCGGGGCTCGGGATCCCCAGCCTCACTGGCGGCCTGCCGAGCCGACATCGCTCCTCCTCCAGAAGGAGGTGATAAGAGGTGGTGGACCCTCCTTCAGACCCAGGGTTTGTGTCCAGGTACTTCCTGGTTCCGAAACGGACGGGGGGCTGGCGCCCCATTCTCGACCTACACGACCTAAACAAGTTCCTAAGGTCTCGAACCTTCAGGATGGTCACTCTGGCTCAGATAATACCATCCTTGGAACCGGCTCATGGTTCTGCTCTCTGGACTTGCAGGACGCGTTTTTTCACGTCCCTATCCGTCCGTCTCACCAGAGATTCCTTCGCTTCCGAGCGGAAGGATCCCTCTTCGAGTTCCAAGCCATGCCCTTCGGCTTGTCTCCAGCTCCCAGGGTCTTCACCAAATGCATGGCAGTGGTGACAGCATTCCTGCGGCGCCGAGGGGTCCGGGTGTACCCTTACCTGGACGACTGGCTGATAGCAGCTCCCTCCAGGAAGGAGGCAGAGTGGTCCAGAAATCTGGCCCTCCAGGTCTGCTCTCAACTGGGCCTCCTTATCAACGAGGGCCAAGTCGAAACTCGAGCGAAGCAGGTGATTCTATTCATCGGGCGCAGCTCGACTCCTCTTCGAGCCAGAGCGCGGCTCGCGGACAGGGCCGAGGTTCTTTCCTCCTTTGCCCGATCATTTCTGGTTGGGCAATTAGCCTGCCGGGACTTCCTGCGCCTCCTGGGTCTCATGGCGGCCTGCACCAGTGTGGTCCGTTGGGCCTGCTGGAACATGCGTCCCCTTCAGTGGGGACTGGCCAGCCAGTGGTCTAGCGCTGCGATCCTTTGGACCAGCTTGTGTCGGTGACACAGGGGATGTGGAGCAGCTCTCCAGTGGTGGACCGTTCCAGATCATTTGCAGGAGGGCATCCTGTTGTCCGCCCCGAGCGCGGTCTCTCTATCGACCGAGTGCCTCTCTAATGGGTTGGGGTGCCCATCTGGGGAACACGGGCTCATGGCCTCTGGTCCCAGCAGGAGTCCCGATGCCACATCAACCTGCTGGAGCTCCGGCGGTCCGCCTAGCTCTCACCGCCTTTGCTCCGTTCCTCCGGGGTCAAGTGGTCCGAGTCCAGACGGACAATACCACGACCATGTACTATCTAAACCGCCAGGGCGGGACGCGCTCCATGCCTCTATGCAAGGAAGCTCTCCGCATTTGGTCACTCGTATAGCAGCCTGGAGCGGATCTCCTAGCCATTCACGTGGCAGAGCCCCCAACACCCTGGCCGATGCCCTGAGCCGGATAGGGGCTGCATCCCACGAGTGGTCTCTCCTGCCGAGGTAGTACAGCATCTGTTCTCCCATTGGGGCACACCTCAGGTGGACCTGTTTGCCTCCAGGAGAACGCAGCTGAGCCTGTTCCATGCCCGCCCCTCAGCAGGGGCTGGCTGCAGGGATGCCTTCTCGAGGCAGTGGACCCCGGGCCTCTTTTCGCCTTTCCCCATTTCCCTTGATCCACAAGGTGCTTCTCAAGGCGGGAGGGACAAGGCAGGTGATTCTGATAGCCCCAGACTGGCCTCGCCAGTTCTGGTACCCAGATCTCCTCAGTCTCAGCTCCAGGACTCCGCGGCAGCTTCCAGCTCGCCCGGACCTGCTCTCAGTCAATCAGGGGAAGGTGTTCCATCCGGACCTTCAATCCCTGCACCTGACGGCCTGGTTCCTGAGCGGCTAGAGTTCCAGGCCTTGGGTCTTTCCGACGAGGTCCTCAATGTAGTTGGGCGTCCCGTGAAGGAGTCGACCAGAAAATGCTATGCCTTCAAATGGAAAAGGTTTTCCATTTGGTGTCAGAACAAGGGCTTGGACCCTTCCTCCTGTTCCTTGCAAGCATCTTGGACTATTTATGGTCCTTTCTAGTCAAGGGCTTAGGTCGTCGACCCTAAGGGTGCACCTGGCAGCCATCTCTGCTTACCGGGCGGGCAGGAAGCAGTCGATGGCGCAGGAGAAGGTGGTCTGGCGCTTCAAAGGCCTTGATCACATTTCCTCCAGTCGGGAACCCCCACCTCCGTGGGATCTACTGCTAGTACTGGCAAAGCTCATGGGCAAGCCATTCGAACCTATGCACAGGTGTGCTCTCTCTCACCTGTCGTGGAAGACCACCTTCTTGGTGGCTGTCACGTCAGCCAGAAGGATGGGAGAGCTCCAGGCGCTTTCCATCGAGTCTCCTTACCTGGTTTTCCATAGGGACAAGGTTGTCCTGCGCCCCCACCCGAAATTCCTTCCGAAGGTGGTGTCGGAGTTTCACCTTAACCAGGTGTTGACTCTGCCGGTGTTCTACCCCAATCACACCTCGGAGGCCGAATATAGGCTCCATACTCTGGACCCTAGAAGGGTGCTCGCTTATTATAAGGGCGCCTCGGCTGAAATTCGGGAGAGGTTCGCCAGCTGTTTGTCACCTACGCTGAAGCCGTGATCTGGCAGACCTGCAGCCAAGCCGACGATAAGCAGGTGGGTAACCTCCTGCATAGATCTCTGCTATAAGTTGGCGGGCATGGAGCCTCCCAGAGGGATAAGAGCTCATTCTACCCGCCATACTGCTGCAACGGTGGCTGCTTCCAGGACGCCCTATCCAGGAAATCTGCAGGGCTGCTACCTGGAAGTCAGCAAACACCTTTATTACCCATTACCACATCGACCTTGAGTCACGCCGGGATGCTGGTTTTGGGGCCTCGGTTCTCCAGCTCTCTTTCCCAAGTAAGTATTGGGGTGTCGTCTTCCTCCCTCCTCCGGAGAACTGCTAGAGTCTGCCAATGAGTGTGGATGAACAACATATCCATGTCCCTAGAAATACAGGTTACTCACCTGTAACAGGAGTTCTAGGAATGGTATATGTTATTCATCCACCGACTCCGTACTCCCGGCCCGGACGCACAACCTGAGCTTCCAGCGGGCCAGATCTGGCGTCATGGGGCGGAGCCGAGAGTTATACCACCCGGGTGGGTGGGAGGAGCAAGCTTGAAGACCTTCCGGCAAGATTTAAAGCGGCAAGGATACCTGCCAATGAGTGTGGATGAACAACATATACCATTCCTAGAACTCCTGTTACAGGTGAGTAACCTGTATTTTCTGCTTTTATGTCTGAGTTTAGAGCACCTTCTCTGTATGGGTTGCACTTTTTCCATGTGGGTCGGATATGGGGCAGAGCAATTTTGCAGGGTAAAATGAGGAATGTCCCTTGTAGTGAGGGACATTTGAGAAGTATGAAAGGCCTTGGTCTTCAGGTTTAAGGTTCTTGCATGATGAATAAGGCTGTGATGGTGGCAGTGGTGGTCTGCCTGTGTTTCTAATCCCCTGACACGTTCTGTCCCTGTAGATCTGCTGCAGAGGGTTTTCTGTTTAGTCCCAGCTCAACGTCGAGAACCCTCGGTGATGGTGTGTTTTTACTGCCTTCTTTTGTGATATTTATTTCTTTATTTGAATATTTATGACAGATTTTATTGTATTGTACTGATTTGTTTCCCTGTGCAGTGTCCTTCGTCTCTGGGATAGCGCACACTGTAAGTAAGTAATTAAGCCACAACAGGGTGTCCATTATAGGATTTTAATGCACACTCCAGGGGTGTAGTAAGGCCCAAGGCCAAGTGTCCTTACGCCCCTGGAAAGTATATGAAATCCTATGATACACACCATGGAGGGCTTATTACACTTATAAAATAGCTCTCCGTAGGTTTTTGGGGAGGAAAATGAGATTCGGCACATGACCATGTTAGCAATAACCCACAACACGATATGGGGTTATAGGCATTTAATCCATGCCTGGGGTGCATTGTGAGGCATGCCTGGGGTGCGTTGTGAGGCCACAGGCTTATAACATGGGTTATGATTTAAAAACAAACAAAAAAAACTCCAGAAAGGTATTTTTTTCCCACTTTAAATAGAGAAAATGTGTCTGTATCCTGCTGACTTAAAAAGTAGTCCCTGTGACAAACTCTCCCTTCTGGGCCATAACAGCTTCCAGAGAGTTGTCTGCATCTTGTGCTCCGTCTGCCACCACCTGCGTCCCCAGGATATCAGCTCGCCTTGCACAGGGCTAGGGAGGTCAACACAGTTAAACAGTTCAAATGTGATAGAGTGCTTCTTGGCTGACGGATGCTAGACACAGTTTTTTTTTCCTTTGCCAGTGAAAATAATGCAGTTACCTTTGCAAATAAGCCACAGTCACAGATTCTATAATAATAGATTCTTTACTGCAAAACTCAAGTTTTACAATACCAGGATATATACATTACAAAAGAGAAAAAAATGCACATTTACAGGGAAAACAAATAAATATTTTGAACAGATGTCAGAAAGCAAAATGCTAGTCTACTGTTCCCTAAGATGATATCTTGTTTTCCAACTAAACTCAGAATGTGAAACCTCACTATCTCTTATCTCCCCCACCAGCTGGCTGGAATGCAGGCTCTGTTCTTACCACAAAGGTTCCTCAAGGCAAAAGCTGTTCATTGTAATTAACCCTCTGAATATAGCCTAAGGTCGAAACCCTCTGACAGGTTATTTTGGAACCCACCAAACATTTTAAATTCTGTAACAGGTTTGTGTTTAATTGCTCCAAACAGCTTACAATCTATGTGTGTCCAACTAGGTCAGTTCTGCACCCAGTTTTTCATTTAAACGCTCCCATCCCTTTAAAGTGTGTGTGTGTGTGTGTCTCCATCTCATGTGTCTCTGAGATTTATTGTCCTGTGTAGAAGCATCACCTGCTAGCGATGCAGAGTTCTCAATGTTTTTAGTTAGCGTGCCGGGCAGAAACAGTCTGGTGAAAATATGAAGAACAGAAAACAGTTTCACAAACATAAGCAGTTAACTAATCAGTTCCCATTTCTGTCAGCATTCCTGTCACAGTCGCCACAAGTCATCTAGCTGTTATTTGGTTAATGAACATACAAATGCCAGAAACAGAGCTCTACATTTGACATTTGTATGTTCATAAAATAAATCACAGATGCATGTACCACTACCCCACTGTCTGTCTCCTTCTCCTGACATTGCTTATTTGAACTGCATTCCCGAGGGACGGAGCATCTTCATTGCAGCGGAGCTACTGTATAACAGTTTAAAGCAGGGGACACATGTTTGGACAATTTGTTTTTACTTTTAGGCCAGCACAAACTTACAGACTCTGAGTGGCTCAAAAACGTTGTTAATGCTACTACCTTCAACGTGTGACTCAGGCTCCTGTATCGCCTCAAGCACTGCTTTACCCCTAATGCCTTAAGACAGCTAGCCTAATGCCTTAAGGCTTGCTGTCTCCTCCTCAGTCCTCTCCCTACTAGATTATGGCCTAGTCATCTATGGGGCAGCTAACTCCTCGGCACTCAACAGACTACGTGTCTCCCTAAATAAAGCTTGCTGCCTCACTTTAGGCTGTGACCGGCTAACTCATACATGCGCACTGTACAATGCAACCTACTGGCTTAGCCTTGACAATAGGCTCAAGTTCCACACATGCCTCTTGGCAAAAAAATTTGCCCTTGGTAACTGCCCTTCAGGTCTTGCACCAATAATAAGACCAGCCCAATCGCTTAAGCACACTCAGAGTTATGGTAAACACCTACTGTCTGTCCCCCACTGCCATACCTCCCTATACCAGAGGTCCTTCAGCTGCAGAGCCCCATCCTGGATGAATAGTCTGCCCCCACCGATTGCAAATGAGAACAGATTAGGATCCTTCAAAACCGCTCTTAGATCCCACCTACAGGCCTCAAACCTTTGTGCCTGTCCTTGACTAATACTTCATCCAATGACCGGCCTAGGCTACGGCCGGCTCCCCCTCCTCATAACCCTGCCACTTACAGAGTCCCTCTTGTATAGCTCAGCTCTGTTATACCATATTGTGTTGCTTGTTGCCCTGCACTGTTATGCCATGTTGTGTTGCCTGTCTGCCCTAACTTGACCTAGATCTCCTCTGAGAAACCCACAAATGCCTCTGTAACTACTGTTTATGTAATACTTGACTATGTACTACTGTACTGCTACGTAACCTCTCTCCTCATATGTAATACTTGTGACGTGGAACCTGTGTAAAGGAGTCCTTGACTCAAAGGTACTTCTGCATCTCCAATAAATAAATAAATAAAATGCATCAGTTAGGGTTGTTACTAAACTGACAAAAGCAGGGAAATGTGGTGTTAGGGTTTCCAACCTTAACACCCCACCCCCACCCTGCAGACACAGACAGATGTCAGGGGTGTGCCTTGGGATCATCAACCCTAATGCTCATCCCATGCCATAAGTAAATAAGCTGAGATGGATACAGTATAGGAGAATGGGGTGAGCGTTAGGGCTGAAGACCCCAAGGCACACGCCCAATGCCTGTAAGTGTCTGCAGTGTGGGGCTAGAGTGTTAGGGTTAGAAACCCTAACACCACATTTCCCTGCTTTTGTCAGTTTAGTAACAACCCTAACTGATGCATTGACAGAGTTTTTGCAATTAATTTTCTTACTTTTTCAGATTGTATAATCATATCCTTATTTGTCTGTGGGAGCACAGGGCCCAGAAGCGTTGGGCCCTCCGGGCCCTGTGCTTCCAGTTATAGGACAACAGTGACCAAATTGTCAGCATAGCCATCTTATTACCCCACCTCAAGTACCCCAGTACAGAAAATGTTTGATTCAGTGCCAAAACGTAATTGCACACAACTGCAATGTCATTCCACGCCATAAGTGCAAAAACACATTTTGGGCAGGATAAATGACAGCTGTGATAAACATGAAGGTGGGGTAATAAGAAGGCTATGTTGAAAATCTGGGATAAAAATATTTAACTTTTCCAAACTTATGAGCAGAGTAGTAAAATCAGAATGAATGGTCATAATGTTGACATTTTTTCATATTTTAACCCCAAATTTTCAACAGTGTCATTTTATGACCCCACCTCACAAACTCCATAGGTAAAAATTTTAAAATCCATGCCAAAATGCCATTCCACACCACAGGTGCGAAAACATGTTTCGAGCAGGATGTGGAAAATGACAGGTGTACTGTTCATGGAGTGGTGTGAAAAAATGGCTATGTTGAATATTTAAAGTCAAAATATTAAAAATTACTAAAGTTACGTGCATGTGTAGAAAATTTTCAATGAACACACGTACCTCTCCCATTTTGAGGAATTTTTTCACCAAATGCTCAACATGTGCTTTTTGGGAGTCCACCTCATAAACATGTCATTTCGTTATCTCATCCTGAAAAGTGATTTTGCACAGCGACTGCGAAATCACCTTGTGGGCCTGTGTAATGAAACAACAGTGACAGTGTTCATAAGGTGGGGTCCCAAAATGCCCATGTTGAAAATTTGGTGAAAAAAATACCCAAACATGGCAAGGTTATGAATATACATTCAAAACGCCATTCAAATACATCATACAGCACTTGTCTTGATTCCTCAGTTTGTGGTTCAGCTTTGAAGAGTGCAGACATGTCCTGGTTTAAAAAAGATGACAGTGAATGACCTCCGGAGGTAAGTATAGGGTAAGGGGGGTGTGGGTGCTTAGTGGGAGGGTGGGGATGGGGGAGGATGGCATGGATGACGAAGGACTGTTTTCTTTTTCAGGTTAAATCAAAAAAAGATGTCATGGGGACGGTTTTCTTCTTTTCAGCTTAAAACTAAATAAATATTTTGGGACACTTGGAGTGGGCTCCCCAGTGTCCCACACCATGGGTGGGGGGCTTCTAATGCCGACACAGGGATTGGGCACCCCGATGTCTGCAATAAATAAATAAGTAAATGAATAAGGAAATAATTAACATAAATAAATAAAAGGAATTGTAGGGTGGGTAGGGGGTGCCACTAGACACCAGGGAAAGATATGAGAGAAGGGCAGGTGCCACTAGACACCAGGGATAGGGGACAATGATTGGCGGGGAGTGCAAAAAGAGACGTCAAGGGGCCTTTTTTTTTTTATTACAGGCATACGAAAAAATAACTTGTTTTGTATCTTGTCATAAGAAACAAGATATTTTTTTCATATTACAGGATACAAAACAAGACTAATAAAGTAAAAGAAAATATTTCAAGGACATATTTGAAAAACACGATAGGTTTTTAACAGTTTCTCAATTTTATTGTTTATGTAATGTTCCATTTGAAATATATATAAATAAAAATATATTGACAAAAAAACAAGAAGTGCAGAATCCAGCTACGGGGGTCCCAGTAAGCAAGGTACATGTATTAGTGCCTCCCCAAAATATCATTCTTGTGTATTTCTTAATTTTAATTTTCAGGCAACACTGAAAACAAGATGGCATCCAAACGAAAAATGAGTTTCCTGAAATTAAAAAGAACGATGTCAGTGCGAACAAATAATTCTTTTTTTGTTTCATATAGCTATTTTGAGGTCCTTAGTGAGCATGCTCATAACCAAGTTAACAACAGTTTTAAACTGGAATAACCTTGGAGCATATTAATATTTTTTTCACCAAACCAGCAAAAGGCACATCTGTGAGTCAGCCCCTTTCTACTCTGAAAATTGCAGACAAAAATTCCAAACCATTTAGGCTGTAGCCAAATTCAGAGAAAATCCCATTTAAACAAATGGAAAAAAAATTATGAAAAATTCACTTTTTTTAACTCTCCAGATCTCAGAAACCACACATCAAACTTGATACATTCAGGGATCTACCACACAAGGCTGCGCATGCAAAGTTTCGTGCAATTCGGTTGAACGCTTGCAAAGATATTAAAGTACAAAATGGAGTCTAACACAGAAACCCCAGTTCAACCCTAGCTATAGATGTGTAAAATACTATGCTCGCAGCCTTATTCGCTCGCTGAAAACTAAGTGAGAGCTGCTGCAGTTTTGTCCGCTCAGATGGACTGCAGTCGCCCATCTCACTCCAGTGACCAGTCCATCCCTTCCCTTCCAATACCTAAAACTAACTCCATCCAGGGAGGATGGGACCTACCTACCTTGACATACAAACATACGAAATGCCAGCAGAAACAGTTCTCATGGTCTATCGAGTCTGCTCGATTGTACAGCTAGCCCCTAAACTTGCAGCTGTCCCATCTTCCCCTCCTCATAACCACCCCCCCCACTCTGTCCTACCCTCTCTTAAGTCCTCCCACTGTTCTACATGATACCACCTCCTTGGGCAGTGTGTTCCATTTATCTATCACCCTTTCCATGAAAAAGAGTCTCCTGATTTCCCCCCTGAATCTCTTCCCCTCCAATCTCAGCCGATGCCCACTCGTGTCCCTCCCACTTCTGATCTGAAGAATCCCTTCTGTATTAATCCTGTTAATACCCATTAGATACTTAAAGGTTTCGGTGATATACCCCCTATCCCTCCTCTCTTCCAGGGAATACATTTGTAGCTCTCCCAGCCTTTCCTCATAGGATTTTCCCTCAAGTCCCTGCATCATCTTCGTTGCCGTACGCTGCACCCCCTTCAGCAATCTGATGTCCCTCTTCAGGAATGGACACCAGTACTGCACGCAGTATTCCAAGCACGACCTGACCAGTGACCTGCACAGGGGTAGGATCACTTGTTCTGTGCTTGGAGGAGATTCCCCTCACTATGCACCCCAGCATCTTGTTTGCCTTTGCAGCCGCCTTCCTGCACTGAGCTAAGTGGTTCATACTCCCTGTTATTAGAACCCCTAGATCCTTTTTCTCCACCGTGCTTTCCAACTGTACCCCTCCCAACTGCTATTTCCTCCCCTGGTTCCTTGCCCCGAAGTGCAGTACCTTGCATTTCTTGGTGCTAAACTCCAACTGCCATGTCTCTGACCATTCCTGTAGTTCGGTCAGGTCTTCCTGCAGCCCCCTCCAGTCCTCTATGTCATCTACCACTGCACCAATCTTAGTATCATCTGCCAACAGACTGATCCTACTCTGGATCCTATTTGAGATATCGGCTATGGAATATCCTGAACAGCACCGGTCCCAGTACTGAACCCTGGGGCACTCCGCTCATAACGTCTCTTGGTGATGAGAACCCCCCCCACCACCACCCTTTGCTGCCTACCCCTCAGCCGGTTGGTGATCCAGCTGACCATTTTTGTCCCTACCCCAACATATTCCAGTCCCCCCCACCTTCCCATGCGGGACTGAGTCAAAGGCCTTGCTGAAGCCCAAATATAGGATGTGCACTGCATGGCCCCTGTCCAGTTCCCTGGTAACCCAGTCATATTACTTGACTAGGTTCATCTGGCAGGATCTGCCAGATGCAAAACCGTGCTGATGGCCATCTTGGAGCCCACTGCCTTCCAGAAAGGTCACTAGCCTCTCTTTTAGGATTGACTCCATGAGCTTCCCCATGATTGAAGTGAGACTCACTGGTCTGTAGTTGCCTGGACCATCCTTCGGGCCACTTTTATGAATGGGCACCACATAGGCCATCCTCCAGTCCTGTGGCACACATCCTGTGTCCAGTGATGTACTGAACAGGTCTGCAAATGGTCCTGCCAGGATCTCCATGATGCCTGGTCAGATAGCAGTAATGCCGGTGAGTAGAACGGTCAGGCTTGAAGCGACTCGGGACTCGGTTCAGTTGCTCGGTTGGATGGACAGATGGCAGGTGGTGGGCAGCAGCTGAGCCAGGTAGTAAACTGGAGTGGTAGCAGTTGCTTTTGGAAGTAGTACCTAAGTAAGGGATGACTGCTTTGCTGCCTCTCATTGTCTTTGTTCCTTGCTACAGCACCTTGCGGTGCTCGCTGTCTGTGTTTCCAGCCTAGCTCTACGTTTGATGCACTGTTTTGTAAAACGTGTTCGCCTGGACTGTGTAGCATGTGACTTTTGTTTACCTCTTCTCTAACTAAAATGTTATGGCATCCGTAGTGGCATTTCTGTGGCGATCTACTCACAGGGTCTCTTTGTTTGGAGTGTAGCGGCCAATCAGGGTTGTGGTTAGTCATTTACAGGGGCTAGCCCTGGTACAGTCGGATGTGTATTTCTGATTCTTGATTTTCAGCCTCTGTGCGGGACTGCTGCTGATATTGTGCTGCTCTATCTTGCTGTCTGTCTTTTGCATGCTGGGGGAACCTTGCTGTCTCTCTGCTTCTCTCTTGCACGGCATGGCAACGTACCTGGGATGTGCTACTAGCATTATCAAGGTGACTGGCATGTGTGTGGCGTTACACATGTGATGTTGGGTGACACCAGAGCATGTTTCATTTCTTATTTTACATGTTCACCCATGGATACTTCCATTTCTGTCTAGTGCTGACGGCACTTTTGTTCAGCAGGCTGTCTCCCGCTTCAGCATTTCTTAATGGCTGCTTTTCAGTTTTACTTGCTACGGGAGGAAACGAGTCCCGATGGCAGTTTACCGGACTTGCTCTGCCTAACTGTGGATTAAATATTGGAGGCAGTATAGCGCAGTGGTCTAAGGCTCTGAGCTGCAAATTTGGTGACATCCAGCAGACCTGACCTGGGTTTGAATCCCACAGCTTCCACTTGCATACTGTGTGACCCTGAGCAAGTCACTTAACCTCCTTGTGCTCCCAGGTCACTCCTGTAAAAAAGCTTTCAGCTTAGTGTGCTATACCTGGTTAAACAATTAAATAAAAATAGGAGATTTAATCCACAGTCAGGTGACAGTCTTTCACCAATGAGCTTTACTTCTGTTTCCAACCCACATTATAAAGAGATTTACTGCACAGGTAGGTGACGTCTCTTAGCCAATGAAACTTCTAGATTTTTTTTGCCATTTGATAAATACATTTTCCTTGCCTTTTTGGTGACCGCAGCTTAGCCTTGGAAGTCTTTCTCTTGTAAGATTAGACCGACATCATCCATTACAGTTTTTAAGCCTAAATTAAACCCCCCAAAAACCTTCATCTCCCCCCCCCTTCACCATTTTCTACCCATTTGTTTCTGCTGTTCAGTGACTGAGGTCACCATGGCTGCATCCTTCTGCTGACCCAGGGGCAGGTGACCTTCTGCCTTTACAGCCAGCACCAGAGCTTCTCCTTAGCCTGCAGGAGGGTACACGAATGCCAGGCTGCCAGTGCGGTCTGTGCTGCAGCCTCTGGGTTGTACTCTGCTGCAGTGTGGCTTTCCATGACTGCAGCTCGATGCACTGCCTCTGTGATACTTATTTATTTTTATTTTTTTACTCTGTGAGCTTTTTAGTTATTTGAGCTCTATCTCTGCCCGTTGCAGCATGATTCATACTGTGTATATGTGGATTGATGATTGATGGTGAATGAGGCACTTACAGTGGTCAACATTTATTCATGGAACTCGCTCCACTTTTAGCTGAGGAATGCTCCATCAGTGAAGGGTTTCAAAAGGAGGCTTAACATTTATTTATATGCCCAGGCCTATAATTTGGAGTTTTAATGTGACTCATTCTCTTTTTTGCTATACTGGCTGTATGTTATATATCCTTTTAATGTATGTTTTAATGTTTCCTCATTCATATGTATGATGATTTGTGAAGCACTCTGAGCCATTTGGAAGGGGTACTATATAAAGAGAAATGCCTATATATGCTTAACCAGGGAGGTGGTTGGCTCCACTTCTCTGAGAGGTCGGAGACTGCTGTGGCACGCTGGTGACCCACATTCATGTCCTAAACCCAGGACATTTTTTTTTTACAAGTTCAAGTTTATTTTCAGGAAAACTCCATTGAGCATGCTCATTTACAAGGAGGTCCTGAACAGGACAAAATAATACAAGTACAAAATAAAGTTCGATAGTAGCAACAAAAATGCAGAATAAGAAGTGACCTGATACATACACTCTAGGAAAACGAAGGAAGCATACAATAAAACGTGGATTACAGGCTTTACATATTTATTTAGTTTTTGTTGACCAGGTAAGTGCACTAGACAAATCCTGCCTCTTTTCAGGTACGACCTGGGGGAAGGGGGGATACAGATGAATGCCAACTGACCTTGAAGCAGATTAAGCTGTTGGTGGATTTTTTAGTGAATGAGGGAAATTTGGCCAGGACACCGGGGAAATTCCCCTACTCTTTTCGATAAGAGCCATGGGATCTTTAACATCCACCTGAACTACCACCAATCCAGGCAGATGGGACCTCGGTTTAACGTCTCATCTGAAAGACGGCACCTCAGAAGTGCAGCACCCCTCTCTTGCTGCACTAGTGTCAGTACTGGGATATTAACCCAAGTGCCAGATGTGGGAACTGAACCCACAGCCCTCTGATCTCCCGGCCTCAGAGGCGAGTGTGCTACCTACAAAGCCACTGACATATTGGTACTGTAACATTTACACAAACATAAACATGAGGGGCAGAAAGGCAGTCAAGTGTTAATTGAAGTAGGGGGAACCAAAGAGTGGATATAAGTACTCATATATGAAGGTAAAACCTTGGAAACAGAATGCTATGTGGAATAGCACTGGCGAGTTTCCTGGACAGCTGATTTGGCTATGGATTTGAAGAGATTCGTAGATACTAATTTGTTTAATCTAAGGGACACCTGGAGTTTGTTCCAGGCTGATGAAATGGCAAATTGGATGACTGCTCTACTGTGGGGGTGTAGAATTTGGGCATGACTAACAGGATGCTTATATTTTTCCTAAGGGAGTAGCAGCTGCTGGAATGGTGGAACAGGGACATAATAGAAGTCAGACATCAGGAGCAGAAGCCGGCAGCGAGGGCAGAGAATGTCCAGTGGACACTCTCCTCTGGGGGATCAGTTGTGCCTTGCTTTGCAAGGGTACCGATGGTGGAATCCTTAGCGTTGTGGGTGACTACATGATGTAGTGCCCCCGTCACCATACACATTTACTGCAAGGAGAGGGGAAGGGGGAAGATATGGAAAAATTCCTTGTCAATGGTGTGATGATGTGCAGATGTTCCACCCACATCCACTGGACACGCCAACAGATCTGTCCTTCCAGGCCATTGCTGTGGTGATCACGTGAGGCCCAGGAGTGCACCACCGACCACAGTGCTCCAACTGGAAAGTGGTCACCCACCTATGGGTAAGCCGGGGGGTTAGGTACCATGGTCTATCATAGGAGCAGAACTGGGTTAAGTGGCATACAAAGACTGGAGCCAGCAGGGTCCAGCAGCCAGTGGACCGACAGGCCAATAAGGAACTAAGAAATTAAAAAAAAAAACCAGTGGTATAGGCTTTATCAATAGTACTTATTTTAGCTCCCCCTGAGGGGAAGGGAAAATGCAGTCTAAACAATACATTGCATCGTACCTCTCAACCTTTTGTCGCAGAAATGTGAGACACTGATGATCAAAATGTGCTACAGTATGAGGCACTGACCCTCTTAAAGTGGGTCACCTCGTCAGACATGGAGATACAAGTTCAGAAGACTGGAAACCTGAGCTTTTACCCATACAAAGTTGACTTTTGATTTGGGATGCGCATGCGACCAATATTTTTCTTATTTATCCGAACTCTATTTTTTGGCACCACTCTTGCTCCGGGGAACTCTCTTGGGCATTCACTTACACTCTGCTCTACCTCCAGGCCTGAAACTCCCCTTCCTCCTGGCACCAGTCCTGCTATCCCCTCGGCTGTGAGCCCCCTGAGGTGGGGCTGCCCTATCTGCCCAGAGTGCTCTATCTTGAATTCGGGCCGGACTGGGCTCGGCCCAGGAGTAGAGTGAGTCCAGCCATTGGAGTGTGGCAGAAAGGGTGGTGCCGTCACCTTTTCCCAGGAGTGGGGATTTATCTTAGTAGGCCCGTCTGTCCCCATGGAGCATGGCCAGCAAGGCAACGTGGTGCCGTGCTCCGCCCCCCCCAGGCATTATACCGCATCGCTACGTTGACAACCCCCAGCTGCTGCCAGAGGTTGCTCAATGAGCAGACACTCCCTTGAGCCCACCCCCCAGGAAGAGAGTGCAGTCCGTTGGACGCTCAATCTCTTCCTTCCCCTGCCAACCCCCAGCAACCCGGTCTCACTTCCGAACCCAGGTTACCGGGGCAAGGTGTGGTGTCCAGCGCCTCAACCCTCAGCTCCACTGGGCCGGGCGTATGGGACCATTCTGAATGGTGAAATGAAGGACATCCCTCGTAATGTGGGACAGTTGAGTGGTATGCATTAAAGGAGAAAGTTCACATAAATATTTTGTTACATGTATACGTTACAGTTTCTTGAATGAACCTGTTTCCATACAAAAGAGACAGTGCTATCCAAAGGTTAGCGTATCTGTTATTCTTTTCCTTGTGGGATAGACACAAGGGACTGCTAGTTCCAGGGGGGAGGGGCGGGCAGAAGGCAATATCAAAGTCCTAGCGGCTTGCTAGGCAGACTGGTTGGGTCTGGTAGTCCTTATCTGCCGATATGTTTTATGTTTCCCCCAGAACATATCTGGAAATGAGCTCAGGATGTCTTTCCTGGTAAATCCTTTGAAATCAATCAATCAATAAATAAATAGATAAATAAATAACTAGAGTACAGTCCTGTGAACTAGGAAACCCCACTCTGAATTTCACCAGATCCATTACTTTGTGATAATGCAACAGTCGCTTAAAGCAGCAGTACTACCAAATCAGGAAGTGATCTATCAAAATTCTGCTTTTTGTCTGTAAGCATGTGGGCAAAGTTCCTTTTTTTTTTTTAGATATTTGCAATTTATTTTGAATTGTTGTGGTGCTACAATAAATATGGCGGCTGACTGATTTTCAGCTGCGCTTTTCCTTCAGGTCACATCACGTCTTTTGTCTACAGCAGTGGGACCCTCTGCTGACCATTCCCAATGTCCCTGCAAGTCATACAGATGTGCAGTTGGCAGCAGAGGGAGTTCCAGTGCAACATGCTTGGTGGCAGAAATGCAAAAAAAAAGCAGAGGATAAGAGAGCAAATTACTCGGTGATAGTAGAATGCCTGCGGCAAAGAGTGCCAGGTATATGATCAGCAGAGCACAGGGAATAAACTGTCAAAAAAGCGCAATTTTTTTTTTGTAGTACTGCTGCTTTAACCTCCCAGCACTGCAGTACAGTAAATTCATGCCGTTGTAAAACTGAGTAGAAGTAGGACCCTGTTGGAAATGAGTTGTTGCCTTTCAGCGGGGCTATCTAGGGTGAGTCTTTTCTTTAAAACAAAATTCAGGGTTTTGAGCTTGTGCTAAACTTCAAATCAAATCTGGTTAGATTTTGTATCGAGTCAGCTATTTCTTCAGTTAATAAGCCTTTTATTTATTTATTAGAACATCAGTTTAACAACCTTTGAGCCAGAGGCTCATTTACAAAGGTACCTCGTCACAGAGAGGACAAAACAGTGCAAGCAACAAACATCAGGGCAAACAAAAAATCAGAGTACATTTAGGAATCAGGCAAAAATACAGGCATATGTCAAACACAGTATACAACAGGCTTACATGTGAGCTTTACAGAGTAGACAATTCTGGCTTGTCTTGGTGAAGAGGGGACATTTCAATTAGGATGTCGATTGGGCTGATGGAATGTACTTCCAGCGAGTGGATTTTCTCATCCTAGTTATAGCAACACACAATTTTAACCCCTGAAAAATGCTGAAACAGAAAGGTAGAAAGATGTGCATAGATTTGCATAAAAGGAGTGAGCAGAAAGCATTCTAGGAATCTCTCCTAATAACAAAGAACATCTTCACCCAACCCCTTTTTTTAAACATGTGACCTATTGTTTTCTGAGAATTTTTTTCTTTCCTCTCCATTTCCAAACTTTTATTTGTTTAGTTTTTGTTGACCAGGTAAGTGCACTAGACAAATCCTGGTTATTTTCAGCCACGACCTGGGGAGGGGGGATACAGGTGAATGCCAACTGACCTTGAACCAGATTAAGCTGTTGGTGGTGTTTTTAGTGAACTTTAAATGTGTAGCCTAGCCACAGGGCAAGGTTCTATTCACAGCTCTTTTTATTTCTCAGGAACTGGCAGACTTTCAGAAGTTTGTACACAGATGCCCCCCCTTTGATGTGGTCGTGGATGGACTCAATGTGGCCAATGTATCCAGCAAAGTGAGCCAGTCACAAACTGTGAGTGTTTTCCCATTTAGTTTTTGTTGCTAATTGAAGAGGGATTATTAAACATTTTGGTATCCCTTTCATTTCCTGGTAGCGTGTTTTGATACTGTTCAGTACACTGTATCTGTTTGTGCTGGTGTTGCTTCATCCGGCTGTGTGCCCATCTCTTGGTCACACATGGAAACGGCCATTCGACTCAGTGCGCCTGTCCCAGTCAACAAATTTCAAACAATTGAATAGTTCTGGCTGGTACAAAGGGAAATGGGCAAAGGGGAAATTGTTTAACCAGGAAAGGCACACTAAGCCAGAGCTTATTTCCAGGTGCGACCTGGGAGCACAAGGAAGTTAAGTGACTTGCTCAGGGTCACACAATATGCAAGTGGAGGCTCATGGGACTCAAACCCAGGTCTCCAGGTTTGCAGTTTGTGCCCTTAATGCTATACTGCCTCCTACCTGGCTTTTAGGAGAAGCTGTATTCCTGGAAGAAGGGGCAGTACAGTGCGACCAGTGCCTAGGTGGCAGTTTGCTGTGCTGCGAAGTGGGAGGTTGTGTTTCAGAGGTGATCTGGTCTTTCTGTCTCTCTCTCGACTGGCCAATAGAGGGCAAACACAGCATGAAAGTAGATTATAGGTTATAGCCCAAGACTTGTCGACTCCAGAATGGCCGTGGTCACGAACGGGAGTTTACTTCTCTTGCAGTCAAGATCGGGTGCCAAGATGGTTCATGGTCAAATTTTCATTTTGGGGCTCTCAGGAAAAGTATTCTCGGAGTGCGCACAAGCAGTAAAAAGTATCAGATTATTGCAAAATGAAATACCGTAATCCAACACTTTTTTCCACAAGTGCAGGAAATACTTCAGTTGTGGGGAAACATTACTGCAATAGCAGGAGGGGAAAGTGCCAATTGGCGAAAAAATATTCTTGCAGTTTGGCATTTTCACCATAAAAGTGCGGTGAAATTCTGCATCCTGGGGACACACATCAGGGGTGCACCTGCTTCCTGAACTGTCAGCTGGGCATGAAGGACATGGGTCCCCGAGAGGCCTACAGTCTGTACCCGTTAATGTGGGGGAACAGTAGGAGTTGGAGGAAAAAATGTGTGTGTGTGTGGAGGGGGGGCTGGTCAAACCAGAGACTAAGAAAAAGCTGCATGGCTTAGTGGTTTAGATGAGTGATTTTAAAACCGTTTGGGTTGTGGCTTATATTCTTATCTAAAACATCTACTGTGCATTCTTTAAAAAAAAACAACAAAAAAAAGACTAGAGAAATACATGCTAAAATAAAGTTGCTTATTTTTTCCAAAACCTTGTATAAATTCCATTCATCAAGGAAAATCAACAAGCTCACCTTTCAGAAAAGCTACCTCATGAGCGAAGGTCGACAACTTATTTTGAATTAAAAATAAGGGAAAAAACATCTTGCAAGTTAAGCTATATTAAAACTTGTAGTCCAGATCAGACATCCTGCAGCCCAAGTTTGGACTGTGAATTTGAGCCATATCTTGAAAACCTCTGGTTTTGGCCCTGTCTTTTCTTTGCTGTAATCATTACTCATATCAGACGTTCTGTAAAACAGGTGCATTTTCATTTACCTAGATAATTCTTTTTTTTTTTTTTATATAGGTGTTTATCTCCGCTTTGCCCCCAGCTGCCCCCTTCTAATCGACCCCCCAACCCCATCACCCTGGTCTCACCAGGACTTACCCCAAACCTGCCGGTCCGCGAAATGCAGACCTGTGGTGGTCGATCGTCATCCTGTAGCTGGGGTGTTTTTCCTCCATTTTTCCCTGCCATGTTGCTGGGGCGCACACACAGGACATGCATACGTGGAGGCATGCGCTCGTCTGCAGAAGTCCCGCAGCACCTTCCCTGGCACCCACAGTCCCACACTGCAACCAGGCCTCCACCTGGGGGCAGTCATTTGGCGGGAGCGCCAGTCCTCCCTCCCCAGGAGAGGAGAGCTGTCCTCCAGATGCTTTGAACTCTACCTCCCCTGCCAATCCCCAGTGGCCCGTGCTCATTCTCAAACCCAGGTCACCGGCATGGTGCGAGGTGTGGCGTCCAGCGCCTCAACCCTCAGCACCACTGTGATGTCCCAAGATAATCCATTTCAAGGGGCTAACTGTCTCTGACACATATGAGAATTTTGCTTCACACCTTCAGGAACAAAGCAGTTTATTTTTCTGTCTTTCTGTGATTTATATGCCCCTGCACTCCACTGCCCAAATTCCATCTGGAATCCCTAGGTGCCTGGCTACGCTGGACCCTGTAATTTCAACAGCTGCCTACCTCCATGCTGCCTCAATTAACCCCCCACCCCCACTGGCAGGGTAGAAGGGATGTACCCCTCAGACTGTATTGTCTTCATCAGGTAGCCAGCTGTGGGGTCTAAGACCAGTTCTCTTTGCTCTACCGGCTATGTCGTCCTTCAGGCAGTGGGGTCATTTTCTTTGTTTCTCGCCATCCCCTCCAATGCAGGCTTGTTAGGGAGTTCCAAGGCACATGTTCACCCAGAGAGCGGGCTGCCACGCTGAACTCCAGACCTGCATCTGTCCCTCTCATGGTACCCTCAACTTCACTGCCCCCCCATGGTCACCCAGGTGGCAGTATTGCAGCAAGGACTACAAGCAACCCTCCCGGGGGGAGGAGGAGAACATCTTCTGAGATGCTCAGTCCTCCTCCTTCTTCTCCTGGCTGGCCCCCCATATGACCCCGGCTCATTCCTCAACCTTGGTCGTCGGCGTCATGAGTGGTAGCTCTGGGGCTGCACCAGAGGACCAGCCTCAGAAGCAAAGCAGATTCTGACTTGTTTTGCTTTCTGTTATCCACTCCCAAAGAGAGGAAGATAAATGGTGCTGATACACGTTTTGTGGCATCCACTGCCATTCTTGATTTTTGTATTGTAATATAGGTTTTAAAATAGCATGGATAAATGAAGCCATCTGATTGGCTGAAAAAGCGACATGGCTATGTAATTATTCACCATAATTACTTGGACCTTTTCCTCTCAGGCCCACCAGAGAGCTCTCATTCTGCCATCATTAGCAGCTGCTGCTGCCGTGCCACAGAGCTTCTTTGCATTGGCTCCCCTGCCCACTCCTATTCTATGAAGCCCCCCCTCCCCCAGCTTACCCACTCTATCGGTGCCTTGATGGATGAATTCCCCATACCTAATCAGCTGTCATGGAATTTTTCAGAGGTGGGTCTTCTGGATGGCGGTGAAGCGAGACCCATGTTGTGCATGGGGGGTCAGTGGGGCTTCTGCCCTCCCGCTAGCTGTGTTTTCCTCTTCAGAGCTCTATAGGGGGACCTGGAGACCCTGGGGAAGTGGTCATGCACTTGGAAACTGAAGTTTAATGCCAAGAAGTGTAGTGTTCTACACCTGGGGCCTAGGAACCCAATTCAGGAGTGCTTTTTGGGCAGGGAGAAATTACAGGTTTCGGTGGGAGGAGAGGGATCTTAGGGTGGTTGTGGATGCCAGAATGAACAACTCTGAGCAATGTAGAAGGGCGGCGGCCAAGGCAAATGGAATGCTTGGATGTATTGCCAGGGGGATAACCTCGAGGAGGCAGGAGGTGATTCTTCCTCTTTATAACTGCCTGGTTAGACTGCACCTGGAGTGCTACGTGCTGTTTTGGTGCCCATACTTAAAAAAGAACATTGTACTTCTGGAAACGGTCCAGAGGAGGACAACCAGGATGACACAGGGCCTTGGAGAAAGATCCTATGAGGAGAGGCTTGAGGAGCTGAACTTGTACACCCTGGAGAAAAGGAGGGTAAGATGGGACATGGTAGAGGTCTTCAAGTATCTAAAGGGATTGAACGGGGTTAGCCCAAACAGGGTGTACCAGCTGAGGGAGGAAGGGATCATCAGGGGGGTATTCCATGAGGCTTGTGGGTGGGAGGCTCACGGGGAAGAATAGGAGACAATACTTTTCTGAGAGGGTGGTGGATCCCTGGAACGCACTACCTGCAGAGCTGGTGTCTGTTGGTACAGTGGAAGGGTTCAAGAGGGGCTGGAATAGGTATAAGGGTAAGGAGGGGTAATTATAGTGGGGGAGGGGGTCGGGGGATTTAGTGGGGGAGATAGGAAGGGCAGCAGCGGTGCCTGACCAGGTGCTGATTTTCAAGCAGACTTTATAGACCTTTAGGCCTACTCTGCTGGCATCTGTGTATGTGTGTATTTCCTACCTGGTGACCCTCACTAGAGCACACTCCCAACGCCCAAGGGGCCAGCATGACTGACATGCAAACGCTGGTGTACTCTTCCCCCATGAGCTTTGGACCTCACAGCGCTGACACCTGGGGTCACCCACATGGCATTATAGCAGCAGGAAGTGCTACTACCTACCACCAAGGAGTAGAGCCTCGTGTGAGACACTCAAGCCTCCTAGTGCCGGCCCTCCAGTGCATCTGGGCTCAGGTGACAAACCTTGGTTGCTGTCATTAGGAGCAAAAGCCATGCTCCTGGAATGACGGGTCATGAGTTCACTTTTTTTTTCTAACTTTATTTATCCCCTGGCCACAGGTCGGACCTCCTTCTGCCTCTGTTCCCTGATCCTGTCCTATGAAAACTCTGCCAGCTATGCTCCCAGGACTGAATTCCATCAGTGACTCCCCACTGTGCTGCCGCTGAGGCATGCTCCCCAGTGCTGGGTACACCATCAGCTACTTGGTATTTCTTCCACATATCAATCTGGCCAGCCATGGTGGAGATGAAGACCGCGATGTCCTGGGAGGTGGTGGTTCAAGTCTGATGTGAGGGTGGTAGATCGGCAAAGGTTTCTTTCTCCCAGTCCTATGCCATTTTAACCCTTACACCCTGCCCACCCCCCAGGAGTGCGCTGAAGTCACCAGGTGCCGGCATGCCTGGCACACTTGGATGCCAGAGCATGCTACAAGCCCCCCTTTAATCCTGTGCATCCCCTGCACCATCACCAGTGGCCACCCAGGTAACAGTATAGCAGCGGGTCACAAAATTCCCCCCCCCCGCTGGCCCTCCGATGGCCATTTCTCATTCCCAGATCTGAGTCCTTGGTGTCGCAAGTGGTATTACTACTGCTGTGCTGGTGGACTAGCATCATGAGGTCACTTTTAAAAGAATGTGGGCTTTTGGATCAGGTTACCTACCCAGTTAAAAATTAAAATGTCAAACTAAATGAAAACAATGCATTTTGTTATTCTAAATGTCATTTTGTAAGTGCAGTAAGACACTTCAGGAATGTGTTATTATGGCCCGTGTCATTGTTAGTACATTATGACACGCCCTGTGGTATCCTGCTGCTTACACAACAAGTGGGCTACATCTAATGCCGTTCACAGGCTGTTAACCTCTTGAAATGGATTATTAGTTCAACTAGTAGTAGTGATACGTCTATTGATAAAAGTTACGTCCAGGGCTCTGAGCGCTATGGAAACATAATCTTTAGAGCGAGCATTAGCGTGAATAGGGGGAACACAAAGCATAGAAGTTATGCCAGAAGAATTTCTGAGGGGGGGCACACAATAAAAAAAAAATTAATCAAGGGAGTACATCAGTTTCAGCTTTTATGGTACGTACTCTGCACAACATGCAATACTTGGATGGGAATTGGGTGGGGATAAGCCCCCCCCCCCAGACTCTGTGGGCATTATAGTCCCGCACGGAGTAAGCCACAGGTTGGAGCCGTGCCAGCTGATTGGCTTCATGTAGGGCCCATAGAGCCCTGTGTGAAGCATGTTATAGGCCTGGTGCCATACCAAGCTGCTCTACTGCTTTGAGTACATTTTGGGTGCAACTACCTACCGTTCTTATGAAATTTCTTTGTGGTCCTTCGAGTGCATTTTTTAAAAATTATTTTCTCCCTAGTGACCCTTACTAGAGCACACTCCTAACGTCCAAGGGGCCAGCATGACTGACATGCAAATGCTGGTGTACTCTTCCCCCATGAGCTTTGGACCTCAGAGCGCTGACACCTGGGGTCACCCACATGGCATTATAGCAGCAGGAAGTGCTACTACTTACCACCAAGGAGTAGAGCCTCCTGTGAGACACTCAAACCTCCTAGTGCCGGCCCTCCAGTGCATCTGGGCTCAGGTGACAAACCTTGGTTGCTGTCATTAGGAGCAAAAGCCATGCTCCTGGAATGACAGGTCATGAGTTCACTTTTTTTTTCTAACTTTATTTATCCCCTGGCCACAGGTCGGACCTCCTTCTGCCTCTGTCCCCTGATCCTGTCCTATGAAGACTCTGCCAGCTATGCTCCCAGGACTGAATTCCATCAGTGACTCACCGCTGTGCTGCCGCTGAGGCGTTCTCCCCAGTGCTGGGTACACCATCAGCTACTTGAAACATAGAAACATAGAATTTGACGGCAGATAAGGACCGCTTGGCCCACCCAGTCTGCCCATTTCCCTACCTGATGGATAAGCTGCAGATCCTAGTTAACCAGCAGCCTACTTCTTCCTACCCCCACCCCTTAGATTGCCTTATGACTGTCCCATGCATGCTTGAATTCCACCACTGTTTGTGACTCCACAACCTCCTCTGGAAGGCCGTTCCATACATCCACCACCTCTCTGTGAAAAATACTCTCTGAATTACCCTGAGCGCCACCCTTCTATCTTCAAATTGTGCCCTTGTTCTTGCACACCTCTTTTTGAAAGATGCTACCCTCTTGGACTTTGTTGATTCCTTGAGGTACTTGAAAGTTTCTATCATGTCCCTCCTTTCCTCGAGGCTATACATATTAAGCTCCTTAAGTCTCTCTTCATATGTCTTCCGGTGCAGACCCTGCACCATTTTAGTTGCCCTCCTCTGGACAGCTTCCATCCTGTCTATGTCTTTGTGGAGATTGGGTCTCCAGAACAGCACGCAGTACTCCAGATGGGGTCTCACCAGCTGTCTGTACAGAGGATAATAACTTCCTGTTTTCTACTGGTGATGCCTCCCCCTATGCATCCCAGTATCCCCCCAGCCCTCCTTGCTGCCCTCTCACATTGCTTGCCCACCTTTAGGTCATCTGATATGACTACCCCAGGTCCCTTTCCATTGTTGTTGTTGTTAGTATCTCGCCCATTGTGTACTCTTCCCTGGGTTTTTGTTTCCCAGGTGCATTACCTCACTTCTTAGCATTGAATCTAAGCTGCCATACATTTGACCATTCCTCTAACCTTGCCAAGTCCCTTCTCATCCTTTCCACTCCACCTTGTGCATCAACTCTGTTGCAGGTCTTTGTGTCATCTGCAAAGAGACATACTTTTCCTTCCAGTCCCTCCACAATGTCACTTATAAAGACATTGAAGAGGACTGGTCCTAATACTGAACCCTGCGGTACCCCACTACTAACCCCCCTTTTTTCAGAGTGGACTCCATTTACTATTACTCTCTGTCTCCTATTCTCCAGCCAATTCTTTACCCAGGCTGTCATCTTGGGACCCACTCCCAGGCTGGCTAACTTGTATATTAATCTTTTGTGTGGGACTGTGTCAAATGCCTTGCTAAAGTCTAGGTAGGCCATGTTCACAGCCCCTCCCTGATCAACTACTTTGGTCACCCAGTCAAATAAATCTATCAGATTTGTCTAGCATGACCTCCCCGCTGTGAATCCATGCTGCCTTGGGTCCTGTGCCCCTCTGGCCTCTAGATATTTAGCAATTCTTTCCTTCAGAAGTGATTCCATCATTTTCCTTACCACTGAGGTTAAACCAACAGGTCTGTAGTTTCCTGCTTCTGCCTCGCCTCCCACTTTTGTGAAGGGGAATCACATCTGCCCTCCTCCAGTCCTCGGGTACCACCCCATCCTCCCATGATTTGTTAAAGAGGGTAGTCAGTGGTGTCACTAGTTCACCCTTAATTCTTTAGAATTCTGGGATGAATCCCATCAGGCCCCATTGCTTTGTCCACCTTCAGTTTTAAGAGTTCTTTCAGAACCCTTTCTTCTGTAAATGGGCTGGTATCAACTTCTGTATCCAGAGTGTTTCTACTGTTTGTTTTAGGTACCTCCCCTCTTCCTTTGTAAATACTGAGCAAAATTTTTATTTAGTATCTCTGCCTTTTCACAGTCACCCTCTGCCCACCCTCCCTCCCTTTATTAAGCCTCACTATCCCTCCTTGGTCTTCCTTGGCTCACTGATGTACCTATAAAGGTTTTATCCCCTTCTTAACTGGGTTGGCTATCTTTTCCTCGGTTTGGGCCTTTGCTGTTCTGACTGCCTTCCCAGCTTCCTTTTGCTTTAACGATACAGTTCTCTGTCCTGTTCCTTCTGTGATTCCTTGTATTTCCTGAATACTTTCTTTTTCTTTTGAACCTTCCTGCCACTTCCTTTGAGAACCATAGTGGTTTCTTACCGTTTTGTTTTGTTTGTTTGCTTTACACAAAGGCTTGATACCTCTGTGATGGCAGTTTTATTATTCCCATTGTTCTTCCACCCCTCCTTCCTGCCCATTTGCTAGTGCATTCCTTAGGCACTCACCCATTTTGACAAAGTCAGCCCTCCTAAAATCCAGTACCTTTGTCTTTGTGCAAGCGACTCTATTGCTGTGTTTATTGTGAACCATACTGTTCGATGGTCGCTAGTTCCCAGATGGCTACCCACTTCTACATCTGTGATCCTCTCTTCATCTCCATTTGAGAGAACCAGGTCTAAGATTGCTCCCTCCTCGAGTGGGCTCCAATACTAGTTGTCTAAGGCATGCCCCTGTAGGGCATCTAGAATAACCCCACTCTTAGAAGTGGCTGCTGCAACTGCACTCCAGTTAACATCTGGCATATTCAGATCACCATCAGCAATATCTCCCTTTTCTGCCATTCTAAGTATACTTTCTATCATTTCCTTGTCCATTTCTCCCCTGAGAAGAGGTCTGTATCTAACCCTAATATGCGTATTGTGGTGCCATTGCCGGTCTCCAAATTTACCCACAGTGCTTCTTCTCCTCCCTGTTTACCCTTTTGTTCTGTTGCTTTGATTCCTTCCCTTATGTAAAGAGCTACTCCTCCTCCTCTTTTACCCTCCCTGTCCCTCCTGTAGATAGTGTATCCTGGTATGTTTACATCCCAGTCATGGTTTTGTGTGTACCATGTTTCTGTGACTGCCACGATATCCAGATGTTCCTCCTCCATCAAGGCCACTAATTCAGGAAGCTTGTTACTCAGACTATGGGCATTGGTACTCATTGCTCTCCATTTTTTGATGGCTTTACCTTCTGTTGCAGCATCCCCCACTGACCTTTCTACCTTGGTCTTTTTCTCATTTAGTACCCTGTTTTGTATGGGGAGGCCCGGATTTTCCTGCTGCTTATCAGTGCCTCCCCCCTTGACTAGTTTAAAAGCCTGCCAATGAAGCATTTAAACCGATTGCTCAAAAGACTTGTTCCCTTCCTGGACAGATGCAGACCATCCTGCCAGTATAGGCTGGTGTCCCTCCAGGTCCTTGGTATTTCTTCCACATATCAATCTGGCCAGCTATGGTGGAGGTGAAGACTGCGATGTCCCTGGGAGGTGGTAGTTCAAGTCTGATGTGAGGGTGGTAGATCGGCAGAGGTTTCTTTCTCCCAGTCCTATGCCATTTTTACCCTTACACCCTGCCCATCCCCCAGGAGTGCGCTGAAGTCACCAGGTGCCGGCACGCCTGGCACACTTGGATGCCAGAGCATGCTACAAGCCCCCCTTTCATCCTGTGCATCCCCTGCACCATCACCAGTGGCCACCCAGGTAACAGTATAGCAGCGGGTCATAGAAATCCCCCCCCCCGGCTGGCCCTCCGACGGCCATTTCTCATTCCCAGATTAAAGTCCTTGGTGTCGCAAGTGGTATTACTACCGCTGCGCTGGCAGGCCCAGCACCATGAGGTCACTTTTAAAAGAATGTGGGCATTTGGATCAGGTTACCTACCCAGTTAAAAATTAAAATGTCAAACTAAATGAAAACAATGCATTTTGTTATTCTAAATGTCATTTTGTAAGTGCAGTAAGACACTTCAGGAATGTGTTATTATGGCCCGTGTGATTGTTAGTACATTATGACACGCCCTGTGGTATCCTGCTGCTTACACAACAAGTAGGCTACATCTAATGCCGTTCACAGGCCGTTAACCTCTTGAAATGGATTATTAGTTCAACTAATAGTAGTGATATGTCTATTGATAAAAGGTACTTCCAGGGCTCTGAGCGTTATGTATACATAATAAATCTTTAGAGCGAGCATTAGAGAGAATAGGGGGAACACAAAGCATAGAAGTTATGCCAGAAGAATTTCTGAGGGGGGGCACACAATAGAAAAAAATAAATCAAGGGACTACATCAGTTTCAGCTTATATGGTACGTACTCTACACAACATGCAATACTTGGATGGGAATTGGGGTGGAGATGGTCCCCCCCCCAGACTCTGTGGGCATTATAGTCCCTCACGGAGTAAGCTACAGGTTGGAGCCGTGCCAGCTGATTGGCTTCATGTAGGGCCCATAGAGCCCTGTGTGAAGCATGTTATAGGCCTGGTGCCATGCCAAGCTGCTCTACTGCTTTGAGTACATTTTGGGTGCAACTACCTACCGTTCTTATGAAAGTTCTCTGTGGTTCTTCGAGTGCATTTTTTTTTTTTTATTACTCCCACACCCCACCAATTCTGACCCTTCGGGGAGGCCAAGGAGTCATCCTCTTGCCCCTTGCTCTACTGAAGTCAGCCTCGCGGACCCCATGGAGCTGCAGCTTAGCCCCCCAAGCGGGGACGAGGTGGGGCGACATACACCCCGTAAATCGACTTGCATCGGTCCGGAGGTAGCTGGGAGAGCAGGGGCACATCGGAGGCACATTCCAGGCCACCCGTCTTCCTGGAATCAGTGGACATTTTCCCATTTGCTCCCCCTGCCGCAGTGTGTGCTCCTAACATTAGGCGCTGCACGCCGACGTCCACTGCGTGACTGGGCTGCCCATCCCCGACAAGCGGGGCTTGCAGTACCCCGAGCCTCCACTCAGGGTCAGGCAAGTTGTGGGCTCTGGCCTCCCCCACCCGCCCCCGGAGAAGGCAAACTGTCGTGGGACGCTCAAGCTGTTCTCCTCCAGCCAGCCTTCCAGTGACCCGAGTTCACTCCTGAACCCAGGTTGCCGGCGTCGCAAGAGGAAATCCAACCGCTGCGCCAACGGGCTGGCTTCGAGTGCATTTTTTTGTTTTCTGTTTGAGTACATCCTGCAGGGTCCTGCGTGAAGAGTGTCACAGGTCCTGTGTCATGTCTCATGGGTTTGCTGCTTTGTGTAAGGGCTGCAGGCCTGCACTAAGCATGCTACAGGTCTGATACTGTGCGTGTTGCTTCACTAATGGACCTTGTATGAAGCATGCTACAGGTCTGGTGCTGTGCCCTTCAGGTCCATTGCTTCACGTTAGACTCACAGGGCCTTGCCTGAAGCAGAGCAAGCATGAGGTCTGGTGTCATGCCCAGCAGGTTTACTACTTCTCGTAGGGCCTGCACAGGGCCATCTGTAATGCATGCAGTAGGCCTAGTGACATGTAGAACAAGTTGTTTTTTTTTGACAGTACAGCAGGGACATTTACCAAGCTACCTGTATAGGTCCAGTAGTCCAGTTTGTGTGGGAGACTCCCAAAACACGCTGTAGTCCCCGGTGCTTTATATATTGTTTTTAAAACATAAGGAAGTTCATTGCAGAATACTACATTAATGCATCCATGAGGGTTGCAGCTGAAAGCCACAAAAGTAAGGAAATGCAACTGAGCTGAATTGAGTTTTCGTAGTGCTATTAATTTAGCCCCAAGATTGAAAATTCTTTACTTCCGGACGCTAAAGAATGTAAACATTGGAACTGTAAATTTATATTTATATCCCCTAGGTGGCACTATCCCAAGGGCTACTACCCCTGCCTGCTTGGCTAGTAGCAGGTTAAGGGGCCTGAGTTCTGAAACGGGTGCCTTCACCTGGAGGTCAGGGTTGGTAGTGGTCACGCTAACCTGGGCACAGCCCTCCAGGACACTGTAACCTCCCTCTTTCCTCTCTAGTGGCCTGAACACTGTACAATAATCACTTTCACAATACCCCTGGGTACACCACACAAGTACCCACACTGTTTGAACTTACCACCAGGGCTGGTTCCTCTGGCTCGACCCTGGGGACCCCCCTGTAAAACAAAGTTAAGCACAGCACTTAGCAACAGTACAGTACTTTGAGCACAAACTGGAACCACAGTCAGATTACATGCAGAAAAAGTTAGATCTGATTTATTCAGGGGACTTGAACAAGGAAGGGGCAAAATCAGGTTAATTAGCTTAAAGGTTATAACAATCAAGCAGTTATGCATACGCTTTGAGTCCCCCGCATAGTCCACCTCGTAGAGAAGAGATGGGCTATCCAGGACAGTTACCTGGGGTTGCAGCTGGTTGGGGCCCTGTGATGGAAAACACAACATGCACAGTACACAATATTTGTAATCCGGAGCCAGAGGGCTCAGTTCGTAAAAGAAACGAAACAACAAGACAATCAGATGACACACTCAGATAAGGCTGTTGTTGTAGGGAGCTACCCTGGTAATTACTCACAATACCCAAGACTGGACACAGGCTGGACGAAAATCGAGACTGCAGGTGGTTGATCTGGAATGCCAGTAGAAGCAGGGCCCACACAAGTTGCAGAGGCATCGTTCCTGTTCAAACGTGGAGCAGGGGGCTGATCCCCAGGCAGGTCTCTCGTCGATGGCTTCTCTGTGCAGTGGATAGTCTGGCTGGGCCAGTCTGGCAAAGCACAGACCGCATGGAGACAAGTTCGGAAGCAGTCCGTTTTGGGCTGGATACAGCTTCCAGCAAGCAGAACGCAGTTCACACAGTGGGGAACTAACTCACAACCCACTAGCAGCTCATAGCACATTTACATGTACAGGAATTCTACTGTACCAGGCAAAGCACTCCCCGGGCACAATCGCAAAGTCTCTGCACACATCGGGAGCTTAGGGGTAGCTGGAACTCCTGACAGGCCGATCACATTCAGCAAAAATATTCGATCTTCTTCAGGCTGAGCCTGGCCCACTTCAGTAGCCTACTTCAGTCACACAAACTTGGATTTAGTCCAAAATAATTCTCTTCTCTCCCTCTCAGGAGCAGCACACTGGCATGCAGGCCAAAATCTTAGCCTTTTCAGAGTTCTCCCATGCGAATCCACTCAGGATAGCTGCTCAGAAACACTTCAGCTCCTTCTTGCTCAGCTTCCAGCTTAGTTCTAACTGAAAACTGCAAGCAGCCCGGGACTTCCCCAAGATCCAAAAGATTTTGGTTGGCTGATTTGGCTGTCAGTCAAAGTAAGAGCTCCCCCTTCAGTTACGAAAAAGGCGCAAAAACTCAAACCGCAGTTCCTATAGATTTAGAATCCAAACAGCTCCTGTAGTCCGGCTACATTTTAGGTCCCACCAGAACTGATTCGTCTTAATTTGCAGTCCAGGACCAAGATAGTGGAGACAAACAGAACAGTCCTTGCTACAAAGAAAGCAGGTTATACAAACTACATTATCATTTGTTTTGTTTTTTACCAATTATTTTACCAGGTGAGACACACTAAGCTGAAAGCTTGTTTGCAGGTGCAACCTGGGAGCACAAGGAAATTAAGTGACTTGCTCAGGGTCACACAGTATGCACCTAGGGGGCTGTGGGATTCAAACCCAGGTCTCCAGATCTGCAGCTCAGAGCCTTAACCCGCTGCGCCATACTGCCTCCCAATGGTTTTCAGCAAATAGTTACATCTTTCAACAGAGCTCCATCTCAGATTACTTATGCTGCAATCAGGCAGCTCTGAAAAAGACAGTACACAGAGGCTATACAGATTCTGGTAATCACATTCATACCTCTCAACTGTCACACATTATGAGGTACGTCACTCATTTTACCTCTCAGAAACCCTTTGTCCATCATGGGGAAGGTGATTTTCCACATTCCCTACTGAGACTTTAAAGCAGAAATTCATAATGATCTATTATGCTAAGTTGTACAAAAACATTATGAACATTAGTACACTGATAGCTATAGTGTTCTGAGCTTCCAGTGCCATGTTAGATGATGTGTCACACATTTTGCTCATTTGTCACGCATCGTGTCACACATTTTGGTGGAGAAAGGTTGAGAGGTATGATCACATTTAAACTGCTAAAATGCAGGACACCATCCTGGCAGTGAGCATTTAGGCAAGCTCAAGGAAGACTTTTTTGGGAACCCCCATTTGTAGGGGGGTTACATATTAAAGGACATATTAGCTGAGGAAATGTTTAATTATTTAAACTCAGCCCTGGGCAGCCATTTTGAATAAGGTTAACCATAGAACATTTCGACTCACATGTGAGTTTTTATTTATTTATTTTTTTTATTTAGTTGTTTAGCCAGGAGTAGCACACTAAGCTGAAAGCTTTTTTACAGGAGCGACCTGGGAGCACAGGGAAGTTAAGTGACTTGCTCAGGGTCACACAGTATGCAAGTGGAAGCTATGGGATTCAAACCCAGGTCTGGTCTGCTGGATGTCACCAAATTTGCAGCTCAGAGCCTTAAACCACTGCGCTATGCTGCCTCCCTTCTGGGGCTGATTTTTTTTTTTAAATAAAATGAACCTAAAGACACAGAATGGTGATGATGGTATAGACTTATAACTGTTTTCCCAAGTTGTGGATTCAGTGGATTTTCCCTTATAATATTGTACATTGTTTAATTTTTCTTTGCAGACTGGTACAATTCCTGAGATTTGAAACCAGGTGACTGTGGTGCCAATTGTTAAATCTGGCCAAAGAATTTAAGTAAAGAACTATGTCGATCGCGCTCCTCTCGCCACTGTCCAAGCCCCTTGAGAGGATGGTCTTCAGCTAGACCAAGGTGTACTTGAAGCAAAATCACATCCTATTTTCTTGTCAGCATGATTTTCAGAAGGAGCACAGTATGCTTACTGCTCTGGTTGAATTGACCACCTATCTTCATGTGGTCTTGGACTGCAGAGATACGGCAGCCCCAATTTTTTTCTTGATTTAGCAAAAGTCTTTGATTTGGCCCACCACAGTCGCTTGCTTGCCAAACTCCGTGACTTGGGATGTACTGAACCTATTTTAAGGTGGTTTGAGAATTATTTGATTAGTAGAACTCAAAATGTTGTATAAAAGGGAGTTATACCGGCTGATCTACGTTTGTGTTATACTGTTGCCTCCTTCAAAAAGGGATATCGCAGCCAACTCCTTAAATTATATGTATGTTCCTGTGCCTAGCTTACTTATGTTGATTTGCCTTGTGTGTTACCTCAAGTATTTATATAAGTTCCTAAAATGTTGTTTGTTCTCTTCACTGCAGTGGCTTGTTTTGTAGTATTTTGACAGTTAAGCCATTTATGACAGGCTCACTGCTCACATATTTGCCAACATCTCCAGTGTCATGCAGTCTGTTTACTTGGTCTGATTATCTTTTTGTAAATGCCTTTGTTTTGTATGTGCATGTTGTTGACTGTGACCCGTTGTAGCCTCCCAGGCTGTGCCTGAAAATAGGCGTTTACATGTCTAGTGGAGGGAGGGAGGGAGGAAGGAAACTTCATTGGTTAAAACACAGCACATGATCATTATTTACCTAGAAAGTGCACAGTTTGTAACTAACCTGCTCTAATCTACCTAGGAACAACATAACAAAATGAAAATAAAACCTTTTCTGGTTAATATAAAAAAAAATGTCCACAGTTTAAACACAAAAACCCACAACTCCCTACAGGGAGCTTTCCTAAAGCAACTGGTCATGGAACCTATACGGGAGATGGCAATACTTGACCTGGGGCTCACAAATGGGGACAGTGTGACAGGGGTCACAGTGGGGGGGGGGGGCACCTGGGAAACAGTGATCACTGGTCAGTGGGGTTTGGGTTAACCCAACTGGCGGAGTCCAGCCACACAAAAACACAAATCCTGAACTTTAAGAGGGCAGATTTTGGAAAAATGGAGAAATGCTTAGAAAAGGCTTTAGCTGGAATAAGGAGGGAAATGGGGGTGGAGGAACAGTGGGAGGTGTTCAAATCTGGGATAACTAAGGCGGTACAACTCTGTGTAAAACAGGTTGGCAAGGGGAAAAGGAAAAGGAGGCCATTATGATATACCAAGGAGGTAGCTGACTGTGAAAGTGAATGCAAAAAAACTTGCATTCAAAGAGTACAAAAAGACACAGGCAGAAGAGGACAGGAAGAGGTACCAGGAGAAACAGAGGGAAGCACGGAGGGCAGTAAGGGAAGCCAAGGCGTAAATGGAGGAGCGCATTGCAAAATCTGTGGTGAGGGGAGACAAAACCTTTTACAAGTATATTGGAGATAAAAGGAAGACAAAGGGAGCGCTAGTGAGGCTGAAAGGGGAGGATGGGGTTAGAGTGGAGAACGACAACCAGAAAGCAGACATTCTTAACAGATACTTCTGCTCAGTCTTTACAGACGAGGGGACAGGAAATGGGTCAGAAATGAGTAGAAAAATTAGGAATAGCATGGAAATGGAGACAGGTCCCTTTCCAAGGGATAGGGTCCTAACGGAATTGTAAAGAATAAGAGTTGATAAGGCTATGAGGCCAGATGGGGTACACCCCAGGGTGCTGAGAGTGCTAAGAGGGGTGGTGGCGGAACCTCTGGCAGACTTGTTCGGCAAGTCACTGGAAACAGGGGAGGTACCCATAGACTGGAAGACAGCTGAAGTGGTCCCCCTATTCAAAAGTGGAAGCAGAGAGGAAGTGGGAAACTATAGACCAGTCAGCCTGACCTCAGTGGTGAGAAAGATCATGCAAGCACTACTGAAGGAAAGAATAGTGGATCACCTGGTTGCCGATGGTCTACAGGACCCAAGGCAACATGGCTTTACTGGAGGGAGGTCATGTCAGACTAACCTCACTGAGTTCTTTGATTTTGTGACAAGGTAGGTGAATCGTGGGGGGGGGGATTGGACGTGGCCTACCTGGACTTCAGCAAGGCCTTTGACACTGTGCCACATAGGAGGCTGCTAAACAAGCTGGGGAGCATGGGAGTATGTAGGGCAGTGATGAAGTGGGTGGAGAACTGGTTGGATAGCAGGACTCAGAGGGTGGTGGTAAGTGGCTGTCACTCAGCAGAGGGAAAGGTGACCAGCGGGGTTCCACAGGGATCAGTGCTGGGTCCAGTCCTCTTCAAAATCTTCGTCAGCGACATCACAGAGGGCGTTGAAGGGAGAATTAGCCTGTTTGCTGATGACATAAAGCTCTGCAGTAAGGTGGACACACTGGAGGGAGTGGATAGAATGAGAAGAGCTCTGCAGAAGCTTAAGGACTGGTCAAGGGATTGGCAGTTGAGATTTAATGCAAAACAATGTAAGATAATGCACATGGGGCACAAAAGCCTAGGAACAAGATATCAGTTGGGACCTAGGGGTTATCATCTCTGACGACCTCAAGGTAGGGAGGCAGTGCGACAAGGTGGCAGGAAAGGCAAACAGGATGATGCGTTGCATAGGCAAGAGTATTACCAGCAGGAAAAGAGAGGTCATAATGCCACCATACGGGACGTTAGTGAGGCTACACCTCGAGTACAGTGCCCAGTTCTGGAGACCCTACCTACGAAAGGACATAGACAGTGTGGAGGCAGTTCAGAGGAGGGCAACCAAGATGGTGCAAGGATTACATCACAAACCCTACCAGGACAGACTTAGGGACTTAAACATGTACTCCCTTGAAGAGAGGAGGGAGAGGGAGGACATGATTGAGACATATAAGTATCTCACGGGGAGAAACAAGGTGCAGGAAAACATGATTTGTCATAGAAAAAGATGCTCCAGGACTAGGAGACATGGGATGAAATTGGAAGTAGAGTGGTTTAGAGGGAACACGTGGAAGTACTTCTTCACTGAGAGGGTGATGGACATGTGAAGTGGCCTGCCAGAGGAGGTGGTAGAAGCAGAAACAATTACAGGATTTAAGAATGTATGGGACAGGCATAGGGGGATCCTGGTAGTCAGGGGAAGGAGACAACCTAGCTTTAAGGGAGAGTGAAGTAGCATATTACGTGTGTAATGGGCAGACTAGGTGGACCAAAGGCCCTTATCTGCTGACAATATATATGTATCTGTATAACAGTGCATACATTTCTTCAAAATAAATGCAGTTTCTGAGTTCAATGGTGCCGGAATGGCTTGAAAAGTGATAGGGCCAAGGATGTAAGGGGTAAATTTTCCCCTATTAAATATATTACCATGATGGCAAAAAGTGATAGGGCCACTTATGAAAGTGGTAGGGCCATGGCCCTAGTGGGCCCCCCCATTCCGGTACCTGTGTCTGAGTTCATTCAAAGGTACATGGCCTTTGTTATCAAACTCACCTATTCCACATAGCAACAGCTTAACTAAAGAAACTTAAAACCTTTTTCCATTAAAAAAAAAAAAAAAAATTCCATTTTATGACTGCAGTCGCCCAGTCCAGGTCATGGGTTTCTTGAGAATTATTGCACTTCCTGGATACACTGAAAGTCACTCAGTCATTGTCTTCATACCTTCCAGTTCACGGGGGGCATGCATTAATTCTGTAGAAACGTATGCCATGCTGTGGGCTGTTGCTTATTTCATTAATGGATTTTTTTCACCTTTAGCCAGAATTGATATTGGAGTGCCGCAGGGCTCAGTTCTTGGCCTTTTGTTGTTTAGTGTTTTTTTTTTTTTAAACTTTGTTTATCTTTTTTTTTTTATTTGAACATAAAGGAAAACATTACATATTAAAAATATAATACAATACAATAAATATTGCCAGTTAAAAAAGAAAATCATTACTGTTACAGATAATTTAATACAGTTGTGTTATTTCAGAGTCCAATGTTGTTATGGATAGCTGTATGTCCCGTATTCCTATAGTATGACTTCAGGCCTCAAGGGAGACACATGAAGAACCCATCTCCGCCATATCAACTCAAATACTTGAGTGTTTTTGTTTACTATGGCTGTGAGGGATTCCATTCTGTATATTTCTATCATAATATCTTGCCATTGTTTAAGGAGGATAGGGTTCCGAGTCAACCAATTTTTGGTTATAGTCTTTTTGGCTGCCAGTAAGCAGACTATTAATCATTTTTTAGTATGGGGATCTCTGCAGTCTTGAGGGAATTCATTAAAAAAGAACAGCAGTGGGGTTAACTGCACCTCTAGGGAGAAGATCACAGTTAGTGCTGGAGCCAACAAGGGGCATGCCCACAGTATGTGTGCCAAGCCAGCTGAGGTGTGACCACATTCTCTCCAGCAACTGGAGGATTTTGTTGGATGCTATTTAGCTTGTATCACTGGAGTAATAAAAAAATCTGTTGGCAAGCTTCCATGCAAACTCCTTCCAGGAGATCGCTGAAGTTCTGGACTGCAGTCTAGATAAATGTTTTTCCCAAAGTTGCTGTCCAACTGCTATTCCCAGATTCCTCTCTCATGTCTGTTTGGTTGTACTCAGAGATTCATTACTGAGAGGAGAACCCCATACAGCTGTGTAATTACATGGGAGTGTGAGACTTTATTACTCACTATTTCTATTAATTTGTTAATTATTGGCGGAGGTGGGTTAGAAGCCCAGAGGTTCCTTGAGGCAGACCTAATGTAATTAGACACCTGTAGAGATCTAAGTCTATCTCTCAAAGGGATCCCATATATTTTTTGTAGCTCCTCCAATGTCAGTAGCCTTCCTTCTTTTAAAAATGGAGAGACCAGATATAGGCCAATTTTTTCCCATCTGCGAAATCCCCAGTCCAAGAAAGCTGGGACAGAATCCTGTGTGTATGGAATGGCTTGCATAATTACCCGCCAAGGGGCTAATCTTTTGTCGCCTAACATATTATACCAGCATTTTAAAGTAGTTTGAGCATAAGGATTCATGGGTTCATGTCTCCTATCTAACCTGGTCTGAGCTAGTAGTATCTTGGGCAAATGATGCAAATCTTCTTCCCGCATCTCCTGTATCTTCCATTTAGCAGCATATATAGGACTTCCCCAATACACTATTGTTCTAAGTTGGGCTGCTAGGTGATACGCTTCCAAATGTGGAAGGTCTAGTCCACCTTGATTTTTTTGGAAGTTGGAGAAGCGAAAATCTGATCCCCACAAGAAACCAGAAATCCTACGGTTTAGTTTACGAAAGTATACTTTAGGAATTTCTATCGGGAGTGTTTGTGCCAGATAAAGAAACTGAGGGAGCAGTACCATTTTTACCACTTCAGCCCTTTGGGTCAAAGAGATTGGTATCATTGCCCACCCCACTTCTCTAAGTCTTTTGTTAACTGGTTAAGAAGTGGAATATAATTTATATTAAACATGAATCGGGGGTCTAGTCCTAACTTAATTCCCAAATATTTTAGGGATTGTAAGTTCCATCTAAATGGATATTTGTGTTTGATTTGTTTCTGAGGGATAGTAATTCAACTGAAGTACTTCTGTTTTAGTCGAATTAATTTTATATCCCGCCAATTTGCCAAATTCCGTCAGGGTTCTCCATAGTGGGTCCAGGGAATGCTCTGGTGCCGCCAAATATATCAAGAGATCATCTGCATATAATGCAAGTTTGTGAGATTCCCCTCCCAGTTGAATTCCCTGAATCTCTGCTTGCTGCCTTAACGCCTGCGCCAAAGGCTCAAGGTATAAAGTGAATAGCAGTGTGGACATAGGGCATCCCTATCTCATGCCACGATACAAGGAAATAGGAGCAGATGTCCTGCCATTCACCTTAATGTAAGCCCTGGGCTGTGTATAAATATTGTTAATAATTTTAATGAACGAGTCAGGAAAATTAAATTTGTGAAGAACCTGCATAAGAAATGACCAATCTACCTGGTCGAATGCCTTTTTGGCGTCTAGACTTAACATTAGAAATGGCTTCCCGACTGGGCAGAATGGTGTAGAACGTGGAGCGATCTCTTAATATTGTCCTGTGTCTGTCTTCTTGGGACAAAACCTGTTTGGTCAAGATTAACCAAGGAGGGGAGAACCGTCTCCATCCTTTTGGCTATTACTGTGGTAAATAGCTTACAATCTACATTTAGAATGGAAATAGGTCTATAAGCAGTGCAGTGGGTAACATCTTTCACTGGCTTAGGAATACTGGCTATAGTGGCATAATTCCAGGTAGGTGGTATTTGTTCCCCATCCTGTACCCGGTGACAAACCTCCAATAGGTCAGTGGTCAGAAGATCCTTAAACTTCTTAAAGAATTCTCCCGTCAGTCCGTCAGGCCCTGGACTTTTATTAGTTTTTAGTCTTGAGACAGCACCGTGCATCTCAGTAGCCGAGATAGGTTGATTTAATGCCTGATGTGATTCTTCTGTTAATACGGGCAGACCTAATTGTGCCAGATAGGCTGAAATTGTGCTTAGTTCGGGTAAATTCTCTGGGGTGTAAAGTGTTTTGTAATATTGCTCTAATATTTGAGCAATATGTAAGGGGGATCTAACCATTCGTCTTGTAGTAGGATCTTGAATCTGCAAAATTGTTGCCTTAATTTTCTTCTGGCGTAATCTATGCGTCAAAAGATGCGTCGCTCGGGGTCCAGTGTTCAAATATCTTTGATTTAGATATTGCAGGGATTGTTCTGTGCGAACACCTAAAAGATATTGCAACTGTTGTTTTATAATTTGTAGTAGGGGGTATATTGCCTCGTCACCTGCTGCATGTTGTTCGTGTAGTACCTTACACTGCTGTTGTAATTTCTCTAACTTCTGGTTTTGTTGTTTTTTATAATTAGCAGCAAATTTTATGATATCTCCTCTTAGAACTACCTTCAGGGTGTCCCATAATATAGCAGGTGAGATCTCTGGAGACCGATTCTCACTCAAAATCGGGGGTATTCTGAGTTCCACCATCTCCGTGAATTCTTTTAAATTCAGAAGAAAGTTATTGCATTTCCAGATAGTCTGGCCTCTTTCAATAGGCCATTTAAATAATAAAGTAAGTTGGGAGCGGTCTGACAACACTGATGGAGAATGCTGGCATTGTTTCAGTAGGTGCATATGTTCATTTGAGACCATCATATAGTCTATTCTGGTATAGACATGATGGGGGGTTGAATAATCCGTGTATTCCCTCTTTGTAGGGTTCAGGCATTTCCATGCATCCGCCCATTGAAGGGTTTGAAAGTATTTCGTTGCAGCCTTTTGGGCAGCCGTTTTCTTGTATGTTTTAGGGTTGGATGTATCCTCTATGTGGTATGTTTGGTTGTGGTCCCCACCCACTACAATCATCCCCTTTTGACACTGCGTGATTTTATGCAGTAGAGACCGGAGCACTGATGCTTTTGATCCAGTGGGTATATATAAAGAGGCCAGTGCAATCTGATTTCCCTCAAGCTCTCCGCTGACCACCGCCAGTCTGCCCTCTGAATCAGTATATGAGGTAGACATTTTAAATTGAGAGGTTTTTGGTAATAAAATTGCCACCCCTCTTCTTTTGCCTCCCTTGTAAGATGAGGAAATTACCTCCCGGAATCCAAACTTACTTAATTTTAAATGTTCTTTCCTGCTTAAGTGTGTTTCTTGGAGGAGTATAACCTCAGGTTTTGGTTTTTTTATTTGGGTGATCACCCTGTACCTCTTTATAGGGTTATTTAAACCATTAACATTTTGTGATATTATTTTAAGTTTGTGTGTTTTATCCATTGGTATTTCTGTTAACAGTTAGGATTATACTAGTTTCCCAAGGCAGTAACTCCCCAAGTCTTTCTTTCACATTAGTGACCGGGGGTGATAATCTGGAAGACCCTCATGACAACTGTAGTCAGATCTAGTTCCCCTATTATCAAAACAATTTTCAATAGCTCTCCAGTTATATTTTTTAGAAAACTGGCAAAAATACAAATAAAATATAAAAAACAACTTAATGTTAAGACAGTTATCTGAACATTCCTTTCCCCAACTAGGTGCTATTTTAATAACTGTGCACCTATATTCCCTCCCTCCCTCAACACATAACTATGTACAATTTGACTTCCATAATGGGGGATCAGTATAGTACGTCCCCTGAGAGCTCGAATGGAGAAGTTGAAAATTAAGTCTGCATCCATTCAAGCGGGAGGTGAGGTGGCTACAAAGCGAGCCAGGCCCTCCCTCGTCCGGTTTAAATTCGGACTAAAAAAAATGCAGATAAGGGTTAACATCACCCTTTCAAATTGAACTAGCTGCAGCTTGAAATAGTTAGTAAATAACCGTCTTTCATTTCCCACCGACTTAAAAAAAGAGAAAAGATGGGGGCTACAACTAATACCTCTATAGGCAAAACCTATGTAATAGTTTTTAAAGAGGGTATTCTGAGTTTCCCCTGCTAGCACTTCTCGTCCCCATAAAGCAACACAAGCGATATAGGAACCATATTTCAGTGTATAAAATGGGTCTTAATATACTTGGAGTCTGTGTCATTCAGCTTGTTAATAAGACCAAAGAAAAATCAAGCTGCTGATATTTAAATAAAAAATTCCTATAGGGGGTTTGCGTGTGAGTTCCCTCTCCACGCAGCTAGTGCGTGGCAAAGGGAATCCCCCTCTAGGCTGCTAGCCTGTGTCCAGCTACTGTAAGGTAGTTATAAATTGTCATTGTCCCGCTCACCCATCCTTCCTGTATTTTCGGACTCATTGCCAACATTTTGGCTTCGGCGTTGATGGCCTAGTTGATCAAGAAGTTGTTTAACATCTGCCATTGGCCTGAGTGTTGCTGCTCGCGATGAGTTCCTGTTTGGTTGATTACTTATTGTGTGCCACTCAGAAAGTGACGGGCACCGGCGGTGCTCCCTAGGTCGGTCCAATTTGGAACTCCATCCTCTCTTCTGCAGTTCTTCAAAGATTTCAAGTGGTGTCTCATAGTGTGCAATTCCTGTGTCCCAAAAGATCTTAAGACGTGCGGGATAGGGGGTTTGAAATCGCACCTTGTGTTGCTTTAGGATTCTGAAAATTGGTGAGTACGCCGCCCTTTTGTTAGCGATCTCAGGAGGGTAATCATTATCAAATATTAATCTGGAGGCATTATATTTTATTATTTGTTTAGACCAGGCTTAAACGTAGTAACCACTCCTTGTCCCTATAACTTGAAAGCTTGAGCACCACGGAGCGTGGTCTGGCCCTGGGATCTGAGGGTTTGGGCATTAAGGCCCTATGGACGCTTTCAATTTTAAATTGGAAGTCTTGAGGGAGCGCCAGGACATCGCGGAGTAAATCCTGTAGGAAGTCTTCCATCAGCCCTGTTTCAGATTTTTCTGGGAAGCCATAAATTCTAATATTATCCCTCCGGGCTCTCGCTTCCATGTCTAATATTTTCTGCTGCATAGTGTCATGCGCTGTGGCTAGGAACTCCACTGCTGTGTGTAGTTTAACCATGTCATCTTCTACCTCCGATATCCTAGTTTCGTCCATTTCACTTTCATTTCTACATCTGTTAGTTGGGCATGTAAGCTGCTGAATTCAAGCTTATTTTCCGCCCCTGAAAGCTTTTATTTCGCTTAATAAGATCTCATATCTGGTTTTTGTGAGGCGTTCGGTTTCCTGGTCTGTGTCGCTGTCTTGGGCCCTAGCTCCAGGTGGAGATGCATTGCGGCCTGGTTGTCGCTGTCGGGGGGATCCTCCTCCATCATCTTGCTTCTGATTAGATTTCCCCCAAGCTTTGTTCTGTTTGCTTCCTCCCTTAAGTCCGGATGCCATTTCGATGATTTTTGAAAGCAGTCCATGTGTTTTTAGGGAGGTTTGGCTGGTGGGATGTGAAGAGCTATAGCGCTAGTCGACCATTAAGTTTGGTGACGTCACCGGAAGTCGTTTAGTATTTTTTTAAATGATTTATTGTTTGGAGATTTTAAGTCATATATTTAATGCTAATGATATTGTTTTATTT
This sequence comes from Neoceratodus forsteri, assembly GCA_016271365.2. NCBI lineage: Eukaryota > Metazoa > Chordata > Ceratodontiformes > Ceratodontidae > Neoceratodus > Neoceratodus forsteri. Next base: position 1,010,596,439 of record CM028134.1, on the reverse strand, counting down.
TTCAAGAGAAGACAAATCTTTGATTTCTATGTTACACTCGGACTTTATTTTGGTTAAAAAATGGTTGTGAAGAAATGGTTTGTTACTTAATGTTTCTAAGACCAAGTACATTGTGTCTGGTAGTAAAACAAAGTTTTTTTCTATCCCTTCTTCAGTTGTTACAAGGGATGATCAGAGTGATGAGACTGAAATAGTGGATTCTTTCAAGTTATCTGAGATATTACGTGGATCAGTTTTTATCTTACAATGTCCTTAGTGATGTAAATAGTAGACTTGGCCAACTATATAGGATATGTAATTATTTTTCCTTTAATTCTAAAAAGCTGTTGGTTCAGTCACTTCAATTTTCAGTTATAACATGGGGTTAGCAGTGTGAGGGAGCTAATTGGTGCAGCACTGCCACTTGGCAGTACATTAATGCACCATATACTTACAGTTGCTGTGATCAATTCGGCTCCTAAATCAGTGGGCAGCACAGGTCTTTGTTTTCAGTCCAACGGCAAAAACATCCGAAGCAGCCATTTGTATTTGGCAGCTTAGTGGCAGGTACTGCCCTCCCCACCTTCCCGCCCCGCGTATCTCCGGGGTATGGTCGCACACGCCATTGGGAGAGAGTGTGCTGACTATATAGAATTTGTTTCTTTGTCTCTCTCTGGGCAACAAAAACAACAGGTGATCGCCAACTGCAGCACACAGTGTGGCAGATTGTCCCCTTCCAACTCACCCGCCCTGCGGGTCTCTGGGGACCAACCGCACACGTCAGTTTCAGAGAGAGCGCTGACTGTGGACAATTTGTATCTGTGTGTATGTGTGTGTGTGTGTCAGAAAGCTCCACTGATTGGTGACTGACATGCAGCTCTTCAGTCTCTGTGCTCCCCCTCCGCACACGAGAGACAAAGAGAGAGACATGGAGTGCTGCACCTTTTGTGTGGCAGTGTCCCTCGATTGTGCACACGGTGACCCTGAGGGAGGTGTTTGTGTTCCCCCTCCCATTGCCTGTCAGAGAGAGAGAGAGAGAGAGAGAGAGAGAGAGAGAGAGAGAGAGAGCACTAGAGACCACAAGCAGCTAGCTGTGCTTCCACAACCTGCCCCGGTGCTCTCTGTTCCCTGTCTTCCAGCTCCTTCTGCCTACCTCATGTTATACAGTGTAGCCCAACAATACAGAGACCAGGTTGTAATTCTTGTCCCCCGTGCCCCTATATGGATCCCCACCCACCTGCTCCATGGATCGCTGGGGACTGATCGCACAGTGAGGTCCCCAGTGTTGTGCTGCTTTGTCCCAGCCTAGTGCCCCCCTCAGATGTCCACTTCGTGTCCTGGCACAGCTGGGACTCACAGAGTGATGGAACAAGGGGGGGTGCCACAGAGAGTTCCACCATTCTGTTTTCCTTTATTTGTTAATAATATTATTAATAATAAATAATAATAATATTTGTTGACAATTATTTGTCAGTGTCAGTGGCTCAGCAGGTAGCACACTCAGCTCTGAGGCCGGGAGATCAGAAGGCTGTGGGTTCTATCCCCACACCAGACACTTGAGTTAATGTCCCAATACTGACACTGTAGTGCAGCATGAGGGGGGTGCTGCACTCCTGAGGTGCTGTCTTTTGGATTAGGCATTAAACCGAGGTCCCATCTGCCAGTTCTGATGGTAGTTCAGGTGGATGTTAAAGATCCCATGACACTTCTCGAAAAGTGTAGAGGAATTTTCCCCCGTGCCCTGGCCAAATTTCCCCTCATTCACTAAAAATACCACCAACAGCTTAATCTGGTTCAAGGTCAGTTGGCATTCATCTGTATCCCCTTCCCCCGGGTCGTGCCTGAAAATAGGCAGAATTTGTCTAGTGTACTTACCCGGTCAACAAAAAGTAAATAGAAGAATATACTCCCTGATCACAAGTGTGTGCATTTTGTTGACTTTTTATTTGTACTAAAGCTGCCATTGGTTTCAGCATGAATTTGGACACACTCCTGTAGCAAAGTCAGGAGAGAGAGAGAGAGAGAGAGACTGTACTTCTCTCTTGTCAGTTTCAGCATGTCTCTCTCTCCTCCACTACACAGGGGTGGACAGAACTTAAGGATTTAAACATAATAGAAAACGAGCAGGCTAAGCGGGGAGATAATTCAGGAACCACATCTCAAGTCAGCGAGAAGGTCTCTGTGTCTCTGTTCTTTCCCCCCGTAGTACACAGCTGTTGAAAGAGTGAGTGAGCATATGAGTCACTGGTCAGGTATCTGCAACTGTTTGTCAGTTCCCAGGTGTTAGTCCACAGAAGTGCCTGCCGCCCAGTCCCACGATCTCATCTCCCCGACGATCTCTTCTGTCCCAGTGTAAAAGTCATGTTTCAATGCAATGACTGAATCCCGTCATGTAAATCTGTACCGCAAAGTTGCGGCCCCTTCTCGGTTTGTGTCACCTGTCTAAATCAGCTGTGGGGAGCAGTCCCCATTATGGGGGAAAAACGGTCATGACAGCAAGTCCAGAAGAAAGTTAATCGTTAAGCAATAATGTCTTCTGTGAGTCCCCAACTTGCTGCAGTCATGCCTTGACATAGGGAGCAGTGGCGAGACAGCACGGTTTGGCAGCAGTTCTGCCAGAGAGGCACAGACATTGCCAGCAACACACAGTCACTTCTGAATTTTTTTTTTTTTTACTGTCTCTATAGCGTGTACTGGACAGTGAGAGACAGGCACACAGAACAACATGTCTCTCTCGTTCCTTAATGTCTAGTTAATGTGCCCATTCCCTAATGGTAGCTTGTTGTCAGTTGTCCGCACAGTTCCCTAGGTGGGTTAATGAGTCAGCATTCCTGCAGAATACTTAGTGCTGTGTCTGTGCACATCAAGGGTTCAGAGGAAGAGTGTGGTCATTCCTTTTTCCCCGGACTAAGAGACCAGGAGAACCTGGTGCAAAGAGAGTGGGGAAAACTGAGGAAAATGGGCCAGCTGGATGACAGATGCCAGTCCCACGTACGCTACAGAGCCTGGAGGAGTCCACGCTGTTCCCCCTCCAAGCCCCGGCACAGATGGAAGTGCCCACTGGGCCAGTCTCCCCTCACAGTGGCACCATGGGAGGGCCCCCCCCCGACGAAGGGATACATCGGGTCAACAGATGGGGGCAGCAAGATGGTGGACAGGGGCATCTGGTGGCAGGGGTCATTGGCAGCCTGAAGGAGTGGTTGGCCAGGAGGACTGGGGGTAAGGAAAAAAAAAAAACAGAACATTGGTGTTGTCCTAACTTTGGGCGTTGTCTGTCAGGCATCTAAAAATACTGACACAGCCGGCCCGCCAGCGCAGCGGCTGGATTGGCCATGACGCCCAGCAACCCAGGTTCGGGAACGAGCCCGGGAGCTGGAGGGTTGCCGGTGGGAGGAGGACTTGAGCCGCCCCAAGGACCGCTCGTCCTCTCCGGGGGAGGGGGGTACCAGAGCTTGGCTCTTGTCTGACCCCAGGTGGAGACCCGAGGTACAGCAAGCCCGATGCTCCAACAGAGGGGGCGATGTGCCAGACATCAGCGCTTCAGCACTTTGACGTCCGGGGACCTGGCACGTTGAGAGAACATCAGGAAAAAAGCCTTGCAGCCTACGGTAGACGGAGCACCAGGCCCCGACCTTCAATGCCCCTACCTGCCCGGAGACAGCGTGCCGACGAAACACAGAGAAGCGTCGGGGTGTAAGGGCTCCCACCCCGTACCCGCCTGGGGGGTATAGCCACGGCTCCATGGGGCACGGACTGCACCGGTCACCAGGTAGGTGAGCGAGGGCTGATAAGGCTGTAGGTGTCTCCCGAAGATGGGGAGAGCTGCGAGGAGGGGGAAGCATAAAGAGAAAGTAAAAAAAAATAAAAAATACTGACACAGTAATGCTTGGAGAATGGGTGCTGAAGTTACGGCAAGACCAATGCTACGTACGGGGTCTTTCTAACCCCGCTGAACACCAGGCCACAGATTCATCACAGCTCAGGGCCTTTTTATCCAAACACGCATTTCCGTACTTACGTGGGTTTAAACTTTAACACTAACTGATGCTTTCATGTAGTTTTTTTTGTAGTGGATATTATTCTTAACGTGTAAACCTGTCACAGTAGATCACAGTCCTTTAAACATCTGCTGAAACTAAAACATTGTACAAATGTCAATGCACCCTGTGTCCTGCACCTGCCGGTGTACACAGCACCTGACCTGTCACTGAATGGATTACTTGTTTCCAGTGCTAGCAGTCTGTCACCCTTCCAAAGAATAACATTTGTCATTCAAGTATTACCGAAACTGTATTTGAAAAGAGAGCTTCTGGAAATGATTACAAAGAAAACTTATCTTGGTCAAATTGATTTTGTATGCCTCTTTAAAGAAAAGACGACCGTTTTTTGTATTGAGGCATCCAAGAAAAATAGTAATGCAGTATGAATGGCAGGAGAATATTGTCGGGGTGGAAAGGATAGAATACAGATCCTCAGAAATACCATCCATTTATACTGTAGTGGGGACACAAGAGGCATACTGCATCACCGTTGCCCAAAAGCAAATCTTGATGTAATTTCAGGATGTTTGGGCCAGTTGATTCAAATTGAACCAAATGGTTTAGCAGACTTGCTTTCCACTGTAGAAGGGATTAACAAAATATCTGAATGAGCACTTTGTCAGTGTTTTAACTGATATGACAACATCTGTATACAGTTTTTTCTTAATGAGATCGTAATGTTTTGTTGTATTGTTTTATGTAGTGTCCTTGCCTGGTGGCTTGGGTTGTGCCTGAAAACAAGCTAATCCTCGTCTAGTGGCACACTTACAAATAAACCAAGTCAAATCTAATGTCCGGCTCTTCTCTGCATCCAACTAGTAATCATATAATTATTTGACTTTGAAGAGGTTTAAGTAGGTTTGTGTACTTATTTACACGATGCATCTAGGGCTTCCTGGGGTTGATATCTGCTGCTTGCAGTTCGTGCAGAACGCTGCGACCCCGTTATTTACGGGTACTTCTCGTGCCTGTCATATTTCTCTGGTTCTGCGCGATCTGCACTGGCTGCCAATACAGTGGCGGATCACCTTTAAAGTTGGTCTTCTGACTCATAAAGCCCTACATGGACTGGGCCCGGACTACTTGAAAGAGCTTCTGGTACCTGACTGACCTAAGCGATCGCTCCACCTGGTGGATGAGGGGTTGCTAGAGATTCCGAGGGTTTCTTTAAAATCTTCAGGGGCTCGGGCTTTTATGTACGCTGCCCCTACCCTCTGGAATTCTCTACCCCGTCCGCTTTGGCAGTGTGCGTCCGTGGAGGAATTTAAAAATTTATCGTCTAAGATTTATTCTGACTGATATGTTACAGTAATTTTATGAGCTCAGTAATCTTAGTTTTTATCTTGTTCTTATCTGTAACTGTTGTGAGGTGCCTTGACTTTAAGAAAGGCACAGTATAAATAAAGTTTTATTATTATTATTTTATTATGCTGGGGAGGGAAACTTCTTGGAGGAATGCAGCCAGGATATTGACGTAATCACCCGGGTCTGCGTGGTGTGTGGCCTCATGTGAGGCTCGCCACTCTCCACAGGATGGTCTCAAGCACTGGGATTGGTGTTGCTTTTCCTCAGAAGCCTGAGTACGCGCCCTCACAGCTCACTCGAGGCTCCTCTGATATTGGGCGGGTGGGTAGTGAACTCAAGTGTCCCACGTGGCACACAAAGCTAGGTATCTATAGTATAGTTTTAACCATACCCCAAGTACTGAGGTTTGTCTTGATGTTCTCATGATCCCACTCCGTAAACAATTCTTTTGCACATAACAAGTGTATAAAATGGGGCACGGGATCATAACCGCGTCTACAATAACAGCGCAGCAAGAAACACTGCAAACAATACAGCGCAGACCAAAATAGGGTCAGACAAAATACCAAGCAAAACAGAACAGTGCGCCCATTGAAAATAATGAGACTTGATTGCCCCACACACACCCTGGAACTTAAATAACCAACACTGGACTTCAGGGATGGGGAGAAACTCGGAAGGGGGGGGAACTTTCTTTCTTTTTCCTTTTTTTGAAAGACACAGCAAAAAGTACTAACACCAGGAGACCTAAGGGAAGCTGAACCATGGTCCCAGATCTCCAGTCCTGCCGTTAGTGTGTGCTCTTAGATATTAGGAATACTGTCTCCCCCCACCCGATCATTCCTGAAGCGAGCCTTGGCTCAGTGCACCTTTCAGGTAGTCAATTTTCAAATAAATACATTGGGAAAATAGTGCACAACAGGGTGTGTGTTATGCTAGAATAGTGTAACGTCCTGGGTGGCTGGGTGTGAGGCTGCAGACCGAGTCGTCCAGCACCAAAGTGAAAATAATACACTACAGGGGCAGTTACTGTGTATAATTACTACCTCCTTCCTCCCCACCCCGGTTGGAAGCACAAGGTGTCGGGGGGGGGGGGTGAAGTAGTTACTAGGTAACAGCATGCACTGGAGTGGATTATTTCTTTTATAAAATGGTCCACCAACTTTAAACTAGTTAAAAATAGTTCAAATTTGTTTTCATTACTTTACTGTCCTCATATTCCACTGGAGCTGCAGTATGCAGCAGGTAGTTTCCATGGTGATAATTAGGCTTACTTCAAAACTAATGGAAACTCGTAAAAAAAATGATGACTAAATCACAATGTGGGTGTTAACGAATGCCGATCTTGGAGTAGTTGTTTATTTAAACCCTGTTTGTTTAGTGATTTGGTCATAGCACTCTTGGCAGATTGTTAATGGAAAGCTGTGCAGCCACAAGAAAGCTCTCTCAGGTTTTTACAGACCCGTGTGGTTACTGTGTCAATTACAGCACGGGTCTGGACAGCGACTGACTGACTGATCGGGATGCAGGATTGTCCCTGCCCATTTTATAAGTGATGTCATACCTCTCAACCTCCTTCCTCGTAAATCAGGGACAAGGCATAAAAACATCAGGGACAAAGGACCAAAATCAGGGACACTTCTTTAGAATTAAAGATATCCATCCATAAAGCTAGTAGAATGTGGGGCTTAGTGCAAAATGCATTTTGTAAAGAACAACTGTCTCTAACTTTAATGTTTGACATTATTTTGCGCTTACAATCCCCAATGTTTAGCCATGGAAACACAAATTTTAGGAGGGACAGAGTAAAAGTCGAGTCAAAATCAGGGACATCCCTGAAAATCAGGGACAGTTGAGAGGTATGAGTGATGTTATCCTAGCATGACACACATCCTACTCTATTTCTGTTGTTATGAAGCCAATCGCCCTGACAGCTTCCACTGAAAGTTTTTTCGTAACTGCACACATCGTTTCAGTGCTGCTGGCCAGCAGAGACTGTGAAGCTGATCGATATGACGGTTTTAGTTTTATTTGTTTTTTAAGTTAGGGGTTATGATATAAAATCAGATTTGAGGAGGGGGTAGTGATTCAGTGTAACATAGTAGGAGGAGGCAGAAATTGTGGGTGAGGGGGCTTTGAGATGTACAGGGCACAGTGATTTATTTTTGTTTTCTGAGGTCCTGTTGGTGCTGGCCCTTCATGCAGTGACGTAATGCTGAGATAACATCGCTTGTGAATGTTGGCACTGACCAATCAGAGAGCAAGAAATTTTCTTGCCACTGTATAATAATAAAATGCCACATTTACTTACACTTTCATATTTTCAGTGTGTATTCTGGATAGTCAGCATATAGAATACTAGTCAAAAATCAAACTGCATGTAAATATACTGACACGTGCTGGGAAGTATGTTCTGAAAACTAAGAGGATCATTTTTTTATGCCTTCTCCTAAAGGTAGGACTTCCAATAGTACCCCTTCGTCTATGGGCCTTTCTGGGTGTGGTTTGATGGAATATGTTCAGGCTTTAGCTAGCAGGATTTCAACCTGTAACCTTCTGGCCCTATGTGTTTACTGTTGTGTTTATTAGTAGGGTAAAATCCAATATGCCTTTTTTTTTTTTTGCTCCTCTGTCCTAGGCACCCACTCTTTCAGGCTCTTCACAGGACATACCCTCGCTGCCCACTGGACTCACCATGTGCTTTTGGACCCTTCTGTCAGACCTCTGGTACCTCCTTCATAGGCAGGTCTGACTTATCCTTCTCGGGAAGGGGGGACCTTCTGCTGTCCCCAGGAAGGAAGCACCTTTCGCCAGCTTATGACAACCAGAGGTGGAAGGGCCAGCCTGCTTTGGGGGTCTGGTATTGTGGGAGGGGCTGCCAGGGAGGCTGTCATCTAGGGTGCCCAGCACGACACTTCTCCATTTATGTAGCTTCACCCACAACCCATATACATTTGTCCGCAGTGGCATCATGGGGGCTGGGATGCTCGGCAGTATGTGGTCAGCCATGACGCCAAGACTGCTTCCGTAGAGCCGCCACCAGGAACCGTTATTGAAGGGGCACACAGTCTCCCACACCTCAGAGAAGGAATCGTCCAAAGGACACTCGGGATCCCTCCCTACCAGGCTCCGCATCTGACAACCTGGACTCAGGGCTTGAACCCAATTCGCCAACATGCCAGAGTGATGCTCCATTGCTTGGCATCACTAGTAGGCTCAGTTTATTTTATTTAGTTGTTTGTTGACCGGGTAGGTGCACTAGACAAATCCTGCCTATTTTCAGGCACGACCCGACCCGGGGGAGGGGGATACAGATGAAAGCCAACTGACCTTGAACCAGATTAAACTGCTGGTGGTATTTTTTAGTGAATGAGGGAAATTGGCCAGGACACCAGGGAAATTCCCCTACTCTTTTCCATAAGTGCCATGGGATCTTCAACATCCACCTGAACTACCACCAATCCAGGCAGATGGGACCTCAGTTTTAACATCTCATCCGAAAGACGGCACCTCAGAAGTGTAGCACCCCTCTCATGCTGCACTACGGTGTCAGTACTGGGATATTAACCTAAGTGCCAGATGTGGGAACTGAACCCACAGCCCTCTGATTGCCCGGCCTCAGAGGCGAGTGTGCTACCTACTGAGCCACTGACATACTGTGATGTTGAACTATGTCTGCTGTATAGTGTACAGGTGCATATGGTACAGGTTTAGTGAGCTATTAGTAGGCGATATATAATAAAAAGCAGTTGCTCAATCTTAATATCTTTTGTTATTTCTTCTTGTGTTATTTCATAACTCCCACCACATTTTTCTGACATCTCTTCCTTATTCGTGGGTCAGTGGTCCCTTATATTCCAGTTTATGAACTTCTGTTATTTGTTTTAAAATGAATAATAGAAGTTAATAAACTGGAATATAAGAAACAAATGATCCACGAAATCAAGGGATCTTATGAAATGTCGAGGAGCATGTAGTGGCAGTTATTAAGTAACACAAGGAGAACTAAAGCAAGAAATTATGACTGAATGACTTTTTATTATATGTTGTATAACCTAGTGTTAGCTTTCTACTAGGAAAGAAGGGGTCCCAAGAGGAACACTGGTCATCCTTGCCATTTCTGTGTATTCATTAGTAAGTAGTGCAAGATTAAACAAGCATTTGTCAATGCCGAATGTTTGCTTGCTGGCATTAGCAGTGGAAGCGCAGGAGTTAGACAGATGCAGTATAGGAATGGCATTGAAGTATTGAACTGACGCCAACTCCACCCTCACCCTGCAGAGATAGACATGCATTGGGGTGTGCCTTTGGGTCATCACCCATGACGGTCACGAAATTTCACCTCACCCTACCCTTCAGACACTGACAAGTGTCGAGGTGTGCCTTGGGGTGTTTCGCCTTTACATTTACCTCATTCCATAAGGAAATACGCTGAAATGGGCACAGTATAGGAGAATGGGGTGAACTCTGGGGGCAAAGGGTCCAAGGCACACCACGATGCCTGTCACTGGCTGCAGGGTGGGGGTGAAATGGCATGAGCATTACTGTCGACAATCCCAAGTCACACCCCTGACGCCTGTCAGTCCCTACAAGGTAGGGTGTTATGGTCAAAAACCCTAATGCCCTGGGAATTTCTTGGTATTTTTACTCCAAGTATTCCACATGTTTTTTTTGTGACCCCCACCGCATGAACAGTGACACTATCGATTCGTTACGTGAAAGGTGATTTTGCAGAGCGACTGCGCCATTTGGTGCCACAGGTGCAAAAACGCATTTCGAACAGGATGTGAAAAATGACAAGTGTACTGTTCATGAGGAGGTGTAAAAAATGGCATTGTTGAAAATCTGGAGTGAAAATATACAAAACCTCGTGAAGTCATGAGCGTGCGTAGGAACTGCGCAACGTACACCCATAATATAAGTAGTTTGGGGATTTTTTACAGCAGATTTTCAACATAGGCATTTTTGCATCTCCGCTCATGAACAGTGTCACTGTGTTTTTCGTAATCTATCCCAAACACTAAATTCCCACAGTGACCACGCTATTCTGCGCCGGAAGTGCGAAAACGCATTTCGGCCAGGGTGTGAAAAAATGACAGCTGTACTGTTCATAAGGAGGTGTGGAAAAATGTCAATGTTGAAAATCTGGACTGAAAATATTACAAATTCGTGGACTTACGAGGGTGTGTGGAAATTGCGCAATGCACGCTCGTGACAGGGTCATTTTATGGACTTTTGTCACCAAATTTTCAACATAGTCATTTTACCACCTCTGCTCATGACCAGTGTCACTGAGATTTTCTTAATGTGTCCCGAACATTGATTTCGCACATCGACCGCGCTAATGTGCGCTACATGTGTGGAAACACATTTTGGGTATGATATGAAAAATGACAGCTATACTGTTCATAAGAAGGTGTGGTAAAATGGCAATGTTGAAAATCTGGACTGAAAATATTAAAAATTCTCAAAGTTATGAGCGTGCGTAGGAACTGCACAACGCACCCTCTTAAAACAGTCATTTTTGGGAATTTTTTCACCAAACTTTCAGCATAGGGTTTTTGGGGGCCTACCTCATGAACTGTGACACTGTTGTTTCATTACTCGGTCCTGAAAGGTGGTTCCGCGCAGTGACTACAAAATCACCTTTCGGGACCGAATAACAAAATGACAGTGACTTAATTCATGAGGTGGGTCCCCAAGAACCCCATGTTGAAAATTTGGTGAAAAAATTCCCCAAAATGGCTGAGCTATGCACCAAAGTTGAAAAAAGAACATTTATTGCATTATATAGCTTACCGGCATTTCTTCAGTTCTAGGGATGTGGATATGTTGTTCAATCCACACTATCTGGCAGGTTCCTTGTCGCTTTAAATTTTGCCAGAAGGTCTTAAAGCTGGCTCCTCCCACCCACCCAGGTGGTAAAACCCTCGGCTCCGCCCCATGATGCCAGATCTTCCTTACTGCTTGGAAGCTCAGGTTCCTTCCTTAGTGCTCTGCGTTTTAGGCCTGGATCCACACTCTTGAATTCTGAAACTTATTTTAAAATTTACAATACTTGGTCTTCATTTTCCCTACGCAGCTAGCGATGGACAAATCGACTCCTGGCTTCCGTCGGTGCCCGTGTGGGCAGAAGATGTCCCGGACCGATCCGCACTCCACGTGTGTCTACTGCCTGGGGCTTGGTCACGACCGCAGGCTTGCGACTGTTCAAGTCCTTTCAGCTTCAGTCTTGGAGGACCGCGGCTGCCAGACTTCTTCTCGGCGACCTGAAAAATGGTATCCTCCGGTCAAGTCTAAGGAGGCCCGTTGGGTGGTGTCCACGGTGGCGGGCTCCGCGGAGCAGTTGGAGCAGATGATCGCCCTCGAGGAGGAGGCAGCCCAGGCCGCTTCTTCTTCCTCCTTGGCCACGGCATTTATCCCGCTCTTCTTGGGCTCCTCCTACATGGCTTTGTTTAAGGAGCTTTGCCAGTCCCTCTCCACCAAGGGAGAAGGGCCATCGGGACATTTCAGTCGGTCCAAGAAGAAGGACTCTAAGGGTAAGTCCCACCATCGACGTTCGTGGGAGCGGGAGAGGTCCTCTTCACCGTACCGTTGACTCTCGACTTTGGTCGAGGTTGCGGCTGCGGCTGCGGCCGCTAGCTTCACGGTGCCCCCGTCAGGTCAGCCGGCCAAGACATCCGTCGACGCGGTCGAGATTTTTCTCGACTCGTCGGACGGTTTGTCGACTGGAGAAGCCGACAACCCTACTTCACTGGTTCCCTGGGTGGAAACCGAGGACTTGCCTGTGCCTCCTGTGCCAGAGTCCCCGGTTAAGGTCCCTGTACCGAGGGAGAAGCGGGTTTCCCCCGTCCCCTCTCTGACCCACCCTCGGAACCCTCAAAGGTCTCGGTCCTCTTCCAGGTCCAACCGGTCCCACCGATGTCGGCGGTCTCGGCACCATGGAAAGCGGTGGCGTCGCTCATCCATGTCGTCCTCTTCAGAGGATAGACTCCGGCTCAAGTGTGCGTTGGCGCTACCAGGAGTTAATGTAGCAGCAGCTCTTATTGTCTGGGAATAAGCTGACTCCGTCGCCTTCTCCAGCCATTAAGTGGCTGTCACTGGAGCGGCCGAAACAACCCCTCGTAGTGGTCGAGGAGCCGACCCCGGCACCTGTTGTTCGGCCAAAGCTGGCTGCTCTGCCCATTGTGGTGGAACCTCCGCCTCCACAACCGAAGACTGGGGCCCCGACCAAGGATTCTCGGTCGGGTCAGGGCTTGCCCCACAGGTTGTCGTCACCCTCACTCCCGATTGACCTCGGCAGGTGGAGGGTGGCTCAGGCGCCCAGCAGCTGTTTGCAGACTCCTCAGAGTCTGATGACGACTCCTCCCTGTTCTCCATGCCGCTTGACCTGGAGTCTGTGGGGGGCCAGTGGGTGGACGAGAGCCTATCCTCGTTTTTAGGTTTGCTTCGGCTCATCTCGGAGTCCACCAGGATGCAGCTCGAACCTGTTTCAAAAACGGGCCAAGTATCCCCTCACGGAGATACTGGACCAAGGGGATTCCCCTACGGAGGCCTTTCCTGTGGCCAAAGCCATTGTTGGCCCTGCCCTGGAGTTGTGGCAGTGTCCAGCATCTTGTCCCGTGCCTTCAGCCAGGATGGCTCGAAAGTACGCAGTCCTCGCTGGCTCACCCTCCGGTTTCTCAGAGCACCCCTCTGCGGAGGAGTTAGTGACCGATAGCATTTTCCGGCGCTCCAGAAACGTTCAGGACATGGACAGACCGCCCGATAAGGAATCCAAAAAGCTGGATTACGCAGGGCGGAAGGTTTACGCTGCTTCCTCCATAGGCCTTCGTCAGGCTAGCTCGGCCGTTCTGATGGCACATTTCTCACATGCCCTTATGGGTTCCCTGGATGAGGTGATTCCTCATCTCCCGGCTGACCTTCAGACGACAGTCAAGCAGGTCCGGGATCAGGGAAGGGCGGTGGCAAAACAGCAGCTCCAAACTTCGTTGGACATGGGTGATTCTTGTGCCCAATCAGTAGCGGCCGCAGTAGCCATGTGCCGCAGAGCTTTGCTGCGGATCTCCACCTTCACAGCGGACACCCAGCACAAGCTGGCAGATGTTCCCTTCCTGGGCACCAACTTGTTTGGGCCGGGGTTGGAAGGCCACCTCCAGAGGATCGAGAAGTCCAATGCCACCTTGGACTCGGTCCGTCTGCCCAGAAGGACAAGGCCGCCAGCAGCAGCATAAGCCCTTCGCCCTTCCGCCCCGCGGCACATCTGGCCCAGCAGCACCAGCACCAGGGCCAGCAGGCACGCACTTGGCGCCCTAAGGCCAAATCTGCCGCTTCCTCCAGTAGGAAGCCTGGAGGCAAGGATCCAGGAGGTCCTTCAGCAGGCCCTTACTCCAAGCCTGCCCAGTGATGGGTTGAGGGGTGTCGCCTCCAACCTCGTCACTCCTCCCCGGGTCCCCTCCGTGGGGGGACGGCTCCGCTACTTCTTTTCCGCCTGGTCCGCTATCACCACGGACCGCTGGGTGCTAGAAGTGGTAGGCAGGGGTCTGCTTCTGGAATTCGAGCAGTTCCCTCCCTATGAAGCCGTCGCCCCACAGGGGGCAACAGGTTCCGTAGCCTCTCTGTCGGCTCGTCAAGATGACATTGCTCTGCTCCTCCAGAAGGAGGTGATCAGCGAGGTGGCAGGCCCTCCTCCAGACCCAGGGCTTGTGTCCAGGTACTTCCTGGTCCCAAAACGGATGGGGGGCTGGCGCCCCATTCTCGACCTGCACGACCTGAACAAGTTCCTAAGGCAGTGCACCTTCAGGATGGTCACTCTGGCTCAAATCATTCCATCCTTGGAACTAGGCATGTGGTTTTGTTCTCTGGACCTTCAGGATGCGTTCTTTCACGTCCCAGTCCGTCCGTCTCATCAGTGATTCCTCCGCTTCCGAGCAGAGGGATCTCTTTATGAGTTCCGGGCCATGCCCTTCAGCCTCTCTCCAGCTTCCAGGGTCTTCACCAAATGCATGGCAGTGGTGACAGCATTCCTGTGGTGCCGAGGGGTCTGGGTGTACCCTTACCTGGATGACTGACTGATTGCAGCCCCCTCCAGGTTGGAGGTGGAGCGGTCCAGGGATCTGGCCCTCCAGGTCTGCTCTCAGATTGGCCTCCTCATCAACGAGGCCAAGTCGGAACTCGTGCCATCACAAGTGATTCAGTTCATCGGGGCAGAGTTCGACTCTTTTCGAGCCAGAGCCCGGCTTCTGGCGCACAGGGCCGAGGTCCTTTCCTCCTTTGCCCAATCATTTCTGGTTGGGCAGTTGCACCCTGCCCGGGACTTCCTGCACCTTCTGGGCCTCATGGCAGCCTGCACCAGCGTAGTCCATTGGGCCCGCTGGCATATGCGTCCCCTGCAATGGGGGCTGGCCCGCCAATGGTCACAGCGCTCTGGTCCTCTGGACCAGCCAGTGTCGGTGACCCAGGAGATGTGAGACGGCCTACAGTGGTGGCTAATTTCAGCTCATCTGCAGGAGGGCATCCCGTTTGTCCGCCCCGAGCCGACGGTCACTCTGATGACCGACACCTCTCTGATGGGTTGGGGTGCCCATCTGGGGGAGCTCAGGGCCCACGGCCTCTGGTCTCCTCAGGAGTCTCAATGCCACATCAACCTGCTGGAGCTCCGAGCGGTGCATCTAGCCCTCACCGCCTTCGCTCCATTTGTATGGGGTCAAGTGGTTCAGGTCCAGACGGACAACACCACGACCATGTACTACCTCAACCGACAGGGCGGGACACACTCTTTGCCTCTGTGCAAGGAGGCTCTCCGCACTTGGTCCCTCATGATCAGCCTGGAGGCGGATCTCCTAGCTATCCATGTGCAGGAGCCTCCAACAGTCTGGCCGATGCCCTCAGCCGGATAGGCGCTGCATCTCACGAGTGGTCTCTCCTGCCGGAGCTGGTACAAGATCTATTCTCCCATTGGGGCACCCCTCAGGTGGACCTGTTCGCCTCCAGGTAGAATGCGAAGCTGAGGCTGTTTCATGCCGGCCCCCCTCAGCAGGGCTCGTTGCATGGGGATGCTTTCTCAAGGCCGTGGACCCCGGGCCTCTTCTACGCCTTCCCTCCATTTCCCTTGATCCACAAGGTGCTTCTCAAGGCAAGGAAGGACAAGGCGCAGGTGATTCTGGTAGCCCCAGACTGGCCCCGCCAGTTCTGGTACCCAGATCTCCTCAGCATCAGCTCCAGGCTCCCAAGGCGGCTTCCAGCCCGCCCGGACCTGATCTCAGTCAACAAGGGGAAGGTTCTCCATCCAGACCTTCAATCCCTGCACCTGATGGTCTGGTTCCTGAGTGGCTAGAATTCCAGGCCTTGGGTCTTTCGGCGAGGTCCTCCAGCGTCATTGAGGTGTCCCGTGAGGTCGACCAGAAAATGCTATGCCTTCAAATGGAAGAGATTCTCCATTTGGTGTCAGGACAAGGGTTGGATCCTTCTTCCTGTTCCTTGGCTAGCATCCTGGACTACCTGTGGTCCCTTTCTCAGCTAGGGCTTCGATCGACGACCCTTAAGGTGCACCTGGCAGCCATCTCTGCTTACGGCGCGGGCTGGCAAGCAGTCGGTGGCGCAGGAGAAGGTGGTCAGGCGCTTTTCAAGGCCTTGATCCATATCTCCTCGGTCACGAGAACCTCCACCTCCGTGGGATCTACTGCTGGTATTGGCTAAGCTCATGGGCAAGCCATTCGAACCGATGCACAGGTGCGATATCTCCCACCTGTCGTGGAAGACGGCCTTCTTGGTGGCTATTACGTCAGCCAGAAGGATGAATGAGCTCCAGGCGCTTTCCATCGAGTCTCCTTATCTGGTCTTCCACAGGGACAAGGTTGTCCTGCACCCCCATCCGAAATTCTTTCAGAAGGTGATGTCGGAGTTTCACCTTGACCAGTTGTTGACTCTGCCGGTGTTCTACCCCAATCACACCTCGGAGGCCGAATATAGGCTCCATACTCTGGACCCTAGAAGAGTGCTTGCTTATTATAAGGAGCAGACGGCTGAAGTTCGGGAAGAGGTTCGCCAGCTGTTTGTCACCTGCACTGAAGCTGCACCTGGCAGACCTGCAGCTAAGCGGACGATAAGCAGGTGGGTCACCTCCTGCATAGATCTCTGCTATAGGTTGGTGGGCATAGAGCCTCCCAAAGGGATAAGAGCTCATTCTACCCGCCATACCGCTGCTTTGGTGGCTGCTTCTAGGGACGTCCCTATCCAGGATATCTGCAGGGCTGCTACCTGGAAGTCAGCACACACCTTTATTTCCCATTACCACATCGACCTTGAGTCACGCCGGGATGCTGGTTTGGGACCTCGGTTCTCCAGTCCTTATTCCCTAAGTAGGGGTGCACACCTTGCCTCCCTCCTCCTGGAGAACTTCTAGGAGTCTGCCAGACAGTGTAGATTGAACAACATATCCACATCCCTAGAAATACAGGTTACTCACCTGTAACAAGAGTTCTAGGAGTGGTATATGTTGTTCAACCCACGACCCACCCGATCTCCCGGCCCGACGGCGTAACCTGGCTTCCAGCGGGGCTAGATCTGGCGTCATGGGCGGGCCGAGGTTTTACCGGGTGGGTGGGAGGAGCCAGCTGAAGACCTTCGGCAAGATTTAAAGCGGCAAGGAACCTGCCAGACAGTGTGGATGAACAACATATACCACTCCTAGAACTCCTGTTACAGGTGAGTAAACTGTATTTACAGTCGGCTTTGAAGAGTGCAGGCGTGTTCGATTCACTGAAGATCATCGCGCCGGCCTCCAGAGGTAAGTATGGGGTGAAGGGGTCTGGGGAGGTGGGTGCACAGAGGGTGGAGTGCCGGGTTGGGGGAGGCGCGACAGTCAATGAGGGTTTTTCAGGTGTTTGTTTCTTTAGACTATGTGGGACTTTTGCCATGCTGGGGTGGGCTCCCAGCATGGCAGCTAGTGTATTTTTTTTTGGGGGCCATAGGACTTCTGCCACACTGGGGTGGGCTCCCAGTGTGGCCCTTAGAACTTTCTGGTTTGGGGGAGGGGTTACAAACAGCACAGTGGAGCCGGCGGGATTGGGCACCCCAGTCGGCCGTCTGGACTTTGCCACACTGGGGTGGGCTCCCAGCTTAGCGGAGAGTCTGTTGGGGGCAGTGAAAGTGGCGGGGATTGGGCACCCCCATCGGCCATACCGTGTGCGGTGGGGGGGAGCGCATGAGCATGCTGGGTGGCCTCCCAGCATGCTATTCAGGTAGAAAAAATGGAGCTGTCTATGACAGCTATACGGATGCAGTGGCAGAGTGGTGGGCACTTTGCATACTGCCAGCTGACGATATGTAAATTACCTGCCGGCGGTGTGCAAATATACCTGCGTTACCACCACTGATTGCAGCGTTTTTTTTGCTTTCAACTGTACGCCACTGCATCTGAACGGCTGTCATAGATAACTCCGACATTCATTGGCATGGTGCAGCTGCGCCTGCAAAAGGGAGCAGGGCATTGGAAGTGGGGAGGCACACTTACGAAAACTCGTATGGTAGCACTATGTTTAATTGCATATGCGTGCAAGCAGACATAAAAATGACTCAGTCACTAATCGCCTCCTTGCTGGTGCTGATGATGCAGATTTATAGAATCACAGATTTGTACCTTGCTGCTGTCTGCGCTTTGGTTAGCCGTTGGAGAACTAACGTCTCTGATACAGTACATAGACTGCCTGGAAAGACCAGTATGTCAGTATTTTACTTGAAAGATTGTATGCTTCATTTAAATGGAGAGTTTGTTAGTGTTTGGGTCTCTTTTATCCCTCCCCCCACCACCGCACTGATTGGATGATGCAGGCATAGAAGGGACCTTGCCTTTAGCTCCAACAGAAATCATGTTGAAGGCAGCACCAGAACCTCCATCTTGGCCACAGCTGAGCTGACAGAAGAACCTATAGTTTGTGAAAAGAGCTGCACTCAGGTCCATCTCTCTTGTGTCTTTAGAGTTGCTGAGTGCCACTCTGAACATTGGCCTAGAAGACAGACGATCTTCATTGAGGCTTTCTCTTGCAGCAGGCCACACCTATAGTACTACAGCCGCGAGGTGCTAGGACCACATGGAAACTTTTCTAGCTAGCAGTCTTCCAGGGGGGCCACCCACACTGATGTCACACGCTGACGATGTCCTTCCCATATAAGCATGGGCAGCCCTGTGCCCTCTTTAGTTTTTTTCTTGCCACGACTATTGCACATTGGATTTCACGGAGATACTGCCAGTTTCAGTCGACTGCCATTTCCTACCTTTTGTTGTTTTCTTTTTCTCTCCCTAGCTCTTGGTATCACTTTGTTTCCAAGGTGACTTTTTCTTGCTTTTTTATGCCAACTTCATCTCTGAGAAATTGTTTTGGATCTGCGCCTGCGGAGAGACGATCCTTGAGAAGAACGGCCGTGATGCCTGCATCCACTGCCTAGGCCTGGACCATGACATGCAGGCCTGCAAGATCTATCTTGGCTTATACCAGGCTACCAGGAGACCCATCAGAAGACCTTAGAAACTTTCCTGCTCCAACAGAAGGTTGCCCGCATGGAGAAGGAGCTTCAGGCCAGGAGTTCCTCTGCTTCCCCGGCCTTATCCTCAGGTTCCCATTTGTCCAAAGCCCGAGACAAGTCAGCCGGGAAACACAAACACCAGGATAAGGACCAGACCAAGTGGTGGTCCTCCCCAGTTCGTTCCTGGTCACTGCGTCGAGCGTCAGCTAAAGTGGGGCCATCTTCCTCTTCGGGGGCAGCCCCCACGACCCCTGCCCTTTCCTCTGCAGGGCTCGATGTTGGCAGCTCCCCTGCCAATCTTACCTTGACGGGTGCAGGTTTTTCAGCATCCTGCTCCTCCACGGCCCCACTTACCTTTCAGCTCCTGCTGTTCAGGCCCTTATTCTCCGCAGGCCATCAGTCAGGCAGCTCTGCCGGTATGGCCTCGGCCGGTGCAAGCTCAGCATTTTTGGGGGTCCAACCTACTCTCCTGATGCCACATTTGGCTGTTTCTACAGCCCAGGTCTCGGCCTCAGGGTCCCAGTCTCCTCTGGCATCACCCCAGGTCACTTCTCTGTCACCCTCTCCTCCCAGGAACCCGACAACTACACATGCCATAGGGCCGACACCAGTGCCTCAGACTCCTCCGTTGCCCTTTCCAGCTCCACCAATGCTTCCAGCCCCTCTGCCTCCACAGCCAGCACTGTTCGGCATCCCAACGTTGATTTCGGTGGACTTTGTCTACTCTGTTCCCTTTGGACTTCATGCAAGCTCGTCTTGCCCTGTTACATGGGCCAATGATGCAGAGGCCTACTACACCTGGCCCTGCGCCTTCTCACCCCCTCAAGGCTGCATCCTGGCCCTTGTACCTTGTCATCCTCACTGCCTTTTACTGGGCAGGGCCACGACGAAGAGTACCAACCAGACCTTCTTCCTCCCAATGATGAGGAAGGCATCGACGAGGATGAGGAGAGTGCCAGCCCCTCCCACTCCATCTCTATGGTGTCTTCAGTGGGCAAGGAGACTCCAAAGTATTTCCCGCAGTCTCCCCCTGGATGACCCTTCTTTTGTCTTGGTCATGCAGCAGTTGTAGTTTGCCATGGGATTTGAGGCAGAGGAACAGGACCCTTCCTGATGATGTCTGACACACTATCTGGAGTTGCCAGACTCTCCGCCTCTCATCATACCTCCTTGATGGAGCCTTTCGAGGATGCCACCATGGCCACCTGATGTAGACCCAACTTGGTCCCTGCCATGCTCAGGAAGGTGGACAGGTTGTACCAGGCCCCCACATTGAAGCCATTTTGTTCTGAGTAACCTCAGGCTGACTCCGTGGTCATTAACGCTCCCCATAATTGGACTCAGAAGCCAAAACACCTTAGCTGTCTTCCTCTGGACAAGAAGCCCAGAAAGCTGGACCTGATTGGCAAAAGGACCTTTGCTTCAGCTACCCTGTCTATTAGGATCCTAAATTATATTGCCTATATGGTCAGATTTCAAAATCAGCTTTGGAGACGGTCAAAGAGGTGGCCAAGGCTGTTTCAGAGAACCCCCAGGTACAGGAATTGCTTCTGGTCCTTCAGTCCGGGGCCGATGTTGGTAAGCACCTGCTGAGATCTGCTTACGCTGCCGCGGATGCCTCCACTGGGGCAGCCACAGCTGGCATTTGCCTTTGCAGGTATTTTTGGCTTAGAGTGTCAGACTTTGCCCAGGACGTACAATAGTCCATTCTTAAGGCCCCTTTCAGAGGCTACAAACTCTTCGGGGTGGATGTGCATGTAACCCCTTGTTACCTGGGGTTACTAGAATCCCAGTAAGACCTAGTGGTAGGCAGGGAAGGCAGCTTGTGAAACTCCAGTTAAATAGGTTTCCCACTCTCTCACTCTGTTCTCAGTCTCAGCTGAGACTGAGAGATGACATCACCAATAGAACTGTCGCAGCTGCATAAGCCGCATTGGAATCTGCAGCAGAGGGAGTTAGATAGAACGTTGGGAGTTTTCAAGTCAGTCTCCTGCTTGCCTTCAAGCAGGAAGGGAGTCTCCTGTTTGTTTTGAAGCAAGAAGGAAGTCTCCTGCTTGCCTGCAAGCAGGAAGGAAGGAAGTGTTCCTGTTTACCTTCTGTGGGAGAAGGAGTGAGTGTCCAGTGTTCAAGTGGTGGAGACCGCTGTCCAGGTCTCAGTGCCCCCTCCCTCCGGGGCGGGGGGAGAGAACGTAAAGTATCCCCATGTAGATTCCAGGGGCAATCCCCTAATTTCTGCTAAAGAGAGAAAGCTGCCTTTTACAGTTTCAGTTTGTGTATGAAAAGTGGAAAAAGTTGTACTTCGCCTGTGGGGCACCTGCAACGAAATGGGTGAGTGTTTGCTCTAATATGAGAGGGCAAAAAATGTGTTTCTTCAGCCTGGGAAATGTGAAGAAATCTGGGATTTGAACTACTATTTTGGAGGCCTATAGTACTAGGACAAACAAATGGAGTAGTGTCAAAAACTAAAGTGCTGTGTGGATTCAAGTAATGTTGTAGAGGGGTTGCGACAGTTCATCCACCGTTTAATCTACATTTCGAAGTTTCAGTTTGTCCAGAGAAATGGCCGGGTATGGGCTGTGGGAACTGAAGGTGGGAACACCCCCCATCTTTAGTAACCAGGTCCACCTCTACGGATTTCTGCTGTGATTGCTACTTACCTCATGCGCTTGGCCAGTGATGAGGGAAGTACCCAGACGTGGGTCGCAAATGGGAAAATCCACAACATGGATAAAGAATTCTCTCTGTGAGATGGGAGTCAGAAGAAGTAAGAAGGAAATCTCTCTAGGGGTCGCAGACTCTAAGTGGTGTGGGGAGCCACAACAAGTAAAATGAGTTCATTCTTCCAATGAATCGCCAGTCAAGTGGCCGGCAGGGGAGCCGGGCCAGTCGGGCTGTGTATCCAAAGGCATGCAAGTCCGGGCTGTGTGCCTGGTGGGTCCAGAACCTGAAAACAGTAGAATTGGTCCATTCTTCAAGTGGACCGCCTTGTAGTCTCTAATCTGCATTATCAGTAAACGTAGCCCCTTGGGGGTCCATCTATGCTTTGTTGTGTTCAGTTAGTTGTGAATGAAAGCCACACTGAAAAATCCCATTCCTGGTTCTGGACATTACAGTTATTGCTTCCTGTGTTCGGATTTACTTGGGTGCCCCTGTGCAGAGTAGCCAAATCTAGGTCCCCTTGTGCCAGGTAACCTAATCCTCCCCGAACCCAGGTCCCCACCAGGTATTGCTGCCAGCGCCAACAGCATGCCACCTGTCGTTTTTGCAAAAAGGCAGGGGTGGGAGTTACATACAGGACATACTTTCGGGCCTGCAAGCCTCTGAACTTTATGGGGGGGGTCCATTCTATGTACCACACCCAACCAAAAAGTGGACCATGGATCCAAGCCAGGCTCCAAGCCTCAGGACAAATGTAGAGCAGCCTACTCCCTCCTCCACCTCTGGAAAGACTCCTAGGGGAGGCGGTATGGCTTTGGCTGCAGGTGCTACCTCAGCATGACTCCTTACCCGACCCCCCCCAATGCTGCAGGAGGTGGCGATAGGGGGTCATATCTCCCTGCACCTTGACAGGCGGGGGTAGCTTACAATGGATGCTTGGGTGATGCAGCTCATAGAACATGGCCACACCCTGGAACTCCTGGAGTGGCCCCAGGAACAACCTCCAGTTCAAATTCTGTTCCCGCCCCCCGACTGTGGAACGGTGCTCTTGGGGGAGAGTTACACATTTCTGCGAAAAGGAGCCATAGAACCAGTTCCCGAGGCTCAGAGAGAGAGACAGGGGTTTCTACTCCCACTTCTTCGTGGTCCCCAAATGCACAGGGGATCTGTGGCCCATCCTGGACCTCAGCAACCTAAATCTTTGCATCCAGTACAAGGACTTCCTGATGGTGACCTTTCAGGACTAGCTACCTCTTCTGCACCAGGGAGATTTGATATGCTCCCTCAGCATGCAGGATGCATACCTGCATATCAAGGTGTCTGCTCCCCACTGGCAGTACCTCCGATTCCAGTTCCCAGGGGCACACTTCCAGTTTCGGGCCTTGCCATTTGGCTTGTCCTCGGGTGTTTGCCAAATGCTTGGCAGTAGTAGCAACAGCAGCCCTTGGGGAGGGTCTCTATGTCTTCCCCTACCTGGATGACTGGCTACTCAAGGCGTAGTCTGGGGAGCAACTGCTCCACACCCTGGCACATACAACACAATTGTTCAATGACCTGAGGATCACTGTCAATCTGCCCAAATCAGTTTTGACCCCATGTCAGTGACTACAGTACCTAGGAGCAGTCCCAGATATGACTCTGGGTATGGCTTTCCTCCCGCAGGACAGGGCAGACTGCCTGATGGCTCAAGCCCATCTACTTTACAACAGCCGACATGTCTCAGCCAGATCCTGCCTCAGGCTCTTGGGCCTGATGGCTGCAGCGACTGTCCCGATTCCACCGGCCAGGCTGCACATGAGGATCCCCCAGTGGACATTGAGGGTCCAGTGGAACCAGCGCACTAACAACCTAGAACAACCAGTCCTGGTCTCCTCTCCAGTCAAACATGTGCTACTTTGGTGGATGGAATCCAGCAACCTGTTAAAAAGGGGTTCCTTTCCATATTCCCTCCCCTCAGCAGATACTCACCACAGATGGTTTGGAGTTGGGCTAGGGGGCTCATTTGGGTCCTCATTAAACTCTGGGGATGTGGTCTGAAGCAGAGACTGCCCTTCACATCCAGGTCCTGGAGATGAGAGCCATTTTATATGCCTTGCAAGCCTTTCAGACTCGGCTGTCCCTGGGCCATCTGTTGGTACAGACAGACAACATCTGTGTAGTCCTTTATATCAACAAGTGGGTGGGGGGGCATTTCTACCCTCTCTGTCGGGAATTCATGAGAATCTAGTAATGGGCTCTAGAAAGTGGTCTAGAACTGTCAGCTGTCCATGTTACAGGCATCCAAACCATCCTGTGGACAAGCCAAGCCGGTCACAGTCCAGGGTACATGAGTGGGAGCTGTTGACCTGAGTCATAGAAGACTATTTTGACAGGTGAGGTCGCCCAGAATTGGACCTTTTTACATCCCCATGGAACACAAAACTGCTGCATTTTTGCACGCTCGTTCCAGGGCCTGGAGTTTTCAGGCGAGACATGCTGTCCCTCTCTTGGAATGAGAGGTTTCCTCTCCACCTTACCACCCTTTCAGCTAATTAAGAGGCTGTTAATCAAGCTTCAGATGGAAGGGGCCACTATGATCCTCATTGCCCCTTTCTGGTCTCATCAGATCTGGTTTTCTCTACTGCAGCAATTGGCAGTGGAAGCCCCAGTGCCGCTACTCCTGTGCACAGGCTTGCTTTCCCAGAAACAGGGCACCCTGGTCCATCAGGACCTCAAGTCTCTACATCTCAGTGCTTGGCTCATGAGGATGTAGCCATGGTGAGATTTGGGGTGTCTCCAACGGTGACGGATGTCCTGGTGGTTGCTTGGAAGCCATCCACCAGGGCCACTTATTCCAGGAAGCAGAACTGCTTTGTACCGTGGGCAACTGCCCACCAAGTAGATCTTTTACTTGTCCTGTGAGTCAGATTCTGAAGTACTTGCTGTCCCTTTCAGACTGTGGTCTGAAGTATTCTTCCATTAAGGTGCCCTTGTCTGCTATTTCAGCTTTCCATGTGCCTGTTGAGGGCCGTATGCTGGCACAGTTGGAGATGTCTCTTACATTCCTGAGGGGCATTCTTAATTTGAAGCCCCCCATTCGCAACCCTGTCCCGCCTTGGGACTTGAATTTTGTGTTAGAGAAACTTAACCTTGGCTCCATTTGAGCCAGCCACACCTTGCAAACTACGCTTTCCGTCATAGAAAGTGTTATTTTTAGTTGCTGTTACTTCTGCCTGAAGGATTTCGGAGCTGCAGGCTTTTATGTGTGAGCAGCCTTATTCGATTTTCCACAGTGTGTCTTTGCGTATGAATCCTAAGTTTCTTCCTAAGGTGATGTTTGAGTTTACTTTAAATTAAACTATCCACCTGCCTGTTTATTATCCAGAGCATGCCAGTCCAGGGGAAATGTTGCTCCATACTTTAGATGCACAGAAAATACTCGGGTATTATACTCACCGCATGAAGGACTGCAGGAATTCCTCGCAACTGTTTCTTTCGCCTGTGGGAAAGAGGGTGCACGCACACCTGTTTCTAAACAGTGCCTGTCTAAATGGTTGGCTAACTGCATTTTCTGTTATAGGAAGTATAGTAAGGAACTTCCTGGACCTGTTTGTGGCTAGTCCACTAGGGGCATGGCTACCTCTGTTGCCTGTTTCAGGGCGTATCAGCTGCTGAGATCTGTGCTGCTGCCACTTGGAGTACTGTCCACACTTTTACTAAGCACTATGGTCTGAACATTGCCTCGAGATGTCAAGCCAGTTTCGGCCTTGCTGTGCTTCAGGGCCTTCTTTCTTAGTCTTGTGGTCTTCAGCCTCCCAGATTGGTGCTTCTGCTGCCAGAACTGCTTGGGACTCATTCTATAGCTGTAGCCTGCTGCAAGAGATACCCTACGTGAAGACAGTACAGATACGTAAGAACTTACCATGACAGTAGCTCTTCGAGAGAATGTCTTGTAGCAGGTCATATCATACCACCCTCCATCCCCCTTGGGCTGAAGGACTCTGTATTTTGTTTCTCTTTCTCCTTGGAAGTGTGCCTTCTGTTTTATTTCCTTTGGCAGGAACCTCTGACTCTTCCTTGGTTCCCTAGCTGGAGATTTTCTGCTTATGGTCTCCAGCGAGAGAACTGAGGAGGGTGCGGGTCTGCCCATGCTCATATGGGAAGAACTTCATCAGCGTGTGATGTTGATGTGGGCAGCCAACCCCGGTAGACTGCTAGCTAGAAAAGTTTCCATGTGGTCCCAGTGCCTGGCGGCTGTAGTTCTATAGTTGTGGCCTGCTGCAAGAGATCCTGTCGAAGATTTACTGTTACAGTAAGTTCTTATGTAACTGTACTTTCCTTGAACCCCCAGCACCAGGGTTGTTCTGGAGTTGGCTACTAGCTGTAGCTTCTGATGTAAATAAATTTCAGGAACATCCCATTTACGTTACCTATTGCTGCTACACATTGCTGTGACAACTTTAACTTCCCATCAGTGACTGCCTCCTGAGATCTTTTTTTTTAATGGTTTGCTGCTGCAAGTTTCTTTCTATTTGAAAAGCACCTCTGAGGCTCTGGCCTGAATTCTTTGGGCCTAAGTGAAGGACCTGACACTTATCCAGATTTAATTTCATTAGCCACTTGTGGGCCCACTTCACAAGTACACTTAAGTCTTTCTCTAGACTTTCTGATCCCTGGAATCTGCCACCCTCATAATCAGAGTCACTTGCAGATTTAGTTTCCTTCATTGTAATAGAAACATAGACTTTGACGGTAAATAAGGACCGCTTGGCCCACCTAGTCTGCTCATTTCCCTACCTACAGGATAAGCTGCACATCCTAGTTAACCAACAGCCTATTTCTTCCTACCCCCCCACAAGAATTGCCTTATGTCTGTCCCATGCATTCTTGAATTCTTCCATAGTTTTAGACCCGACAACCTCCTCAGGAAGGCTGTTCCATGCGTCCACCACCCTCTCTGTGAAAAAATACTTCCTCACATTGCCCCTGAGCTGTCCCCTCTCTATCTTCAAATTGTGTCCCCTTGTTTTTGCACATCTCTTTTTCTGAAAGATGCTACTCTCTTGGACTTTGTTGATTTCACTGAGGTACCCCGCCATTGTGTAATCTTCCCTGGGTTTTGTTTCTAGGTGCATTATTTTGCACTTCTTTGCATTGAATCAAGCTGCCATACTTCTGACCATTCCCCAACCTTGCCAAGTCCTTCTCATCCTTTCCACGCCTCCTTGTGTATCAACCCTGTTGCAGATCTTTGTATCATCTGCAAAGAGGTATACTTTTCCTTCCAGTCCCTCTGCAATGTCACTTATAAAGACATTAAAAAGGACTGGACCCAGTACTGAACCCTGCGGTACCCCACTAGTAACCCCTCTTTCTTCAGAGTGGATTCCGTTTACAATTACCTTCTCTGTCCTATTGTCCAACCAATGTTTTTCCCAGGCTACCACCCTGGGACCCACTCCCAGACTGGTTAATTTGATTATTATACAATGGGCACAACAGCAGACTTCAAATTCTCCATCCTGATTGGCTGACTGGCACCCCTCTCCCATTGTAAAACCTACAGTCACCCCACGGGAAGAGGTGCCAGTCACCGTTCAGCCACATCAGTAACTCATTTCAAGATTAATCCGAGCATTGCCAGCCTGAAAGTCGCAAACACAGCAATACCCGCTGAACAGCCATCCCCAACTCCAGTGCGCCAACTCTCATTTCAACTGGCAAACAGCTTCAAATTCATTACCTCCCCAAAACTCACCTACGGGGAAAAAAAAGTAACTTGCTCCCCTCCATCCTCGTTCCCTGCATCTCCATCCCGTTTCTTCTCATTGAGACCTGCCTGCTATCAATTTTGAGACACTTAGACGGCTCCTCACAGATCTCCCCTGCACTGCTTTCTGTCACAGAGCCACACACACAGCACTCAGACCTTCACTGGAATAAGATTGCGCGACCACATGCCGACTCCATATTATGAGGAACTGTCCTTATCCTATTCCATACTGAATCGGGTACGGGTATCGGTCCGAGTGCACAAAGAATGAACACATTAGTTGCGATCGCCACTAAACTCACATCTCTTTCATATTTTTCTTCCAATTCCACTCTGGTTTTCCAGTATACAAAATTACACTGTTAAATAGCTAAGACCTACTCAAGAATGAATGTATAGTATACACTGATCTGATCTAAAAAAAAAACTAAATAAAAAGAAATCTAACTCTTGTCATGCTGCCCCATGAGAACAGGTACCAAGCAACCGCTCAAGCTATCACACGCAAAAATCACTTCGACTCTATCTCCGCTCCACCCACCACCACATTCACCACTGGCTAACAAACGTGCCTTGGAACACAAAAATGCCACTACTAGAACAACAAACAAAAAAAAATACAAATGGCTACTACATTCACCTTAATAGATGAAACGGAGCTAGAAGAAATGCTCACCATCTTAGAAAAACTAACTCCCGAATCTCCACCAATTGGACCATTTTCTCTGGCGTAGTAACACTTTCACTATTTCTCCTATTTAAAATAAAAAAAAAAATACTAAAATTAAAAAAATTACTAAACACAAAATATTAACATTGTATAATAGCAATATCCCTCGAGGGTGTTGGTGATGCCAGGATTACCCATGCCCTGGGTGTTGTTGGTCACTCAGCAACGCCTCGTGACGAACAACACCCAGGACGTCGGTAACATCTCACGCTCATGGTATATTGCTTAATTGATCTTTTGTGTGGGACTGTGTCAAATGCCTTGCTAAAGTCTAGGTAGGCCATGTCCACAACCCCTCCCTGGTCTACTACTTTGGTCACCCAGTCAAAGAAATCAATTAGATACATCTGACATGACCTTCCTGCTGTGAGCCCATGCTGCCTTGGGTCCTGTGCCCCACTGACCTCTAGGTACTCAACATTCTTTCCTTCAGAAGTGATTCCATCACTTTCCCTACCACAGAGATCAAACTGACAAGTCTGTAGTTTCCTGCCTCTGTCTTGCTCCTACTTTTGTGAAGGGGAATCGCATCCGCCTTCCTCCAGTCCTCAGGTACCACATCATCCTCCAATGATTTGTTAAAAATGGTAGTGAGTGGTGTCACTAGTTCTCCCCTTAATTCTTTTAGAATTCTGGGGTTGAATTCTGCCGGGCCCCATTTGAAAGGACTGGGATCGACCCTCCGTATCCAGAGTGCTTCTGTTAACTGGATTAGGCACCTCCCCCTCCTTCTCTTTTGTGAATACAGAGCAGAAGTATTTATTCAGTGTAACCCCTAGATGGCGCTATCCCAGGGCTACTACCCCGGCCTGATTTGCCACTAACAGGTTGAGGGGCCTGGATCCAATGGCGGGTGCCTCCACCCAGAGGTCAGGGTTTGCAATAGTTAAACTTACTTGGTCACAGCCCTCTGGGACACTGCAACCCCCCTTTCTTCCCACTAGTGGCCCACACAGTATATCAGAATTACCTTCACAGTATACACTTACCCCCAGGACTGGTTCAGGCACTGGGACCCCTGTAAAACAAGATACAGTGCAACAATCACAGTACAATATTTTAACATAGACAAATACCTCAGGCAGTATAACTTTGCTGAAACAAGCAGCTCTGATTTATTTAGGGGATATAACAAGGACAGGGAAATCAGGTTAATTAGCTTATCACTTTACTCATCTACCTATGGCTCTGTGCACAGGCCTATCCCTACCAGTTACTGTCCTGGGTACCCCAAGCCCTAGTGACTAGTCCAAACGTGGCAGCTGGTGAGGCCCTTTCCCACAGAGAAAAAAAATTAGTTTAAACAGTCAGCAGTACAGTGATTCCATTTGGATTTAATGTGGCAATTCAACAGGGAGCGACCCTGAATTAGTACTCACGACCTCCAAACAAGATAGGGACTTCAATGTCAGCAGGGCTACTCTTGAGCTCCACAAGACTCCTCACACATTTATATGGCAAACAGGCAGGCTGCTTCTCTATCCCGATCGCAATTACTGCACAATACCCGGGAGAACACACAGCAGATTCAGTTCCTGACAGACCGAGTGCAATTCAGCAATTTCTTCAGTCTTCTACAGGGTGAGCCTGGTTTCTACTCTTCAGATATCCTTTGATTCTTTTCACAGGGCCAGATTCAGTCTAACAAGCAGTTCACAAGCTGCAGACCCGAACTCAGGGCCTTACACACGTTTCCGACTAAAACTGCACACCGGAAAAGCACAAGGCTCCTTCCTCTTCACTGCCAGAGCTCAACTGAAACTCCAGCAGACAAAACCGGCACTTCCTTTGAGTTCCTCCCAGTTCTTGGCTGGATTGGCTGTCACTCACATAGACTGCCCTTGTTGGTCCAAAAGGCAAGTCTAAACTACATCTCCCAGAGTCACTGCCCATACAATCCTCTTGTGGCTGGCTCAGATTACGAGTCCAAGTTCTGATTCGTCCAAGGCACCACTTTAAACTACCTTATCCCACACTGATTGGTCCAGTTCAGCAGTTCAAAACTAGAATGGGAAACTAGGCAAACACAGTTCTGACTGCAAAGAAGCAGGTTAGACAAACTGTATTTTCATTATTATTCTAAATGATTTCTGGCAAACAGTTACATCTTTCAGATAGGTTCCTTTGCACTCCTAGTGACTGCAAAATGGAGTGAATTGGCAGCAGTTCAGTGGTACTCAAGTAGAAACACACAGTCCCCCATACAAACTAATTTGTCTGCAAGCAGACAGCTCTTAAAGAGACAGTACCAGAGGCTCTAAAAACACTCACTGATAAATGGCTTAAACGCCAAACACCATTCAGGCTTGGAGCATTCAAGCAAGCTCCTGGAAGTCTTTTGGGAACCCCCATTTGCAGGGGGGTTACACCAGTATCCCTGCCTTTTCACTGTCCCGCTCTGTTCACCCACCGGCCCTTCTATTCAGCCTCACTATCCCTCCCTTTGTCTTTCTACACTCCCTGATGTACCAATAAAATGTTTTATCCCCCTTCTTAACTGAGTTGGCTGTCTTTTCCTCAGTTTGGGCCTTTGCTATTCTGACTTCCCTCTATGCTTCCTTCTGCCTTAATTGGTGCAATTCTCTGTCCTGTTCCTTCTGTGTTTCCTTATACTTCCTAAATGCTATCTTTTTCTCCTTAACCTTCCCCGCCACCTCTTTTGAGAACCATAGTGGCTTTTTCTTTCATTTCGATTTGTTTATTTGCTTCACACAAAGGCTTGTTGCCTCTGTGATGTAGGTCATCAGTAAAAATATTGAACAGCAGCAGTTCTAGTAAGGACCCTCGGGGAACCTCACTGGTGACTTCTTTTCAGTCAGATGTAGTCCTGGGCTTCACTAGCCTCTGAGCCCTATTTCTTAACCAGCTAGCCATACATAGTGCTGTATTTCCTATAATTCTGCATTTCCTTAGCTTCAGACCAACTTCTCGTGAGGAACCATATTGAATACTTTACTGAAATCTAAGTATATTATATAAACTGCTTTCTGCTTCTGTACTTCCTTTGCTACCTTCTTAGAAAAGATTGGCAAGTCAGACCATCAATGCAGTAGATGGGTTATTTATTTTTGATACTTTTTTTTTTATCTCCAACCCTGATTGGCCCTCCTTTGGGTGAGCACCCCAGTCCTATCACCCCGACCTCTGCTGGGACTTACTGCAAGTCATCTTCCCCCAGGGCATGCCTTCCACAGCAGGGTCAGTGGGGGTCTCCAGTCCCTGCCGTGGTCTGGATCCAGTTCAGGCTGTTGAGCCCAGCTAGTCAGGTGCAAGGCCTGCGAGCGCATACCCCCAACATCCTGCCACTGGTATTTTCTGGTGTTCTATCCCCTTGGAAGACGTGGTATGTGCTGACGTCATGGCGCATGCCACTTGCTCCCGCACAACATGTGCCAATGTCTGCCACACCTCCTGACTTTTTAGCCTGGGCTACCTTTCGACCAGCTTCTGCCAGGGGCTAGGCAAGCACCGGGCTCTGCCTCCCTCTCCCCCAGGAGGAGCAGAGGAGTCGTTCAAATGCTCGATCCTCCTCCCCCAGCTGGCCCTCCAACACCCCAGGCTTGCTTCCAAACTAGGATTGTCGGTGTCGCAAATGGTAGCACTACTGCTGTGCTGATAAGCCAGCTGATTTTTATACTTGTTCATTGAAATGTGATCATAAAATGATATACACCATATAGACAATATAAACAATTACTACCAGTTAAGAACATCTGTAATGGACAAACAGAAAAAGCAATGTGCAGAACTATATTTAGCATACATGGCAAATTTCCATCAGTTTGTAATATTACTGAAATCAGGAGCATTTCTTGGCCGGCCTGGTGGCACTGAGGGTTGAGGTGCTGGACGCCACACCTCGAGCCACGCCAGCAACCCAGGTTCAGGAAAGAGCCCGGGCCACTGGGGGTCGGCAGGGGGGAAGGAGATCGAGTGTCCAATGGACCGCTCTTTCCTCCCATTGAAGGTTGAGGAGATGCAGTTGCCCTAGAGCGGCCTCTGGTGGTGATCAGAGGCGGTGGCGTAGTGAACGCATGAGGTGGAGTTGCGACATAGCGTTGCCTTGTCAGCCGCACTCCGAGGGGAAAAGAACTTGCACACAAAAAGAGAAAAAAAACACTCCTGGGGATAGATGAAGGCACCTCTGCCTCCTAAACCCACTCTTTCAATTTCCAGACTGCCTCCTCTCGAGCCAGGGCTTCTTGTGTGCCAGCACTTTGCCCTTGGAAATAGAGCGTCTTGGGCGGATAGGGCGACCCTACCTCCGGATGGTATAGACCCGGAGGGGGTGCTGGGCTGCATGAGAAGAGAGGGGAGTAGTAGTCACAGAGGGGGGTAGCAGCTGGGAGCCCCCGAGGATGCCAGAAGGAGTTTCACAGGATAGTGGCGATAAAGTCAAAAAAAAAAAAAGAGCATTTCTTATCCACTACCTTTCCTTCAGAAAGTACTTGCCCCACATTCTCTTCAGAAGGAGCTAGAGGGTGACAGAACATTAGCCCTCTAACTCTGATCCCGAAGCATCAGATTTCTCCCTTTCAGTGAGATGCGTTTTCATTCTACTCTATCAGTTAGTGTAGGCAGACATTCAATGTTGGACCATGACTGTTATCCTTACCATCTACTTAACCTGATTAACTACCTCCAGCCACTCATAGAAACATAGAATTTGATGCCAGATAAGGACCACTTGGCCCACCTAGTCTGCCCATTTTCCTTCCTAATGGATAAACTGCAGATCCTAGTTAACCAACATCCTACTTCCTCCTACCCCTCGCTAGAATTGCCTTATGTCTGTCCCATGCATTCTTGAACTCCCCCACAGTTTTAGACCTCACAACCTCCTCAGGCAGGCTATTCCATGCATCCACAACCCTCTCCATGAAGAAATACTTCCTCACATTACCTCTGAGCCGTCCCCCCTCTATCTTTAAATTGTGCCCCCTTGTTCTTGAACATCTCTTTTTCTGAAAGATGCTACCCTTTTGGGCTTTGTTGATTCCCTTGAGGTACTTGAAAGTTTCTATCATGTCCCTCCTTTCCTCTAGGGTATACATATTAACCTCCTTTAGTCTCTCTTCGTATGTCTTCTGATGCAGACCCTGCACCATTTTGGTTGCCCTCCTCTGGAGAGCCTCAACCCTGTCTATGTCTTTGTGGAGATGGGGTCTCCAGAACTGTACGCAGTACTCCAGATGGGGTCTCACCAACTGTCTGTACAGAGGAAACAACTTCCTGTTTTCTACTGGTAATGCCCCTCTCTATGCATCCCAGTATCCCCCCAGCCCACCCTATTGCCTCCTCACATTGCTTGCCCACCTTTAGGTCATCTGATGTAATTACCCTCAGGTCCCTTTCCATTTTTGTTGCTGTCAGTATCTCACCCCCCACTGTGTACTCTTCCCTTGGGGTTTTCTTTCCCAGGTGCATTACTTTGCACTTCTTTGCATTGAATCTAAGCTGCCATACATTTGGCCATTCTTCCAACCTTGCCAAGTCCCTTCTTATCCTTTCCACCCCACCTTGTGTATCAACCCTGTTGTAGATCTTTGTGTCGTCTGCAGAGAGACATGCTTTTCCTTCCAGTCCCTATGTAATGTCACTTATAAAGACATTAAAAAGGATCGAACCCAGTACTGAACCCTGCGGTACTCCACTAGTAACCCCCCTTTCTTCACTGCGGACTCCGTTTACTGTTACTCACTGTGACGCTTAGCCAACTTGTTATGATTGCTCTATGATATTTTTATATAGAATGTGGTATGTGAGTGTCTCTCATGAGACAGCATGTGGGATGCCCCCCACCAGGTTTCAGTTAAAATGACAGAATATATATTAAACAGCAGATCTCTGTAATGTGATCAGCTTCCAAGACATTGTATTTTATGGCTTTCTTTATGACCTGTGCTGCTGTGAAGTCAGGAAGCTAAATATACAATTTATTACAGGACATGATCTAGCTATCTCGCAGCTAGGTGACAACCTGCAGAGTTGTAAAAACCTGTGATGTCCTTGGAAACAGGAAACCACACAAAATTAAGGAGTCATATTGGGAAATGAGTTTTTGCTGATGTCACCTTATTTAATATACCTCCTGATAGGACATCCTGTTTTGTATATTTTTTATATTCTGAAAGGAGAAGCTAGATTACATCATCGAAGGGGTGGTAACACAGTGTTTTAAACTGTATTCTGTGTTTCCACCTAGACACTTACTTTGTGGGCTGTTAGAAACAAGAACCAACTATAAGCACTGTAAGAAGGTAATATATTAGATAGAAAAGTCTAATTGTATTGTGGTAGGAGTTTGTTTGTACTTTTCCTTGTTTTCTTTTAAGTGATTGTATGCTTTGTGATATCGTGTTCTGTGTTTACATTTTACATATTTTTATCCATTTTTAAGTAAACCTCTTATTTTAAAGAGACTGCCTGGTGTGTCTTCAAAGTTTTTTCTTTTGCATGTGAAATATAGTTGGTTAAGACTGACTAAAACTGTTCTAAGCTTGATGGTGTACTAAACTGGGAAAAGGTACGAATATATGTAAGGTCTTTTTTATAGAGTTTAAGGGTTCATTTTGGATACCTGGTTAGGTGCCCTTAGGTGAAAGATATCTGGCATCCCCCGGAAGAGCAGATTATCTGAGCCTGTACATTTGGGTATGCTAGCATAAGGTTCACAGTTTGAATCCCCCCAGAACTTGAGACTAAAGGTGATTCGGACCCACAAGCAGAAAGGCGAGTTACCCTGTTCTGTTACCTGTTCACAATACTGTGCTCGGAGGTTGGCACTGTGGGAGCAGAGGGCCTGACCTGCTGAGCAGTTTGTGACACCCTCTGTATCCTGTTGTCCAGCCCTTGTTTTACCCAGGCTACCGCCCTGGGACCCACTCCCAGGCTGGCTAATTTGTTTATTAGTCTTTTGTGTGGGACTGTGTCAAATGCCTTGCTAAAGTCTAGGTAGGCCATGTCCACAGCCCCTCCCTGGTCTACTACTTTGGTCACCCAGTCAAAGAAATCGATTAGATTCGTCTGACATAACCTTTCCGCTGTGAATCCATGCTGCCTTGGGTCCTGTGCCCAACTGGTCTCTAGGTACTCAACAATTCTTTCCTTCAGAAGTGATTCCATCATTTTCCATACCACTGAGGTCAAACTGACAAGTCTGTAGTTTGCTCCCACTTTTGTGAAGGGGAATCACATTCAGCCTCCTCCAGTCCTCAGGTACCACACTATCCTCCCATGATTTGTTAAAAAGGGTAGTCAGTGGTGTTACTAGTTCTCCCCTTAGTTCTTTTAGAATTCTGCGGTGAATCCCATTAGGCCCCAGTGCTCTGTCCACCTTCAGTTTTAGGAGTTCTTTCAGAACCATTTCTTCTGTGAAAGGATCGATATCAACCCCCCCATCCAGAGTGCTTTTATTGACTGGATTAGGTACCACCCCCTCTTCTTTTGTGAATACTGAGCAGAAGTATTTGTTCAGTATCCCTGCTTTTTCATTATCCCTCTCTGCCCACCCACCCTCCTCTTTATTCAGCCTCAGTATCCCTCCTTTTGCCTTTCTTTGCTCCCTAATGTACCCATAAAAAGGTTTTGTCCCCCTTGTTAACTGAGTTGGCTATCTTTTCCTCAGTTTGGGCCTTTGCTATTCTAACTGCCTTCCCCGCTTCCTTCTGCTTTAACTGGTACAGTTCTCTGTTCTGCTCCTTCTGTGTTTCCTTATACTTCCTGATTGCTGTCTTTTTCTCCCTAACCTTCCCCACCACCTCTTTTGAGAACCATAGTGTTTTTTTCTTTCGTTTTGATTTATTTGCTCACTTATGGTCAGAGCGTCAACCTGTAGCCATCTTCTTGTTATAGCTTTTGCAGGAGCAGTGCCTAGAATGTTCCACAGGTAGATGTCTTACCTACCCCCTTATTTGGGGTTTCGCTCCCCAAACCAGATGTAATGCTATGAGTGGGACAGAGAGGGGAGATAGTCCCTGTTAAGCTGTCTTGTACATCGTGCCAGTACAGCAATGTCCTAATTTAGTGTAATGCCAGAAGTTGTGGGCATGTGTTCCACATTGCCTCCAACAGCTCAGAGAGATCTTAGTGTCCCACTTGCTCTGAATAGCTGCTGCAAGAAAGTATCTAGTCACTCTGTTTCAGACAGTAAGAAGTCTTCCATACTCCCCTTCCAAACTCTGAGTCACATCTTACTTTGACCTGAAGTCTCAGATATTTCCATATCATGCAAAAGTGAACTCGGGTAAAAATTATACAACCTAGAGATGTCTCTTTTATTAGACTAGGACTGCCACATGTCACCAATAATCTGTAAAGGACACTGAGGCATCTTCTTCTACAGGAGTGTCTTTAAGATACTGCTGAATATCATCCTGTAATTGAAAAGATTGAAACCTATCAGTGCTAAGTCAGTTGAACCAAGTTTTACATTCCTCAAATGTAAGAAGCTGATCTTCTGAGGGCAGCTGCCAAGGGGCAGTTAGTCCCAACCTTGCCTGCCTCCAGAACTATGGGTCCATAAGACCAGGAAGAAATACCCTGTCCCAGGCCCACCATTTATAAAACCATAACTTCCGCTCAATTCCAGGTCCTCGTGTACCTCTGTCCCACCCCAAAAGTGCTGTGGTAGTCACACAAGGGGGTGTCGATTCTTCAAGGGTTCTTGGCTTGGACTGCTCTACAAATGGTATCCCAGCTGACTCTAGTTCATCTACTTCTTTCCAACATGCATCATGTGAGGAGTTGCCCCAGAGCAGTGCTACTCTCATCTAAGCTGCAACCCAATATCCCTGGACTCCAGGTAGGGTACTCCTCCATTCTCCTTTTGCCTTAGGAAGTTGGAGAGTGCCTGCCCTAGTCCCTGTGTTTGACCCTGTACCATAGGGATTTCTGAAATTATTTCTGACATTGTTTTAAAAATGTAACTGGGACAGGGCAGGGCAGGGTGCACATTGAAAATGGTAAAGAAACCGGGGAAGAGCGTTAATTTTCAGTGTCTGTACGCTAAAATAAAATGGAAACAGCAAGAATGTCACAGTGTTTGAAATCTTTTGTCAGGTCTTTTTCTTTTTATACATGATTCTGATACAACATACAAGGATACAATACAACTAGACACGTTACAAACATACATTTAACAGTTAATTCCATTTCAGAGAGATTTCATTTGGCTCGTTCTATGGCAGATCAGGAGAACAAGGAATACAAAAGGAGGTAATATGCAGGGGGATATATACTTCTGTTATTTCATTTTTCTTAACTCAGAACAAGAATTCCTATAGGTTCTGGTGGGTTTTCAGAAAAACTAAACCTTGTATTATTTATCAGTTTGGGGGCAGCACTTGTTATTCTTGCACCCTACCTTCTGATGTGGTGAATATTATACTCCGTGTTTGAGAAACCACTATAAAGATTCTTGAACAGTCCACATCATGGGATAAAATCAGGCCTCACCCCAGCCATATACAGAGCCCAATGTCTCCATAAAATCTCAAACTGAGGGATGTTCTTACTAATGGTCGCCATTAAGGCTTCCGTTCTGTATATGATGGTCATAAGATCCTGCCAAATATGCAAGGTGATACTCTGTCGGGACAGCCATTTTTTTGTTATTACATTTTGGGCCGCGAGATACGAAATTTTTAGAAACTTACTTGTAAGGAGATTTCTGTATTCCCTTGGCAAGTCCAAAAAAAATAACAAGTGGAAGTTCGTGCAGGCCAGGATCTATTATTGATTGTAAGGCTTGTTGTCAATCCTGAAAAGAGGGAGTCAGTAGTGGGCATCCCCACATTATGTGAGGGAGTGCTGCCAGGGAATGCCCACAATTTCTCCAACAGGCCGAGGAACTATTACCTTGGTATTTCACCTGAATTGCTGGGGTCCGAAAGTATCTAATGAAAACTTTCCCGAAAACTCCTGCCAGCTAACTGCTGAGAGGCCCAGTGTATCTTCGTTTGGGTCCAGGCCCATAATTCCTGTGAACGTCAGGTCTTTTTCAAAGGAAATAAAATCATCTTGAAACAGAGTAGAGGAGTCATGGCCTAGAGGAATGCCTAATATTTGATGATTGTCATATTCTGTTGCATGTGGATTTTTCGTCAGAGTTGGGGTGAGATCTGAGAATTGAAATGCAGAGTCTCAGTTTTAAGAGTTTTCAGTGTATAGTCTGACAATTTAGGGTAAAAAAACTGAATTTCCTGCATCACCAAATGTAAGGAGACCTCTGGATTAGTTAAAGCAGCACATCATCTGCATAGAGAGCTGTTTTGTGCTCCTCACCCCAGCTTCACGCCTGAAAAGGCTCTATAAAGCAGACATGCTGTGCCAAAGCTTCTATGTACAGGGTGAACAAAATGGGGGAGAGGGGGCAACCTTGGTGGACATATGTCCATTAGCTCTGACAAAAACTATGGGAGATATGGGAGCTTGGTATAGAGTGGTGATATATTTACAGAAGGTCTCTGAGAAGCTAAACCCAGCAAGGACCCCAAGCAGATAAGCCAAGCCATCTGATCAGAAGCCTTTTCAGCGTAAAGGCTCATCAGCAGGGCTGGTTGTTTGGAATGATTAAGATGATCAACAATATGGATGGTTCGCCTGATGTCGTCTCGGGCTTACTTGCCCTTAACAAAGCTGGTCTGATCTCGATCTACAAGACTGGGAATAACTGACTATAGTGCCTTAGTCAAAATGGCCATCAACAATTTATAGTACGTGTTCCAAACTGATATGGGTCAATATAAACCACATTAGGGAGGGTCCTTGCTGGACTTAGTAAGCACAGATATCATTGCTTGGTTCCAAGTAGGGGCCATGTACCCACCTCTAAGAGGGCCTCACAAAAAGCTGTACCCAAAAGAGGTACCACCTCATCCTCATATCCCTTATAAAACTCGCTATGGTAGCTGGCTCCTTGGTAGCTGTCAGAGCCAGGGCATTTACAGGATTTAAAGTGGGCTAAAGCTTCAGAATTTCCTGATCTGGTATTGGGGCAGTAAGGGCAACATTCTGTTTTGGCTGTGACCTGAGGGAGCCCTAACCTATTTAAAAAGGCAGCCAATTCTGCCAGCCCGCAAGCACAGTGGCAGTACTACCACTACTGTGCTGATGACCGGAGTTTGGGAACGAGCTTCAGGTTGCCTGAGGGTTGGCCGGGGGAGGAGGGTCAAGCATCCAATGGACTGCTCTCCTCTTCTGGAGAGGGAATGGCGCACAGATTACCACTGTCTCCTAGCAGAGTCTGTGAGACAAGTGCACTGAACAGCGGCGGAGTGGCAGAGTCTAGCGCATCACACATCGCTCCTCTATGCCACAAGGAGAGGAGGGAGGCAACGGGGCAAAAACCCTAACTGGTATGGATGACTGCCGCCCGTCACAGGCCCCGCACTAGGTGACTCCGGCACTGTTACTGGATCCTTGATTGGTGGGTCGAGTCCACTTCCCACTGCGAGGAGTAAGCTGCAGGAGAAAGGCCAGGTAAGTCCTGAGGGAAGCCGGGGTGGTGGGAGGGGGTGACAGGAAGTGAGAAAAAGTTCTAATTGAAAAACGGCATCCAATTCAGACTACAGGGTTGAAGGCTGGCCTTTACACAGAGTAGAATAAAATGCATGGAAAGCATTTGAGAATTCCTGGATGAACCTCGCCGATTGCCCCATTCGCTCTGGTAGGGTTAGCGCTCTCGACACTAACTACCTGGGTTCAGGAAAATACCAGGAATGCTGTGGCCCATGGGGAGGAAAAGGTTCGAGCCCAGTGAATGTTCTCAGTGGACAGAGTATAGTAGCATATTACTCTGCTGTCGCAGCCTGGGAGCGTAAAGTGGTGCTGTAGTAGCTGCAGTGATGATGGTGGTGGGACGTTCTTTGGTGCTTGGCAGGGCTTGTGCTTGCATGCTATAGCCAGTAGTAGCGAGCAGGTGACACCTTCAGGAGAACTTTAACAAAACATGATGTTTAGACACTGTTCAGCTTAAATTTCAAATTAGTTTTATATTTCCTCCTCCCCCGGTATCTATTACTGAGGTTGTTTGCATGCAAACAGGATTTTTGCTCCTGAAGAGTTCATCTGTTCCTATTGCCATGATGCTATCTCCCTACCTGAAGTCGTAATGCACTGCTTTTGACATCAAAGTTGCTCCCATGGCAACAGATTGTGATGTCACAACAGAGGATTATGACTTGAAGTAGGGAGTAAGCTATAGAGGCAGATGAACTTTAAATGTATTCATGCACGTTTCCTCAGTAATAAACAGTTGGGAAGAGAAATATAGGATATACAGTATATGGAATGCAAACAAAATTTTATCCAATTATTATGTTTTTCAAAGTTTTCTCTGAGGCATCAGTAGCTCTTTAAGTCTTGTCCTTGTGAGCTGGCCCGGTGGTGCTGAGGATTGAGGCACTGGACGCCACACCTTGTGCCATGCCAGCGACCCGGGTTCTTGAACAGACTCTGATCATCGGGGTTGGCAGGGGAGGGAAGGGATCGAGCATCCGGAGGACTGCTCTTCCTTCCTGGGGAGGGTTCTGGGATCTGTGCCACTCCTGGGTAGTCGGGGGCACTGCAATGGAACATGCGGCGCAAGCGAATGCAGGGTTGGTGCTACAGCGGACATTGGCACATATGTGCCAGGGACGTCATTGCATGTCCAAGCTCTGGGGGCAGCACCAACTAGAAAATCCCCCCTTGGATTGGGAGGTGACGAGGAGTCCAGTGGTCTGCGTCTGCATCCCCAACACTGGGTCGACTCCCTAACGACAGGCCTGAGCCCCTCACCGGATGGACCCTCTAATCTCAGAAAGGCTGCCATGTATGAGAGGCGGCCTGGTGGGGGGCTAGAATATCCGGTTGGGGGGTGCCGGAGGGGAGGAGGCTTCAGACAGGGGAGTAGAGGCTCCAGTCCGAGTGATCACCTCTGAGAGATGCCCAGTACTAGGGGAGCATAAAGAGAATTGGGGAAAAAAATTCTTGTCCTTGTGCCAAAAGGGGAGGATGGGGAACTCAGGGGTAAATCCCCTCTGCTGCAGCAGCTTGGTGGCTGTATGGTCAGACTGTGATTAAATCTGCTCCACCACTGGAGGTGCAAACAGACTAAAATAAAACAAAAAAGCATGTTAGGTTGTCATAATCTTTTTATTGTTTTTATTTTGTAAAACTGGTGTTCTCCATTAATAGCTGGAATCTGCCCAGATGTTCCACAGTGTAATCCTTGACAGTCTGCTCCTTTCATAAAATTGAGGTCAGTCTCACTGATCTATAGCTACCTGAGTAAGGGTTACTTCTACCTCCCTTTTTAGACAGAGGAGTCATATTTCTCTGTACTTCCTGCAGTCCCACATACCTTGCCAGTTGCCCGTGACTTCTGGCAAATCATTGTCAGAGTTCCCACTGTTATACCCTTTAGCCTCTTGAGTACCGTTGGATGCATGCTATCCGGTCATTGTAAGTAATGCACTTTCAGCTTAACTAGTTGTACAGGAATGAGACTAGCAGGAAAATCTGTTGTACTGAAACAGCCCGAGGAGCAGGCTACATAACAACATGGTAGGCAAATGTTACGATAGGACGCAAACCTCAAGACCTGTTGTTACACATGGTGAGACTTATCTTACAAAAGGTACAGTTGTACTTGCAAAATACAGTTGCACTACATGAGCTCTGTATAATGCAGCAAATACTAGACACCTTTAAAGACTGAAAGTCCAACGCACATTATCCATATCATTATGACAAATGCGCAAAGCCTGGGTAATAAAATCCTAGACCTGGAGGCGCTACTGGTGGGGGCGGACCTGGACATAGCAGCAATAACAGAGACTTGGTACACCACAAATCATGACTGGGAAGTAAATGTGCCAGGGTATGCTCTGTTCAGGCGGGATAGGGGAGCAAAAAAGGGGGGAGGGGCCATATACGTCAGGGAGGGTATAAAGGCAACAGAAACACAGGGTGTGCAGTGGGGGGCCGAGACACTGTGGGTCACCCTTGAGTAGGGAAAGGGCACAGCAGTCTGTGCAGGGGTGATTTACAGGCCTCCAGCACAAGGGGAGGAGGTGGATAGGCAGCTAGCAGAAGAAATACACAAGATGGCAGCAGATGGGGAAGTACTGCTAATGGGAGCTTTCAGTATGCCTAGCGTGGATTGTTCCATCCTGGCAGTAGCTTCAACCAGGAGCAAAGACATTTTGGATTCTCTACAGGAGGCAGGCCTCGGACAGCTAGTGCTTGAGCCCATCAGGGACAGAGCAATTCTGGACCTACTACTAACAAATAGTGACAAAATCCGGGTAGAAGGCCAACTGGGGTCCAGCGGCCACCACATAGTGTGGTTTAGCTTGGGGACAGGGCCACAGTTAAGTCACACAGTGGCTAGGGTCATAGATTTCAGGAGGGCAGACTTTGAAAAGATGGGGAGGTGTATCAGGGAAGCACTGGCGAGGAGGAGGGAAGGAGAGTGGGTAGAGGCCCAGTGGGAACACATAAAAAATGCCATAAGGGAGGTAACAATGCACTACGGAGATAACCAAAAGCAAGAGATGGAGAAAACCACTATGTTTCACTAAAGATGTGGCAGAGAAGTAAGTAAAAGTAAGTAAAACTTTATATAGCGCCTTTCAAAAAGCAAGACGCTTTACAGATAAAACAAGCCATATATAATCAAGCCATATATAATAATAAAATGACAAATATTTAATTCAGTTAAAACCAACAAGAAAAGCCAATTGAAATAAATATGTTTTAAAATCTGATTTAAACCTCTCTGTGGTCAGGCATTCTCCGATGAGGTAAAGAATTCCACAGGGTAGGGGCTGCAAAAGAAAAAGCACGAGCACCAGATGACTTCAGACATACCCTGGGAATGTCTAGCAATCCCTCGTTGGCTGATCTGAGGGGGCGGTAGGGAGTCAGGAGATCTTGCAAGTAGCTGGGTCCCAGGTCATGTAGGGCTTTAAAGTCGGGCCAAAAGGGTGAGATTCAGGAAGTATAAAGGAACTCAAAAGGAAGAAGACAGGAAGGTGTACCTAAGGTGTCTAAGGGAAGGCTGTTAGGAGTGTGAAGGCACAGACTGAGGAAAGATTAGTGCAGACAGTCAAGAAAGGGGATAAGACTTTCTCTAGGTACATCAGTGAGAGAAGAAAAGCTAGGGGAGGAATTGTAAGGCTCAGAGGGGAGGAGGGGGAGTGTAAGGAGGGAGACCTGGAAAAGGCAGAAATACTGAATAAATACTTCTGCTCTGTATTCACCATAGATGGGGAGGGTTAAGGACTACAGCTGGACAGCAGATGTGAAGGTAGGGGGGTCGACACCAGTCCATTCACAGTGGAGAGAGTCTTAGAGGAGCTCACAAAACTGAGGGTGGACAAAGCGATGGGGTCTGACGGCATACACCTGAGAATATTAAAGGAACTGCAAGGGGAACTGGCAGAGCCTCTGCAACCCTATTCACAGAGTCAATCAACACAGGATTGCAGGAGGGCACATGTAGTCCGTCTTCACAAGAGCGGTAGTAGGGAAGACACAGGAAAACTACAGGCCCGTCAGCCTTACCGCAGTGGTGGTTTAAATCACGGAGGCACTGCTTAAAGAAAGAATAGTGGGACAACTGGAATCCAGTGGAGCCCGAGACCCAAGGCAGCATGGATTCACAGCAGGGAAGTCGTGTTAAACAAACTTGATTGATTTCTTTGACTGGGTTACAAAAGAGGTAGATCAGGGGGAGTAGTGGACGTGGCCTACCTTGATTTCAGCAAGATCTTCGACACCATCCCACATACAAGGCTGGTCAACAAGATGGGTAGTCTGGGCATGGGCCATAAGGTAGTGAATTGGGTCAGAGGCTGGTTAACGGACAGGAGGCAAAGGGTGGTGGTAAACGGGATCCAGTGTGTGGAGGGGGAGGTAATAATTGGGGTACCTCAGGGTTCAGTCCTTGGGCCAGTACTGTTTAATGTCACCTAAAGGCACCTATCCGGTAATCAAACTCATAAATAAATAAATTTGTGACATAGCAGAAG
This sequence comes from Neoceratodus forsteri, assembly GCA_016271365.2. Classification (NCBI taxonomy): domain Eukaryota; kingdom Metazoa; phylum Chordata; order Ceratodontiformes; family Ceratodontidae; genus Neoceratodus; species Neoceratodus forsteri. Next base: position 1,010,552,432 of record CM028134.1, on the reverse strand, counting down.
GGCTGGAAGGAAAGGTCTGCCTGTTTGCAGATGACATCAAAATCTGCATCAGGGTAGATACACCAGAAGGGGTGGAGAAAATGAGGAGAGACATAATGAAACTGGAAAACTGGTCCGAGGTGTAGCAACTGAGGTTCAATTCTCTTTTCTTTCTAGATGTACTTTATGGATTTTTCCCTTTCTCTCAACGGTATTACCCGAGACACTTGCGATGCGCATGTGGAGACACACGCACGCCGGATACCGACTCTGCCCCTTCCACCCCACCCCTTGCAGCTGCCGCCACCCCTTGTGCCTGCGCTTCCATGGGACCTCCACCCAGTGGTAACGGAACTACAGGAGTGTGAGGAATCCACCCAGGAGGGATGAGCTGCCTTGCGTGCCATCCCACTCCTCTCTCCCCCTTGCAGCTCCCCTGACGACCCGAGGTCATTCCCGAACCCGGGTTGCCGGCGTAGCATGAGGTAAGGCATCCAGCACCTCTGCCCTGAGCGCTACTGGGCCGGCTAGGTTCAGCTCTAAGAAGTGCAAGATAATGCATCTGGGATGCAGGAACCCAGGGGAAAGCTACAGAATGGGGGGAGAGTTGCTGACAGTCACCAAGGAGGAAAAGGATCTCGGGATTATCATTTCTGATAACCTAAAGGTGTCACAGCAGAATACAAAGGCTGCAGCGAAGGCCAGTGGCATACTAGGGTGCATAGGCAGAGGTATCACTAGCAGAAGGAGGAAGGTGGTGATTCCACTGTATAAAACACTGGTGAGGCCTCACCTGGAGTACTATGTGCAGTTCTGGAGGCCACATCTTCAAAAGGACATTGACAGGTCGGAGGCAGTCCAGAGAAGGGCAACAAGGGTGGTACATGGCTTGCACCGGAAAACATATGAGGAGAGGCTGAAGGACCTCAGTATGTACTCACTGGAGGAGAGGAGGGAGTGGGGAGACATAATAGATACCTTCAAGTACCTTAAAGGCACAAACAAGGTGCAGGGGGTGGCATCCTTCAATGTCAGAGGAATACCCAAATAAGGGGGTGTGATATGAGAATTAAGGGGAAACTGGAGAAAATTTGTCTTCACAGAAAAGGTGGTGAATTTATGGAACAATCTGCCACAGGAGGTGGTAGGCAAAAACACACATAAAGGGACCCTTGGGGCGGGAAGTAAAGAAGACAACTGCTGACTGGGTAGGGTCAAAGGCTAAAAGCAAGGCTAGGCTTAAGGGCAGATTAGATGGGCTGGCGATCCTTATCTGCCGACAATGTCTGTGTTTCTATGTTTCTGTCACTAGACTATTGCCAAAAAGTCCAAAGTAACAAAATCTTACATATCACCCTCATGGCACTGTTGTTTTGCACTCTGTTTCACACCGACACCCTTAAGCTACAAAATATAAATGTGAAAACCAACCCCATTCCCGCTCTGTAGTTTACAGAATGAAAGTTGATTTAAACTCACCAGGAACAATTTTTCAGAAATAAATGTGAGAACAGACAAGGTGGCTTAAAGTGATTTTGCCATCGCAAATGAGAGTAGTAACCTGTAGGAGTTGTGAATCAGTCTGCTACCATTCAAACTGCCAAAAAGTGCTGTTTTCCATGAAACAAATGCTTTTATTTCTTTGCTCTGCTTCATTTGCATAACCCTGCCCTTTTTTTTCTCAGTGCTGCAAGCCCTAACTGTGACATCATTTTGTATTGAAGTGAGCGGTGCGGCGCCGCGCTGCACCATTACAGTTGATGGAGCCCCCCCCAGCATCCATCATACTTCTGGGTCACAGACTTTTTCACAGTAAAATACACTTTCGTTTGTGGCAAAGAAAAGCCGCACTTTTAGTGTAGAAAGCTAAGCCGGTGGGTAAGCCTTTAGAGCGGGGACCCTAATTTATAGCGTTTTCCTTTAAGCACTGTGTTGAAACAGAAACCTCTTTTGGGCAGTGTTAATATTGCAGACATCCTTTTTTTTTTTTTTTTTTCACAATTTTGGACTCATAGCAGAAGCTGGACACCAAAGAAAAAGAAAAGTAGTCTGACTCATAATTACACTCCTGAACTACTTATTGTCATTCAGGCCGTATAACACAAACATAGAAAAGTATCATCACGCTCTCACATTGTGACAGGAGCTGCCACTTCAGACCTGTCACTTCACCAGCAGGCAGTAAAAGTCAAACAACATCTTACACAGGCTAGCAAATTATCTTTATGTCCTATCTACATCACAAAAACAGTTTTCCAGAAACTTTTCTACAGACTATGCTACTGTAAACACTACCAAAACATAGGAGACTGCCCTTTGATAAGGGAGACAGAAAAATCAGCTATGTACTGTACCCACAATACCTTGCTACATATATATACATAGATGTTGACAGCAGATACGGGCCTACATCCCACTTAGTCTGTCCATGTCCGCACGTACTTCGCTTCTTCAAGCTTTTCTAGAACTAGGCTATGTGTCTACATATTAGGTGCTATTCTGCAGTCCGCACTACCAAAATAAGGGACTGCACCTCTGATTAATGAACATTTAAGTCAACTTTATAATTTACCCAGGATTCCTTGTTGCTGTATGTAAAACATTGACAGTTCCCTTGCATGACATCATTCTAGGGGTGTGGTCACACACAGAAAACTGGAGAACAGGCTGAATCAAAAACATACAAAAAAATGACTATGATGTTTTTTTTTTTTACAAAACAAATTGCAGCTTCAACATCTGAAGCATGGGTGGCAATGGCATACTATGTGGAACAGACATTTGTGCAATTTGACTAAATCACTTTAAGGTCTCTAAATTGCAGGGGTCTCAACAGTAATATATGTGGTCAGTTTCACTGTCATACCCCGTAAGGTCAAGACTTACAATTTAGATAAGAATACTCACAGACAAGGATCACTTCACCTGCTGATCTCCTTCCTGTCAGCCACTACTGGAAAGCAGGCATTTTAGCATCTTCATCAAGTTAACCTCGTGGCCACCGCCATTTCCATATAGGAGAATGCTTGAAAGAGATCTAACATACTAACATACTAACATACTATTTGCCAGCAGATTAGGCCTTATGGTCTATCAAGTCTGCTCGAACCTAGATCCTTAGTTGGGTGCCAAGACCCTCCCATCCCTTGTGCTCCAGAAACCCCTATCATCCATCCCAACCCCCCAGGGACAGGCCATCATCTGATACATCCACTTTCTGTGTCTGTCCCACCTCTCTTAAAGCCCTCCACTGTGGATCTCTGAACCAGCTCACCAGGCAGAGCATTCCAAGGGTCCACCACCCTCTCAGTGAAAAACCTCCTCCTCTTTTCCCCCTCACCCTTCCACCTTCCAACTTCAAACCATGCCCTCTGGTGATGCCTCCTGCTTTAGTCTAAAGATCCCTCCATGTTTACCCTATTTATTCCTTGAGGTACTTGAAGACCTCAATCATGTCCCCCCTGTCTCTCCTCTCCTCCAATGAAAACAGGCAGAGCTCCTCAAGTCTGTCCTCGTAAGTCAAATCCCCTAGCCCTCGTATCATCTTTGTTGCCCTCCTCTACCCTCTCCAGGAGCTGTATGTCCCTCTTCAAGTGTGGTCTCCAGTACTGTACACAGTACTCAAGGTGTGGTCTAACCAGTCCATTGTACAGCGGCAGAATCACTTCCTTGCTCCTAGAGGTGATCCCCTCATGATGCATCCCAACATCCTGTTTGCCTCTGCTAGCTGCCTCCTGCACTGCTCAGAGTTATTCATACATGTATCCACCATGACCCCTAGGTCTTTTTCCCTGTTGAGGCTTCCAGCACCTCCCTCCCAGGGTGTACCTGTGTTTAGGGTTTCCCCGACCAAGATGCAACACCTTGCACTTGGTGATATTGAAATTTAATTTCCATGTGTGAGCCCAGCTTTCCAGGGTGTCCAGGTCCCCTTGCAGGGCCAACCTCCCCTCTTCTCCCTCAACTACTGCTCCCATCTTGGAGTCATCGCGAAGAGACTCATTTCACACCCTATACCATCCTGATGTCCGATATGTATGCATTAAACAGGATTGGACCCAGGACCGAGCCCTGTGGTACCCCACTACCAACCTCTGTAGGGTTGAGAGCTCCCCACAGACCACTACTCTCTGAGTCGTCCAGCTATCCAGTTTTCAATCCATCTGACCATCAAAGGGCCTACTCCTAACCCCATCAGTTTCTCCACCAGACCACTGTGGGGACAGAGTCAAATGCCTTGCTGAAGTCCAAGAATAATACATCCACAGGCTTACCCCTGTCCAGTTCTGATGTTACCCATTCATAGAACTCCACAAGGTTGGTTTGACATGATCTACCTGGCACAAACCCATGCTGCCGACTATCCAGACTTCCCACCTCCCCAAGTAAACCCCCAATCGTTCCTTTAGTATACTCTCCATTAATTTTCCCACCACGAGGTTAAACTGATGGGTCTATAGTTTCCTGGTACTTCCTTGACCCCCCCTTTGTGGATTGGTACCACATGTGCCTCACAATCCTCAGGTACCCACCCCTGTCTCTGAGTGACCTGTTGAAAAGCTCCGCCCAGGGTGCAGCCAGTATGTCCCCAATTCCCATAGTACTCTCGGATGAATGCCATCCGCCCAGGAGATTTGTCTTTCTTTAGGGCCTTGAGGGCAAACCACACCCTTTTGGTGGGATGGCATCATCCGTCCCTCCACCTTACTGGTCTTTTATCTTTATCCAGATGTGACACCCTGAGGTACCTTTCCCTCCCTTTTGCTCCATTTCTGTTGCTCCTAGATCCCACTCCCTGCTGCTTCTATCCTTTGTGCCTTGCTTTGTAGATATCCCATCCCCTCCCTAGTGAACACAGAGGCAAAGTACTGTTAAATACCTCTGCCTGGTCCTCCCTCTTCCACCCACCCTCCTTCTGATCTCAATCTGCTGAGATGGCCCTAGTTTTCTCGCGCCCCAATGTACCGAAGAACCCTTTTCCCTCCATGTATCCCCTGTGCCAGCCGTTGCTCTTTACTGGACTTTGCTCCCTCACCATCGGGTGACTTTTCTAGATGCAAGCTGGTACATTTCTTATCCCTATCCCCTCTTGTTGTTTTATATTTTTTGTAAGCCGCCTTCTTTTCTCTGACTGCTACCTGGACCTCACTGGACCACCAGCATGGTTTATGTGACCTTGCTCCCTTACGTTTCAACTTAGCGCAGATCCTGACTGCCTCATGAAGTCCCCGTTTTATGACCTTCCATCTCCTTTCCACACTTGTCGTTGAGGTAATCCCCTTCAAGTGATCCTTGAGAATATTTCCCATGCCCATAAAGTCTGCCCCCCTGAAGTCCACTGCCAGTGTCCTAGATCTCACCCCCACTCCCCACATGCTTATTTGAAACCAGACAGTATTGTGGTCACTCCCAGTCAGGGGGTCCTGTACAACCATGTCCCTTACCAGATCCCCATCTGCCAGAACCACATCCAGGACATGCCCTCCCTTGTGGGCTCCATCACATGCTGTGTTAAGAACACATCCTGGAAGCCATCCAGCAGCCTCTGCTCCTTGGCCACCTTAGAGGACATGGTTCCCAGTTTGTACCTGGCATATTAGGTCCCCATCAACACCACTCCTTCCCTTTTGGTCCACACTGGGCAATGATGTTGTCAGCAAACCATCCTCTAGAACATCACTCATCCGGGGGCTATATGCTGCTCCAGCTTGACCTTATCTCCTGCTGGGGATCGTGGGTGACCCATAAGGCCTCCACGTTTCCCTCTGCCTCTTCTACCATAGCAATTTCTATGTCATCTCTAATGAACATAGCCACTCCACCCTCTGCCCTCCTTTCTATCCTTCCTAAGCATAGTGTACCCAGTACATTTAGGTCCCAGTCATGGTTTTGTTGGCACGTTTCCGTGACTGCGCGCCACATCCACCCCCCTCGAACAGCATGGCCTGGAACTCTGCAACTTGTTTCCCAAGCTCCTGGCATTTACCACCAACCCCCACCCTTATCCCTGATCCTTTTGTCGAACCCCACCCAGATTCCTTATACTTCCATCCTCCCTGCTCCTCCTGAAACCTCCACCTCCAGTCTGTTTCCCTCCCCCTTGGGCTTGAAGGCTCCCCTCATCTGAGGAGGGCTTGGTCAGCCCCTCCCTTATCCCTTCCCCCCTTACAAGTTTAAACCCCACCTTTCTTGTATGTAGTCAGCCATCCCCTGTTTGAGACTTCCTTCCCTAATGGGGCAAGATGAAACCTGTCCTTGGCATATAGTCCTTATCCTCCCAAACTCCATTCCAGTTCCCTAACACCCCAAACCCTCACCCCACTTCCTGAGCCATTCATTAACCTCTGTGAGCTTCATTTTTTCTCCACTGAGGCCTTTGGTACTCGGCAATATCTCAAAAGGAAATGTTGCATCCATTATCCTGACAGACTCTGGCAAGTTCTTGGAACCTTGCTTGGATTTCCATAATGCTATTCCCTCTAGATCATTAGTTCCCAAATGCCAGAAATCCGGTTCCCTCCACAATTCCTAACCATTTCATACACCATGAACTTTGCTCTGTGCACTGTCAGCCAGAGATACTCACTACCTTCACCTGGCTATGGCATCCATCCCCCTGTCCTCCCAATGGATACCCTTAATCATCGAGTCTCCCAGTAACAGAACCTTAACACGCATCATCCTTATGGTTACCTCCACTATGCCCTCTCAGCCCCCTCCCCACTTTATTCATGATCGCAATTTCATGGAGTCTTCCTGCCTTATTAGAGACCTCCTTGTCACCCTCCCTTTCTGCCTCCCTTGCTATTTTGCCCACTTAACTCAAACCCCTCTGAATAGGTGTCCCTTTAACCTCTCTTATCTGAACCATTTATCCTGGCCCTGATGGTTTCCCCTTCCCCGCACCCACCCCCTTGTAATAGACCCCTGTCTCCAGAGGCTCTCTGTGGGTCCCCTTTAGCTAGGGCCCCATCCTTGGTACTGACCTTCCTGCTGAAGGGGGGCTCCTCTCCCACCTCCTTGTCTCCCAGTTTCTCTCCAATCATGCTCTCCTCCCTCATGTCTGGAATATGTTGCATCTCCCCCATTTGCTTAACATATATGTTTCCCCTTCTCCCTCTGGGACTATGTCTATCCTTTCCATAGCTGTTCTGTGATGCCCTCTGGGTATCTGACTCCCTCCCCCCGGCCTCTGTATAAGTTTCCTCATTTCCACCAACCCCTTCCTCCCCCTCTAGGATGCTTAGTATCTCAAATTTATTGTGACACTCTATGTCAGCCTCCATCAAGTAACCCGAGTTTCCCCTGACTGCATCTCTAAACTGACCCTCTTCTTCCTCTCTCTCTTGCACTGTTCACCTTAGGAGCTCCTTCCCACAGTCTGCTGTTTTAGGCCTCTGACAACAGCCCCTCCTGACTCTTCCCCTCCAGTCTCCTTGAATTCGAATTTTCACCCTGTCGCTTTCCCTTAGCATCAACTTCCCTATCTAAGGGTCCTCTGTCCCAATATCCCCTTCTGCTTGCTGTAGCATAATGTCCTGTAATTTCAGGCGTTGCCTCAGCCTCCCCCAGCCCCACCCCTCTGCTGCCCATATCCACACCCCTTATCCTTGACACCCCCAGCTCCCACAGCTTACTCCTTTAACCAATATACCTCACTCCTGATACAAGATAGCTGTCTCACAGAGTGGGCAGCCTCCCCTCCTCTCTCCAGGCTCCAATTTAGAATTATTGCCATCTCACAGCCTGTGCAGTCTACAACCCTTCCTAAGATGCCTGCCATGGTGGAATATGGCCACCCTGATTATCCTCCTGTGTTTATAATAGCACACCCCTTTTCTCAGTCCTTTCCTGGAGTACAATTTCTCTCTATACTGACTGTAATTATTTAAACCCAATTTCAACCCCACCAACAAAGTTCCCAAGTCTCACAAACACATACAGTCAGTATGTGTTCAGTCCCAACAATGTGTGTGTAAGCAGACACCAGGTACCGTGTTGATGTCACAGGCCTACCAACTCCTGTTGCTTCAAATTTCAGTCACAAACAGAAATACTCAGCCCTTCAATCCCAACCCCCAGTGGCTTTTCAGTATTTAAGGCAAACAACACATTTAAATTACCTTCTAATTTTCCCTGCCAAACATCTATCCCCAAACCTACAATATCACAGCCCAAGTATCAGTTCAAATTCAAGGTAATAATTTTTAACACACAGAACTAATTTCACTTACAAACTATTCAAATATTTCAGTTTAAAACAAAATATAACTCCTGGCCTCTTTTCTACCAACCTGTTGCTTAAGCTCCCAAGTGAACCCTTAAGCTCCCAAGTGAACTAGGAAAAGAGGAAACAGAAAAATAGGTTACTATTTCACTAAATCGATCCCCAAAGCCAGCCGTGAGCCATATTTTGAGGTCTATAAGCCAATCAAAACCTGCAATTAAACATTTGCCATTGTGCCCTGAACATTGAGACCAAACCTAAAAACAGTACATGGAAGTCCTTAGAAAGTCAAATTAATACTCCCCTTTGGAATCCAGAGCTGCCTTACAAGCTGCAGAGTATGCCTTCATTTTTTTCAAACAAGTACCTCTCCCCAACATGTATGAGAGCCTGTAATAAGTAAAAGTTACATGCAAAGGCTGCTGCTGTCCTTTATAATGCTAAGCACCTGCAGCCCAGTGACGTAACCATGCGTAGTTATTTGTACGCCTGTGCATACAGAAAAAAATCCCTGTTTTTATTTATTTATTTTTCATGTTAGTCCCGGTCCCTGGTCTTTCAGTCCTCCCCTCAGAAATACTGACTCCGGCGGCAGTGACATCTGGAGGAGCAACTGGAATTTGGACAGTTTTGTCCACGTGTGTCTTTGCTTTGCCAACCACTTGCGTCAGTTTTTCCTGCCTGCTTCTCACTCGGGGCCAGCTACAGTAAGCCAAAAGTAAATGCTGCCATTTTTGAGCTGCTACGCACAAGAGAGTCTTATTGTCGTGGTGTGGGAGATGGAGTCAGGACTCGTCGTCGGGTCGATTGAGTTGACTAAAACTTACTACTCCCTCAGTCCGTCTCAGAGTCGGACTCTGCCGCACTGTGAAGAAGCAAAAGTGCAAGCAGAACTTGCAGAAGCCAAGGAGGTAAAGCAGAAGCTGCCAGTACTTCTACGGGGCCACCGGGTAAGGTAAGGTTAGGCTACCTTCTTGCCCCGGGCCCCCCTCTTGTGCCCGTCCCAAATAAGTAGTGCTAGATGAGTCAGGCAGAGCTGTAGGCAAGCCCCTCAAATACAATTAAATAAAGCTAAATATTATTAAGGTTTTGCTAGTTCTAAATTTAACAGTGTAGTTCACTGCATGCTGCTCATTTTCTAAGCTCTCTTTTAGCTGTACTGGCTTAGTGTCCCTCATTTTAATTAATTGCCTTTGTTTTGGTACATTATCACTGCATTGTCAGAGAGTGGAGAGGCATGGGACTACAACATGTTCTAGTCATCGGTAAAGCAAGCAGGAAGTCTGCAATCAGATCACAGTACTTTTGTAGAAAAGATTTGCAGATGTCTGCTGTTTTGATGTCTGACTTGACCACTGAAGTACGGAAATGTTATTACCAGTTGGACATTTCAGAGCGTACTTTGGATTGTTCCACTGTAGTGGGGTTACCGAACATACTGAGCACGGCCAGTCTTACTCATTTATAGAAGAGGGAAAAAAATGACGAGTGGCTACATCTGGTCACCATATTCTGTACTTTCAGTTTTAATAATTTTTTTTTTCTCAGAGCAATTTTCAGGTTCACATAAATCAGTAATGGAAATAATACAAAACAGCTTTGTCTTTAATTGTATATTTTAATAATGAAACAACAGGATATCATAATTGGACACACAAAGTGCCCTTTTGAAACTTCACTCCACGATGTCCTCCCTTGGGTTTGAATCCCATCAGCCCCCAGCCACTTACATACTGTGTGATCCTGACTGAGCAAGTCACATAACTTGCTTGTGCCCCCAGGTCACACCTGGAAACAGGCTTGGCTTAATGTACTTCTACTTGAACTTGTATGTATTGGTTGGAGAATGTCACTTTGCTGAAATGTAATGCTCTTTAAGTTTTCTATTGCTTTGGTGAATAGTGATAGTAATATTGGTTTCTAGGGACATGGATATGTTGTTCATCCACACTGTCTGGCAGGTATCCTTGCCGCTTTACATCTTGCCGGAAGGTCTTCAAGCTGGCTCCTCCCACCCACCCGGGTGGTAAAACTCTCGCCTCCGCCCCATGGCGTCAGATCTTCCTTACGCTTGCAGAGCTCAGGTTCCCTCCTTAGCGCTCTGCGTATAAGACTAGTTCCTAATTCTTGGTTTTCGAATTTAAAAGTTTTTGCTTAAAGACTTGGTCTTCTATCCCTCGTGGCTGCGATGGACAAATCGACTCGGTTTTGGCGGTGCCCTTGTGGGCGAAGATGTCTCGAGACGGATCCGCACTCACGTGTGTGTTACTGTTTAGGCCTCGACACGACCGCGAGCTTGCGACCTGTGCTCTTCCTTCTCAGCCTACATCCTCGAAGACCGTGCCGCCCGTTTACAACTGGGGCGCCCCGAGAAACGTTTTCCACCGGTTAAGTCAAAAGAGGCGCGGTCGGCAGTTTCCGCGGCCGCGGGTTCGGCGGATCAGCTAGAGCAGATGATCGCCCTCGAAGAGGAGGCGGCGTGGGCTGCATCTTCCTCGACCGCGGCTTTTATTCCGCTTTCCCTGGGTTCCTCTTACACAGCTTCTTTTAAGGAGCTTTGTCTGTCCCTCTCCACTAGGGGAGAGGGACCAGCGTCTGCTGGACCTTCTTCTTCTCGGTCCAAGAAGAAAGACAAGGGTAAGTCTCTTCGTCGACGCTCTTGGAGGCGGAAAGGTCCCTCTCCCGAGTTGTCGGCCCTCGACTTGATCGTCGTTCCTGACCACTGGTCTCACGGTGTCCCGTCAGGTCAGTTGACGAGACTCCCGTCGATGCAGTCGAGATCTTTCTCGACCCGTTGGAATGATTGTCGATCACGTGAACCGAAAATCCCTCTCCGGTTCCCCGGTGAGGTTGAGGATCCGTGGGCTTGCCAGTGTCTCCGGTTCCGGAGCTTTGGGTGTTCCCTCCGAGCGAGGGAGGGCGGTTCCACCGTCCCCTCTCCGCTGTCCTTCGGAAAAGCGCGGGTTCTCGATCTCCGGACTCCTTGCGGTCCAGCCGATCCAGCCATCACAGGCGGTCTCGGTCTTGGCACCGCGGTAAGTGGCGCCGCCGCTTGTTCTCTTCCTCCTCCTCCGGATGAGGAGGCTTGACGCAAGTTGCGTCGGCGATACAGAGACCTCATGTAGCAGCAGCTCTGACGGGGAATAAGCCGGCGCCATCACCTTCGGCCATTAAGTGGCTGTCACGGCGGCGAAACAACCCCGTTTACCGAGGCCTGTTGTCAGGCGGTTGTTGACCAAAACCAGCTGCTCCACGATTCGGTGGAACCTCCGCCTCCACAGCGCGGTTTGGGGCTCGACCAAGAATTCTCGGTCGGCTCAGGGTCTGCCCCATAGGCTGTCGGTCACCCTCACTCCCGATCGCCCTTGGCAGGTGGAGGGTGGCTCAGGCCCGAGGCAGCTCTTTGCGGACTCTTCCGAGTCCGACGACGATTCCTCCTTCTTCTCCAAGCGAGTGGACTTGGAGTCCTCTGGAGGTCAGTCGCTGGACGACAGCCCTTCGTCCTTCCTGGGGTTGCTCAGACTCATCTCGGAATCCACCGGGATGCAGCTCGAGCCCGTATCCAAGCGGGCCAAGTATCCCCTCATGGAGATATTGGACCGAGGGGATTCCCCTACGGAGGCCTTCCCTGTGGCTGAGGCCATTGTGGGCCTGGCCTTGGAGCTCTGGCAGCGTCCTGCTTCCTGCCCTGCGCCTTCGGCCAGGATGGCCAGGAAGTATGCTGTCCCTACCAGTTCCCTGTCCGGTTTCTCGGAACACCCCTCGGCCGAGGGGTTAGTTGCCGACAGCATTTTCCGGCGTGCCGGAAACGCTAGGGACGTGGACAAACCTCCCGACAAGGAGTCCAAGAAATTGGACTGTGCCGGGCGAAAAGTCTACGCTGTGTCCTCCCTTGGCCTTCGTCAGGCCAGCTCGGCCGTACTGATGGCACATTTTTCTCACGCCCTGTTGGGCTCCCTGGACGAGGTGGTCTCTCATCTCCTGGCTGACCTGTAGACCACGGTCAAGCAGGTGCGGGACCAGGGCAGGGCAGTGGCCAAGCAGCAACTTCAGACTGCTTTGGACATCGGTGACTCATGCGCCAGGTCAGTAGCGGCTGCAGTGGCTATGTGCCGTCGGGCATGGCTGAGGATATCCACCTTCACAGCAGATACCCAGCACAAATTGGCGGATGTCCCCTTCTTGGGGACTGACCTCTTCGGCCCTGGAGTGGAAGGCCACCTCCAGAGGATTGAAAAGTCCAATGCCACCTTGGACTCGGTATCATCCGCTCAGAGGGACAAGGGCCGCAGACCTCAATCCAAGCCCTTTCGTCCGTCTGCGCCCCCGGCACACCCGGCCCAGCAACACCAGGGCCAGCAGGCTCGCGCTTGGCGTCCCAAACCCAAGCCTGCGGCTTCCTCCTCCAGGAAGCAGAGCGGTAAAGGCCCAGGTGGTCCCTCGGCCGGTCCCTCCTCCAAGCCTGCACAGTGACGGGTTGAGGGGTGTCGCCCCAACCTCGTCACCTCACCCCAAGTTCCCCGTGGAGACAGCTCCGTACTTCCTTTCCGCCTGGTCTGCTATTACCACAGACATGTGGGTGTTGGAAGTGGTAGGAAAGGGCCTGCCTCTGAGTTGAGCAGGCCCCACCCTTCAAACCGTCGCACCTGGGGGCCTCGGGTCAGCTTCGCTGTCAGCTCGCCAAGCCGACATCGCTCTCCTCCTCGAGAAGGAGGTGATAAGAGAGGTGGCGGACCCGCCCTCAAACCCGGGGTTCGTGTCCAGGTACTTCCTGGTTCCGAGACGGACGGGGGGCTGGTGCCCCATTCTCGACCTACACGACCTGAACAAGTTCCTAAGGTCTCGAGCCTTCAGGATGGTCACTCTGGCTCAGATAATCCCATCCTTGGAACACGGCATGTGGTTCTGCTCTCTGGACCTACAGGGCCAGCGTTCTTTCCGTCGCTATCCGTCCTTCCCATCAAGGTTCCTTCGCTTCGAGCGGAAGGTTCCCTTTCGAGTTCAAGCCATGCCCTTGACTTATCTCCAGCTCCCAGGGTCTTCACCAAATGCATGGCAGTGGTGACAGCATTCCTCTTGGCGCCAAGGGGTCCGGGTTTACCCTTACCTGGACGATTGGCTGATAGCAGCCCCTCCAGACAGGAGGTGGGCGGTCCAGAGACCTGGCCCTCAGGTTTGCTCTCAGGTCGGCCTCCTTATCCAGCGAGGCCAAGTCGGAACTCGAGCCGGAAGCAGGTGATTCTTTTCATCGGGCAGAGCTCGACTCTCTTCGAGCCAGAGCACGGCTCCCGGCGGACAGGGCCGAGGTTCTTTCCTCCTTTGCCCAATCATTTCTGGTTGGGCAATTGCGCCCTGCCCGGGACTTCCTGTGCCTCCTGGGTCTCATGGCGGCCTGTACCAGCATGGTCCATTGGGCCCACTGGAACATGCGCCCCCTTCAGTGGGGGCTGGCCAGCCAGTGGTCACAACACTGCGATCCATTGGACCAGCTAGTGACGGTGACCCAGGGGATGTGGGCAGCTCCAGTGGTGGACCGTTCCAGTTCATCTGCAGGAGGGCATCCTGTTAGTCCGCCCGAGCCGGCGGTCTCTCTATCGACGATGCCTCTCTGATGAGCTGGGGTGCCCATCTGGGGAACACAGGCGTGACCTCTGGTCCCCGGGAGTCGATGCACATCAACCTGCTGGAGCTCCGGCGGTCCACCTAGCTCTCACCACCTTTGCTCCGTTTCTTGGGGTCAAGTGGTCGGGTCCAGACGGACAATACCATGACCATGTACTATCTAAACTGCCAGGCGGGGCCGCTCCATGCTCCCTATGCAAGGCTCTCCGCATCTGGTCACTCATGTGCAGCCTGGGGCAGATCTCCTAGCCATTCATGTGGCAGAAGCCTCCAACACCCTGGCCGATGCCCTAAGCCGGATAGGGGCTGCCTTCCACGAGTGGTCTCTCCTGCCGGAGGTAGTACAAGATCTATTCTCCCATAGGGGCACACCTCAGGTGGACTTGTTTGCCTCCAGGGAGAATGCGAAGTTGAGGCTGTTCCATGCCCGCCCCCCTCAGCAGGGCTGTCTGCAGGGGGATGCCTTCTCGAGGCCGTGGACCCCGGGCCTCTTCTACGCCTTTCCCCCGTTCCCCTTGATGCACAAGGTGCTGCTCAAAGCAAGGAGGGACAAGGCGCAGGTGATTCTGATAGCCCCAGACTGGCCCCACCAGTACTGGTACCCAGATCTCCTCAGCCTCAGCTCCAGGCTTCCGAGGCAGCTTCCAGCTCGCCCGGACCTGCTCTCAGTCAATCAGGGGAAGGTATTCCATCCGGACCTTCAATCCCTGCACCTGACGGCCTGGTTCCTGGCGGCTAGAGTTCCAGGCCTTGAGTCTTTCCGCGAGGTCCTCAACGTGGTTGAGGCGTCCCGTAAGTCGGCCAGAAAATCTCGCCTTCAAATGGAAAAGGTTTTCCATTTGGTGTCAGAACAAGGGCCTGGACCCTTCCTCCTGTTCCTTGGCAGGCATATTGGACTACCTGTGGTCCCTTTCTCAGCAAGGGCTTAGGTCGTGACCCTTAAGGTGCACCTGGCAGCCATCTCTGCTTACCGGGCGCAGGCCGGGAAGCAGTCTGTGGCGCAGGAGAAGGTGGTCTGGCGCTTTTCCAAAGGCCTTGATCACATTTCCCCTCCGGTGCGAGAACCTCCACCTCCGTGGGATCTACTGCTGGTACTGGCAAAGCTCATGGGCAAGCCATTCGAACCAATGCACAGGTGTGAACTCTCTCACCTGTCGTGGAAGACCACCTTCTTGGTGGCTATCACGTCAGCCAGAAGGATGGGAGAGCTCCAGGTGCTTTCCATCGAGTCTTCTTACCTGGTCTTCCACAGGGACAAGGTTGTCCTGCGCCCCCACCCGAAATTCCTTCCGAAGGTGGTGTCGGAGTTTCACCTTAACCAGGTGTTGACTCTGCCGGTGTTCTACCCCAATCACACCTCGGAGGCGAATAGGCTCCATACTTGGACCCTAGAAGGCTCGCTTACTATAAGGGCGCGCTGGAGAAACGGGAGAGGTTGCCAGCTGTTTGTCACTCGCTGAAGCCGCATCTGGCAGAGCTGCAGCCAAGTGGACGATAGGCAGGTGGGTCACCTCCTGCATAGATCTCTGCTATAAGTTGGCGGGCATGGAGCCTCCCAGAGGGATAAGAGCTCATTCTACCCACCATACTGCTGCATCGGTGGCTGCTTCCAGGGACGTCCCTATCTAGGAAATCTGCAGGGCTGCTACCTGGAAGTCAGCACACACCTTCATCACCCATTACCACATCGACCTTGAGTCACGCCGGGATGCTGGTTTTGGGGCCTCGGTTCTCCAGTCTCTCTTTCCCAAGTAAGTATCGAAGGGCTGTGCGTCTTGCCTCCCTCCTCCCGGAGAACTGCTAGGAGTCTGCCAGACAGTGTGGATGAACAACATATCCATGTCCCTAGAAATACAGGTTACTCACCTGTAACAGGAGTTCTAGGAATGGTATATGTTGTTCATCCACACAACCCACCCGACCTCCCCGGCTTCGACGCACAACCTGAGCCTCCAGCGGGCCAGATCTGGCGTCATGGGGCGGAGCCGAGAGTTTTACCACCCGGGTGGGTGGGAGGAGCCAGCTTGAAGACCTTCCGGCAAGATTTAAAGCGGCAAGGATACCTGCCAGACAGTGTGGATGAACAACATATACCATTCTTAGAACTCCTGTTACAGGTGAGTAACCTGTATTTACTGATCAGTCACCTTATGCTGTGCTCCAGCAAGCTTGTGACTATGCAAGAAACATGTGGTAAATACTGAATTCTTATTGGCACATTTAAAGAGCAGCTGATGCCTTTAGGACAACTTTAACAAAACATATTATTTAGACACTGTTCAGCTTGTATTTCACATTAGTTCTGTATTTCTCCTCCCCATTATTTATCACTGAGGCAACCTGCATGAAAACTGGATCTTTGATCCTGAAGAGGTTATCTATTCCTATTACTTTCTCCCTACCTGCGGTTATAATGCTCTCTACTTGTGACGTCACAATTACTCCCATGGCAACAGATTGTGATGTCATGCAACCAGAATAGAGTGCGCACAAGGAAATTTGGGTGGTCAGGAACGGATTAAACATGCATACCAGGCACAATTCCGAGCACACCAAGAACCTCAAGAATGGGACACCAAACTGTTACCAAAAATATTCCATATTAATTAAAGAACAAATGTGCAAGCAGCTAGTCCTGCTTGACGCATTTCAGACAAACGTGTCCTTTATCAAATGCCTTGAGGTTCTTGGTGTGCTCGGAACTGTTTTGGTGTGTAAGATTGTGATGTCACAACAGAGGACCATGACATGAAGTAGGGAGTAAGCTAAAGAAGCAGACGGACGCTAAGGGATATAGAGCATGTTTGCATGCAAAATTCTCAGTAACGAGTAACGGGGAGAATAAATCTATAGAATGTATATGGAATGCAAGCTGAATTGTACCTAAATATTATGTTTTTTCAAAGTTTTGTTTTTGAGGCGTCAGCAGCTCTTAGTTTAACTGACTGGAAAATAATCTAATATGACTGAATTCCACGAAATGCTGACCCTGGTTTTAAAATGTTTTCAATTGTATACATTGGTATTTTTACCTTGATGAGTTGCGTAGATTTTGCAGTATACATTTATGGGTCTGGGTGGAGGGCCTCTCGTGGATATGATTGTGTCACCTTATGCCACCAGTCAGTCCAGTAAGTTCACCACGGGCTGCATTTCAGCATTGTCTTCTGGGTAAGTGCTTCTCAGAGGAATGGAAAATGAGACACCAGGCAAGACTTATTGTTTGGCTGGTTACAAGGGTGTGTGTGTGTGTCTGTCTGTTTTTGGGGAGGATCTACCACCCCCTCCTCCACCCTCAGGCAGTGGGAATGTAAGCTTGACTGTGCGGGGGGGGCGGAGTGGGGTGTCATTTAGAATGCTGCAGGTTGGGCTGGTGGTGGTCTCTGAAGTAATATTAAATATTGGAAGGTGTTGGAAGACAGTATAACCCCAGTGTTTCCATAAGTGGATGGGCTAATATGTGTGTGGTGGGGCATGGACCCAAGCTGCTGTTGTGCTTTTCAGAGTAATTGCTTTGCTTTCTCTCTGCCTGGCTTTTTTCCAGTTTGATTTTATTGACTGTTTCTAGTGCTGGGGTCCCTGTTTTTGCTGAGTTCAGAGTTCACAGTTGGCCTGGCTGGCTGGGTTGCATGCTGAGTACTTCTGTGCAAGTACCTCTCACCCTTCCGCCCATTTGTAACCCAGCCAGGACAGGCAGTGGACCAAGAATAGGACCAGCGTGCGGAATAAGCTCATATGTAATTTTGTGTGTGTATATAACTGTATATTGTTATTTTAAAAACAACCTTACATGTTCCATCTTATTCTGATCAATGTAAATGTTCTGGAGGGAGACTGCAACTTCCTTCCATTTTATTAGTGCATTTAATTATCCTGACCTAAATCCTGTGTATGTTGCAACTGCATCAGCAGAGTGTGACTGATGGTGATGTAAGGCTGCTTTGCTTTGAAGAAGTGAGATAAATGCTATTGTAAACTTTTTGATGGTTCTTTTTTTGTGGCAGACTATTCCATGTCTCCACCACCCTCTCTGTGAAGAATGTCTTCCCATTTCCACTTAATCCACACCCCCTTCCCACAATTTCATATCGTGCCCCTTCATTCTTGTACCTATTCTACACTGGAAGATGTCCATCCACTCCCCGCATCTTGTTTATGCCCTTGAGGTGCTTTAAAGTTTCTTCAATGCCCCCCAACCCCCGCTATCTCCTTTCTCCAGTGAGTACATATTGAGGTAATTTGTGCAAGCCATGCACTATCTTGGTCGCCCTTCTCTGGACTGCCTCCACCCTGTCGATGTCCTTGTGCAGGTGTGACCTTTACAATCAAAACTGCACTCATCATTGATAACTGCATAGTAACTAAGTACATAACTGCCAGCCCTGCTGCTTCACCTCCAATAGGCACCCAAATCTATGTATGCAGCCCCCATTGGCTAGCAAAGTGGAACTGTAGTAGTATGTCAGGCTGTAGTCATAGGGCACTGTAAAATTCCCACAAATGGCCCCAAAATGCACCATAAAGCATCAAAAATGACAATATTTTCTGGGGGCCAGGGCGGCCCCCAGACCCCAGAGTTGCTGACTTCTGCGTACAATTTTTAAAAGGCTGGTTACTCCACTGTTGCAGCCCCTTTCCGTACTTTGCGTAATCAGAATGCAGTTCTCTGAGCGGGGCTTCAGCAGGCACTTGGCAGTTGGCTCTCAATGTGAACCTGAGCTTGTGGTTCTTCTAAGGTAAAAATGAAAACAATGCCTGGCTAAAAAATTATTTTGTGGGCTCAGTTACCAGTAGGTCCTGGGGCAGGCAGCCCCTTGCCAGATGTTACCTGCCTCAAAGGTGTCTGCTGCTCTTTAACAAGAAGACACAGAACACAGCAGGATTGCATAAGATTGCACCATGTCTTGCTGGGAGGGGCTCTGTTCATCCTAATGCGTGGAACCAGCCATTTTTTTAGCATCATATGTTTGCCTCATGCTTTAAATGAGACTACCACCTGTGTCCCTCACGGCCAAGGTCTGGTACCTCGACACACTTGATGAGCTCTTTGGAAAGAAACAAACAGTGAAGGGAAGTAGTGGGCCTGCCCCAGTACATGTTGAGATCCTCCAACTTCTCTGTGTATTGTAAGTCCTTTCCTGCTGAGCAGCGTGGATCGTTCTGGTTACTCTTCCATGCACTACCTGTCCCTGTCTTTCTAAGTGTGGACTCCAGAACTGCAAACAGTACTCAGGGTGAGGGTGCACCAGGGACATGTACAGAATAACCTCACTCCTCCTACTGCTGATCCCCCACTCTATACAACCCAGAACCCTAATCGTCCTTTGCACTGCCCTGTTGCACCGCACTGTAGCCTTCAGATTGTCTGCTATTACCCCCGGTTCCTCTCCTCGGTCATATTTTCCACTTCAGCTCCCCATGCTGTATTTTGTTTTTTGGATGTTTCACCCCTTTGTGAGTTACTTTACCCTTCAAACCCAACAGCGAGCACCTCCTCTGGTGAGCTGTGGACCTCCTTCAGCCTCCCTGCTAGATGCAGTGGCATCAGCTATGGACAGATTGAGTGGCTCCAGGCACCCTTGATTTGGTCTCCCTGTTGATTCCCAGGTAGGAGGTGGTCAGAACATTCCTGTGCAGTGGATGGGGAGGATATGAGGCTCGGACTTCTGCATATCAGGTCCCCCAGATCTACAGGGATTGCTGTATTTTACAGGGAGCTGGAGCAGTCCACAGTGAAACTGTTACAATTGACTTGCTTTGGTTACACAGGACAGCCTAGCAGTTTAAGTTCTATACAAAATAATGTAACTTCTAGAAGATACGTGAATGTTCCTCCCCAAGAAAAACATGAAAGTAATGTTGTATTTACCAGCAAAACATGCATGGTGAGTACTGTTACCACCTTTGTGCTTTTGTTCTCCCCATTTCTTTCTCCGAGTCCTTGTACCTCTCCTTTTGGTTTACTACACTTTTTAGTTTCCCACTGCCTGCTTTGCCTTATTGTTTTTTTCTGTGATCTCATAAATCCACAGCTGTAGCGGTATCAGGGGTCAGAGTTTTTCTTATAGTCAAAAGCAAGGATCTCAAAGCAACACTGTGCATGCATGCATGTTATAGGGCAAATGCTGCAGTATCACAAGACAAAATGTCAAACTGATCTGGGAGGCTATTCGTCAAAAGCGGAGTAAGCTTTCTAAACCCCACGCATTTTCTTCTTTTCAACCCAGACCCATCCCTCCTTCTTGCAGTTACCCTAAGAGGGCCAGCATGTCTTTACAGTGTTGGGGGACGTGCCTGTCCCCCAATGCCCATCCAAGTATTACGTTTTGGGCAGAGGAAGGACTGTAAAAATGCAGTTTAGTGTCCTCAGTTAATTATTTTTTTACTGTGCCCCCCCTCCAAATAATTGTTATTTGCATTACATCCCTGTACTCCATGCCACCTGCCTAACATAGGATACATGAGAAAGAGGCCTTTAGCACCTCCCCCTTTTCAGCATCCCTGCAGCTGCCAGCCGTGCCTCAGTGGCATGCCTTGATAATGCTGGCTCGCTTCAGCACTACGCAACATGAGTTCTTCCCACACAGCTCACTCCTCCGTAGGCCATCAGGGAGCAGTCATGTACCAAAAGGAGCTGCCAGTCCTCCCAGAGGCAGGAGGTGTCCTAGAGGGGGACTTGGAGTTGTAACTGGGGCCACTGGCAGTCGCTTCATCTCTCTTATTTTTAACAGCCTGACTATAACTCTCCCCCCTCAAAAAAACACAAACTCCCAAGTTCCTAGTGCTGTGATTGAGTCTGAGGTCTGAAAAACTAAATGTCTAGGTACCCGTGTCTTGTGCTTAACAAAATGTGGCAGACAGAAAATAAAATTGCTTCATACCTTCACACTGTGGAGTTAGCATTTTAATAGAATAACAATCTTTTCATTGTCTTGAGTTCAGCAAGTCTGTCTTTTGAGGTTTTGTAACCTTGACAACTTGGGCAGAGGTGCTTTTTAAGTTCCTTTTATCCCCCCCCCACAAAAAAAAAAACAAATGGCTAGTGATTGGCAGGGCGAGTTTTGATCCAGGGCCATCAGACTGACATATCGTGCACATGGTTTCCATGCATCACAAAGAGCGTCAGTTTCATGCAATTTGTAAGCACAGCAGCACTGAGGAGTCACTTTTATGTAAGCTACCAAATGTTGCCATGACAACACTCTGCTTGTACCTGCACTGTGTATAAACAAAGGGCACTTGCGTGCATGGGCAGGTGACTCAGGAACAGAATGTTTCGCTGGACCGTTTCAGTTTACAGGTTCTATCGGAAGTGCCCAGCTTACCTGTACCAACAATTTTTAATACCAAGGACATTAAAGGGTAAAAATGAAAACTCCAATTTTCAGCATTATTGCACTTTATAACAGGAAGAACACATAATAGTATTCCAGCAACTGATTAAAAGAAATGTATTATATATATATATATATATATATATATGACATTGGCTGACATAAGATATCATGTTTATCTTCATGAGAGGTTATTGATCTGTTAATTTATCCCGAGTGGCGAAGCCACAAGTGAGATAACAATAGACCAATACCCTCAAAATGAAGATAAAAATGATACAACAAGTCAGCCCTTGGCATATTTGATTTACACAACAGGTGTTCAGGTGGTTTGGGATATCACAAAGAGCGTCGGTTTCATGAAACTTGTAAATGCATCAGCGGTGAGTCACTTTTATATAAACTACCAGATCTTGCCTTGACAACCCTTTGCTTGTCCCTGAAGTGTACTGTAAACAGAGGGAACTTGAAAGGACGGGCAGGTGACTCGGGAACAGAGTGTTTCGTTTGACCATTTCAATTTACAGAGTTGGAGTCCCGACTTCTCTTTACCAACATCTTTTAATACCAAGGGCTTTAAAGGGTAAAAATGGAAACTCCTTATTCAGGGGACATGGTTCACGTATTTCCACTTCTAACAGTTCTTCCTTAAAGCGCTACTGACGTCTCAAAAAAAACCTTTAAAAAAACATAATAATTAGGTACAATTCTGCATGCATTACATTTATAGTTTATATATGTCTCCTCCCCATAATTTATTACTAAAGAAATGTGTATGAATTTATGGTTGTTGTCCCTCAGAGTTCATTTTCAGTACATCTGCCTCTATAGCTTACTCCCTACTTCAAGTAATCATCCTCTGTTGTGATATCACAATCTGTTACCATGGGAGTAACTGTGATGTCACACGCAGTGATCTGTGACTTCAGGTTGGGATAAAGCAGCAGGAATAGATAAACTCTTCAGGAGCAAAGAGCCTGTTTTCATGGAAATTACTTCACTACTAAATAGTGGGGAGGAGGAATACAGAACTAATGGGTAATATAAGCTGAACGGAACCTAAATATTGTTTTGTTAAAGTTCTCCTGAACATGTCACCAGCTCTTTAAGACTTTATTGACCAGAACACCTTAAAGATCCTCCCACCAGCCGGGTGGCATATCCCCGGCTCCACACCTTAACATTAGAGTTTCGTTTCTGCCGGAAGAGTTCGGTCTCCTCCTTCGCAACTCTGCACATTGTAGGGCCTTTTTCAGTACTCCATTGCCAAACTTTGCCTTTACTCAGAACTTTTCTACTTTTGGGATATTCCTCGGACTGCTTTCTACTTTTCTGTTTCATCTTGTGTTTATCTCCTTTGTCTCCAGCTGCTCCCTTCTGTCTGACCCCCAGCCCCGTCACCCTGGTATCACCGGGACTTACCTTCAGCCTGGTCGCTGAGCCTGAGAAGGGTCGGACGTCATCCTGCCTCTGGGGTTTTTCCTTCATTTTTTTCCTTTTCCCGGTTGCTGGGGTGCACACAGCCAGACGTGTGTGCGTGGAGGCGCGGGAACATCAGCAGAAGTCCCGCAGCACCTTCCCCTTTTCAGGCACTAAACAGACCCGTACCACCCGCAGTCCTCCACCTGGGGGCAGTCATTCGGCAGGAGCACCAGTCCTCCCTCCCAGGAAAGGAGAGCTGTCTTCTAGACACTCAATCCTCTCCCTCCCCAGCCAACCCCCAGTGGCCCGCTCACACCTCGAACATGGGTCACCGGCGTGGCAGGAGGTAAGGCATCACTGCCTCAGCCCTCCATGCCACTGGGCAGGCTATGCTTTATACTTTTGATTGTCGCTATGAAGCACGAGGATACTAACCCACACCAGGCTTCAGGCAGTGCGTCTAGTGCTAGCAAAAGATGTTGTGGACAGATACACGTGTCTCGCCTTTGCTGTTTGGGCTTGACGCAAGACCTTGCTGGTTGCAGCCTTTGCCAGATGATGCTTCCTTCCTCTTTAGAAGATAGGAAGGATCACCTTCTTGGCCGGCCAACAGAGACCCAAAATTGCGCACCAAGGGGGTGGGTGTCTAAGATGGCCTTTGCTACGGTGGGTTCTGCAGCACAACTCAAAGCCATGGAAGGGGTGGCAGCACAGGCTGTGGCAGGCACCTCATTGGCCTTAACACTGTTCCCGGCTGGGGCCAGCATTGTAGAACCCTTTATGGGCTCTTTCTGTGACATGTGTCAGGTGCGCTAGGCCTCTGGAGAGAGACCTGCCAACCATGGCAAGAAACAAAGGTAAAAAGCACTGCTGTCAGTCATGGAATAGGAGAGTTTGGCCTCCAGGACCATGGTTGAGGTCACGGTTAAAGGGTCGGTCGAGGGGCTCCTCGAACTCTCAATCTCACCTGACCAGGAGGCACCGCCATTGGCACTCCTCATCCTCCTCCTGCTCGGAGGGGAAGAGGCTCCACCACTGACTGTGGAGGTTCTACAGAGTTACTCCGGCACCAGTGGACCTTGGCAAAGCACGGTACGACTTTATCATCAGTCCTAGCCGTCAACTGGCCTATATCAGGGAAGCCCATGCCAGTCCATTTGAGACAGCTCCCCCCAGTGCATGTCTGTCTTTCCTTGTGGGGAGGAACTGCCTCCTCTGCAGCCCTTGTGGGGAGCTCTTTGCAAGGCCTCCCTTCCAGGGACCGGCTTGCCAGGTCAGTTGTCAGTGGAAATTTCCCACTCTGACAGTTCCAGATTGGTTCATGGTGAGAATCGGTCGAGGGCCATCTTCGAGGAGTCCACTAAAGACTCTGATGGATCCTCTGTGCAGTCCTCAAAGGCACATGCATTCAATTGCAAGTTGGTCGAGGAACTAACTACCGACCACGGACCAGTGTCTTTTGGGGCTTTTCTCCGACTGATGTCGAAATCCATGTGTGTTCCATTGGAGCCAGTTCAAAAGCAAGCTACCCCTTTACTAATATCCTAGATAAGAACAAATCCTCTGGGTTCACCTTTCCCATGGCTGAAACCATTCTGTATCAGCCCTGGAGCTTTGGCAATATCCAGCATCCTGCCCAGTGCCCTCCAGCCATATGGTCCTCAAATATGTGGTTCCTACCAACTCCTTGCAGAGATTCTCTGACCACCCCTCAGCTGACTGCCTGGTCTCCAAGTCCATTTTTAGGAAATCCAGTGATACTGGGGATGTGAACAGGCCTTCCCCCGGAAAAGGAGTCAAAGAAGCTTGACCACGCCATGAAGAAGGTCTACACTGTATCCTCTCTTGGTCTCTATACCTTAATGATGGCTCACTTTGGTCATTCTCTGCTGGGGATGCTCAATTCTGTCCTCCCTCATTTGCTGGTCATTAGGCAGTTGCCAGTGAAGGTTATCAAGGACCAAGATCAAGCGCTGGCTATACACCAGCTTCAAATGGCCCTGGATATTGGTTACTCTTGCACCCATTCCATGGCAGTGGCCGCTGGGATGCATTGCTGGGCCTGGCTGAGGATCTTCACCTTCATGGCAGACACTCAGCACAAGTTGGCCAATGTCCCTTTCTTGGGCACTGACCTCTTTGGCCCAGGGGTGGAGGGACATAGCACCAGAACTGAGAAGTCCAAAGCCACCCCGCATTCTGTGACTTTGTCCAGAAGGACCAGAAAGGTCAAAAACAGAAGAAAAAGACCTTTCAGTTTCGGTCCTTTCAGCCGCAGCAGTCCTGGCTGCAACAGCCCCAGCAAGGGCAATTACAGACTTGGCGCTCCAAGGCCAAGTTAGTCGTCCAGAGGCCCAAAAATGGCAGGAGTGTGGGAAGTGTTGCCCTTCTGGCCTCAGTGATCAGTGCCCTTCTAAGGCTGCCCTGTGACAGATTGGGGCGTATCCACCTCCCGGCCATCCAGTCTCTGCCTCATCTCCCCATGGGAGGTCAGCTTCACAACTTCTGGCATCATTGGTCCATAATTACCTCGGACAAATGGGTCCTAGAGATGTTGGGCAGAGGGTTGCCCTTCAGCTTTGAGGCTGTCCCACCTTATCAACCCCATGCACCAAGGGAGTCTGTGGTGCTGCAGGACACGCTGTTATCCCTCAAGGAGGACATGGCTCAGCTACTTACAGAAGGAGCCATAGCCCATGTCCCAGACTCCATGGCAGGCCAGGGATTCATGTCCAAGTACTTCCTGGTTCTGAAATGGAAAGGGGGCTCATGCCCACACTGGAGCTTCATGATCTGAGTCAAATTCTCAGGAAGCGCAACTTGGATGGTCACTCTGAACCAGATTATATCATCTCTGGAGTGGGGCCTGGGGTTTTGTTCCCTGGACATCCAAGACGTGTTCTTCCACATCCCAGTTTGTCCATCTCACTGGCAGTACTTTCGGTTCCGTGCAGAAGGGGTGCTCTATCAGTTCCAGGTCATGCCTTTCAGCCTCTCCTCGGCATCCAGGGTCTTCCCCAAGTGCATGGCAGTGGTGTCAACCTTCCTGAGGTGTCAGGGAGTCTTTATCCCTACCTGGATGATTGGCTTATAGCCATGCCATCCAAGGAAGCAGTGGAGAGGTCCAGGGACCTCACCCTCCAGACCTGCAGAGACTTTGGCCTTCTGGTCAACCCAACAAAGTCCAAACAGATCCCCTTTCAAGTGAGTCACTTCTTTGGGGCAGAGCTAGGCTCCCTATGGGCCAAGGCCTGACTCCTGCCGACTGGGTACTGGATCTTACCTCCTTTGCCCACTCATTTCAGGTTGGGCATTCACGCCCTGACTGGGATTTCCTGAGGCTGCTGGGGTACATGGCATCTTGCTCCAGTGTGGTCCGGTGAGCTTGCTGGTAGATGCAGCACCTTCCGTGAGAGTTGGGCCAACAGTGGCCCCAATGTCTAGGACACTTGGACCATGCGGTCACAATGCCCCAGCCAATGTGAGGTGCCATCCAGTGGTGGCTGGTCCCTGACCATCCTCAAGAAACTTGAGTCCCATTTGTCCACCCAGATCTGACCATTGCCCTCACAATGGACATGTCTCTGGTGGTGTGGGGAGTGCACCTGAGAGACCACAGGACACGTGGGTTCTGGTCACCCAGGGAGTCCCATGACCACATCAACCTGCTGGAGCTTCCTGCAGTATGGCTAGCTCTGATGGAATTTGTTCCTCTAATCAGGAGTCAGCCTGTGAAATTTCAGATGGGCAACACCACAACCATGTTCTTCCTGAACAGGCAGGGCTGAACGCACCCCCTTCCATTGTGTTGGGAGGCCCTCTACACCTGAACACTTGTGCGCAGCCTCGATGCAGATCTCCTGGCAGTTCATGTTGCAGGAGCAGACAGTCAGCTGGCAGACTCTCTCAGCCAGTTGGGAAAGATGCCGCATGAGTGATCCGTGCAAACAGTAGCATAGATTCACGAAGCTCCACAGCACCAGTACTGCCCTTATAGAGTACACCAACTTTGCATGAGTGGTCCATGCATCAGGAAGTGGTGGGCCACCTGTTCTCCCAGTGGGGCACCCCTCTGGTGAACCTGTTTGCTTCCTGGGAGAACACTAAACTAGGACTGTTTGTTGACCCTGGGCTTCCTGTATGCCTTTCCTTCCTTTCCTCTGATCCACAAATTGGTGGTCAGGGTTCAGAGGCACAAGGCATGGATGATCCTCATAACTCTGGACTAGCCTCACCAATTCTGGTACCTGGATCTCCTCAGCCTCAGTAGCAGGCCTCTGTGGTGGATGCCTCTTCACCAAGCTATGCTGACACGTCAACAGGGGATGGTTCTGCACCCAGACCTTCAGTCCTTGCACCTCACAGCCTGGTTCCTGAGTGTCTAGAGTTCCAGGCTGTGGGTCTTTCAGAAAATGTGCTTCACATTGTGGAGGCCTCCCATAAAGAGTCGATGCACCAGTGTTATGCCTTCAACTGGAAAAGGTTTTCCATTTAGTGTTGGGGTCTGGAGCTTGATTCCCTGGCCTGCCCTGTGTCTAGCATCTTGGAATACCTCTAGCAGTTGTCCTAGCTGGGACTGCATTCAGCACCCCTAAGGTGTACCAGGCAGCTGTCTCTGCATACCAGGCATGGGTTGGTGTTCCGACGGTGGCACAAGAGAAGGTGGTCAGGTGCTTCTTCAAATGCCTTGACCACTTGCTCTCACTGGTGCATGAGCCACCACCACCACAACCATGGGACTTGCTGCTTTAGAGCCTATGCACAGGTGTGAGATGTCTGTTGTGGAAGCTGGCCTTCTTGGTGGCCATCATGTCAGCAAGAAGGATTAGTGAGCTTCAAACAACATGAAGTCTTGCTGTATTCTGACAAATTGCAGTGAGGTCCAACCTTCGAACTGCTCTGGAGATGAAAGAGTTAACTTTCCATGCCAGGCATGGAACGTTGAGCTCGTGCTCGGTTGAGACTGTCTGTTGCTGTTTGAACTCAAACCGTCAGATTCTTTACTCCGCCTCACTGAACAGTCGCTCCAGAGAATTCTCCTTTGCTCAGTTCAATTTGTTGGTTAAAGTACCGTTTTTCTCGGTTTTCGACCGAATTTACACCGTAACCTATCGGTTCAGTCTCTTGCGGAACTTGTAAACATGGGATCGGTTCGGTTTGAATGGATCAAGTTGTTTTAAAAGTACTTTATTCTGCTTTTAGAGTGTGGTAACCGGTTCTTATCGGTTCTAAAAAAAACAGACTTTATCACGGTTTTTTTCCTCGACCCGTAACAAGGTCAGGAACCGATAAGAGTGTCTTGCCTGGCGGATTGCCGATAACACGGTAAGTTTTTGTTAGGACTGGCCATGTCTGAGAAACCCAAAAGAAAACGGGCCCACTGGGTTTCAACACTGTAGTGTGTGTGGGAAGTCTTTGCTAAGGCTGATCCCACACCACCTGTGTTTATTGTCTGGGGTTTGACCACCTCGATTCAGACTGCCAGATTTGTAAAATTTTCCTGCAGCTACCCTGGAAAAAGAGTCGGTAGGCTCAGGAAAGGAGGCCAAGAGTCTGCTGACCCGGGTGGCCAGCCCGGTTCGGTTCCAACTGAACCAGAAAGAGTGCCCTCTGACCAGGGCGAAACTTCTTCGGGCAAAAGGAGAACCAATTCCGAGGAGTCGGTTCCGGTTAAAAGAACAAGAAGGGATAAATCAGCCGGTGCGGATCCAAAAGTTCTTTCTCCGACCACTGATGAAATAGCCAAAGCGATAAAAATTGTTCAGTCGCTATCCCCGGTTCCGACCGAACCGGCACCAATTGGAAGGCGCTCGGTTTGGCCGGTTCCGGATTATGATTTGGAGGAATTTTATGAACCGGAGGAGGAGGAAGGAGAGTATGAGGAAAGTGAGTGTGATCATGAAAGTCTGGATGTGCCCATTGACCCGGACATCTCCCCAGACAGACCTTCAGGAGTGTCTCCTCCTAGGCTTTCTGAGTCCCCTTCCCATTTCATGTTTTACAAGAAAGTGGCTGAAACTCTTCAGCTTCCTATGGAAGAAGCTGTGGATGACCAGGAGGAGCCTGACTATGTTGAAATGATGGATATCCCAGAGTCCAGGAGGCTGTCTATTCCCCTTCATCGTCCTTTGGAAACAGGTGTAACCCCCTGCAAATGGGGGTTCCCAAAGACTTCGGAGCTTGCTTGAATGCTCCAAGCCTGAATGGTGTTTGGCATTTAAGCCATTTATCAGTGAGTGTTTTAGAACCTCTGGTACTGTCTCTTTAAGAGCTGTCTGCTTGCAGACATAATTAGTTGTATAGGGGACTGTGTGTTTCTTTGATTGAGTACCACTCGAGCTGCTGCCAATTCACTCCATTTTGCAGTCACTAAGTGCAAGGGAACCTATCTGAAAGATGTAACTGTTTGCCAGAAATCAGTTACAGTAATAATGAAATTACAGTTTGTCTAACCTGCTTTCTTTTGCAGTCAGAACAGTGTCTCCTAGTTCCCCATTCTGGTTTTGAACTGCTGAACTGGACCAATCAGTGTGGGGTAAGCTAGCTCTAAAATGGTGCCTTGGGCGAATCAGAACTTGGACTCATAATCTGAGCCAGCCACAAAGAGGATTGTATGGGCAGTGACTCTGGGAGATGTAGTTTAGACTTCAGTGCCTTTTGGACCAACAGCAGCAGTCTATTGTGGTGACAGCCAATCCAGTCAAGAACTGGGAGGAACTCAAGGAAGTGCCCAGTTTTGTCGGTTGGAGTTTCAGTTGAGCTTTGGCAGTGAAGAAGGAAGGCCCTGTGCTTTTCAGTGTGCAGTTTTAGTCAAAAAACGTGTGTAAGGCCCAGAGTTCCAGTCTGCAGCTTGTGTAACAGCTTGTTAGGACTGAATCCGTCCTGTGAAAAGAATCAAAGGATCTCTGAAGAGTAGAAACCAGGCTCACCCTGTAGAAGACTGGAGGAATTGCTGAAAATTGCACTCGGTCTGTCAGGAACTGAATCTGCTGTGTGTTCTCCCGGGTATTGTGCAGTAATTGCGATCGGGATACAGATGCAGCCTGCCTGGTATAGTGCTTTCTTTTATATGGATGTGTGAAGAGGTTGTGTGACCTCAAGTGAGCCCTGCTGACATTGAAGGACCCTATCTTATTTGGAGGTCGTGAGTACTAATTCAGGGTCGCTCCCTGTTGAATTGCCACATTAAATCCAAATGGAATTACTGTACTGCTGACTGTTTAATTCTCCTTTTCTCTGTGTGAAAGGGCCCCTACCAGCTGCCACGGTTTGGACTAGCCACTAGGGCTTGGGTACCCAGGGACAGTAACTGATAGGGATAGGCCTGTGCACAGAGCCATAGGTAGATTATTAGAGTGATAAGCTAATTAACCTGATTTCCCCCTGTCCTTGTTATATCCCCCTAAATAAATCAGAGCTGCTTGTTTCAGCAAAGTTATACTGCCTGAGGTATTTGTCTATGTTAAAGTACTGTACTGTGATTGTTGCACTGTATCTCATTTCTACAGGAGGTCCCAGTGCGGAACCAGACCTGGGGGTAAGTGTATACTGTGAAGGTAATTCTGATATATTGTGTGGGCCACTAGTGGGAAGAAGGGGTTGCAGTGTCCCAGAGGGCTGTGACCAAGTTAGTTTAACTATTGCAAACCCTGACCTCTGGGTGGAGGCACCTGCCATTGGATCCAGGCCCCTCAACCTGTTAGTGGCAAATCAGGCAGGGGTAGTAGCCCCTGGGATAGCGCCATCTGGGGTTACATCTTGGAGGCTCACCGCTGGGATTGTGTGTCCTCTAGTGGCCATATTCACGAACCACTGTTAAGAAAAAATGGGTACCCGACAGAAGTGGCTGTGCACGGCTGGTGGAGTGGTGTACTGGGGAGGAGATCGACCCCAAAATGCTATGCTTATCCTGGACATCCCCTGGGTATCAATACGGACACTGTGCAGGAGTACTTTCCAAGGTGGAAGGTTTACAAAACCCTGTGGTGGTGGGTCGGCATGCTAATCTGCTCACCCACACTTTCCTGGCCCTAGTAGAGTTTAAGGATCCCATAGATAGCTCCAAAGTGCCACAGACCATTACCCCAGAGGAGCCCTCACTGCTTGGAGAGTGATAACTAGGACAGTAAAGACCCGGGGAATCAGCCCCACCACTATCTGAAACTTTTGAGGAGAAATTTGCTGAATGGTTGCTGGGAGGGAAAACTGTGGAGGACTTGAAGAAACTATTCTTGCCACCTGGGGTGTTCCTCCCCAACACCCTCTCCTGCTCCAGTGCCCGTAATGGTGGCTGAACCAATGCAGACTCCTATTTCTGCACATTAGTCACGACTCTTACGAAGGTTGAGGATCTTCTCTGGCACCTCCCACCCCCAAGGGAGGATGACTGGGAGACCTGGATAGACTATGTTGCCCCCAAGTGCTAGAATGGCAATGCTCGGAGGCAGCGAAAGAGGGTTAGTGAGAGCCTCCGAGGTCCTGCCCTGGCTACCATCCGTGCTAAGCGGGCCAGTAACCCTGAGCGACTGCACAGGCCTATCTTGAGGCCTTGGAGAATGTGTATGGGAGCCCAGATTCTGATGAGGACCTATGGTGGAGAGTAAGAAATGCACAACAGTACCAAGGGAGTTGTTGTCTGTGTATGTCTCGGCTGGAAAAATTGTTGCAAGAATGCCTCAGAAGGGTAGTTTGCCAGGATTGAACTGGACGAACCAGACTGGACAGAATCATAAGTCTGCCCCTTCTCAGAACTGCTGTTGCTTCAGTTACGCCTGGCAAATCGACTGGAATCCCCACCCTCCTATGATGAGTTAATGAGGAAATTCGAGGAGTTGAGAAAAGGCGACCTCGGGAGGCACTTGCACCAACAGCTGTGGCTACGACCCAGTGACTGAGGGTGACCCATCAAGTGAAGTTCAGGGGCAGAGGTTGACAGTCAATGAGTGCTCTGACAAGGAAAAGATATGCCACAATGGGGCGAACTGTTGAGAGAGATCCGGGAATTCAAAAACAGTCCCTTTATGAAGGCCACGCCTGCAATGCAGGCCCTGACCTATATCCGACTGCATCTGCTATGGGGTGGGGTACCCACCCATGTATCTCCTGCTGATAACAGCTCCAAACAATTCCTTGACCATGGAAGTGGAGAAACTAGCAGATGTCTCCAAATGCTTATCACGCCGCAGACAGAGATGGCACCCAGGTTTCCAGTTAGTAATACCCCGCCCTGGCTCCCAGTGTGGCGCCTCGGCCAGCTCAAACTCCAGAAAGTATGTTTTGCTATAATTGTGGGAAAGATGGGCACATGAAAAGGAATGCCAGTCCCCAAAAGACACTGACAAAGTTGCATATAGGCTACAAGGAGAGCTTGGGAGAAGAAATCAGTGGTTAAGAGGTGCGACATGATCCCAGTGAGGGCACCAAAATGCTAATTCACGTCCTTTTGTGGCAAGGTCAGTTGCCCAGGCCCCCTACCGCCTCTCCAGACTGGTCCAGAATAGTGGGTCCCTCCATGGAGACCACTGTAAAGGTGAATGGAGTGTCTACAAGAGCTGTATTAGACAGTGGCTCCCAAGTGACAATTATGTTCCAGGATTGGTATCAGAAGCATTTGTCAGGCGTACCCTTACAACCATTAGAAGGACTGCATGTATGGGGTTAAGTGAGAAGCCTACCCCTATTCGGGTATATCCGAATTTGGCTGTCTTTCCCACCTCCGTGGCTGGAGTGGCCGAACAAGTAGAGACCCTAGCCTTAGTGTGTCCCCCACTGGACTGTATGATGGTGTCCCTTTGTTGATTGGAACAAATGCTCATATGTTCGGAAGGCTGGCACAGTTGTGTTATGAAAACAGGGGTCAAAGACTAGTAGAGCTTTAAGAGTTCGGCTTTAATTAAGAAGGCCTATGAGGCACAGAGATGCTGAAAAACAGAACCAGAGGAACCGGTCGAATTGTATGGAAGAAGGATCCTGAGTCTCTGATCCTGGCGCCAAATGCCCAGTGTACCTTACAGGGAGGTCCCGTATCAGAAAGGATGTTAAGAATAAAATATTAATGTTGGATGCACCAGGCGATGGAAAATTGCCAGAGGGACTGCTGGTCAAGCCTAGTATTTTGCCGCTAGAGCCCATGCTTATGCCAGAAGGGTAATGGTCCAAGTTCATAATGTGTCTGAAAGAGACATTCGAGTAAACAGAGGTTGCATCCTGGCTAATGTGCATTGTGCAGACACTGCAGTGCTACCAGCAGCAAGAGTTCAAGGAAGAATGACAGAGTACGCCTGACTTGTTTGATTCGGCGACTCCCGCTGCCAGCTGAATGGAAAGTGAGGATCAGTGAGAAGCTTGCCCAGAGAGACCAGGTGTTTTCTTTAAAGGAATGGGATGTAGGATGTGCAAGGAGCTGAGCACAATATCCGGCTGCATGACGAAGACCATTTCGTGAGAGGTCTCGACGCCTGGCACCTGCTGACATAGATGATGTGAGGCGGCATCTGCAAGAGATGTTAGCTGCTGGTGTAATACAAGAATCCAGAAGCCCTTATGCTTCCCCATTGTGGTAGTGAGGAAAAAGAATGGAACAGTAAGGATGTGTGTGGATTATCGCACCTTAAACGGAGGACTATCCTGATCAGTACACAATGCCCGCATTCAGGATGCTTTGGACTGCCTAAGCGGGAGCAAGTGGTTCTCTGTGCTGGATCTCCGCGGTGGGTACTACCAGATCCCGATGGCCCGAAGGACCGTGAGAAGACGGCCTTTATCTGTCCGCTTGGCTTCTATGAATTCATGAGGATGCCTCAAAGGATTTCAGGTGCCCCAGCCACTTTTCAGCGATTGATGGGCGTGCAGTGGGGACATGAACTTACTAGAGTGCCTGGTATACCTAGATGATGTTATTGTGTTTGGCAGCTCACTGGAGGAACATGAGAGCAGATTATTTAAGGTATTGGACCGACTGAGGACTTTGGCCTTAAACTGTCCATGATAAGTGTCAATTCTTTCAAACATCAGTAAGTATGTGGGACACATAGTATCCACCGAGGAATAGAGACCGACCCAAGTAAAGTTGAGGCCTTGACCACCTGGCTGACAGCCAAAATCTAAAGAACTGCAAAGATTCCTGGGATTCTGTGGTTATTATTGCGCTTCATCAAGGACTATTCAAGAGTGATCCGCCCTTTACTTAACCTTACTCAAAGGGTATCCCCAACCCACAAAAATACCAAAGTCAGCGTCCCTCAAGACTGAAAGAGTGTATTTTCATCCGAGTGAAGTATTTGGGGCCAGCTGGACTCCTGATTAGTGAGACTGCTTTTCATGAGATCATATATCAACTTACCCATGCTCCAGTGCTGGCCTATGCCGATCCAAGAAAACCTTACGTCCTGCACACTGATGCTAGCTTGCAAGGGTTGGGGGCTGTGTTGTACCAAGAGCACGAGAATGGCCTGAGACCAGTGGCCTTTGCCAGTAGAAGCCTGACCCCATCCGAAAAGAACTATCCTGTACATAAGTTAGAGTTCCTAGCTTTGAAGTGGGCTATTGTTGACCAATTCCATGAGTACTTGTATGGGGCTAAAATACTAGTAAAAACTGACAATAATCCTTTGACCTATGTGCAGACCTCAGCTAAGTTGGATGCCACTGGCCATAGGTGGCTTTCTGCATTATCTACATATGACTATGCTCTCGAATACCGAGCAGGTCTGAACCACATAGATGCTGATGCTCTCTCCCGGAGGCCTGTTCCCCAGAATGATTGGGTCCGATTGGCAGAACCTGACATTCGGGCACTCTGCGGAGAGTTTGACAGGGAGGAACAAATGTCCCGCAGACATGATGGACTGCATGGTGGATTGCTTGAGGAGCCTCTGAGAATTGCATACCTGCTGCTTGTTGCCACTTTTCTGCAATAGACATTGGTGCACTGCCTCAGCTGGACAATGACAGTATTGGGGCTCAATCCGTGATCCCATGATCAAAGCAGCTTTAGAAGCCCTCTATGCAGGAAAGATGTGTCAAATTCGCTCCACTGATTTGAGAACTGCACTGTTATACAAAGAAGGTCCTAAGTTGAAACTGATCAATAAACTGTTATACAGAGAAACAGTAGACAGAGGGGACAAATGAAGCAAACAACAACTAGTGCTGCCACTGCCTTTCGAGACTCAGTACTGAGGTCCTTGCACAACCACATGGGGCACCTTGGTATAGACAGAACACTTGACTTGGTGAGATCCAGATTCTATTGGCCTAAGATGGGGCTGATGTGGAGCAACACATTGAACTTGTAGTCGCTGCTTACAGAGAAAGCTTTGCCCCAGAGGCTGCCCCTTGTTAACATCACCCAGTGCACCCATGGAGCTGGTCTGTATGATTTTCTGAGTTTGGAGTCAGATCAAAGAAATATCAGTAATGTGCTGGTGGTCACTGACCATTTCACGAGATATGCCCAAGCTTTCCCCACCAAAGACCAGAAAGCATCCACTGTGGCCAAAGTACTTGTAGAAAACTTTTTGTTCACTATGGGGCTCACAAAGAATCCATTCTGATCAAGGGAGAGACTTTGAGGTCGTCTGATCAAAGAGATGCTTTCTCTGTGGGAGTGCGAAAGTCCAGAACCACTCCTTACCACCCCAGGGGACCCACAGCCTGAGCGTTTCAACCGCACTTTGCTAGATATGCTAGGCACCCTGCACCCAAAGGACAAGCCTAGATGGAGCCAACAAATTAGCACCCTGGTACATGCTTATAACTGCACAAAGTGATGCCACTGGATTCTCCCCTACCGCCTGATGTTTGGAAGAAGCTCGACTACCAGTAGATGTGTGTTTGGGGTCTCTCCTGATGGGGTTCAAGCTGACAACTATTTACAGTATGTGCAAAGTTAAAGGCCCAGCTAACTCATGCGTACCAACTGGCTCAAACCATGGCTGCCAAAAGAAATCTGGCCAACAAAGAAAGGTATGATAAAAAGGTGAAAGCACAGGAACTCCAGGAGGGAGATCGGGTATTGCTAAGAAATCTGGGACTGCATGGCAAGCACAAGATTGCTGACAGATGGCACCATCTCCCTCACATTGTAGTGGGCAAACTAGATGATCTGCCAGTGTACAAAGTAAGGCCTGAGAATAATTCAAAAGATGTAAAAACAATGCATAGAAATCATTTACTGCCCATTGGACAAATCTTAATTGAGTCTGAGCCCTAGAAGATGCCCCTCTGGACCAGTGACTAGAGCTGCTGCTAAGAAAAGATCAGAAAGTCTGCACCTACAGAAGCAAAGTTAAAGTGTTCCCTCCACAAGTCCCAGTTGAGCATGACTGTCAGTCCATATCGGAAGAAAGTGAGAGTGACTTTGAATACTATCCTTCTTACGAACTGAGTCAATTGTTCGGGCAATCCCTAGTCAATACTGGAGATGAAGCTGGGCCTTCTGGACTGTCCAAGCCCCAGCTTCATCCCTGGAGCCAATGCTCCCAGAAAGTGAAGTGCAAAGCATCAGATCAGATGAAATGGAATCATTGTGCATGGTTGAACTGTTTGAGCTTTCAGGGAGGAAAATGATAGATTGGGGCAGACTGGTGATACACCAGACAAGAAGAGTATTTTGAGTGCCCTGACAGTCCACTGCCAGTGTCCGAAAGCTCTCCATGCGAGCCAAATGTTGTGGACTCAGAAACTGTAACTCCTGGAGCTGAAAGTGCCCCAAGTTCTAGCCTCTCTACCCCATGGAGACTCCCTGACAAGTGAGGACAATGCTGAAAATGAGGCTCAGAGTGCAGAGACTATAACAGTTCCCCTAGAAAGACTGGTCGAGCTGTAAAGCCTGTGGTGCACCTCAGTTATGATTCACTTGGGAGGCCTGTGGACTTGCCTCTCAATGTTGTCCATAAAGGTGTATGTGTCCCGAGCTCATTGCCCAAACTGAGCATCAGTGCTAACTCCAAGTTACTTGTGTTGCCCTCTAAGTATGGTGCCCTTGCCCCATCCAGCCCCAAGGTAACTGATAGGAAGGGCCCTCTCTTCAGGTTTCATGTACAAGAGGTAATAACTTGAGTTATGGTACAATGTGTATGTAATACTGTGTAAGAGTGACGTACTGCAATGTTTCAGAAATGTGTTCTTGGTAAAATGATATATTGACTGATGATTACATGTGCGAGCCTAATGCAAATGTATATGGTTGCAGTTGAAACTTATAGAATTGCTTGGCGCGGACGTCAAGCTTTCCCAAACCAGGAAGGGTGTAACCCCCTGCAAATGGGGTTCCCAAAAGACTTCAGGAGCTTGCTTGAATGCTCCAAGCCTGAATGGTGTTTGGCATTTAAGCCATTTATCAGTGAGTGTTTTAGAACCTCTGGTACTGTCTCTTTAAGAGCTGTCTGCTTGCAGACATAATTAGTTTGTATGGGGGACTGTGTGTTTCTTTGATTGAGTACCACTCGAGCTGCTGCAATTCCTCCATTTTGCAGTCACTAGGGTGCAAGGGAACCTATCTGAAAGATGTAACTGTTTGCCAGAAATCATTTACAGTAATAATGAAATTACAGTTTGTCTAACCTGCTTTCTTTGCAGTCAGAACAGTGTCTTCCTAGTTCCCCATTCTGGTTTTGAACTGCTGAACTGGACCAATCAGTGTGGGGTAAGCTAGCTCTAAAATGGTGCCTTGGCGAATCAGAACTTGGACTCATAATCTGAGCCAGCCACAAGAGGATTGTATGGGCAGTGACTCTGGGAGATGTAGTTTAGACTTCAGTGCCTTTTTGGACCAACAGCAGCAGTCTATTGTAGTGACAGCCAATCCAGTCAAGAACTGGGAGGAACTCAAAGGAAGTGCCAGTTTTGTCGGTTGGAGTTTCAGTTGAGCTTTGGCAATGAAGAAGGAAGGAGCCCTGTGCTTTTCAGTGTGCAGTTTTAGTCAAAAACGTGTTGAGGCCCAGAGTTCCGGTCTGCAGCTTGTGTAACAGCTTGTTAGGACTGAATCCGTCCTGTGAAAAGAATCAAAGGATCTCTGAAGAGTAGAAACCAGGCTCACCCTGTAGAAGACTGGAGGAATTGCTGAAAATTGCACTCGGTCTGTCAGGAACTGAATCTGCTGTGTGTTCTCCGGGTATTGTGCAGTAATGCGATCGGGATACAGATGCAGCCTGCCTGGTATAGTCTTTCTTTTATATGGATGTGTGAAGAGGTTTGTGTACCTCAAGTGAGCCCTGCTGACATTGAAGGACCCTATCTTATTTGGAGGTCGTGAGTACTAATTCAGGGTCGCTCCTGTTGAATTGCCACATTAAATCCAAATGGAATTACTGTACTGCTGACTGTTTAATTCTCCTTTTCTCTGTGTGAAAGGGCCCCTACCAGCTGCCACGGTTTGGACTAGCCACTAGGGCTTGGGTACCCAGGGACAGTAACTGATAGGGATAGGCCTGTGCACAGAGCCATAGGTAGATTATTAGAGTGATAAGCTAATTAACCTGATTTCCCCCTGTCCTTGTTATATCCCCCTAAATAAATCAGAGCTGCTTGTTTCAGCAAAGTTATACTGCCTGAGGTATTTGTCTATGTTAAAGTACTGTACTGTGATTGTTGCACTGTATCTCATTTCACAGGAGGTCCCAGTGCCGGAACCAGACCTGGGGGTAAGTGTATACTGTGAAGGTAATTCTGATATATTGTGTGGGCCACTAGTGGGAAGAAAGGGGGGTTGCAGTGTCCCAGAGGGCTGTGACCAAGTTAGTTTAACTATTGCAAACCCTGACCTCTGGGTGGAGGCACCCGCCATTGGATCCAGGCCCCTCAACCTGTTAGTGGCAAATCAGGCAGGGGTAGTAGCCCCTGGGATAGCGCCATCTAGGGGTTACACAGACAATGAAGATTTTAAAGACTCCTAATTCTATACCTCCTGTGGATAAAAGAATGGACAAGAGGTATACTCTCTCAGGCTCTGATACGGAGTTCCTTACCCAGCAGTGCAGCCATGTTGGGGTAGTGCAGGCTGCAGCCTGTGATAAGGCAAATATGCACTTGGCTTCACACCCCCCAGATAAGGACTCCAGGAGGATTGATGCCATGGCAAAGAAACAGTACATGGAAGCATC
Source organism: Neoceratodus forsteri (assembly GCA_016271365.2). Taxonomy (NCBI): domain Eukaryota; kingdom Metazoa; phylum Chordata; order Ceratodontiformes; family Ceratodontidae; genus Neoceratodus; species Neoceratodus forsteri. The sequence continues at coordinate 1,010,513,745 of CM028134.1, read as the reverse complement.
CTTGGGACTCAGGCAGGCTCATTATATGGCCTATACAGCTAGATATCAGAAATCTAGATGGGACAGTATAATGGCTTTAGCTAAACAGGTCCCTGGCCAGCTTGCCAAGGAGCTGGAGCAGGTGGCTGCGGATGGTATTGAGGCATCCAAGGTGCAATTCCATGCTGCAGTGGAATCCAATGATGTTTCAGCTAGAGTCATGGCTACATCTGTGGCCCTTGAGAGAAGCTTGGCTCCAGATGTACTAGCCTGTCTCAGGATACCCAGACTAAGGCCATGGATTTTCCTGTTGTGGGTAATTCTCTGTTTGGGGAGCAAACAGAGAACTATGAAGAAAATGGATGAGTACAGGACCACCTATAGGAGTGCTCAGGCCAAGGAAGAGCAAGCCACTCCTCAGAGGCAGCATCCCAGGGCAGGAGGCCTTTTCATAGGCCTTTCTACCAAGCCAGGCCTCCTCTTCTGCTTATGCTCATAGGGGGTTCTTTATAGGGAGAGACAGATGGGGTACAAGCAGGCCTGCTTCAACCCCTCAGCCAAAAGCCCCTGCCAAACAGGCCCCCTGATGGGTTTGCCAGGGCCGATTTTCCACTACCTGTAGGGGGCATGCTGGCTTACTTTGTCCAGGACTGGATGTCTTTAACATCAGACAACTGGGTCCTGGAAGTAGTAAGCCAGGGACTGGTTCTCAGCTTCAAAAAATTTCCAAAGATGAGAACCAGATCCTTTCCACCTGCAAATCATTCAGAAGCACTTGCCCTAGAGGCAGAGGTCTCTTCCCTCTTGGCTCTCAGAGCTATAGAAAGGGTTCCACCCTATACAAAGGGAAGGGATTGTACTCCAGGTACTTCCTCACCCCCAAAAAGACAGGAGAATGGCGGCCCATCCTGGATCTCAGATATTTAAACAAGCACCTTTTAAAGCCAAAGTTCAAAATGGTGACTCTGGGAATAATTCTACCCTCTCTAAGGCCAGGGGACTGGCTAGTCTTCCTGGACCTCAAGGATGCCTATTTCCATATTCTCATCAGAAGCTCCCATCGAAAGTACCTCAGGTTTGAGCTGCCCTCAGGCCACTACCAATTCAGAGCAGTGCCCTTCGGCCTAACTTCTGCTCCAAGGGTCTTCACAAAATGCATGGCAGTAGTAGTTGCCTCCCTAAGGAGAAAAGGGATCTCCATATTTCCATACCTGGACGACTGGCTCATAGTAGGCCAGTCACCAGACCAAAGTCAAGTTACACCTACAGATAACTCAGCAACTGCTCACTTCTCTAGGTTTCCTGTTGAATCTTTCAAAGTCAATTCTAGAGCCTGTACAGCTCCTCACTTTCATAGGGCCAAAGCTGGATACAGTAAAGGCAAGAGCCTTCCTTCCCTGGACAGGGCAAGGACATTATTTCACTGGCCTCTTCTTTCACCCCTCGGGTGTCTCGGCCAGCAAGGCATTTTCTGCAACTCCTAGGACATATGGCTGCCTCTACAGCAGTGGTGCAGGGAGCAAGATTTCAAATGAGGGACATTCAGTTCCACTTGAGAGCCTTTTGGTCTCAGAGAAGGGACCCTCTTACCAAACTAATTCCAGTGACTCGAACCCTGATCCAGGTGTTACAGTGGTGGCTGGATCAGGACAATCTAAGACAGGGAGTTCCTTTTGTCACTCAGTCTCATTCTCTAGTCCTTACTACAGATGCCTCCCTCTTGGAGTGGGGAGCACACTTGGGACCCCTGACCACCCAAAGGTTGTGGTCTCCTCAGGAATTTCTGCTTCACATCAACCTATTAGAACTCAGGGCAGTGTTTCTAGCACTTCAAGTTTTTTCCAAGTCTGTTCAGAACAAGGTAGTTCAGATCAGGACAGGCAATACCACCACAATGTGGTACATCAACAAGCAAGGGGGCACTTGGTCTACGGCCTTGTGCACAGAGACAATGAAGTTATGGTCTCTGGCCTATTCCCTGAACACCTCTCTTACAGCAAGACACCTCCCAGGCAAGGACAATGCCCTGGCAGATGCTTTCAGCAGGATATCTCAGGGCCACCACGAATGGTCCTTGGATCCCCTGGTTTTGAAGGTGATCTTCTCCAGATGGGGCACCCACAGATAGATCTTTTGCAGCCCCAGACAATCACCAACTTCCCTCTTCTGCTGCAGGCCCCCAGTGTTGGGCTCAGTCCCCCTGGATGCCCTAGTTCTCAATTGGGAAGGGAAGTTCCTTTATGCTTTTCCCCCTTCCTCTCCTGTTCAAGGTATTAGTCAAAATCAGGTCTCAACCCTGCAAGGTGATTCTGATTGCTCCAGACTGGGCCAGGCAGCCCTGGTACCCTCTCTTGTTGTCCTTAGCAGTCCCCCTTCCCCTGTCTCTTCCCAGGAATTACAACCTGTTAACATGTGCTCAGGGGAGGGTTTGGTATCCGAATCTCAAATCTCTCATTCTCAAGGCCTGGCTCTTGAAGAGTTAGAGTTTGCTGATTTACACCTCTCTCAAGGTGTTATGGATATTCTAAAGGCTTCTCGGAAGCCTTCCACAAGCTGCCTACAACTCCAAGTGGAAAAGATTTTCTATCTGGTGCTCTGGGAAACATATTTCCCCAGAGTCTGCTAGCCTGCCCACAGTCCTGGACTATATGGTTCATCTTAATGCCTTGGGACTCAGACCAGCTACAGTAAGAGTGCATCTGGCAGCTGTCTCTGCTTTCCTTTCAGCAGGTAAGCCTTCTTCCCTTTCAGCTCATCCTGTATTCTCTAAATTTTTCAAGGGATTGCTTCTTACCAATCCTCCATTCAGGGACCCTGCCCCTGTTTGGGACCTTAATGTTTGCATTGCCAAGCTTATGCAACCCCCTTTTGAGCCTTTGTCCTCAGCAGAGCTTAAGTACTTGACTTGGAAAACTGTTTTCTTGGTGGCCATCACTTCTGCCAGGTGCATAAGCGAGTTACAAGCCCTGTCAGTGGAGCCTGATTTTGTCTCTTTCCATAGAGATAAGGTGGTCCTCAGGACTAACAGGAAGTTTTTACCTAAGGTGGTTTCAGACTTCCACCTTAACCAGTCTGTGTCTCTTCCTGTTTTCTTCACTGACCATTCCTCCTCTGGGGAGAGGAGGCTGCACAGTTTGGATGTGAAAAGGGCCCTTAACTACTACTTAGAGCGTACCAAGGGTTACAGGTTTGACTCCCTCCAACTGTTCCTCACTTATGGGGAGGTTGGTAAGGGAAAACCTGTCACTAAGAGATCTATTGCCAGGTGGATTGTCTCTTGCATTCAATTTTGCTATGAAAAACTAGGCAGGACTCCACCCTCAGGCCTGAGGACTCACTCTACCAGAGGTACAGCTGCTTCCCTGGCTATGGCCGGGATATTCCTATCTTAGAAATATGTCAAGCAGCTACTGGAAAATAGCACACACTTTTACCAAGCATTACTCTCTGGATATCCAGGCTAGGAGTGATGCTCAGTTTGTCACAGCAGTGCTCCAGAGCCTATTTCCTAGGTAGGTTCTGTCCCTCCTCCATGGGGGTACTGCTTGGTAGTCTGCAATTTGTCAGAATACAGCAAGACTTCATGTTGTTTGAAGAAAAAATTACTCACCTTAGTAATGTTTCTTCTAATGGAGTCTTGCTGTATTCTGGCCTCCCCTCTCAGAACCTTTGTTTTGGGATGTGGGTGGGCAGTAGCAGTGTTAGCACTCAAGAGGTGCCCCACCCTTTAATTATCACCCCTTTGCTTTGGGTGAGTGGGTGCTGT